>JASEVX010000003.1:107802188-107889485 GCA_031761405.1 Serripes groenlandicus
GCTGCCATATTGGAATATACGTATACGAGCCAATGAAATGCGTTGTTACAAAATGAATGCTATCCACAATTCAAATTATAGTCCATATATATATTTATTTTTTACTCCATATATATTTTTTTTTACCCCATATATATATTTTTTACTCCATATATATTTTTTGTTACCCCATATATATTTTTTTACTCCATATTTTTTTTTTTACTCCATAAATATTTTTTTTACCCCATATATATATTTTTAGAATCAATATTTGTTTTATACAATATTGCAACACTCCACTTGCCATATTTTAACTACGCCCAACTACCACAATATGATAGACGTAAAAGCATATTTCAATGATGTCACATCATAATTCAGTGCCGTACCATTACCATAATTGGTATCGTATTAACGTAGTTAAACCGTCGGTTTTGAACTGCGCATGACCATCTGCATGTATTTGCGTCCGAACATGTGCAGGTATATATTAAAGGTTTTTGTTACTATAGGTTACTCCGTAGTTTCATGGAAAATTGGCGGCTGTGCAGCTAACGACATAAACCTTAAATACATAACATGATTATTCATTGTAAGGCCGTCTGCTTTTAAACAATCTAACAAGAAATGTTAGAATGTATTAATTGAAAGTTTCATACGGTTGCATTTATGTACTCATTTATTTAGTGTACGTAAAGATTTCACGCATAGAAATGTAAACATGTATTAATTTGCATGTTAAGTTTTCACGCATAGAAATGTAAACATGTATTAATTGCATGTACAGATTTCATGCATAGAATGTAACTATATATTAATTAAATGTAAAGTTTTCATTCATAGAAAAGTAAACATGTTTTTATAGCACGTAAAGTCTGCATTCATAGGAAAGTAAACATGTATTACTAGCATTTAAAGTCTCCATTCATAAAAATGAATACATGTATTAATAGCATGTAAAGTCTAAATTCATAGAAATGTTAGCATGTATTAATAGCATGTAAAGTCTCCATTCATAGAAATGTAAACATGTATTAATAGCATGTAAAGTCTCCATTCATACTCATAGAAATGTAAACATGTATTACTAGCATGTAAAGTCTCCATTCATACGCATAGAAATGTAAACATGTATTAATAGCATGTAAAGTGTCCATTCATAGAAATGTTAACATGTATTAATAGCATGTAAAGTGTCCATTCATAGAAATGAGCTGGGATTCAAGCTCACAACCCCTGGATTGACATCCCGCGTCGCCACCGACTGAGCTACCGGGGCTCGAATTTGGAGCGCGGGCAGGTCCTTTTCAACACGTTGAATAATAACGATAAGGTTGATTGTCGAGTCACGTTGCTACAATGACCTCGTTTAAACAGTAATGTGATATGTAGCTACACTTGCGGGGAAAAAAGAGTTGGTCGATATTAACCGGAACATATTTTTTCAGTAAACACTTTCACACGAGCAGACGCATTGTGACGATTCTGCAGCAGACGACTTATGAAAATATTGATGCAAATGGAGCAGTTGCTAAATGAGCATATATGTACATAGTTAGCCACAATATTTCAACTGTTTTCAATGTGGTTTCTATGTACATGCCGTGCCCATTGCACCTATGCGAATATAAATAATTTATCTCCTGCATTCTGTACTAATAATTCAAAGTTTGGAACATACTTTATTCTTGTAAGTTGTGATTATTTTATTCAAAACGTATTAGTAAATAGGACAACGTCCTGAATAAAACGTCTTTCTCAAGAGAGGAAGGACGAGTTATGTAAAAATGCATGTGCAATGGGTAAAGGCTTACATGTTACTAGTAGGCTTCCAGCCTTTGGGCGTAACCTTTGGACATACTAGAAGAGATGATACGCCGTCTCAACAATATTTCAATTATATCACTTCATACTCATAGAAATGTGAACATGTATTAATAGCATGTAAAGTGTCCATTCATAGAAATGTTAAAATGTATTAATAGCATGTAAAGTGTCCATTCATAGAAATGTTAACATGTATTAATAGCATGTAAAGTCTCCATTCATACACATAGAAATGAAAACATATATTAAAAGCATGTAAAGTGTCCGTTCATATAAATGTTAACATGTATTAATAGCATGTAAAGTGTCCATTCATAGAAATGTAAACATGTATTAAAAGCATGTAAAGTCTCCATTCATACTCATAGAAATGAAAACATGTATGTGTCCATTCATAGAAATGTTAACATGTATTAATAGCATGTAAAGTGTCCATTCATAGAAATGTAAACATGTATTAATAGCATGTAAAGTCTCCATTCATACTCATAGAAATGTAAACATGTATTAAAAGCATGTAAAGTGTCAATTCATAGAAATGTTAACATGTATTAATAGCATGTAAAGTGTCCATTCATAGAAATGTAAAAATGTATTAATAGCATGTAAAGTCTCCATTCATACTCATAGAAATGTAAACATGTATTAAAAGCATGTAAAGTGTCCATTCATAGAAATGTAAACATGTATTAATAGCATGTAAAGTCTCCATTCATAGAAATGTACATTTCAATGTTCAATTTAATAAATTATTCATTCTCAGCGAGACCATAAGTATGCAAATATTTGTTTAAAATCATGAAAATGTGTACCTTTTTGTGTGTAAGAAATGAGTTAAATAACGATTAAGTGTGTTAGGTTGTTTGTTTGAAGTGTGATGTTGCCGTTTATGATCAAAGGCAAGCGATTCTGATCGGATCGGCGGGCAGACAATTTTGTCTGGGAGATTTCAGATAAATTCATCAGACTGAAGTTCTCTCCCATTGGACAATGATGATTTTGTTGAAAGTTGAAAGTGTGGTTAATAAAGTTGACTACCCTCTGACTTATTTGTAATCAAAACAGTGTTTTAGCTATATTGACAGTTTAAGAGTCATTTTCAGAAAAACATGTATTATATGAAATTGAAAGTAATATTCACTGCGGGATAAGGGTGCCCTTTAATTTGACGTCGTAGCTCTAAAAAAGGTAGATGAATATGAGTTTATCTGGTGCTTTTTTGGTAGTTTTAAGAATGAATAATTTGAATACAGGGTCCGAAACTATAAAAGTTTAATCTGTGCTCAGAATTTGTGCTCAAGTATCTGATTGGTCAGAAGCAAATTCGTTCTCCAAATTGACCAATTAAAAGCCTTATTTGGAGCATGGAGTTCATTTCTGAGCATGGAGCACGTTTTAAAAGTTTTATAGTTTCGGGGCCAGGTTTCTGGGTTATTTGAATTGTTGGCAAAGAGCCATAGCCCATAACGCTATAATGGTCGCCTATGGAAAATGAATTGCTTCCATCTGGCCATATGTAAACATACATAATTCTGGTATATACAATATTTACCTACCCTGGTGGCTATGTCTATTGGATTTTTTTCTTAGCAAAAGCAGGGAAACAAAAGGGTTATAAATGCTGAACGAAAACACTCTGGCAAAAATAGTTTGCTGGAGATGCGGCAACTTTTGACTACGTGTAGGAACGTGTAAGTTTCCAAGGATGTTAACAAGCTAGTGAATATATCTGAGCCATGTTGCATGCAAACCAAATTCTTGAAATCAAAACATGCAGCTTCAGATTTAACTGTACAGTTTCACAGGTTGATTTGAATCTACATTCTCGCAAATAACACATGGTTGGCTAAATGGTTAAAGTTATATCCAAAGCTTGTATCTTTAATACAGATTATACGAATTTTATATTCTATAATCCAATTTAAAGTAATTTGTAGCAAAGGGTCAGGCGTTTCAAATGAATAAGGGTTTAAAGCAGGGGAGATAAATGCTTCTGAATTTCTGAAGTTTCGCTTCAGAATTATGTCCCTTGATAGGGGTACCCAGAATGCCATTCCAAGTCAGCTTCTTTTTTCCTGCAACTCTTGAAGAGCATAGCTGTGTACAATTTATTAAAATCTAAAATCCAAGCAATCTGCGAAAATAATGGCACCTAAGAGGGTAATAGCTTCAAAGAAGGTTGGAAATGAGCCTAAGAGGTCCAGGCAGGCGGAGAAGGATAAATTACCTGTGGGAAACCAGGATGATTCAGGTTTAGTCATGCCTGTCAGTCATGTGGCGGAAACCATCCAAAGTCAAGTTGCAGACAAAGCAAATAATGTGATAGGTTTATATGAATTAGGAAAAACACCGCTAAAAAAATATATCATTTACTTGAATCGTTAAAAAACTACCTGCATAACGATGCCATATTCTTGACGGAAGGTCTCCAAAATGGATTTCCATTAAACTACACAGGACCACGAGGTGCACGCGAGTCACCTAACTTGTCTAGTGCAAAGCAGCACCCCAATATCATGAGGGAAAAACTGATCAAAGAAATTAATAGGGGTCGAATTGCAGGTCCGTTCAGTAAAAAAACATTCCCGACCCTTCAAGTATCTCCGGTAGGTTTAGTCGCCAAAAAAGACGGTGATCATAGAATGATTCATCACTTGTCATACCCAGACAGTCAATCTATTAACGATTTCATTGAGGAAAAACACTGCAAAGTCACATATTCAAATATTGATCAGGCAGTCGATCTAATTGTTAAGTTAGGTAAAGGGGCACTTTTAAGTAAAACAGATATAAAATCAGCCTTTCGAGTACATCACCCCATCAGATTTCGAGTTACTCGGTATCAAATTTGAAAACCAATATTTTTATGATAAAATGCTTCCTATGGGCTCGTCAGCCAGTTGTGCTATCTGGGAAAAATTTGCATGTTTCCTACATTGGTCGATAGGTGAGAAAACCAAAAGTAGCGACATCCTGCATTATCTAGACGATTTCCTATTTGGGGAAAAAGCTTCGAGTTCTAGGCCGGGCTTAATGCTAACAGAATTTCAATCAGTGTGTTCAAATTTTGGAGTCCCTTTAGCTGAAGATAAAACAGTTCATCCTACAACATGTCTAACTTTTTTGGGGATTGTAATGGATTCCGGGGAAATGGTTATGCGTCTTCCAAAGGAAAAACTCATAAAAACGAAAGAGCAAATACGCAAAGTCTTATCTTCAAGAAAGATAACTCTAAAAGAAATGCAGTCACTGCTTGGTCTGCTCCATTGTGCATGTAAAGTGGTCTCCCCTGGTAGAGCATTCTGCAGAAAGCTGATTAATGCCACAATAGGAATCAAAAAGCCTTATCATAAAATTAGGGTCTCTAAAACCAATTAAGCTGATTTAAACGTCTGGCTTTCCTTTCTTACACATTACAATGGGGTGACTTTGATATCTAATAGAACATGGTTAACAAACAATGAGCTGGAACTCTACACAGATCCAATGGGGGGTAATAATGGGGGATTCGGAATTTACTTCTCAGGTCAATGGGCGCACGGGAGATGGCCCGAAGATTGGGTAAAGCAGGGTCTAACTAGGGATATGACCCTCTTGGAGCTGTTTCCAGTGGTAGCCGCTATCTTAACATGGTCAAACAGCTTAAGAAATCGATGGGTTCTTTTCCATATTGACAATCAAGCAGTAGTTCAAGTTATCAATACCCAAACATGTAAATCTGAGAGAGTGATGAATCTGGTCAGACATATGGTTCTTACAATACTGAAAACCAATATACGGGTAAGAGCAGTCTATATCCCTTCCAAAGAAAACATTATTGCTGACTCAATTTCTCGTTCACAGTGGGGGAGGTTCAGGAGTGCAGCGCCAGAGGCCGATCTCAGCCCGGTCAAGGTCCCATCCCTAGTTTGGAAGATTTAAAAGGTATATCAAACGATTTAATATTCCATTCCACGTCCCAAAACACAAAAAACACTTATTCAGTAGCGCTAGGAAAACTCACCCATTTGAGAGACTTATACAAGTTGCGAGAGATATGGCCTGTCCCAAATCAAGACTTGTTACATTTCATCACGTACCTAGCTTACCAAAATATAGCTGCTTCAACAATATCGACTTACATGTCAGGTATCTCATATGCTCATAAACTCCAACAAGTAGATGATACAACAAAATCATTTTTTGTAGTTTGGAGGGCGCAAGACGAAATAAGGGTAGTAAATTGGATGCAAGAGCCCCGATTTCCCTAACCACATTACATAAGATGATAGGAAGCCTAGCAAGCATTTGTCAAAACACATTCGAACAATCTTTATTTCGAGCTGCTTTCACACTAGCATTCTTTGGTCTGTTAAGAATAGGGGAATTCACTGAGGCGAACAATAAGTCACAGGACCTAAAAGTAATGAAATATTCAGACATAAGGTTGTCTGAAAAAGAATTAAACCTAACAGTAATATGGTCAAAAACCGACCAGCGCGGGAAATCCGTCACCCTCTATATTCCAGCAAATGGCAAGTCGTACTGCCCAGTTCTATGTATGAAAGAGCACTATAATCTTCGCCCTAAAACGGAAAACGCGAACCTATTCATACACTTAAACGGGAAATCGCTCACAAGATATCAATTCAAAGCCATCATGTCTAAAGCCCTGCAATTTACCCAAACAATAGGACACTTTAAATCACACAGTTTCAGAATAGGCGGGGCTACACATTTAACTAATTTATGAACAGAAGAGAGTAGAATCATGGCAGCAGGCAGGTGGAAATCAAATGCATATACTAAATACATAAGACTTTAAGGTTACACATACAAATTAATACAGTTGCAAGTTTTACAAGAATGCAGAGTCTGTGGTTGGTAGGTTCGTCAATTGTGTACTGGGCTGGCATGGTGGCAATACAGACGTTTGACCAGCACTTGGGCTTATCAGAGGTTTCAGTCCAGTGGATGGGGGAAAGGGGTATGACACTGGACACCCTGCATTCGACGCTCGACATCCAGTTCAAAAAAGATAAGTGTCCGACATTCCTCTTTATCCATTGTGGATCGAACGATCTAACCACAGAAGGTGTTTCAGGCAAGGACATTATTGAAAACATAAAGGCCCAAAATCGCAATAAATCTTTACATGATGGTAACCGGGAGAGTCAGTCTGTCAGACACCAAATCGCTAATAAAACTTTAAATGATGATATCTAGGAGAGTCTTTAAGACCTTCAAATCGCTAATGAAACTTTAAATGATGGTAACTGTGAGAGTCAGTCTGTCAGACACTAAATCGCTAATGAAACTTTCAATGATGGTATCTGTGAAAGTCAGTCTGTCAGACCCCTAATCGCTAATGAAACTTTACATGATGGTAACTTGCAGAGTCAGTCTGTCAGACCCCAAATCGCTAATAAAACTTTAAATGATGATAACTGGGAGAGTCTTTAAGACCTTCAAATCGCTAATGAAACTTTAAATGATGATAACTGGGAGAGTCTGTTAGATATTTAAACGCTAATAAAACTTTAAATGATGATAACTGGGAGAGTCTGTAAGACCTTCAAATCGCTAATGAAACTTTATATGATGGTTACTTGGAGAGTTTTTAAGACCTTCAAATCGCTAATGAAACTTTACATGATGGTTACTGGGAGAGTCTGTAAGACCCTAACTCGATAATGAAACTTTACACGATGGTAACTTGGAGATTCTTTTAGACCTTTAAATCGCTAATGAAACTTTACACAATGGTAACTTGGAGATTCTTTTAGACCTTTAAATCGCTAATGAAACTTTACACAATGGTAACTTGGAGATTCTTTTAGACCTTTAAATCGCTAATGAAACTTCACACAATGGTAACTTGGAGATTCTTTTAGACCTTTAAATCGCTAAAAAAAAACTTTAAGACCCGAAATCGCTAATGAAACTTTAGATGATCGTAACTGGGGAGTCCATAAGACCCTAAATCGCTAAAAAATAAATAAACCGCAAATGGCTAATGAAACTTTACATGATGGGTACTTGGAGAGTCTGTAAGACCTTCACATATCTAATGAAACTTGACAAGATGGTAACTCGGAAAGTTTTAAAGACCCAAAATCGCAATAAAACTTTACATGATGGCAACTGGGAAAGTCTTGAAGACCCCAAGTCACTATGAAACTTTAGATGATGGTAGCTTAGAGAGGCTGTAAGAACCCAAATCGCTAGCCTAATACACTTTACACGATGGTAGCTGGGAAAGTCTGTAAGACCTTCACATAGCTAATGAAACTTAACACGATGGTAACTCGGAAAGTCTTGAAGACCTCCCAATCGCTAATGAAACTTTACATGATGGTAGCTGGGAAAGTCTGTAATATCCCAAATCGCTAATGAAACGTTACATAATTGTAGCTGGGAAAGTCTGTCAGACTCCAAATCGCTAATGAAACGTTACATGATGGTAACCTGGAGAGTCGTTAAGACAATCAAATCGCTAATGAAACGTTACATAATGGTTACTAGGAGAGTCTCTAAGACCCCAACTCGCTAATTAAACTTTACATGATGGTAGCTTAGAGAGTCTTTCAGACCACACATCGCTAATGAAATTTTACATGATGGTAGCTTAGAGAGTCTATAAGACACCAAATCGCTAATTAAACTTTATATGATGCTAGCCTTAAGAGTCTTTAAGACCCCATATCGCTAATGACACGTTAAATGATGGTTACTGGGAGAGTCTGTAAGACGCCAAATCGTTACTGAAACTTAAAATGATGGTTACTGGGAGAGTCCGTAAGACGCCAAATCGCTAATGAAACTTTACATGATTGTAGCTTGGAGAGTCTATAAGACACACAATCGGTAATGAAACTTTACATGATGGTAGCTTGGAGAGTCTATAAGACACCAAATCGGTAATGAAACTTTAAATGATAGTAACTGGGAGAGTCTGTCAGACCCCGAATCGCTAATGAAACTTAAAATGATGGTAACTGGGAGAGTCTGTAAGACGCCATATCTCTAATGAAATTTTACACGATCGTAACTGGGTAAGTCTTTAAGACCCCAAACCGCTAATGAAACTTTACATGGCTCATGTGTTTTACACATATTCACTGATCACTGTCTAATGTCTACCGTATACGCAATAACTACATTTTGCTACTACGGCACATTGGCGTCTTTACCTTAAAGTTATCCAGTTATATATACACCTCAGTCAAGAGAACCAACTTTGCATACCGTTTTTACTCAGAAAAATTCCGATGGTCCTGACAGGATTTGAACCAATCTCCCCAGGATCCCGAAAACCGCGTCCTTTCACTAAACCACAATGAAGCTTAGAATAAATGTTTTCTTTGCGTCCAAGAGAAAGTCACGTGTTTATTGTAAATACAAGCATTGTTTTCCTTTTCTCACGTTATTTAAAGTGCCAACTCTCCAGGGCAGCATTGATTGATTGATTGATTGATTGATTGATTGATTGATTGATTGATTGATTGATTATTTGGTGCTTACGTCGCTTATAACAAATGTTCACTTAAATCATGGCGTTTCCTGGGTATGTTACAAGTACTACTGGTACATTTATTCTGACACCCAGATGACTAGACAAGAGGCAGTGAGCAGGTCTTTTCCCCACAATATTTCTCTTATTACTCAACCAAATCCTATGTTGTGTGTACTCAAAAGAATCGTGTCAGTGAGACGATTCTTTCAAGTACACACAACATAGGGTTTGCATGTCTAATAAGGATTTTAGAACACGAAAAACGCTCCTGATCAAGATTTCTGTCAGACACTTCTCCAGGGCAACATTTGACGGAGATAACGACATGAAGTCGTTCTAGAGACGTGTTTCTCTACAGAAAGGGCAATTTCTCATTTTTCAACAATGTTTCCTATTCCACATCCCCATCCCCCAAATAAAATACGTACTTATATATCAATTAATACTTTCGACTAGTTTAACTTGTCTAATTCCAACTGCGCCTTGCGTTTCGGGTCTGGTAACATCTGCCTACAGTGAAGACCAAGATATTTCCTATCCGGTAACTTACCCAGCAAATACTGTAATATAGCTGAAACATTGTTGAACGTGGCGTTAAATACCATAAAAACAAACAAACAAACAAACAGTTTCAGTGATACACTAACGGGTCGACAAAAGGCCCCACTTTGCTGGACATGGTGCATAGTCTCATACAAAGTTGAATATAATTCGCGTATGGCAAATTGGAGTATTTCTGACTCGGTAACAAAGGGCATTTAAATATACGTAAAACTAGCGGGGCTACACTTATATCTGTTTTGTTGAAATATACATTATTTGTCTGTATACAATATGGACGCACAGTGAAGACGATGATAAGACTGTCCGGATTCAACGGTTCACGGTAATCTTCACTGTACGCAGATGTAATGAAGACAAGAAGTCGCCAGACATGGTTGATATTTAAAATCCTTATTGAAAGCACTGTACACCATACATCTCCTCTTGAATTGCTAGCATTCTTTATGTAGTATATCCTTGCATTGGCCTTTTATTCATTTTAGCCGAGTGGAAGGCAGAGCGTAATTTAAATCAGACGTCCTGGGCTGCGATTCATGCGTGTTGCGGTCATAGTAGAACGTCCTCGGTCAAGGCACATTTTAAAACCTATTCCCGGTTTGTCACCAGGGTTCATGATTAATTGTTCTGCGCTGTGATATTCAATTTTCTTAAAATCAGACAAGCATTTTCATAAAATTGGAATGTTTAAATGTTGTTTTTTTGCCCCTTTTCTGATGGGGCCTATCGGCCATATTTTTCAACCAATCAATATGGTTTGATTTTATTTTGCAGAGGGTCACCAAAGGATAATTTCTACCAAACTATATTGGAATCTGACAAGCAGATTCAGAGACGAATAATTTTAAAATTTGGACATTTTGCCCTCTTTCTGATGCCGCAGCAACCAAAGTTCGCTATGGAACAATTTTGAAATAGGATCACCAAAGGAACTTTTCTGTGAAGATTGGTTGAAATGGGTCCTATGCTTTGGGTGAAGATGATGTTTAAAGCTAAACATTAACGACGGACGACAGACGACGTACGACAGACGACGGACGACAGAGTGATTTGAATACAGAGCCTTCGGCTCAGGTGATCTAAAACGTAAACCGCATGTATGAGTTCGAGCAAGGTACCGACAAGCGTTCAGACCAAGGGCGGTATGTCATGAATCAAACCTTTCAGAACAGATTGAATGAAAATGGGCATTTATTAATGCCATAAAGTAGCGTGCGGACTTAAGGGGACACACCAATACCACCCTATTAATGTTATCAAAGTATCAGTAGGAAGTCGGGTTTCCATTTCATTTGAATCAAGCTTGAGACCTATAAATAAGATGATGGTTGTCGCATGTTCAGTTTTGTCCTGCTTAATAGGTACTCTCAATGAGCTGACGAAATGACAGAAATTTATCGAGGTGTTGTTGGCAGAGGTCAGATTGTGGAGGACCGAGAAAGAGGAAGTCATCAAGTATGTGAACCATGTAGGGGATGTTTAAGTGGGTAGATGCAATGTGCTGTTAAGTGAAACTGAAACGTTCGAATATAATCACAAGATTTAAGAGGCAGGCCGATGACCTGTGAAGCCCACTCTAAAGCCGTGGCGAAAGCCAGACATCAAGTAAGTAGCGAGAGGTTAATTATGGAGAAAAGGGAACAGATGGTCAATGTTGATTGGTACTCTCAGATCATTTAGATGCGTTTTGATTGATTGACTTGGTACTGTTGTTTCCTCTGGCAGGTTTATCCTTGGATGTGTAGGCACATGTGAATGTTGCATGGGGGCCTTTACAGAACCAACAGACATGAGGGAGAGAGCTTTTGGTAAATGTGCATTGTCTGTTGTTGAATTGCCAGCATATGCTGTCGAGAAAAAGACGTGGTTTTGACGAGCTTTGGTGAAAGGACTGTTGAGAGCGGGAGGATTGTCAAGAAGGACGAAATGGCTGTTAAAGAAAGGATGTGCATGCATGCTATCAGCCAGCATTCTGTGTAAATCCTGTCCCTAAGGGGGACTGATTGGCGAAACATCATAAACAGGGTGTCATAGAAGATGAACCCAGACCAGGCTTCCTATAAGCTTTGTCACGGATTATTTCAGAATACTTCATAATATGTGGTGTTTCGAGTGGATTTGTGACAGTATAGATAGCTGTGAACCGTAGAAATGCTGTCCATGTCTCGATAATTTGGATTTTGGTTGGCGTTGAAGGAGAGATGCTTATTTGAGAAGTATTGTCCATTTATTAAGTGTACCGCTGCGCACTATATATATAATTGGAGGGAAGAAGGAAAGCCATGTCTATAAATTCGTTTTTCCAGATGGCCTTTTAAGGCTTTTCTTAACTTGGAAAGCAATGGGAGAGCTAATTGGCTATGTACATTGCATATTATTACGTGTACCTGGTATGATTTGGGCACAGTGATCTTGTACAGAGGCATTGAAACTGGCAGGGTGGTAGAAAACATTCAGATAATCAGATTCGTCACCACTAGAGTAGTCCTGAGGAGGAATCTGGTTGATATTTAGAATATGTTTCCTGTTGGCTGTAGAATGTGGGATGTCTTGCAGATGTGGCGGAATTCGGTGTTGTAGAAGGTCTGAATGTTCTAAAATAGGAAGAGGGATCCGTGATGATTTGTTGGAGTAACAGTTTAAAAGTTCTGTTCTGATCGGTACAGGGATCCTTCACTGGGTTGAGAGACATTCGTTTATCTGGCCCTGGCTGTTTGTAAAATCCGATAGTTTTTGACGTTTCGCACCTGCTGTTCTGTTCTTGAGGTGGACAGAAGGGACAGGATGACAATGTTTGTCTCTTTTCACGCTTCATCTGAAGTGTGGAAAATAAAAATCCCATAAAAACATTGGGTCAAGTGTTTATGTAGAGAAAGCATGGAAAACGGAATTTACCAAAAATATTTCTCAATACTTATTGAATTCGATTTTGTGAAAAGTTATGATTGGCCTAATTGGTAACAGACAGGGTGAGTCACAAACATGAGTAAGCTAACTTGCCAACCGGGAAAATGGCGGGAGCATAAAAACATGAAAATGAAGAAGGGAGTGCCCCAACTCAATCATAGTTGTATATAAAACATGTTTTAGCAATAATCGTCGTGATATCAAATTGTTGAATAACACCAGTATCAAAACGAAAGGCGCTGTTTTAGAAATGGATAATATTAAAACACAGGGCGCTGTGTTAGAAATGGATAAGCCACAGCAAGACGTTGTCCATGTACTCTACACTTGACTAACACAGGGCCCTGTGAGTTTTTGTGATCGCATTTTGTCCGTCGTCCGTCGTCCGTCGTCAACATTTGCTTGTTAACACTCTAGTGGCAGCATTTTGCATCCAATCTTCATGAAAGTTTATCAGAACATATATCTCCATCAAATCTAGGCCAAGTTCGAAACTGGGTCATGTTGGATCAAAAACTAGGTCACTTGGCCAAATTTAAGGAAACTCTTGTTAACACTCTTGAAGCCGCATTTTAAACTTGAGCATGTTGAAACTTTGTCAGAATGTTTGTCATAGTGATATCTAGGCCAAGTTTGAATATAGGTTATGTCGGGTCAAAAACTAGGTCACTAGGCCAAATTGAAGAAAAATCTTGTTAACACTCTGGAATCCCTTTTTTTGGATTGAGCATGTTGAAACTTTGTCAGAATGTTTTTCTTAGTGATATCTAGGCCAAATTCGAATATAGGTCATGTTGGGTCAAAAACTAGGTCACTAGACCAAATTTAAGAAAAATATTGTTAACACTCTGGAAGCCACATTTTTTGCTTGAGCATGTTGAAACTATGTCTGAATTTGTGTTAGTGATATCTAGGTCAAGTTCGAATATGGGTCATGTCGTGTCAAAAACTAGGTCACTAGGCCAAATTTAAGGAAAATCTTGTTAACACTCTTGAAGCCGCATTTTAAACTTGAGCATGTTGAAACTTTATCAGAATATTTGTCTTGATGATATCTAGGGTAAGTTCGAATATGGGTCAGGTCAGGTCAACAACTAAGTCACTAGGCCAAATTGTAGAACAATCTTATTAACACTATAGAGATCGCATTTTTGACTTGAGCAGCTTGACATTTTGTTAGAAAGTTTGTCTTGATGATATTACAATTGGCGCTGAAAGAGTTATGTCTTAAATAGCCCATTCTCAGGTGAGCGATTCCAGGGCCTCATGGCCCTCTTGTTTAAAGATCATAACTTTTATTTTATTTGTATTAACTGTTTATTTCTATATACAGACTGGGAATCAATATAAACAAGATCTACTTATAACTTTTTTTTATGTTTTTTTTTAAACATTTTAAAGTAATCTTTAGCATTCGAGAATCTTGCCATTTCAAGTTTTTTGGTTTCATTTTTATCATGGATGAGTTTTTTCTAATTGTATTCATATTTTCGCTCTTTAAACACGTATAGTTGTTACCTTTTAGTTTTTTACAATCATTATCGAAATACGGAACATATGGTTTGTTTATGAAATCGTCCACATACGGAGAAGAAGATTTTTTAAGTTTTCACTATAGCAATATAAGGAAAAACAGATCCTCCCCCTGTTGGTCATGTTTTGAAACCAATCAACATGACTTGAAGGAATATGATAGAGGCTCAACAAACGGAACATATCTTCAAAGTTATTATACAGATACCTTTGGAGAATATTTCACTTTAGCCATATAAGGCAAAAAGCCCCGTCCCCTGGCGGCCATGTTTTTCAAATAATCAACATAGCTTGAAGGAATCTGATACAGAGTCACCGAATAAAAATTCATACACATTTTTTTGGAAATCGCCAAGATATTTTCGGCCAACAGGTTTTTGAGGAGAAACGTTGTTTTGTTTCTGTTGCTATTGAAACCAGAATTCTGTATGGATCAAAAACATTTGAAGGAATCCTGGAGAGGACATTGAGAGGATGATTTCTGTGAAGTTTCATCCCAATTGACCTACCGGTAACAGAGGAGAAGATGTTGACGCACGCACGGACAATTCGCCCCCGACATAAGCTCGACTGGCTTTCAGCCAGTGGAGCTTAAAATCACAATCTGTTTCATTGGTATTTTCAATATGCAACATGTCATCTGCAATTAAATCGTAATTATTTCTATCATTTAAATGTTGCTTTGTGCTTCCTTTAGGTTCACTATATACTAAACACAAAATCAAATCTGAGACATGATTGTAAATATCATGTGACCATGCTTCAGTAAACAGAAGTATGTCATGCCGATACTTTTTACAGCGTCTAATTTCTTGATACGTTTTCCTATCAACCCCTGCACATTTTAACAAAACTTAACCTCGGTTTATTTGCCTTCTCTGTTTTCCTAGTCTCATACATTGCCTCTGTTCTGAATGAGTACTTGCTTACTGTTCATTTCATTCGTATCAATATGTATCTCGGTTAAATTCCCTATTGTTGTTGGTTTTCCAAAAATAAAGTTCGTGTCTATCGTGTCTATCGTGTTTTTTAGTATAAGTCGAGTGTGTATAAAAGGCCATGTATTTGAGACTTTTCTTTTTTTCAATAAATATCTATTTTTTGGGAGTATTTTCTTTGGATGATATTTTCTTTGGAAGATATAACATTCTCTTCAGGCAAGATATGCTCAATACTTTCTTTTAGTGGCGAATTAATGTAAAGTTGTCTACTTTGATCACGTGATGCTTTATTGTTGGCGTTTCCATTTTGATAGGTTTGTTGTAAATATTGATCATGTGATAGTTGTTAACTTACATCTGTTTGTTCGATTTCTTACAAATACTTCCCCTTCGCTGTTATGACTTTTATCCATAGCAAATCATGCAAAATCATAAAGTACTGCATTGCTAGCACCGTTGTGTTTGTGTGATCTTTGCATGACAGAGAAGCCATTGTTTCCACTTGAACTAAAGTTGACCAAGGTCCATTTTGCAGGCCAAAGTTGACAATTTCATCACCCCCAAAGTTATCTTTCAATAGGTCCCACATCTTTATATTTAAATACTGCCAAATATGATCACTTGTATTGATGTAGAAGCAGGCAAGTCAATGTACACGTCTTCTACCGATTACCCGGATAATGCACACGTCTTTAGTTGTCGAAGATCGAAGTCAGAGAGAGAAAAAGAGTTACATGTCCATGAATTTGTGTTTAAAGGTGCTGAACTCCAGACGGGTATCAACACTTTGAAATGATGAAACTTCTGCCAATATTGCTAATAGTGACAACAAAGTAAATAATAAATAGTTCAAAACTATTTTGGCAGTAAATGTTGAACAAAAGTCAATTGAAAGTCAATGAAAATGTACACAATTTGGCTTACTGTGTATGTCTCCAATTTTATCTCAGTATTATGATTCTAATATCTCAAGACATGATTTATACAGTTTTATACAGTTTTAAAACGTTGACTATACTATCTATAATCTTGAGTTCAGCGTCTTTAATATAAGGCTACAAAGCGCGACAGTTGCATGATGACCAATTACATTTGCATCGTCTGTCGATTTTACGTCTTCAATCATGAACAGCACGTGGTAGGTCTTCTAAACATTACATGTTGGAGTGTTTTCGTTTTAACACTTGCACAACCTTTGTCTATGTCAAATGAACAAACGGACGAGGAAGACCTCTGTCTCTATTGTACTATTTATCCATTATAAACCCATCGATCAGGGTAATGAACATAAGCCATACTATAGTCCAACCAGAGTTGGGACCATACTATTCACTTGACACTACAAGCTCATATGATTCGGACAGTGATGTCGATACACCATGATTGACTTCATTTTTATAAGACTGTATCCTACCATTGCTCTTTATTAATTGCAACAGGAGGTAATATGCAGTTAACTGAACCAATTGGCTCAGCCGTATGACTTCAAGTTTGAAAAACCAATCAAAAAGGCAAGTTTGAAATAATTTCCTTGATGTGGATTCTCGTCTGCCAAATACCGCAATCACACACTTTATGCTACAAATGGACCAGAATTCAAACATCAGGCATATATTCCCAAATAAACGCATTTCAACATTGAAAATTGCACGACAGCCTTTTTCCGTTTCGTAGCCATGTTTGAAATGAAAAATCCTCTGGAGACGGCCCCTACTGATGAAATATGGCGAGATGCTGCGAGACATCGCAAATAGAAATCCGAGCTTGGGTTTTCTGTTACGTTTATAATCCATAGGCTCGTAAAAACACTGGTGTGTTTATCTAGGGGTCATAAATATGTTAACTGTAGATTTGATATAACTGAAATGATGTTGAAATGGCGTAAAATACTATTGAAACAAAAGTAATCATTGAAGGCCCTCAAAACTCTACATTATGTCAAACACATATTCAAATTCCGTAAGTTCTGCCACTGTATTGGCGTTCTGATTAAAAATCAATCAAATCGGAAAACGCTACAACAATAGCAACCTTCATGTCTTTATAACTGGATTTCATTGATATTGTGGCTCAACTTACAGCCGGTAAATTGTAAAAGATAATTTTTAATTTGTGCATAGAATTGCAAATTCAGTGAAGCGGAAACAGTACAACCCCGGAAAGAAAAATTACAAAATCAGATTTATTAGTATATTGTGTGACCTCCCGCGGCATTAATAACAGCTGTACACCTTGACACATGGACGGTCGGATACGCCTCTGTAGAATAGCATTTCATGTACGCACAAGAGCATTTTAGTACCCGAAGAGTACGAGGCACAGGTGCCAAAGTTTCATCTTGTTTGACGTCTCTTTGGAACAGTCTTGCTACCAGATGGAGAGATCTGTCTCGGATTAAAATGTCGTAGCAGCCGCAAAATGAATGTGATACAGCAGTTTTTGTAAACTATTTCATGTAAAACATGTTATTTAAATGTGTACCTCTCGGTTAGATGTGCCACCCTGGACCATTCCGATGGCCCCTCATTGTTCAGCTATTGTTATCCGGCGCATAATTTCGGAAACAACGAACTAATGTGTTTTTCATTTTGAACTGGTCACACAGATTTCATATACACAGATGTTGAAATGTGTAGAGGGGTTAATGTATATTTAAACATGAAAAGCACGTAATGGTCGTGCACACTAGAAATCATTGAGGGACAAGGCATTTGATTAAACAAATATCTGTTATCTGTAGGAACGTCACAGATGAATTTCAATATATTACCGGCTATCAGTAAAAAATAAAAAATATATATTTCTAAAGAATGGACTTGGCACTTTTGTTGAGCATAAATACTTATAATCCTAGCATATAACTTACATTCACATAATCAGATACTCAAGGTTCATTTATAGCGACAGCTTTGAATAAACCCTTTATTCAGTCTGCTCTTTATTAAGGCACCTCAGATTTGCCCAGGAGCAAAAGGGTTATCTATCACAGGACATCCATGGTCACGCCATAGCTTCAACAGGCTTTCATGCTGTCTGTCACAAGATGGTCAAGGGTCGACAACTCACTAAAGTAGAATTGAACGCCGATCTTTGAATAAAAATATATGTTTAATTTACAGTTTTGAAATATATACAATTTTAAATAATCACTTTCTTTCCTGACAAATCGAGAGGCAATAAAGATAAAAGTACTCATGCACTCTCATCCACCCTCTCACCCAAATCACTCAACCTGTCCAATCACTACTATCCATGATAGTTGGAAGTGTTCATCACGTTGTCCTTCGGACTCAAACGTCTCCCTTTCCCGACTTCATCGAGTCGATGTACTCATATATACTGCGTCGCGTATATCCTTGGATTCCGGGACCGACAAGCCACACAAACTGTGGATATATGGTTCTACACGTCCTATGACGGCACTCCTCCTAATGTCCCCCGTTACGACGTCTTATTATGTTGTGGACTGCGTCACACACACTGGTTCTTCAAACTTCTGCGTTTGGACCTTCGGTTGTCTGGCTATCGATATGGATTAGCCATAGACATAAAACGGCTAAAATTGTAATAAATAACCATGTCTTACAATAATATCAATAATGTTCCGTAAAACCTTACAGCCTACCATGTTATACTCCTATGGTAGCTCATCTCTATACTAATATCCTTTTACATTTCCCACTTCCATTCTTATCCTTTTCATACAAACATATCTTTTCCCAATAGCATATCAACACATTATCTCGCTCCTAACGGACTCAATTTCTGTAAAAAACATTCACTTCGTGAACCGGAAATTCTCTAAACAATTCAATCATGTAATAATTATCTCAATACCTAACATTGTAAATTTGCACAAATTCCATTCAGATTCAGATTCCATATTCCTTAAATATGCCGAAAAACCCTTTGCACAATAAATACGAATTTACATACCCATATGCCGTGTGAATTGGTCACATCAACTAACTCTCACCATAACAAGTGAAAACCGTCTGGCGACTCCTATGATACTGACGATCAAAACAAATGTTTGAGTAACTTATATAGCACCAATCAACCTCTGGGTCTCCTGATGACAGGCAAAATTCCCGTGCAAATCGTAATTCACAATCAACAACTACCAGTTTCAATACATGTATAGGCCAAATGAAAATAGCAACATAGTTTAACGTAATTAACGCTTTTAAACCCGTCAATTCCTTAATTCTCAACGGATTTACATGAACTTCATAAACAATGATCTCCCTGACGATCCTGCGATAAGTTAAAACCATACGTGACCAACCTGCACTGACTGACCGTCTTTTATTTAGGCCACGCCAAATCTATTTTGTTACACTGTCTTTCGTTCGTATATTACTCCATGCAACCTAGACCCAAGCCTTTAAACCAGGTACTCGTTCCGCTCAGGTGGTGCGACATATACAAATACAATAAGCAGACATCCAGAGAAAATACAAAAACAAATTGCCATTGCCAATTTCAATGTCACAGTAATTTATCTTCTGACTGTTTGAGACAGCAGTGAATTCACCCCCAATGTTAGAAAATTCAGTGATTAAGAACCGTATGTCATTGCCTTCAAATACACTGGATATATTTATCACAGGTTTCTTGCACCACGGGAGAGAAAATAGGAAGACGATGTGTGTTTCAGTACTGTTTTAAACAGACTGTAAGAATTAAAACATTGCTCAGTTTTTGTCTCGCTGCGACGAAGTTGCGAAAGCAAGACTAAGGTGTTGCTTTTCTGGCGACGGCGTCAACTTTTGCGTTTAGCTCATTGTTAAAGTTACGTCTTTTTAACTTTTCTGAATAAGTGCTAGTACTAGGGCTTTCAAATTTGGAATATAGGTACATCTAATACCCTTCTTCACATTGTATGCTAAATATACCAAGTGTGACCTTTTTATGAGGTAAAACACATGATTTTGGTGGGTTTTGGTGGACTTTGAGATTTGGTCATAGCTTCCTCATTGTTTGTTAGATTTATCTCAAATTTTGCACACATATTTCATAAATAAAGTACTTCATATAAAACGAGTTTTTGGGGTAACATTTTGATTTTTTTTCTTTTTCATTTCTTGGACTTTTTAACTTTGCGTTTAGTTTCTTTTTTTTTTTTTTTTTTTTCTCAATAAGTACTGGTACTAGGGCTATAGATACATCTAATACCGTTCTGCACGTTGCTGAAGATGCTGAGTGTGAGCTTTTTGGCGGGTAAAACACTTAATTTTGATAATTAGACACAAAGCTTCTTCATATTTTGTTGGATTAATTTCATATTGTGAGCACACATTTCATAAATAAAATACTTCAACATATTAAACAAATTTCAGGGTTAAACGTTTGTATTTTGTTATTTTTTTTGAATTTCTTGTATTTTTTAACTTTTTATTTAGTTAAAAGAAAAGGTGTTTTTTTCTTGTTTTATTTAAATTTGCGTTAAGCTCAATTTTTTTTTCTCTTGTATTATTTATCTTATTTACGCGTTTGTATTTTTCTATTCTTTTTCCAAATTTCTTGTTTTTTTAAACTTTTCGTTTAGCTCAAAGTTAACTTTTTTTTTTTTTACATTTCCTCAAAAGTATAAATGCGAGGGGTTTCAAACTTCAGTCATAGTTATATCTTCTACTTTCCATGACACATTGTTTGTTGTAGCTAATGAGTGTTACCTTTTTTTGTGGTAAAAAGACATGAATTTTTGTGGATTTTGATTGATTCATATCTTCTCCATTTTTTGTTAGATTGACTACAAATTTTAGACACACATTTAATGAATAATGTTTTTCAAAATTATTACATTGTTTGATCGGGTCATACGTTTGGATTATTTCTTTTTGAATTGTGTGTACATTTGGTCTTTTGGTCACTTGTACGGTGGCACTGAGGTGACATCCGCAACACTTTATTTATATTGTGGCCACAATTTACTAAGGCCACAAGTTGCTAAATTTTGGCCACAATTTACTAAGTTGTTGCCACAATTTACTAAGTTGTGGCCACAAGTTGCTAAGTTATGGCAACAATTTACTAAGTCGTGGCCACAATTTTAATAAGTTGTGGCCACAAGTTAGCCAATCAAAACAGCCGTTTCATCTGTGCTGCTTTATGGCAATAAACAGATGTAAGTCTATGCGTATATCTACAAGTATACTAACTGGTTTGTGTACGAGTATAACAACTGGTGTATGTATATGTACGAGTATACTAAATGGTGTGTGTATATGAACGAGTATACTAACTGGTTTGTGTACCTTTACGAGTATACTAACTGGTATGTCTAACTGTAAAAGTATACTAACTGGTGTAAGTGTGTGTAAACTTCGTACATATACACATACCAGTAAGTATACTCGTACCTATACACATACCAGTTATGTACGAGTATTCTTACTGGTATGTGTATATGTACGAATATACTAACTGTTGGAAGTGAGTGTGAGTGTTTATCTGTATAAATATACTTACTGGTGTATATATATGTACGAGTATACTAACTGGTGTGTATATATGTACGAGTATACTAACTGGTAGGTGTATATTTACGAGTATACTAACTGGTGTAGTGTGTGTGTGTACCTGCACGAGTATATACTTACTGGTGTATATATATGTACGAGTATACTAACTGATGTGTATATATGTACGAGTATACTAACTGGTAGGTGTATATTTACGAGTATACTAACTGGTGTAGTGTGTGTGTGTACCTGCACGAGTATATTCTTACGGGTGTGTATATATTTACGAGTAAACAAACTTGTGTGTACAACTTAGTAACATGTGGCCACAACTTAGTAAATTGTGGCCACAAGTTACTAAGTTGTGGACACAATATAAATAAAGTGTTGCGGATGTCACCTCAGTGCCACCGTACATTTGTCATTTTTACAATAAAGTTAAAGATTTGTTATTTTACTTTTTGTCTTTTACACTTGCATTGATAGTCAAAGCAGGGGACAGCGAGACATTTAATTACGCGTAATTCTTGTCATTCTTAGTGATCTTTAATTAAGGTTTGAGTACTGTTTAATGCAGACTCAAAATGGATTTTATATTTGTTCGTCCAGTACTGTTGAGATGTAGTACTGTTTTAGACAACCAATGCATTTACTTTCATTAATTCATTTTCTGTTAGCTTTTAGTCATAGTTCATAGACAGCTTAACTCCTTTTCTGTTTATGCTGTAAATGACTTCGTATTAATATTTAGAAACATGTTTTTTTCTGGAAAACGTTTCTTATCATTTTTACTGATAGTATGCTTCAGAAACTAATCATACTATCTTTTGTTGTTAACATGAAATACATGGCTTCAATAAGTGTAAGGTTTATTACATTTCTAGCTTTGGTTCTTCTAACATTGTTAATTAACTTAGTGTAGTGGATACATGCGATTTATACATATTTGTGTCTATCATAAGTTGTTAATTCGACGTATTTGTACAATTCACATAATCCATAACTGCTGACTGAAATAGCATAAAGCTCTTTATGTGCTTTCTAATATAATATTTTTTATTTATAGTGCATGTCAATTCCCTTTCACGTATTTGCTCATGTGTGTCGACCTTTCGAACAGGTCTCCACGCAGGACAATGGGCAGACTGTCCCTGGGCGGGCTTCGCATGTGGTGGTATTTGTCCTCAAGTATGTCATGTTTATAAGTTTTAGTATTTGTATAAACCTATATGATATCATGTGAGTAGTTATGGCATTAAAATGGTTCACTCTAACTCATTCTCGGTAGTTTTAACATGACATACTAGTCTCATGTTTGTGCTATTAGACATATTTGGTATGGGTACTTGTCGCCCTGATATGGCCTGTTTAGAAGTTTAAATATATTTTAAATACTGATATGTTATCATGTAAAATTGCCCATTTACACAGTGTGCTGGGTACGTTAACATTTGGTTGAGTCTAACCCTGCACTTTTTCGAATGTTCTGGTTCTTAAGATTTGTTGCAGTCTAACCTTGTTCGTTCTTGATACGTTTGACCACGATGTCACCAGACGTCTTTTTCTAAGCGAGAATTCTAGGCTTAGTTTAGTCTTAAAATGCTTGACGTTCACAACAATGTACGTATTTGTATACTTGCTTAATGTTTCTATAAGCTGTTTGACTCGTGTATGTTTTAACTTTTAGATAATTGTTCCTTTTCAGTTAAAACAACATAGTCGTACCCAGAATGTTTGTACCATTGGGGAATGGTTGATTAGTCAAATTAAGTATCTGAAGAGGCACAGTTGGAAATTAAGATGAGAATTACGGTGTTAATTCTGTGTGGATGTTTTCATTGTCTTGTATGTATTATTCTTAAATAGGAAATATAAAAGTTACATTGTAAATTGAGGCATACTATTTGTAATATTTTCTATGGCATTTGGTCTAATGTTAGGTTTGTTTATTTACAGCTTTTACCACACTAGCACTGAAGAGGGTTCATTAAAATGATGTTAATACACCTCTCGTTTTGTTCATCTTTGGTCGGGTTATGCTGACTGCGAGTATTCGGATACGAGGCAGTACACACAGTATAACTCATAGTTTCTGTTATTGTATGTATAACATACTAGTCTTCCTGCCCTCGGTTATCGTGCAGGATATATTTGAAGAACCTGCAAGTTAATGCATGTTTCATCACGTTAGCTAAGTCGACCCTCGTCCATCTCATCGTTGTCGCTTTATGTGCTTTTTAATGTAATATTTATGATAAGATGTTGTTAATAAGTGCAAGGTTCATCACATTTCCAGCTTTGGTTTCTCTAATATTGTTAATTAACTTAGTGTAGTGGATACATGCAATTTACACATAGTTGCGTCTATCATCAAGTGTTGATTCGACGTATTTGTACAATGTGCTGCTAATTGCGACACCTGACAGTCTCGATGACTCATATGCATGGCCGATGGCACTGAATGACAACATTAATTAAAGTACTGAAAGTACTGGTAACGAATTATTTTGAAAATGTAATTAAAAATTGCATTTGATCATGTTTTTTGTTTGTTTTAAACTCGCATTAAGACTTAGTCGTTTTAAGACAATCTAGTCTATTTCATGATTATATATAATCTTTGTCCATATATATTGTCCTGGAAATGTTCAATATATACTGTAATATACTGGGTGTAAAGAATAATTGTGAAAAATGTATGGGTAAAACAGGATTTATTTTAAAAATTAAACATGCATAATGTAGTAGCATAACGGGTAAAATATGCTAGCCGCACTGTTGCATACTATGTTTTTTCATAACATTTCTTACTTTACCCTTTGAGTAAAAACTTATTGAGATCATCTAATTTTGCTTCATTTTTTTTAAAGTTTGTTTCGTGGTTTGTTAATTAACCCTTTCCCACATACAACACATCTGCAGCAAACGACTTTGAACATATCTTTGCAAAAAAATATCAAAAGCTCTATAAATGGAGGTATAATACAAAGTGGAAGAAAATATTATGGGCAAATTGGAATTACTTAAATTGAGCAAGTTCTATTTCAGTCAAAATGTGTTCTAAAGAGCAGGTAGGGTAAAGGCTCCAATATTTGAAATGTGCACAATTCTTCTGCAAACAATTTTATGTTAAATATGTGAAAAGTATAAATATGTTATAAGTGTCTTAATACTGTAGTGGTATGGATATATGATTTGCTGATCCCTGATAAATCAAATGCATCATGACAGACCTGTTGCGGATGGTAACAACAATCGATAATGACAAGAATACTTAACCCTTTTCCACAAATAGACGCTTTTCTTGATAAAACAAGCACTTTGACGCGCACCTTTGCCCGAATGGCTGATAAATATAAATTAATGGTCTATAATTAAAACACCGTTTTCAAGTTGGAAACTAAGACAAAACGGTGAGATTTCCTGTGTGCGTTTAGGTGTTAACACGTATGTCATTTTATTTTTCTACTATCATCTTAAGGAAACAAATAAAAATGCACAACGATACTTTCACAAATGTGTTGGCATCTCTGTGAGACAGAGCTCCAGACAATTACTTGGGTCAAATATGTTTCACTCCCTATAATAATTATTAAAGAGTGAATCACTACAGGAAGCTCATCACCCCAAAATAAGGAAGGTCTACATGTTTTTAACTTATGTATTATCCTTCTTACCTTAAATAGGCATTCCACTACCTATGTATCCGTGTAACAGTTTAAACAGTAAATTAACAACTCTGACTTTAACAATATACACTTGCTGTGTATCCGACCATGAACACAAAAGAGTAAATTTAAAAGAGAGAAATGTTCATCATAATAACAACATGTTGATGATACTGCAGCAGGAAGCATTATTAAAACGTGAAAAATTGGAAAATATAAGCATTTGTTCCTTTTACTGCACTATTTTTTAATTTACAATTTACTTTAATAACCATTTATGTTTATAAATCTTGTTTAATTACCTCCCTTTGACTACTTAAGTATACAATGCATTTCAAGACAAAAGACTCGTATCAAACGGATTTTATTTCTGTACGTATCTCAAAAGGCTTATGTTTGATAGCCTCATAGTGTGAAATAGGCAGGGACGTAGATAAATCCCTGGTTTTGGGGGTCTATCCATATGCAACGTCATTATATAATGAAATCAATTGTTTGTACAACTTCAAATTTGTCCAAAATGCTTGCTTTACTAAAGGGAATGTTTAATGTTTTTTAACCTAATGTTTAACAACTCTATTCTTACTTGAACACACCTAACAGACCCTTCCGATGGGTTAAAGTCAGGTCTCAAGAATGATTCATTGACCAGTATGTGAATTAAATATTAAATAATATTGGTAATTCACTTAATCTTGATGTACTTTATTATTTGAGGGAAACATCGTGTATTACTAGGGACGAAAAGACAAAATACATAACTTCATTAGTCAAATTCAACCACGGGAACTCCCGTATCCAAAGATCGATTGTTTTGGGGAAAACTGTTTCATGATGTTTTCTTTTAATTGGCTGTTGTTTATTTACCACGTCATCGATTAAATGATTAAAAACGTATCCTGCTATTGCGGAACTCGGCAGTTCTTCCATTTTGATATATTTTAATAACGAACCAGGTTTAATTGGTTGTGCAGACGGATCTTTTTCGCCCGCGAGCAAACATTATTTGTGTATCAATTCCGAAGTGAGAACACGTTGTTCCGTAAGAACTGTACATATCGGTGAAGTGTCAAATTAACATACGGTGTTAGGGTAACTTATTCGACCGCGATTATTTACGTTATTTAACGATCGAGATTTCTCTGAAAAATGTGTCACTTTCATTTTGTCTTACGATTAAAACGACGCACAGAAAATGTTTATATTCGTTTTTCCGCGTTTAAATGCTTGATACGACGAACAGCAAATATTTTCATTCGTTTTTCCTGCATTTCAATGCGTGATCATGTATTCACGCACCGTATCTGGAGCTCTGCAGTCTAGAGCGTTGGGTCGAAGGTCATGTTTTTGCTAGCGTTACATAATGGGCACCTGTTTACTACGTTACTAGTCAATTGGCCTAAAACTCCGAATTCATACGTGCCTACCGACACATGAAATATATGCATTTACTGTCAATTTGATATTTTCTTGAGAATTGATTCTCTGTGTTGATTCGATAGTATAAATATGTGTTTTCGTAATTGAAATAACACATCAAAGTAATACAATATCGGAAAAAAACTAGGACTATTTTCAGCAAAGGTGTAGTTTAACAAAACGCGAAATGGGAAATGTTAAAGGTCAAATCACGTATCAAACGGGATAACAGAAATATTTTTTAAGAAAAAATAATTCGTTAAAAACCGGAAATGTTTGCATTTATTGAACAATATTTCCGATATTAATTTTAAATGCTCACGTTTAATCGATGTTATCAATTGTAATCGTCAGATATAAGCCCTATGACTTCATGAGAATTATCTTGCTGATCGTTGGACTTTCTAGCCTTAACAGGTAAGAATATTTACAATATTAACAGACGTGATTGAATGCGTTCAAACTTGAAATCAAAACTGCTAATCTATCCTAGAGAGAAAAGTCGGTTTAATTTTTAAAATGTTAATTTTTTTAAAGTAGACTTCCGTGTAAAAACAGATTAATAAAACAGGGAAGAACTTTAGAACTTTGATTGTTTCATTTTTTTGTTGAAGCCTGTGCCCGTTTGTCAAATGTGGAACCAAGGAATGTTGGGCCTCATTCGCATTCAATTATCACGTTGTATTAATATAATATATCTGAGAGTTATTAGGAATATCGTAAATCAAACAGAGCAATATATATATTTATAAAAGCATTTACGCAACAACTGATTCTCCTGACTTTAATAAGTAGTTTGGTTTAAATGATTTTTTCCTTATATGATTTACTCAAACGTAGAAAATTACATCATTTGATTAGCATTGAAAACATATTTTGCAAAAGGAGAAAATGCATATTATGAGCAGATGTGGCCTGCTTCAGATGCGTCATTATGCTTTTGGAAGTGGAAAAGAGTTAAGAAAGACTCTGCAATACATATGCTTGTAATGGACTTTAAGAATTGCAAGAATTATGCAGAATAAATGTAAGTGCAGCGATCCTGACTACCTTTCACGTAACTTGGGATGGATTTCACGCGTTATAGCATACTTTAAATATGTATTAAACAGAGTCTTAACTTCAACCATTTCACACGGAATCCGCTGTGGTCGAGTGGTTAGCGTCGAGGATTTCGAAACCGGGTGTCCCGGGTTCGATCCCCAGTCGCGGCACTACGGTCATGGTGGAGTGCCCTTGGGCAAGGCACATTTTCTAGCCTAGTACTGGTTTGTTTACCCAGGGATCATGAATAATTAAATTTAATTGCGCGCTAAATGACCTTAGCTGTCGATGCGCCATAAAACAATATACATTCATTCATACATTCATTCAACCATTTCACACTATATCTCAGATTTTTTTTTCTTTCAACATATATATATATATATATATATATTTATTTAATTTTGAAAAGTAAAAATATCTTAAGATGAAAGCTCCATTTTGAAATAGAGTAATACTCATTGACGAAAAAGGAATATTTATTTCTGCTGTTGATGCATCAAAAGTTGTCTGTTTGTATGCAGGCAAGGAAAGGGTTGATAGACGTGATATCTGTTACATGTTTCATTCAAACCACAACTGCAGGTTCACCTTCTAATGCATTTGTTGTTGCTTTTCCCGAACTATAACTCAAAAACCATTTCATGTCAACTATAATAATTCTGTGCGATAGACACTGCTCAGAATGTACAGCTTGCACTCTTTCCGCGAGGACAGTCACATATGTGAAGTACGTATTAAAACCACTGCTTATGTAACCGTTTGTCAGAATTCAGGGAGATAATTAAGGTTAAAACTGAAGGCCAATTTCCCTGCGTTGAAACTCGATTTTATATCGATTCTTTTCTTCATGATTTAGATAAAAAATATCTGGAGATCAACTTTCTTTACAGATGTATTCGATCTTATCCTTGATATTGTTATAACATCTCTACTGAAATAAAGCTGCGGTCTAACTGATTTATGTTTTCTCTTTTATCTTTGGTTTAACTCTTTCCAAAATACAAAATAAAAATCTGCAGCAAATTAATTTTCAAAAATCTAAACAAAAGCATGGACACACAAGGGTTATAAATGTTGAACGAAAACACTGTGGCAAAAATAATTTGCTACAGATGCGGCAATTTTCAACTAAGTGTAGGAACGTGTAAGTTTCCAAAATTGATGATAAGAGATAGTGAATATATCTGAGCCATGTTGCATGAAAGCCAAATTCTTGAAATCAAAACATGCAGCTACTAATTTAACTGTACAGTTTCACAGGTTGATTTGAACCTACATTCTCGCAAATAACACATGGTTGGCTAAATAGTTGAAGCTACATCCAAAGCTTGTATCTTTAAATATAAATCTGTCAAAACACTTATCAAAAAAAGATTTCTTCATTTCTCTATATGAACCAATGCAGCCCCATTGTTTTTAAAATAGTGCACCTTCGTGTGTATGCAACACGAATCATGGCCAATCTTCACACTGCGTCCATGATTCATTAATCATTCCCTGTTGAGTTTTCTTTAAATTCAACGAGCGTGCATTTTATCCTTTTCATTTTCCCTTTTCAGTTTAACAGTATACCGGTAGTGTTACTTCCGATGTACGAATCTCAACCGCACGTATTAACCGCAAATCTCAGATATATGAACACGACACTCAAGAAATCATGTAGGCATTTATCTCAAAACCAGTGATATTATAAAGAATTTCTCCTCCTGTTAAAATCGATGTTATCGATTATCGATAGTTTCTCTTTAGATATAAGTAAAAGGCTCCGTTGACTGTACCAGAATGTGTTTGCTTATCGGTTGATTACTTAATTTCGTTTGATTACTTAAATTGAACAGGTAATTATATTTTAAAATATTTATACCAGACGTGTAGAATGATTTTAAAGTTGAAGTCGAAGCTGTTATTCCTTCGTAGACAGAAAAGTCACATGTATTCGTAAAATGCAAAACTGTTTAAAGTAGTCTTAAATAAAATTGATAGTTCGATTGCTTTTAGATAATATATTAATCCGAAAGGAATATTTACTACTTTGAAGTTCAGCTCATGATATAGTAGGGGTTGCGTGCAATTGATAAAATACTTCATTATGAAAACTGAAATGTCTTCACACATCAACATATTTACCATGGATGACATTTTATGGACATCTTAAGAACACGTGGAATTAATTGCCCAGAACACGTGGAATTAATTGCCCACATTACCTTGCTCTGTATATTTTAGGCACGGTAATTAGTTTTGAATTAGATAATGAATTAGATTAGGTATTTTTTTTTTTTGCTTCTCTGGTTTAGCATAAATTTACATTTACAGCTAATGTGGGTTCAATTGTATTTTTCTTTGTCATGATATATCATTTAGGTATAAACAATATATTTGCGATCAGGGAATACCGGTGAGCCTGTAAAGATATAATAATACGATAAACCACCAGACACGATCCAATATTCAGTGTTAGTTTACTTAAGCTTAATTAACGCCGAGCCGACTTTGAAAACATTACAGTAACAATATAGATCGTCTTTATAAGTGAAAGTACAAGAGAAAGTTGATGCAACGCATCAATGTCGCCGGAAATCCATACTGCAGTTATGCATAACACTTACATTATAGTAGTTGAATAAACAGTTATCAACTGAGGGGCACATTGGAACATCAGGGGTGGGGTCAAGTGAAAATGTTTCATAACTTGCATTGTTTTGTCAACGAAGTGAATGATAATTGAAGCCTTTCATTGTTTACGACCAATCTCCATTCCAAAGTAGGTTGACCATACACACAACAACTAATTATTGATCATAAACAGTAATAGAAATGAGTAATCTTGCCAATCATTAGTCTTAGTATGTAAACAGTGCTTTCATTAAGGAATAATTATAAGATTTGTGAATTACACATACATTTTTTAAGATGTTTGTCAGAATATTTGAATTTTATTATTTTTCAATAAAACCACAAAACAGACAATTTAGGATTTGCATGCAATAGCACGTCATTTTACCTTTCCTTTATCAACAGTGGACACCTTTGCAGCAATCTACTTTTAAAACAATGAGATAAGGGTTAAATCGCTGAAGACATGAGTTTTCTCTTTTTCTCAAAATGATATTAGCTTGGCATCCTAATTATATCATACTTTAACAAATGTTGAAATGTAGTCCAATATTTATAAATTAGACCACCTTCGAAATATAATATCAACTAAACAGTTAAATCTCATTGAAATTGTTGTATAATTTAAACTTAATTTCGAACATAAACTGAGCCCTACAACATGTTAATTTATTTTAATTCTTTCCTTCCTTTTTTATAATGAAAATAACAAACTACTCATGTTTTAAAATTACATTATGATGAGCGCCCTTGTGTCAATGATGCATAACAATATGCAGATTGGAAGCAATATGCCTTTAGGGAATTAAATGACACATTTAAAATTGTCAAGGACGAAATAATTTTGTACGAAAGACCCGATTCTTTCTTATTCGCAGAGATGTCGTTCTTGAAACTCTCTTTATAGGCAGAGAGTGTTCGTTCAAAGTAATTTTTCTATTAAAACCAGTTTTATCTCGGTTTGTTCTTTTCTTCATTTGTTTCGAACCAAATAAACATTTTAAATCACCTATGATTTACTTTTTGTAAGTGAGTGTAAAGAGCGGCTCTCAACAAAGGAGATTGATCTACGCAGTTGGTATGTAAACAAATAATTAGACTGTGCGACGTAAAGGTTTGTAGTTATCGCCGTTTGATTACATGTAGTATATTGTGTAAAATAAAGTATTTCAGTCTAGCTAATAGGGACTGTTTTGTCTTCGTAAATAAAACAAATAAACATAAATGCGAGTCAAAATAAAGAAACTGAAAATACCTAAAGCATCGGAATATTTATTTCATTTTAGATGTGTCATTACTTAGTGTTTTTAAACAAACACAATTGTAATATGTTCAAGACATCTAAATGTGTTTCTTTCTAATAATAATCCCCCCTCCCATGTCATTTCCGAAAACCTATTAAAAATAGAAGTCGCGGGCTTCTGCCCGGCGACTAATAACTATGTAATAAAGTTAAAACAATGTGCCAAAAACAAAATGAGCAATATTTTCTTTTGCTACAATGTTTACGAGGTCGTCTATTATATATGCGTCAAAATGTGCTGATATAAGCGAAAGTGTTTTAAATCGTCGAATATGTTACGAAATAATTTAATGATTTATTTTTATAATCTTTGACTTGCTGTAGCCCCATATTTCTCACGTATAATGAAGACAACCAATAGAGAAAATAACAGTTGACCAAGTATTCCCGTAGCGAGTTAAAATTTGAAATAATTTTCAGTAATATATGCAATGCCTTTAAAGATTTACCTGTAAGGTGTTCGTGATTAAATGCAAGCTTTACTGTACAGATTCGATAATATAACGATTTCATGTCCAATTATCAATTTCCATTAGATTCCCCCTCTCCTAAATACCACTGTCCTAACTTATAATTAGCACTTATTAAAATACTTGAACAATCTGTGAATATTGATTTGATATTCAACTGGAATTTCCACCACACAACCATATCATCAACAAACATGAGTATAATGAGGCTGAGCTGATCGATAGTAAGCCTCCAAGGAAAATATATTCTAACAAATGTGATGATTTAAACCCTTGTTTGAGAACTACAATATTCTCGAAAATATCCGCAATTCATTAGAAATAGGCACACATGACTACACCTTACAGTACATATTCCTAGTCATTCTGAGAATGTTCCCTTGAACAACGCTATCTATATACATAATCAACAGTAAGATTATATTGATATTATCAAAGCAAATTAAGACAACGTAAACACAATATAAATATTGTTTTTAGAAAAGAGTCCGTGGGTTCTATACATTTAGTGAACCCAAAGTGTTCATCAGATGTATTATTATATTGTTCACACAAAATGGACAATATTTTAATTATAACTGCATCGAAACATTTTGAAATGCAAAGAAGCACAGTAACGATAAGCATCTATATTATTATGTTTAGGCAGAATCATACATTTGAAATGGCGTCATTTCGTCGTACACAATTTACGCTTTTTTTACGACTGTTTAGTTTCTTCTTCAACTGCTCGCAAAGAAAATGTTTCGAGCCGATTGTTTAGAAAATCACAAAGGTGAATCAATTAGTGTTGATATATATGACATATTCTATTATATCTTTATTAATGCTATTTCAGGAAGGAAGATGTCCAAACAAAATATTTTACTTAACAGACACGTTGTAGTTATATAATTAATGGTATAAACTCCAATGTGTATAGTTACAGTAAAGAAATGTTTGTTTTACTGCTATAAATAATAAATTGTTAATACTAATATGATTACTTACTATACATAGGTAACATATTGTAGAAGTAACTGCTCTCTTTACAAAACTATTGCTGTTCTTCCTCTCACGTATGTCTGCTTAATGAACTAATAAAAACTCTTACAAAGAATCAGATGTTATAAGCATAAAAATAACCAATAATTGAATGTACGATGAGAATGACTGAAATTACAATACAATATCATATAAGTGTAAAACAATGAGTTACTTAAAAGATAGGACTGAGATGAAAATTGCTTAAATGACTATTGCAAAAAGAAACAAGAGAGATTAAGCAAACAAATAAAAAATTTACTGTTGAATTGATTCATTAATTATGAAAATAAATATACGTGTATACAAAGTACAAGAAATCACTTATATATTATCTTTAAAATTATTTATTGTTCACATGGAATGCTGTCCGAAAGCTAATATATCCGAAGTCTTTTACACAAGTGTGTACACAAGTTGAAACAATAAAACACAGCACAGGCGTCCGAATTTCTATTACAGCAAAAAATGAGAAAAATCACACAATACCTCGTTAAAATACTCAAAAAGTCTCTCTATATTGTCAAAATGATGGTAATTCGGGGAATCCCGCACGTGTTACTATAAATAGCCCCTCTATACGTCCATATTGTGTAATAATAATGACAAGGTGTGCAACGGCATTTTACCCCCTCGCTCGATTCGGACTATAATTTTCGCAGAAAAACATCTAAAACGACCTGGTCCCAGGTAGAGACAGGTTCATAAATGATTTTACTCGTGATCCACCACATCAATATTTGCCAACCGACCAATACGCCGGCGTTTTGAAGCTTAATGTTCATTATATTTGGAAATTTGCAGTTGTCCTGACCGCCATGCGCTGACGTCACAATAATCAGGTTCCGCAGCGAATATTTAACGCGAAATGACGCGGTTTTTTAAAATATTGTACCTGAGCAATGTTTGTTGGGGTTGGCATTTAATCATTTATCTTCCAAAAATAATATTATTCATAAAAAATACGGAATTTATTTGTGCGTTTTCGAAAGAAGTATGAAAAATATTTTTTAGACCGTGTTTTAAATCGTTGTTTGATTAATATGTCGGTGCGGAATGTTGCAAATTGTGACGTCAGCGCATGGCGGTCAGGACAACTACACATTTCCAAATATAATGAACATTAAGCTTAAAAACGCCGGCGTATTGGTTAGATAGCAAATATTGATGTGGGTGATCATGCAAAAAATCATTTATGAACCTGTCTCAACCTCGGAACAGGTCGTTTTAGACGTTTTCCTGCGGAAATAATTGCCCGAATCGAGCAAGGGGGTAAAATGCCATTGCACACCTTGCATTATTATTACACTATATGGACGTATAGAGGGGTTATTTATAGTAACACGTGCGGGATTCCCCAAATTACCATTACGATCATTTTGACAACATAGAGATACTTTTTGAGTACTTTAACGAGGTATTGTGTGATTTTTTTCCTCATTTTTTGCTGTAATAGAAATTCGGACGCCTGTGAACACAGCAACAAAATAACAAGAAACTAAATATGCAAAATGTTATCCATCATTATACCACTAGTTCCGTGTAAATTTCAGAATGAAGATATCCTGCCTTTCATTCCTGGTAATTCTTGCCATAATTGGCATTGCACTGGGTCAAGTGTTTAATGTAGGTGGCGGTCCCTTCGGCGGAGGCTTCGGTGGCGGTCGCTTAGGCGGAGGCTTCGGTGGCGGTCGCTTAGGCGGGGGCTTCGGTGGTGGAATTTTTGGAATGTTGATCTTTCGTAAGTAACCATATATCTTGTGTATCAATAGCTGTGAGAGTGACTAACACATACAAACAGATAAAAACAAACAGAGACAATCGGACAGTCACACAGACAGACAATCGCACAGTCACACAGACAGACAATCGGACAGTCCCACAGATAGACAAACGTCACCTTAATTGACATCACGATTATATTAATATAAGACAATCAAAGAACACTTGCTAAATTGTATTTATGAAAAGTGAAATAATATAACAACAGTATATATATTATTGCATTTGTATTTTCCATAAACTCGTCAGATATCAGTTAAACTTACATAAATCGTCAACAAGCCACTAATATATCATATAGTTTATTTAGGGCTCAACGCAACAACGTCTCACGAGAAAACCAACATTGTGGAATTTGCGCAGTCCGCGCAGGCTAATCCGGTCCGACACATTCCGTCTCTAGGGGGATAGAGGTATAACGTAATGATTCTTGAAACAGAAAATTCACAGGAGGCGAACATTGTCTGCCCGGATTAACTTGCAGCATGGTTAGACTGATCCGGGTTGATGCTTTACGAAGGGACCACAATACTGGTTTTCTCGTGGGACGGCTTATGTGTATAATAAATGGCTTCAAAGGATCTGTGACTATTTGGCGAACAGTGTCATATCAACTGACCGCCGATCCAGGAAATCCATCCTTAGGACATGCACGGTCATTAATGATTAAGATCAGTCTGCGCGTTCGCGCAGTTAAAACTGTATCTCCTCTGTTCGCAAATTAATCACAGAAGATTTCCAGAAACTGTAGGCAAAGAAAGTACCTTTGTATGAGACAGCATGAATGCAATAGAATATTTTTTATTTATAATTGTTATCCTTAAGCTTAGTTCGGTTTTCCTTAAGTTTCACTTTTCTTTCAGTGTTTGTGTTCCTCTTTCTCATCCGAATTCTGTTCCCATTTATTGCGACGACGACAACAACAATGGCACCACCAATTATTGTGGGGAAATAAAGACAGTTACCAACTCCACAGACTAGCATGGCACAGGTGTGTTCTTTATCGTACTTTTCAGTTCCGTTTAGGTGAAAATGTTGTGTATTCGGAAAGCGATAACGAAGATGAGTATGAAAATATTCTGCCATAAGTTTCACTGTCAGATAACATAAAACAATAATGTATTATTCAAAAACGAAAAGGAGAGTCGGCTTCAATCCTTATCCCCTTTATTTGAAGCTAATCAAGCAATAAGAATAGTTGCGTCTCGAGCGTATCATATGAGCCGTCCCACGAGAAAACCAACACCATGGACTCTGCGTAAAGTATCGACCCGGATCAGGGTTGCAGGGATTGAAACCATCGCTAATGCACCAGATGTAGGATAATGTTACAAGAAGTTGATTTGGCATTTTCAATAATGTTTGATACTCGATACAGGAAAAAGACATTCGGGCATTTTACGACCATCGTCGATCAAGATCAGTCGTACTGTTAGATCATCACGCGCACTGTTCGTGAACACACTGACTCTATTGTTAGACGTGGTGAATATTTCGCGACTTTAACACTTTCGCACATACAACTAATCTGCAGCAGACTACTTTGAAAACATCCTCGCACACTTTTGAGAAATCTCCATTAATCAGTGTTTTATTAATAAGTAGAAATGAAAACATTGCGAAACATGGAGAATTTGCTACAATGTTTTCAAAAGTCGTCTGCTGCAGATGTGTTAGAATGCGTCTACACGCGGGAAAGCGTCGAACACAACGTCATGTATCGTTTAGCAAAGAAAGTTTAGAACAATGTAAACAAAGATCAGCCCACACGTCCGTGCCGTGCAATCTTGGTTTCGTCACTTAACTATTCATATATCATATAAATAACAGATTATTCCATGAATGAGCCCGTCCGTGATAAAAGACGCAAGCTGACATTTGTGAAAAGTATAGATACAGATCAGCATGTGTATCCGCACAGCCTGTTCAAGATCTACCCATGTCACATGTTACTTACATAGGCTTGTTAGAAGCTTCTGTCAACTTCTGTAGATTCTGAAAAATCGGAGCGGATGACATGGTGATTTGAACATAAATCCAGTTTGTACCTTTTCTGACGGGCTCATAGTGATAGACATTAACACAAACACTCATTGATGATTAAACCATAATTAAGGCACACAATTACAGGTAACACTGTGCACATTGCCCTACGTTGAAACACAATTATACATCTACTATTTTTTTTCTTCAGATTTAGACAAACCGTGACAACTGTCTGGAGTTCAACTTTCATCGCAGGCGTTCAGTCGATCTTATCTTTGTTATTGTTATGACAACTTTACCTTAATAAAACTGTGGTCTAACTGTTTAACAATGTTTTTTTTCTTTCGTTTTCCAACATACAAAACATCTGCAGAAGACGTATTTGAAAAAAAAAAATCTAGGCAAAAACCGGCAAAATCTATACAAACGAAATGTTTATAAAAGTTGAGATGAAAAACGGTATGGCAAAAACATAGTGCTAAAGATGCATCAGCTTACGACTGCATGCAGGAAATGATTAGTTTCCTAACTTGATAAGAGCCTACTAATCCATATATCTTAGCCATGTTGCGGGAAATCCAACCTTAGTGTATTTACGATTAGTGTTTGTAAAGTTCGGCACACATACCGACGCTACATGTATCTGATTCAAATGAAAGTTTCTTGAATACCTATTAAGCAAGCAATACAGTGCAGTGACTGTGTCATCAAAAGCTTGTATCTCTAATTCTTTTTAACATACAACTGTTTTCTTATGCCTTCTGAAAACATTGTGGCAAAAGGAGGAATTTACCATAATGGCTAAACTTTTATAAAACAAATAGTTTCCATATTATTCTCCAGATTATTTCAATATAATTTGCTGCAGATATTTAGTATGAACGAAAGAAAGTAAAACAATTACCAAAGCAAATGTTTCTTCTTGTTTACTTAGTCTATGTCCTTACGCGAAAGAAGGTAAAACAATTACCAAAGTAAATGTTTCTTCTTGTTTACTTAGTCTATGTCCTTACACGAAAAAAGCTAAAACAATCACCAAAACAAATGTTTGTTTTTGTTTACTAAGTCTATAGCATTTGACGAAAGAATGTATAATAATCCCGAAAACATATATTTCTTCTTGTTTACTAAATGTATGTCCTTACACGAAAGAAGTTATAACATTCCCGAGAACGAATATTTCTTCTTGTTTACTAAATCTTTTTCTTCAAGGGGGTAAAACAATCCCCAAAAACTATTATATCTTCTTGTTTACAAGAAAAAGATATAATAATCATAAAACACTTTTCTTTTTTTTTCGAAACTAAGACTATCTCCCTACCTGAAAAAAGGTATTTTGTTCCCCTAAACAAATGTTTCTTCTTGTTTTACTAAGTATGTGTCCTTATACGAATAAAAGTATAACAATCCCCAAAATAAATGTTTCTTCTTGTTTTACTAAGTATGTGTCCTTATACGAATACAAGTATAATAATCTCCAAAACAAATGTTTCTTCTTGTTTTACTAAGTATGTGTCCTTATACGAATACAAGTATAACAATCTCCAAAACAAATGTTTCTTCTTGTTTTACTAAGTATGTGTCCTTATACGAATACAAGTATAACAATCTCCAAAACAAATGTTTCTTCTTGTTTTACTAAGTATGTGTCCTTATACGAATACATGTATAACAATCTCCAAAACAAATGTTTCTTCTTGTTTTACTAAGTATGTGTCCTTATACGAATACAAGTATAACAATCTCCAAAACAAATGTTTCTTCTTGTTTTACTAAGTATGTGTTCCTACGCGAAAGAGGTATAACAATCTATTTTCCTACGTGAAAGAAGGTTTTTTGTTCACCAAAACAAATGTTCCTTCTTGTTTTACTAAGTATGTGTCCTTATACGAATAAAAGTATAACAATCCCCAAAATAAATGTTTCTTCTTATTTACTAAGTCTGTGTCCCTACAAGAAAGAAGATATATTGTTTTCAAAAAACAAATACTGCTTCTACTTCACTTATTAATAGTGTCCTTACGCGAAAAAGGTATAATAATCCCCAAAACATTTGTTTCTTCTTGTTTTACTAAGTATGTGTCATTACACGACAAAAGGGTATAACAATCCCCAAAACAAATACTGCTTCTTGTTTACATAGTTATTGTGTCCTTACGCGGAAAAGGTATAACAATCCCCAAAACAAATACTGCTTCTTATTTAATTAATTACTGTATCCTTACGCGGAAAGGGTATAACAATCCCCAAAACAAATACTGCTTCTTCTTTAATTAATTACTGTATCCTTACGCGGAAAGGGTATAACAATCCCCAAAACAAATACTGCTTCTTCTTTAATTAATTATTTGTCCTTACGCGAAAAGGGTATAACAATCCCCAAAACAAATACTGCTTCTTCTTTAATTAATTATTTGTCCTTACGCGAAAAGGGTATAACAATCCCCAAAACAAATACTGCTTATTCTTTAATTAATTACTGTATCCTTACGCGGAAAGGGTATAACAATCCCCAAAACAAATACTGCTTCTTCTTTAGTTAATTATTGTGTCCTTACGCTGAAAGGGTATAACAATCCCCAAAACAAATACTGCTTCTTCTTTAATTAATTATTTGTCCTTACGCGAAAAGGGTATAACAATCCCCAAAACAAATGTTTCTTCTTGTTAAAATCAGTATGCGTCCTTACAATAAGGAATGTATGATGAATCCCAAATTAAGTTGGGGTTCTTCTTGTTAACTTAGACGTATTTCCTCTTGTTATGTTATGTTATGTTGGTTTCGAAAGTTCATACGTTTATTCCGAACATGATCTACATCGTTCTCTTCCGATTTTGAGATATATGTAGAACATTACACGAGCCCTGTCCAGCGATGTGGGGTTTTAACCATTTCCCACATACATAAAAGCGGCAGCAGACGACTTTGAAGTCATCTGGGGGCACAGATGGAAAATCTTCTTATATACAAAATTAGTTACTGTGAGATTTGAACAAATTGTGGCAAAAGTAGAAATTGCTCATAATGAGCAATTTCTTCTTTTATCACAATTTTCTTAAAAGTCGTCTGCTGCAGAGGCATCAAAAAGCGTATGTATGTCGGAAAGGGTTACTAAATCTTCGTACAATGAAGACAGGTGGGTCTGTACATCCGCAATTTCACAAAAAGAGGCTCTACCATCCGCAATTTTTCAAAAAGAGGCTCTACCATCCGCAATTTCTCAAAAAGAGGCTCCAACATCTGCATATATGCTACATATATCTAAATGGAGCCTTCTGACAAATATCTTGAAGCCCCACACGTTGTATGCCAATATATCTTAAATGGTGTGTAAACGGAAGGTCATCAGGTCATCAAATCTTCTCAATGTTAGTTTGTTGACTTATTCATAACTAACGTTTCCCGCATACAAAATATCTGCACCAAGTTATATTGAAATAATCTGGAGAATAATATTGAAACTATCTTTTTTATAAAAGTTTAGCTAATATGGTAAACTCCTCCTTTTGCCACAATGTTTTCAGAAGTTGTCTGCTGCAGAGGCGTAAGAAAACGTTTGTATGTTGAAAGGGGTTAGAGATACAAGCTTTTGATGACACAGTCACTGCATTGTATTGTTTGCTTAATAGTCAGTATTCAAGAAACTTTCATTTGAATCAGATAGCGTCGGTGCCGAACTTTATCTACACTAATCGTAAATGCACTAAGGTTGGATTTCCCGCAACATGGCTAAGATATATGGATTTGTCGGTTCTCTCAAGTTTGGAAAATTAGCATTTCCTGCATGCAGTTGTAAGTGGACGCATCTTTAGCACTATGTTTTTGCCATACCGTTTTTCATCTCTACTTTTATAAACCTTTCGTTTGTATAGATTTTGCCCGTTTTTGTCTAGATATTTTTCAATATACGTCTTCTGCAGATGTTTTGTATGTGGGAAAGTGTTAAACGAAAAACATAAACATTGTTAACCAGTTAGACCACAGTTTTATTAAAGTAAAGTTGTCATAACAATAACAAAGATAAGATCGACTGAACGCCTACGATGAAAGTTGAACTCCAGACAGTTGTCACGGTTTGTCTAAATCTGGAAAAAAGAATATTAGATGTATAATTGTGTTTCAACGTAGGGCAATTGGCACAGTTTTACCTGTAATTGTGTGCCTTAATTATGGTTGAATCATCAATGAGTGTTTGTGTTAATGTCTATGACGTATATTTTACACATCAATTTGTGATTTCCGTTTACAGCCTTATTAAGATACGCTAACTATAAATAAATATCGAAATTCTCTTTCGCGTTTGCGTACCTCATCACATAGATTAGCTATTGAAACAGGAAGATGGGCAAAACCAATTAGTAAGCTTATTTGTGAAAGGGTTTGTTTTTCATGTAAGTTGTTAGAAGATGAATTTCATTTCATTTTGGAATGCAACATATATACTGATCTAAGGCAACAATTTATTCGTAAATATTATAGGGAAAGACCAAACATGTTTAAATTAGTGCAGCTCCTTAAATCTGAAAACAAGAAATACATACTAAATTTAGGTATGTATATTGAAAAGGCAATGTATATAAGGGATACACATGTATATAATTAATTGTGAGTGTAAATTTAAACAGATTAATTATTAAATTATAAATGTTATAATTATGATTTAGCATTGCATGTATAAGAACACCTAATGACAAACTTGTTTTTTCGTTTCGGACAAGATTGGTCTAAATGGGTGTAATATCTCGATATTTCTCTATATTTGTTTTTTATAGTAAATTCAGTTTGCATCCCGTGTCTTGCTTACATATAAGCATCTTTATATGTATGTAGTTAGGTACATCTAAACAAGCGTGTATATGTAATGAATTGTATATACCATTATTTTGTTGTACTATTTTGTATGTCTCACTATGCTTTACTAACCACATGGGTCTATGACCTTCTGGTGATATTTTGAATAAACTTAAGCTTATGTTCCCGTCAGAAAAGGTACAAGCTGGATTTATGTTCAAATCACCATGTCATCTGCTCAGGTTTTTCAGAATCTATAGAAGTTAACAGAACCTTCTAACAGGCCTATGTAAGTAACATGTGAATAGGGTATACCTTAAACAGACTGTGCGGATACACATGCTGCTCTGTATCTATACTTTTCAGCTTGCGTCTTTTATCACGGACGGGCTCATTCATGGAATAGTTCTTTATATTAATATATGAATAGTGAAGTAACGAAACCAAGATTGCACGGCACGAACGTGTAGGCTTATCTTTTGTTACACGGTTCGCAACTTTCTTTTCTAAACGATACATGACGTTGTGTTTAACAATTTCCCACTCGTAGACGCATTCTAACACATCTGCAACCAATTCTCCATTTACCACAATGTTTTCATGTCTACTTATTAATAAAACACCCATTAATGGAGATTTCTCAATATTGTTTGAGGATGTTTTCAAAGTCGTCTGCTGCAGATTTGTTGTATGTGGGAAAGGGTTAAAGTCGCGAAAAATTGACCACGTCTAACAATAGAGTCAGTGTGTTCACGAACATGTGTTCACGAACAGTGCACGTGAATGAATGAATGAATGTATATTGTTTTATGGCGCATCGACAGCTAAGGTCATTTAGCGCGCAATTAAATTTAATTATTCATGATCCCTGGGTAAACAAACCAGTACGAGGCTAGAAAATGTGCCTTGCCCAAGGGCACTCCACCATGACCGTAGTGCCGCGACTGGGGATCGAACCCGGGACACCCGGTTTCGAAATCCCCGACGCTAACCACTCGACCACAGCGGATTCCAGCAGTGCACGTGATGATCTAACAGTAAGACTGACCGTGATCGACGATGGTCGTAAAATGCCCGAACGTCTGTTTTACTGTGTCGAGTACCAAACACTAGTGAAAATGCCAAATCAAATTCGTGTAACATTATCCTACAACTGGTGCATTAGCGATGGTTTTAATCCCTGCAACCCTGATCTGGGTCGATAATTAACGCAGACTCCATAGTGTTGATTTTCTCGTGGGATGGCTCATATGATCCGCTCCAGACGCAACTATTCTTATTGCATGATTAGCTTCAAATAAAGGGGATAAGGATTGAAGCCGACGCTCCTCTTCGTTTTTGAATGATACATCATTGTTTTATATTATCTGACAGTGAAACTTATGGCAAAATACATAACATTTCCCCCTAAACGAAACGGCAAAGTACGATAAAGAACCAACCTGTGCCATGTTACTCTGAGGTCTTTATTTCCCCGGCAATATTGGTGCCATTGTTGTTGTCGTCGTCGGCGTTGGGAACAGAAGTTGGATGAGAACGAGGAACACAAACACTGAAAGAAAAGTGAAACTTAAGGAAAACCAACCTAAGCTTAAGAATAACAATTATAAATACAAATCATCTATTGCATTCATGATGTCTCATACAAAGGTACTTTCTTTGCCTACAGTTCCTGGAAACCCTCTGTGATTAATTTGCGAACAGAGGAGACACAGTTTTAACTGCGCGAACGCGCAGACTGATCTTAATCAACAATGGCCGTCCATGTCCTAAGGATGGATTTCCTGGATTTTCCTCTACCCCCCCCCCCCCCCCCCCCCGAGACGGAATGTGTCGGCCCGGATTAGCCTGCACGTTCTACGCAGGTTGATCTGTGTCTATACATTACGCAGACTCCACAATATTGGTTTTCTCGTGAAACGGCTCATTTTGTAAATTAGGATCAGTATAAATGGATACACTGGCAGAAACTTTGTTATTATTAAGCATTATTGACTTGACCTGAATCTACCTTTGTGTAAACGTGCTAAATATGTTTTTTCTGGGACCGTATGTTACCTATCAAATTAAGTTTATTATATATTTGCATATTCGCGATCATTTAACTAAATGATGATAACACTTGTAATATATACGCTATAGCAAATATTTTTCTTGGGCACAGCTGTCTGTCTTTCTGTCTGGCGATGTATGTCTCTGTTTTCTTTCTGTCTCTCTCTCTCTCTCTCTTTCTCTCTCTTGCATGCGCTCGTGATTATCAATGATTACTTACGAAATATGAGGATTCCGAAAATTCCACCAGAGCCTCCACCACCTCCGCCTTGGCCAAACCCTTGACCGAGGGCGATGCCAATCACGGCAAGAGCGATCAGGAATGAAAGGCAAGATATCTTCATTCTGGAATGTACATGTATCGTTTCATTTTAGTATACCAGGACGTGTTATCGGATCACATGTGTATCTTACGTAGATAGACATTTCAGTGTATCTGTATTATGATGACTAGGATAGCTTCTGTAATCTAGCTTAATTGTTACTGAACGCACTGCTGCGCCTTAAAGCCCGTATTTAGTTTTAACGAAAACAGAATACCAAAGGTCTTGGCTTCGCGTTACATGCAACAATTAACACGCATATCAACCATTTCCTTTCTTATATACAGACAGCCATCTTATGACGCATCAGCAGCAAACACTGTTATTCATTTGAAAACACCGGACTGCGTTAAATAAACATAAAGTATGCAATAACACGTGAACTCCATTTCAAGTTACGCGAAAGCTAGTCAGGACGGAATCGCTGCACTCACACTTATTCTGCTTAATTCTTGCAATTGGTGAAGCCCATGGCACAAACATACTAGTCTTTCTGTATTATTGTATTAGTGTAGTATTGACAAACGTGTTGACAATACTTATTGGACGAATACAATTGTATTATGGAACTGAAGCAATTTCTGAGAAAATATAGATACTTTTTATATTATTTATAATATTAGACCGTGTCTGACGCCTCTGCAGCAGACGAATTTGGAAAATATTCTGGCAAAATGAGAAATTGCTCAAAACGAGCAATTTGCCACAATGTTTTCAACTTTTTGCAATAATTATACCTTGTCGGAAAGGGTTAAGTCACTAGTTTGCCCTGTTCGCAGATGTAGTATTTAAATCTAAATGCCATCTTTTGACAAAACCCCTACAAGTGTATACAAATTAGTTGTACGTCAATCAAACCTTGACTAATGCTAAACCGTAGAGCTGTAAACCCCCTTATCTCAAGACACGTTTTGTTCTATTTATATTAACCTGCAAGTCTACTTTAAATACTTTAACAATTCATACCAATCAAATCCTGTATTGGCAAATCTCGACAAAATGTGAGCCGTCCCGCGAGAAAACCAACATTGTGGACTCTGCGTAAAGTATCGATCGCTTACCCGGATAGACTTTCTTCGCCTCCTGTGGATTTTCTGTTTCAGGAATCATTACTCTATACCTCTATTCCCCTGAGACGGAATGTGTCGACCCGTATCAGTCTGAACGGACTGCGCAGGCTGATCTGGTCCGATACATTACGCAGAGGCCATACTGTTGGTTTTCTCGCCGGACGGCTCATGTGTATATGACCATTTACGAAGTGGAAGAATATGGCTTAGACAAAAGTAAATACATATATAACTATACAGCATGTCAGATAAAAAATATTTGGAATATCCAATGAAAACGGTACAATAAAAAACAGTAAGAATAGGTTAGGGAACAGCAACAAGCTTTATTACGTCATCGCAAATAGAAAAAGCTTCCGAAATATATCTACATAGATTTATTAATACTTTCTGTTTTGAAATTGACAGTAACTTATGAGAGCTTAATCTATAACAAGCAAATAATTAACGCCATTTGTTATTCGAAATAATATCTAAATATTAGAACAATATGCCAACTTTGGCGAGTTATTTATTGATATATTCGAACTTTGACATTTAACATTTTAAAAGTTAAAGCTATGTTTCAGTTTACGAACCAACAGTAGCTTTCAAATCATACTAATGTTTTCAAGGTTTTATATAAAAAATATTTAAGATACCAAATGTTTTATTCAGGTATGCTTTTAATACAGACAGATCTTAAATATCATGCACGGTAAACTGTCGAACATGTGCTGTGTGAAAATGTTATATTATGTCAACATAATTGTTATGGGCCTATGGCCTTAAGTCAATAAAATATTGTCATTGTCATTGTCATTGTATTCTTCTATCATTTATAATGCAAAAATACTTACGTGCTCAAATATCGCTCATTCAGATGATCAACAAAAGATGTTTGATAACATTAATCTTACTTTTGAGCTTATATACAAAAAAAAAACCGCTCCTTTCTCAATAATCGATTACATTGATTTATTTAACGATTTAAATAATCAGAGCAATCGGAAGTAATATTTCCGGTGTTATGAGTTTATATGTTTTATAAGGGTAAACGTGTTAAATGAGCTGTTTCACGAGAAAATCAACATTATGGACTCGACTACTTTGATTTAACAGACGTGTATAGTTATTTAGCTTCTTTGACTGCTTGTTGGAAAAACACTGCATCTCAAATATTTATTAACTCAGGCGTGCACTAGATGGCCATGGTGACCCCCTTGTTCTATAGTCACACCAGGTTACACTCTTCTGCAATGTTAAAGAGCACGAAGTAAATGAGTCGTACTTGAAAGCTTTATACACATACTGATAACTTCATACGTTTCTTTTCTTATAACATGCTACAAGACCTTTTTCAGACAATAGTACAGCCCCTGGCACACTGAACCGCTTTAAGACGATTCTCCACAGACGTGATGTAAATGGAAATGTGAAAGGGAGATTTCAACCGCATTTTGAAGTACTTATGATGGTGGGAGAATGTAGAGTCGCTGAGCAGTTTTTAGAATGTTTCATATGGAATCGGGTATAAGTGAACCAAAGCATCCTTTGCTAGTTGGTCTGGCAGATAAACCGAAAGATGAACGAAAGCATACATTGATGTCAATGATTCAAGAATGTATGACACACTATGGATACGATATGGTGGACTGTCCAGAAAAAAATAAAAGATCCAGCACAGAAACACCCGAAATAGTTTACCTGATGAAACCAGATGGACAGCGTATTCACCTGCAATTAGTAAATGCTACCACATTAGCACCAGAATAAGAACAGCTGTGTCATTAGTACTAACATATTGCTGATTTACATGATACAGCAAATGAAAGTGATTTAAGCAGGACGATCCTTAACTGCCATAATTCACTGCCTTTTTTCTACTCACATTCTAAGCTTAGTAAATACTAAGTATTTTCTATCTCCTCTTTAGCGAGTGCGGGTACTTGAAAGGTCATATGTGAACATTAAATGTGGACTAGGGCAAAATGTAGAGAGTGATTTGACACATGAATAGTCAGTGGGTATTCAAAAGGCCCTTATCAAATCTCTTGATGCTAACAAAAGTGAAAAGTCAATCCAGTGTGTCACAGGTGCTGCAGACACTATTTCAGAAATTAGCTCAAAAATTGATGAAAGTTGTTTTTCAAACCCAAAAGTGGACACCATAGTAAACCTCTGAATGAATCTGATAAAGAGTTGGTCGCAAAAACATTGACCTTTTCACTTCACACTAAGACAAAAATGTCCAGGTTTCTCCAATATACACTCTGTTCCTGTCAGTGCAGAACAAAAACCATTCATGAAAGAAAAACTGGACCATATAATAACCAGACTAACAATGGGGCTGCATTTAACTGTTGAGCAAAATGATGATAGTGAGAGTTATGATTAGTTCTACATATATTTTATTTTTAAGAACAATTTTGAAAGAGGACCACCAAAAGAACAGTCCTGTGAAGTTTGTTGAAATTGGTCCAGTGAATAAGAAGATGTCATTTGAAATATGATTTGAAAAAGTATGAAGGAACTGGAGGAACATTTCTTCACAAATATCTTAAAATCAAACAAGCGCCATCATCTCTTTTTTTATCACTTTGCCCCTGTTCTGATGCCATCTGGATGTTTTTCAATCAATCAATATGGCTTGAACAATGTTTGTACAGGGTTATCAAAGGAACATTTATACAGATTATATTGAAAATAGATTCAGAGGAGAAGAGTTTAAAGATTACCCCCCCCCCCCCCCGCCTTCCCCCCTCCCCACCCCCCCCCCCCCCCTTCTGATGCAGCAGCAACCATACGAGAGAAGACAACACAGAGTAATCAGAATATATCACCCTGAGAATATTCTTTACATCCCTGTTTTGAAAATATTATGGTAAAGGAGAAATTCCTCAACCTGTCTGCTTCCTGTGTAGCTTAAGTTGTCTGCTTTTGTCTGCTTCCTGTGTAGCTTAAATTGTCTGTATCCAGCAGAGGATGCAAACAGTATAGTGTAATTTAGATCAGACAAAAGGTGGTGATGTTTCCCAATTTTAATAAAAAAAAAAAAGGGTAAATATTTCCAGAATTTATCAATAAAATTGAATCAACATAAACCTTGGGTTCATTACAGTCTGGGAGCATGCATATCAATTGTCGTTTTCCTTATTCCCTTTCCTACATTAAGTAAGTCTTCAGCAGAGGAATTTGAAAACATCTGGGCTAAATTTGTTGAAAATGTCTATCAATAATTGGAAATGACAAATTAAATTTAACCCTTTCACTCTTATATACATAATATATTCTGATGCATATTCAGTATACAACTTTTGATTACAGTGTGGCAAAAGAAGCAATTTCTTCTTTCATTTTTCAAGTTTTCCTAGTTTTGCCTGGATGTTTTCAAATTTGTCTGCTGTAAATTTCGTGTAGGGTTAAGATTATAATGTATAACTTAAAAATAGAGTTGAAAACTTTGTGGTAATTTCTCCTTTGGCGAAATGTTTTCAAAAGCCATGGACTGCAGAGGTGTCAGAAAGCATTTGTATGTGGGAAAGGGTTAATAATAAAACAATGCTTATTTAGCAAACTCAATAAAATGGTTTACAGCGTTTCCCTAATCCAGATGCATGTTGATGCCTCTGCAGCCCATGACTTTTGAAAACTAATTTCAGTAATTGTACCTTCATTTATGGAGATTTTCCATATTTTATTTACTAAATGTCTTTAAAGTCCTCTGCTGCAGATTTAATGTATGTTAACCCTTTCACACATACAGCAAATCTGTAGTAGAAATGCAAACAACTTGGAAAACATCTATAAATAAAGTTTTGATTATTGAATAGAGTTCAAAACTTTGTGACAAAAGGAGAAATTCTTAATTATTTCTCCATTTGCCACAAGGTTTTCAAAACACGTCTGTTGCAGAGGTGTCAGAAAGAGTCTGAATGTGGGACAAGTACAACTACAAATGTTACATACACAAGTTTGGACAGTATGTTGGAGATTATGCAATTTGCAAACCTGATAACCTTCAAATAGAAACCGCCAAATAATCCCATCATTGATGCAGAGACACGGTTAACACTAATCTCGTCATTGCTATTTTGGTACCGGATTGATACTAAGATTCGATATTTATCGAGCTTAGTTCTACATTGAGTTAACAGATGTGTATATTAGCATTATTCGTGTTTGGGCCGATAAATAATATCATTGCGAGTGTTATCAGCCATGCAAATTACTCTCATTATATCATGAAACTTAAAACATCTCGCCAAAAAATAGACCCATAAATTACTTTCGTAATTTCAGAAAAGACCTTCGTGGTTTACAATCATGTTAGTGCTAATTTCGTACCAGGTCCCGTATTCACCAACCCTGCAAATTTCTATTTTCGGACTTATTCAAAATTGCCTCTTATTAAATTTAGTCCTTATTCACCAACCCGACTGAAATGAAAATCGACCTAAAATTGGAATCTGAAATGTTATAAATTAATCATGAGTAGAATGCAGGAAAGCACTTGGTCGATATGGATAGAACATCGGGGAGGTGCCCTAGTCAAGGATAAATAAAATCAAAAGCACATGTCTGCCCTAATTCAGTTTATTGATAATGAAAGCTGCCGGTTTTGAAACGATCGGAGAAACACAACATTCGAACTAATTCATCAGCATTTCATCATTGCATACAGTAACCTTACTGTGTTAAGATCGGATGTAACATTGACATACAATTAGTTCGGCTACATTTCCATTTTCTGTCAGCACGACAACAGATAGATCTAGCACAAAACTACACGTAGATGGTTCGTGAAGATTGGCGAAACTCTACAGATGCACAAGCTTACCAGAGTTTTCACTGAACGAAGATACATTTTGTAATTAAGGGGCCTAAATGACACTCTGCAGTTTGCATCAGTTAATGTTACATTGACATAAAATAAGTTGGGCTACATTTCCATTTTCTGGCAACACGACAACAGATAGATCTAGCACAAAACTACATATAGTTAGTGAAGATTGGCGAGACGCTGCAGATGCACAGGCTCACCAGAGTTTTCACTGAACGAAGATGCATTATGAACCAAAAACCACAAAATTCGACTCAATGAATGCAAATAATTGATAAAATATATTCTAGATTAGGGTGTTATACATTTCACACACAACATATGTATTGATTGAATCATAATGCTAACAAGATGAAATGAAATGCACTGGATAGACAGAAGCAGGTGTTGTATTGATTCACTTAGTCAATTGAGGAATAAAGATTCATTGTGAAAATAACTATACAAACCTTGATGTTACTTTTATTTTTCATCGATTCACTGTATTAAAAATTTGAAACAGCTATTTATGGTCCTTATACATTTTGTTCCCGAACTGAATGATGAGATAGATGCCAGCCAAATGTATATATCAGTCTTCGTGAACGGTGAAGGTCATCAGTCTGTCACTCCTGATATTGTCTGACAAACAAATCTCCGGACAGAGTCACTGACAATTTTTCATGCAATAATTGGTTGAACAAAGAAGGAAATAGATGAAACATTAGTTTTATGGACAGTTTTAAACATTTCGTCATGTCTGACAATCATATATGATGTTCTTGAAACTAGGAATTGATGAATGGAAATATCATAACCTGCTAATATAGCACATCATTTGAGGGAAGTTTCTGTTAACCATTTCCAACATATCTGCAGCAGTCGACTTTTGATAAAAATGCGGCAAGTCTCTTTGAATGTGAGTTTAGTTATTGAATGAAGTTGGAAACATTGTCATTGGCAATTTCTTCTTTTGTCACAATGAGTTCAAAAGTCATAAGCTGCAGATATGTTGAAATGTATCTATAGGTCGGAAAGGGTTAACTGTAGTCTAACACTAATTATTATGCTATTTTAAGGGCTGTTATCTGTGAAAACAATTGCATTAAATATCTTGAAAATTGAAATAAAAAGTGTTTTACATAGAATTAAAAATAAAGTGAGAAATAGAGCTTTGGTAGATTTTACCCTTTCTCGAATACAGATGCTTTCTGTTGCCGCCTCGATATCTGCAGCAGACATCTTTTGAAAGCATTGTAACAAAAGGAAATATTGAAATTTCTATTTTTGCTTCATTGTTTTCAACAGTTTTCTTAAACTGTTATATACTTGCATTATAGAGAGTTTCCATAGTTTTATCCAGATGATGTCAAAGTGGTCTGCTTCTAATTTATTGCATTAATGTTTTCAAAATTCAGTTGCTGCATAGGCATCAGAAAGTGACTGCATGAGGGAAAGGATTCAACTAACTAATTAACAAGTTAAATTTTGCATTGAGTTTTGTTACAACCAGTTCATGAACAATATGTTTCTTGATGTTAAATTGATGTGCATATTTTACTAAAGTGACTTGTACAATTAATTAAATCAATTGTTATATAGGTGTCTTGTTACCAAAACATAAATTCTAACCCTTTTCTACCTGCTATTCTGATGCATCTTCAAGATATAAATGTTAAAAACATTATGAATAATATCTCACTTTGCTACAAAGTTTGCAACACAATTCAATAATGGTAATACATTCATTTATAGAGATTTTAAATAATTTTGCCTAGATGTTTTCAAAATTGTCTCCTGCAAAGTTGTTGTATATGGGAAAGGGTTATTCAGAAGCCTGTGGTCTGTTGCTAGTTGATGGCCATTTTACTGTCTGAAATCATATTATAAAGCTGTCTGCTTGAGATTTTGTGTCGATCCCTCTTGCGGTGATCTCGACATAGCTTTCATAATGGCGGTTCGGTTTGTTTGTGTGTGTGTGTGTGTGTGTGTGTGTGTGTGTGTGCATCCATAAGTCCGTATGTCCGAACCTTGTACGGCCCGCATGTTAACCATTCATAAAAGGATTTCAAAGAAAGTTGGCACAAACGCCCACCGTGATGAGGTGGTAGAACTGACTTTTCCGGCCAGCATCTCAACTTATGAAAGCATTTGACGACGTCTACAATATCATAGGATTCTCAAGTTACTGGGCACACAAGTTCACCATGATGAGGTGAAAAGGGAGACTGTTCTCTGTTCACCCTTTCCCACTTGTAGACGCGTTTTGACGCATAACTTACTAGGCCCTTAATTAACTGCTATCAGGTTAACCTTTCCCATTTGCTGATGCAATTTGGGGCAACTGCGGCATGAAAATATTGTTGCAAAAGAAGAAAGTTTTCAACATTTTCAATACTTTTATTTATGTGCTAATAACCGTTTATCATATACAGTATGTTCTGCAGCAAATGTATGGAAAATCTCCATAAATAAAAATAAATTTATTGAATAGAAGAGAAAACACTGGCAAAAGAAGGAAACATCGTCTGCTGCCAATGGGATAGGGTTAAAGTCGCCTGCTTCAGATTTGCTGCATGTTGGGGAGAGTTAAATGAGATAAGTTTAAAGCTAAGAGAGCACCAACAATTATATTTTCACAAATGCTTAGTCTGGAGTGAATACTTTTTCTGTGTTGTGCTGTTCACAAATTAGGATTTATTTTTGATCTTACATTTAAAACACATTATATAATGTTAATGTCTTGCTTTGACTCTCCCTTTTCAACATGCAGGCACAATTTTACATTTCTGCAGCAGATGACTTTCAAAAACATTGCAGCCAACAGAGAAATCCCTAATAATGAGCAGTTTTTCCTTTCGCCTGAATGTTTTGAGCTTTGATCAGCCCTTTACCACATACAATAAATATGCAGCAAACGCCTTTGAAAGAATTAATTTAAAAACATGAAAACTCTATATGAAATGATTGATTGATTGATTGATTGATTGGGGTTTAACTTTAACGCCATTTTTAACAATTTCTCAGTTATATCACGGCGGCCAGTTCACCTACTCATGCATTTCCTGGTTTTCTCACACCAGTACTCCACACAACAATCTTCCCAAGCAAACTCTATATGATGGAAATAAGGATTAATGAATAAAAAAGAAAACAATGTTGCAAAAGGAGAAATTTCTAATTGAGTCACAATGTTTCCAAGTTTCTGCAAATGGGAAAATGTTTAAATTGTCTGCTTTAAATTTGTTATATGTTGGGAAGTAATACATCAGATAAGTGTTATGCTAAAAGAGCACCAAAAATTATATTTTCCCAAGTGCTATGTACGGAGTGAAAAAAACATTTTTGCTGTTCACAAATGGGATCATATTTTAATCTTACATTTAAACACTCTATGTTCTGTTAATGTCATTCTTTAACTCTCCGTTTCCAACATGCAAGCACAATTTGCCATAAATGCAGCAGACGAATTTTAAAAACATTTCGGACAAAAGAGAAATCGCTCCTGATGAGCAGTTATTCCTTTGGCCGAACTATTTTTTTCCTTGTTGGAGATCTTCGGACTGCTACAAAGGAGTGTATGCCAGAAATGGTTAAATATGTTATATAATGCAATACTGATTATATACTTGTTTTATATGTCGAAAATAGAAAAATAACAATTTGTCAATTTGTCACTGTTGTCTTCTGTAATGGTTAAATGTGTTTGTTTGTTTTGGGTTTCACGCCGTTTTCAACATTAGTTCAGTTATATCACAGCGACAGTTCACTTATACATGGTCCCTGCGTAAACAAACCAGTTAAAGGCTATGAAATGTACCTTGCCCTAGGGACTCCACCATGACTACAGCGCCGCGACCGGGATCGAACCCGGGACGCCCAAATTCATGAAGTTAACCACGAGTCAACGGCGGATGCCTCTGTAATGGTTAGAGTAAAGTGTAATGATACGAACTACAACATGTATATATTAAAATTTTCATTTGCCATAGTGGAACCTGGTTATAAATTCAGGATAATCTCACAGATGGGTTTTGTGACAGATTGCATAACTGAAAGAAGTAAAATACAATGGATTCTTGGACATGCAAATACTGTATACCTTTGCATTGAAATAGGAAAATAACTACAAGGCATTTATAAATCTATGTTTAGTAAGAAACAATCATCACATGTACATTTTTGTCTGCAAAAGGAACAACACCTACAACCATCTATATTACATTTCTTTTAAAGACCGAAAACAGAAAGTAGATGATTCCGCAAGTAAATCGAATCATTTGTACAATACGATATAATATCTTCAATTATACCAGGAAGATTTATGGCTATGTTTCTGACACGATAATGCAATGTAGCTGTTGATGTTTGGTCCTGCTCTTCCAATTTTCTGAAAGTACTGTAATATGTTTCTTGGTGGACAAGCCTGTACAATATTGGTAACATTTTCAGAATCAAAGCCCATACCTAGGATACATGTTTTAAGTACAAGTCTGCTTTTACAGTCCTCCCTTTTCAGCTCTTGCAATGTGCTATAAATCACATACTGGTCTTGTCCTGTGCAAGGTCTCATTTAGAGGTCAAAGGTCAAAATGAATACTGTTTGATAGGATTGTACCTTGTCCGGCTCACATCTAAGCCATGTATAAAAGGATTCCCAAGTTACTTGGCAAACATGTTCACCCAGATGAGGTGAAGTGTCACAAGACCTATTTTGAACATAGCCCAGATGTCATCAAGACAAATATTCTAAAATAGGGTTTCAACATGCTTAATAACAAAATGTGGTCTCTAAAGTGTACACAATATTTGCTATCTAAGTTTATGTCCGACAAGAATGAAGGCAAAACTAATACCCAAAGCAAATGTGTCTTCTTGTTTAAGTCTATGTCCTTAAACGAAAGAGGGTAAAACAATCACCAAATGTTTCTTTGTGTTTTAGTTTATGTCCTTACACGAAAGATGGTAAAACAATCATCAAAACAAATGTTTCTTCTTGTTTACTTAGTCTATGTCCTTAAAAACGAAAGAGATTACCTACGTGAAAGAAGGTATTTTGTTCCCAAAAACAAATGTTTCTTTTTGTTTTACTAAGTATGTGTTCTTATACGAATAAAAGTATAACAATCCCCAAAATAAATGTTTCTTCTTATTTACTTATTAATTGTATCCTTACGCGAAAAGGGTATAACAATCCCCAAAATAAATGTTTCTTCTTATTTACTTATTAATTGTATCCTTACGCGAAAAGGGTATAACAATCCCCAAAATAAATGTTTCTTCTTGTTTACTAAGTCTATTTCCCTACATGAAAGAAGATATATTGTTTACCCAAAACAAATACTGCTTCTACTTCACTAATTAATATGGCCTTACGCGAAAGAGGTATAATAATCCCCAAAACAAATGTTTCTTCTTGTTTTACTAAGTATGTGTCCTTATACGAATAAAAGTATACCAATCCCCAAAACAAATGTTTCTTCTTATTTACTAAGTCTGTGTCCCTACATGAAAGAAGATATATTGTTTCTTGTTTTACTAAGTATGTGTCCTTACACGACAAAGGGGTATAATAATCCCCAAAACACATTGTTCAGCTTGTTTTACTAAGTATGTGCCATTACACGACAAAAAGGTATAACAATCCCCAAAACAAACACTGCTTCTTCTTTACTTAATTACTGTGTCCTTACGCGGAAAGGGTACATCAATCCCCAAAACAAATACTGCTTTTTCTTTACTTAATTACTGTGTCCTTACGCGGAAAGGGTACAACAATCCCCAAAACAAATACTGCTTCTTCTTTACTTAATTACTGTGTCCTTACGCTGAAAGGGTATAACAATCCCCAAAACAAATACTGCTTCTTCTTTACTTAATTACTGTGTCCTTACGCGGAAAGGGTACATCAATCCCCAAAACAAATACTGCTTCTTCTTTACTTAATTACTGTGTCCTTACGCGGAAAGGGTACAACAATCCCCAAAACAAATACTGCTTCTTCTTTACTTAATTACTGTGTCCTTACGCTGAAAGGGTATAACAATCCCCAAAACAAATACTGCTTCTTCTTTACTTAATTACTGTGTCCTTACGCGGAAAGGGTACAACAATCCCCAAAACAAATACTGCTAATTCTTTACATAAGAAGCACTTACTTACTGTGTCCTTACGCGGAAAGGGACTAACAAGCCCCAAAACAAATGTTTCTTCTTGTTTTACTAAGTATGTGTCCTTACAATAAGGAATGTATGATGAATCCCCAAAATTAGAGTTTCTTCTTGTTAACTAAGACGTATTTCCTCTTGTTATGTTATGTTGGTTTCGAAAGTTCATACGTTCATTTCGAACATGATCAACATCGTTCTCTTCCGATTTTGAGATATATGTAGAACATTACACGAGCCCTGTCCAGCGATGTGGGATCTTAACCATTTCCTACATTCAACAAAGCTGCAGCAGACGACTTTGAAGTCATCTGGAGGCCAATATGGATAATCTTCTTATATACAAATTTAGTTTTTGATAAGAGTTGAAAACATTGTGGCAAAAGGAGAAATTGCTCATTATGAGCAATTTCTACTTTTATCACAATGTTTTCAAAGGTCATCTGCTGCAGAGGCGTCAAAAAACGTCTGTATGTCGGAAAGGGTTAATACATCTTCGTACAATGAAGACTCAGGTTGGTCTGTGCATCCGCAATTTCACAAAAAGATGCTCTACGATCTGCAATTTATCAAAAAGAGGCTCTAACATCCGCAATTTATCAAAAAGAGGCTCCACCATCCGCATATGCTACATATGCTACACGTTGTATGCCAGTATACTTAGCTTACATTTCCCGCATACAAAATATCTGCACCAAATTATATTGAAATAATCAGGAGAATAATATGGAAACTATCTTTTTTATAAAAGTTTAGATATTATGGTAAACTCCTCCTTTTGCCACAATGTTTTCAGAAGTTGTCTGCTGCAGAGGCGTAATGAACGTGTGTATGTTGAAAAGGGTTAGAGATACAAGCTTTTGATGACACAGTCATTACACTGTATTGCTGGCTTAATAGTCAGTATTCAAGAAACTTTCATTTGAATCAGATAGCGTCGGTATGCGGGTAGAACTTTATCTACACTTATCGTAAATACACTAAGGTTGGATTTCCCGCAACATGGCTAAGATATATGAATTAGTTGGTTATAATCAAGCTTGGAAACTAACTATTTCCTGCATGCAGTCGTAAGTTGACGTATCTTTAGCACTATGTGTTTGCCATATCGTCTTTTATCTCTACTTTATAAACCTTTCGTTTGTATAGATTTTTCCCGTTTTCGACTAAATTTTCTTTTTCAAACTGCTTCTGTAGATGTTTTCTATGTTGGAAAGCGTAAAACGAAAAAAACAACAACATTGTAAACCAGTTAGACCACAGTTTTATTAAAGTAAAGTTGTCATTACAATAACAAAGATAAGATCGACTGAACGCCTGCGATGAAAGTTGAACTCCAAATAGTTTGTCTAAATCTGGAAAGAAAAATAGTAGATGTACAATTGTGTTTCAACGTAGGTCAACCTGTAATTGTGGCCTTAATTCTGGTTGAATCGTCAATGAGTATTTGAATCTCCCCGTCCATCCTTAACCCTCCGCTCAACCCACAATCGCTGTCTTATACTGTGGGTCTACATAACTGGTTGAGTTCATTTTTGTTGCAACTCTAGGGCGAAAAATAAATACACTTTACTGTGTTGAAAATGTCATTTATTATTCATTGCGTAAGCAATTTTAAAATTACCAAAATCATGACTAGGAATAATAATAAATGACGTAAGCAATTTGAAAAGTAAGCAATTTGAAAATAACCAAATTATTGACTAGAAATATAAATCAAGGGTTTCATAATAAACGCATGTCAAGAGTTGCTAACACATAGGTGGGTTACATAATCCGCCTGAACACTGATTATTGTTTAGGCAGAGCAAATAAACCACCCATGCGATGACCACCATTGTATGCGCCAGAAGGCGAAGAAATGAATAGGTGTTAGATATACTAACACATACATAAATTGCCAATTTAGTCAAATTATAAACATCAAACATAAATGCATAAACAATCATAATAATAGAAGTAACAAGATAAAAATTGTTGTTGAAACAGAAAATACATAAGGGTGGGGGATGGGGTTGATGGTGGAAACTTGTCCCAGAAAAGAAACCCGTGTTGATCAGTTTTTACACGATGGCGACTGATGCCGCGCTCGCTTTTCTAGGGGTTGTTACGTCATATTACGTTATCCTTACATGGAAGGGGAGCGTGTTCATCACGTGACTTGCAGGTGGCCAGAACAACAATTTTCTCCCCCGACTCAGTGGGGAGTAACCGTTCCAGATAAAAGGGGGGTCCCAAATAGTTTAACATTTTACTTCCAGGTTCGACTCAAATAGTTTTAACTGCGTTAAATATCATTTGTGTTAATGTGTCTGTCACATATGAGCCCGTCAGAAAAGGTACAAGCTGGATTTATCTTCAAATCACCATGTCATCCGCAGAATTCAGAATCTATAGAAGTTGACAGAAGCTTCTAACAGGCTTAATATGTAAGTACCATGTGAATAGGGTATATCTTGACCAGACTGTGCGGATACACATGTTGATCTGTATCTATACTTTTCACAAATGTCAACTTGCGTCTTTTATCACGGACGGGCTCATTCATGGAATAGTCTGTTCTTTATATTGATATATGAATAGTGAAGTAACGAAACCAAGATTGCACGGCACGAACGTGTGGGCTTATCTTTTGTTACAGTGTTCGCAACTTTCTGTTCTAAACGATACATGACGTTGTGTTCAGAGCTTTCCCACGTGTAGACGCATTCTAACACATCTGCAACAGACGACTTTTGGAAACATTGTAGCAAATGGAGAAATTGCTCATAAAGAGCAATTTCTCCATTTGCCACAACCTTTTCATTTCTACATAGTAATAAAACATTAATGGAGATTTCTCAAAATTGTGCGAGGATGTTTTCAAAGGCGTCTGCTGCAGATTTGTTGTATGTGGGAAAAGGGGTTTAAAGTCGCGAAAAGTTCACCACATCTAACAATAGAGTCAGTGTTTTCACGAATAAGTGATCACGAACAGTACAAGTGATGATCTAACAGTAGGACTGATCTTGATAGACGATGGTCGTAAAATGCCCGAATGTCTTTTTCCTGTGTCGAGTGGCAAACACTAGTGAAAATGCCAAATCAACTTCTTGTAACATTATCCTACAACTGGTGCATTAGCGATGGTTTCAATCCCGGCACACCTGATCCGGGTCGATACTTTACGCAGAGTCCATAGTGTTGATTTTCTCGTGGGACGGCTCATATGATCCGCTCCAGACGCAACTATTCTTATTGCATGATTAGCTTCAAATAAAGGGGATAAGGATTAAAGCCGACGCTCCTTTTCGTTTTTGAATGATACATCATTGTTTTATGTTATCTGACTATGTGAAACTTATGGCAAATTACACAACATTTCCCACTAAACGAAACGGCAAAGTACAATAATAAGAACCCACCTGTGCCATGCTACTCTGAGGAGTTGGTAAGTGTCTTTATTTCCCCACAATTATTGGCATTGGTGTTGTCGTCGTCGTCGTCGTCGTCGTCGTCGTCAGCGTTGGGAACAGAAGTTGAATGAGAACGAGGCACACAAACACTGAAAGAAAAGTGAAACTTAAGGAAAACCAACCTAAGCTTAAGAATAACAATTATAAATACAAATCATCTATTGCATTCATGCTGTCTCATACAAAGGTACTTTCTTTGCCTACAGTTTCTGGAAATCCTCTGTGATTAATTTGCGAACATTTTAAATGGCCGTGCATGTCCTAAGGGTGGATTTCCTGGATCACCGGTCAGTTGATATAACACTGTTCGTCAAATAGTCACAGATCCTTTAAAGACACTTATTATACATATGAGCCGTCCCACGAGAAAAACAACATTGTGGACTCTGCGTAAAGCATCGACCCGGATCAGCCTAAGCAAGCCGCACAGACACTGTTCGCCTCCTGTGAATGTTCTGTTTCAAGAATCATTAATCTATACCTCTATCCACCCCCACCCCCACCCCCACCCCCTCGTGGAACAGGCTCATTATGTAAATTAGGATCAGTATAAATGGATACACTGGCAGAACCTTTGTTATTATTAAGCATTATTGACTTGACCTGAATCTACCTCTGTGTAAATGTGTTAAATATGTTATTACTGGGACCGTATGTTACCTATCAAATTAAGTTTATTATATATTTGCATAAATGTCATAATCGCGATCATTTAACTGATAACACTTGTAATATATACGCAAATAATTTCCTTGGGCATAGCTGTCTGTCTGTCTGTCTGGCGATGTATTGTCTCTGTCTTTCTTTCTGTCTCTCTGCCTGCCTCTCTCTCTCTCTCTCTCTCTCTCTCTCTCTCTCTATATATATATATATATATATATATACCTCTCTCTCTCTCTATATATATATATATATATACCTCTCTCTCTCTCTATATATACCTCTCTCTCTCTCTCTCTCTCTCTCTCTCCTCTCTCTCTATATATACCTCTCTCTCTCTCTATTTCTCTATCTCTATATATACCTCTCTCTCTCTCTCTCTCTCTCTCTCTGCCTGCTCTCTCTCTCTCCTCTCTCCCTGTCTCTCTGCCTGCCTCTCTCTCTCTCTCTCTCTCTCTCTCTCTCTCTCTCTCTCTCTCTCTCTCTCTCTCTCTCTCCTCTCTCCCTGTCTCTCTGCCTGCCTCTCTCTCTCTCTCTCTCCTCTCTCCATGTCTCTCTGCATGCCTCTCTTCTCTCTCTCTCTCTCTCTCTCTGTCTCTCTCTCTGTCTCTCTCTCTGTCTCTCTCTCTGTCTCTGTCTCTGTCTCTGTCTCTGTCTCTCTCTGTCTCTCTCTCTCTCTCTCTCTCTCTCTGTCTCTCTCTCTGTCTCTCTCTGTCTCTCTCTCTGTCTCTCTCTCTCTCTCTGTCTCTCTCTATCTCTCTCTCTCTATCTCTATCTTGCACACGCTCGTGATTACCAATGATTACTTACGAAATATGAGGATTCCGAAAATTCCACCAGAGCCTCCACCACCTCCACCTGGTGGGCTAAACTGACCGAGGGCAATGCCAATCACGGCAACAGCGATCAGGAATGAAAGGCAAGATATCTTCATTCTGGAATGTACATCCATCATTTCATTTTAGTTTACCAGGACGTGTTATAGGAAAACCTGTGTATCTTACGTAGATATACATGTCAGTGTAGCTGTATCATGATGACTACAAGAGAAAGTTGATGCAACGCATCAATGTCGCCGGAAATACATACTTCAGTTATGCATAACACTAACATTATAGCAGTTGAATAAACAGTTATCAACTGAGGGGCATATTGGAACATCAGGGGCGGGGTCAAGTGAAAATGTATCACTTGCATTGTTTTATCAACGAAGTGAATGATAATTGAAGCCTTTCATTGTTTATGATCAATCTCCATTCCAAAATAGGTTGACCATACACACAGCCAACTAATTATTGATCATACACAGTAATGGAACTGAGTAATCTTGACAATCATTAGTCTTAGTATGTATACAGTGCTTTCATTAAGAAATAATTATAAGATTTGTGAATTCCACATACACTTTTCAAGATGTTTGTCAGAATATTTGAATTCTATCATTTATCAATAAAACCACAAAACAGACAATTTAAGATTTGCATGCAATAGCACGTCATTTTATGTTTCCCCTATTAAAGTCAACATTGGACACCTTTGCAGCAATTTACTTTAAAAACAATGAGATAAGGGTTAAATCGCTGAAGACATGAGTTTTCTCTTTTTCTCGAAATGATATTAGCTTGGCATCCTAATTATATCATACCTTAACAAATGATGAAATGTAATCCCATATTTACAAATAAGACCATCTTCGAAATATAATATCAGCTAAACAGTTAAATCTCATTGAAATTGTTGTATAATTTAAACTTAATTTCGAACATAAACTGAGCCCTACAACATGTTAATTTATTGTAATTCTTCCCTTCCTTTTTTATAATGAAAATAACAAACTACTCATGTTTTAAAATTATATTATGATGAGCGCCCTTGTGTCAATGATGCATAACAATATGCAGATCGGAATTAAGCAATATGCCTTTAGGGAATTTAATGACACTTTTAAAATTGTCAAGGACGAAATAATTTTGTACGAAAGACCCGATTCGTGACCTACATTCTTCTTCGCTGAGGTGTCGTTCTTGAAACTCTCTTTATAGGCAGAGAGTGTTCGTTCAAAGTCATTTTTCTATTAAAACCAGTTTTATCTCGGTTTGTTCTTTTCTTCATTTGTTTCGAAGCAAATAAACATTTTAAATCACCTATAATTTAGTATTTGTAAGTGAGTGTAAAAAGCGGCTCTCTGCAAAGGAGATTGATCTACGCAGTTGGTATTCGCGAGTCACGCGATCAACAGTATTAGCTTAGAAACAGTTCATATTTTAGATATACATGGATAAACATTATAAAATGAATTCCTCACAAATCAAGACATCTCTTTGAACATGAAAATAACATTCAGTAAGTTAAGATTGCTATTTTAAAGGAGAATTCGACGTGATTTTTACTTGATATTGACACATAACAGTCTGCTTGCTGCAAGTCTCATGGGGACGGGTTTGTCTTCGTAAATAAAACCCCAAAAAAGAGATGCGAGTCAAAATAAAGAAACTACTAATACTTAAAACATCGGAATATTTATTTCATTTTAGATGTGTCATAACTTAGTGTTTTTAAACAAACGCAATTGTAATATGTTCAAGACATTTAAATTTGGTTTTTTCTAATAATAACTCCTCCTCCCATGTGATTTCCGAAAACCTATTAAAAATAGAAGTCGCGGGCTTCTGCCCGGCGACTAATGATAGCTTCTTTAATCTAGCTTAAGTGTTACTGAACGCACTGCCGCGCCTTAAAACCCGTATTTAGTTTTAACGAAAACAGAATACGGAGGTCTAGGCTTCGCGTTACATGCAACAGATAAGATGCAAATCAACCCTTTCCTTTCTTATATACAGACAGCCATCATATGACGCATCAGCAGCAAACACAGTTATTAATTTGAAAACACCGGACTGCGTTAAATAAACATTTAAAGTATGCAATAACACGTGAAATCCATCTCAAGTTACGTGTAAGGTAGTCAGGACGGAATCGCTGCATTTACACATATTCTGCTTAATTCTTGCAATTGGTGAAGTCCATGGCACAAAAATGTCTGCGTTAGTCTTTCTATATTAATGTATTATTATATTATTGTATTAGTGTATTATTGACGAACTTGTTGACAATACTTATTGGACTAATACAATTGTATTATGGAACGGAAGCAATTTCTGAGAAAATATAGATACTACTTATATTATTTATAATATTAGACCGTGTCCGGTGATTCACGTCTTTCCCACATATAGACGCTTTCTGACGCCTCTGCAGCAGACGAATTTAATATTTGAAAATATTGTGGCAAAATGAGAAATTGCTCAAAACGATGTTTTCAACTGTTTGCGATAATTATACCTTCATTTATCGAGCTTTTCTGTGCTTTTGCTAACATGCATGCAAAGTCGTCTGTTTAGGTTTGCTGTATGTGGGAAAGGGTTAAGTCTTATTACATCTGGATAGGCCCACTAGTTTGCCCTGTTCGCAGATGTAGTATATAAATATAAATGCCATCTTTTGACAACACCCCTACAAGTGTATACACATTAGTTGTACGTCAATCAAACCTTGACTAATGCTAAACCGTAGAACAGTAAACCCCCTTATCTCAAGACACGTTTCATGTCTTCTGATCGTTGAAGTAATATAGCAACTCATGCACGTTGGCGAGCGGTGTTCACCCCATAAATATTCGATGGGGTTGATTTTTGGAGACTTGGACGATACATATTCGCCTGATTATTTGTTTGTCCAAAAGGTCCTGCGTAGTTTGAGTTGTAGTCTTAGGAGCTTTTATAACACACTATACATTTAGCCGTGCACGGGAAAGGTCGGCTTATATCATACGAATTGCGCGTGTGTGTTATTAATTGTTCACGGTATATAACAAATAATGTATCAAATATATTTTAATATGTGTATTCCACAATAGAACACCTCACTGACCACGAATATTGATTTTCTTGTACCACCTTAAAATCTGCGTAGGTATTGATATCATACCTATGAGCACGTGCAAGTGCGAGCCATCGTCACGGGATATCATGTTATCATGTCGGTATACAACCGGTATAGTATAATGATAAAGTGCATAATTTCAATCCGATATTTCAAGTCATATATAGGATTTTTAAAACGTCTAGTTAAAACATCCTTTCAGTGTATATGTATTTGTAACTATTTGCCATTTTTTTAAAACTGACAAGTAGTGGTCACCTTGCTTATAATTCATACAAGTTCTACCGCTTGACGATGACCATTAAACAAATCATAGTTGTTATTTTGAATAAGTGTTATATGATTTATACAGCAAGGCTTAAGCTGAATTCCTGATAGGGATGCAATTTAAGTAATGTGCAGTACGACCCCAGTTAATTAAGCTCAAACAGCAATGAAGATTCTTTACAACTAATGGAGTTGAGCATTTCAATTACTGTTGAAAACGTCTTAAAACACAATTCAAAACGTCAACGTTAATAAGCGGGTTAAACAATGGCAGATGTTTTAAAACAATATTAAGATATTAAAATATATTTAAAAGATCTATTTTGTAGGGAATTATATCTATTTAATTTTTTCTGTTGAGCATAGGTACTACCACATGGCCAGGATTCATAAATCATAAACATAATTGTGCTCTATTGACCACATGTATTGCATGCAACTGCATAGACATAGCTGAAAGCTTCTTATAGAAAACCTTTTTTTTTAAACTATTGCCCCTGGTTTGATATCACCTATATGTCGGCCATGCAATAAGAACCCAAAGTAGTGTTGTTTCTTAGAAAAAAACATGTATGTGTGGTCAGGACCTTTGGACATATCTATGCCAAGCTTCATCATGTTCCCATGTTGTGAGGTTGTCATCAAACGCTACTCTGACAGCTCATTATTGAATTGACGAAATGACGATTTCCCCAACATGTTCATCAATATATAAATCAAAGGCAAAATCATCAGGAGGGTGAACAGTTGCTTCCAGAGAGAGAATCTTGGACGATCCATCTATATTGTCAGTAAAAGTATGGTGCGTTAGGTTTATGACAGTACCAAGGAGATCGATGTGACCAGATGTATTGAAATGCTCAACTCCATTAGTTGTAAAGAATCTTCATCGCTGTTTGAGCTTAATTAACTGGGGTCGTACTGCACATTACTTAAATTGCATCCCTATCAGGAATTCAGCTTAAGCCTTGCTGTATAAATCATATAACACTTATTCAAAATAACAACTATGATTTGTTTAATGCTCATCGTCAAGCGGTAGAACTTGTATGAATTATAAGCAAGGTGACCACTACTTGTCAGTTTAAAAAAAATGGCGAATAGTTACAAATACATATACACTGAAAGGATGTTTTAACTAGACGTTTTAAAAATCCTATATATGACTTGAAATATCGGATTGAAATTATGCACTTTATCATTATACTATACCGGCGGTATACCGACATGATAACATGATATCCCGTGACGATGGCTCGCACTTACACGTGCTCATAGGTATGATATCAATACCTACGCAGATTTTAAGGTGGTACAAGAAAATCAATATTCGTGGTCATTGAGGTGTTTTATTGTGGAATACACATATTAAAATATATTTGTTACATTATTTGTTATATACCGTGAACAATTAATAACACACACGCGCAATTCGTATGATATAAGCCGACCTTTCCCGTGCACGGCTAAATGTATAGTGTGTTATAAAAGCTCCTAAGACTACAACTCAAACTACGCAGGACCTTTTGGACAAACAAATAATCAGGCGAATATGTATCGTCCAAGTCTCCAAAAATCAACCCCATCGAATATTTATGGGGTGAACACCGCTCGCCAACGTGCATGAGTTGCAGAGTATGTATACTCGTTTAGAAATGGACCAAGATCCCCGAGAGGTGTATAATAAACTACATAAAGGTGAATAAATGTTCACCTTGCCTGAGGCGTACACACTAAATATTAATTATTGAGTGTTCCAAAGTGTTATAGACTTTTCACCTTGATAGACTTTACATTTGATCTCAGTGTAATAATTTTGCGCAAAAAGTCTAATTAACAGTATTAGCAAAATATTCATCAAAGTGCTTACTAACAGACTATCTGAATGGGCCATAGAAAATGAAGTCATCGATGAGGCACAAGCTGGATTTCGCCGCGGTTACTCCACTGTTGACAATATATTTAACCTATAATCTGTCATACAGAAATATATAAGCAAGAAACGGGGTAGAATATATGTTTTATTTGTTGATTTCCTCAAGGCTTTTAACAATAGTTCATGTGTCAAAGTTGAAAACAGTGTAACATAATTTTTTAAATGTGAAAAGGGTACGAAACAGGGTTGTGTGAGTTCTGTGGTCATCTTCCGTCTGTACATAATTGACCTTATCACTTATCTAAAGCCTAAATGCGAACAGAGTATTCAAATATCAGGCGATGTTTCTTCTTTCGCTGACAATGTTGAATCTCTAACACCAAATTGACCGCACAAGTGATTTTTGAGATGCAACTGAAATGTTTTTCGTATAGGTGTTCTACTACGAAATAGTGAAAGATGGTTATATAAAAATGGATGAAAATAGGTACCCGAAACATTGCTACAAACTTTTAAGACGACTCGATGATTAAGGTCGGGCAACTTGGGCTACCCACATACAACGTTTAATGTTCCAGTATGGTTTCGGTTATGTATGGTTAAGTGAAGACGTTGGTGATTTCAACATATTCTTATCACAGTTTTAAACAACGACTCATTGATTGCAGCTGCCAAACACTAAATGGAAACATTGAATTATCTCCAAAAGCGCTATCATATAAACTGTACAAAAGTGCCTTAAATCCTGAAGAAAAGTATCTATTAATATCGTTACCATATCAGTATAAGAAACTATTGTCAAATTTCAGATGTTCGGAGCATAACTTAATGACTGAAAGGGTCGGCATTTGCAAATTAACAGAAACCTAATTGAAATTGAAAATCAAAGGCGTTTTATGTTCCATCGCTTTATTTGTATACACATTGAAAATATTATTATAAACTTACAGGAGGTAAATGGAAAATATTTTTACTATCCAAAGAGTATGTTTTTTTATCAGACAGCAGAAAGTAGAGAGTGACTGAAATAAACAGTAAAAACTGTTAAAACTCACTTAATGAGAAAATTAATAAAAAATAATATGGTACTAAAAAAAACTACAGAGCACGCACGTCAACTATCACACGGGTACTCACGCCCGAACCGACTCCGATAAATTGTATTTCTGTCTTTTGTGTGTGCGATGGGTAATTCGCTAACGACGATGACTGCCGATCCAGGGGACATGCGTTCAAACCCTTACGCGGCCATTAATTAATATCCGATACTATCGTTTATGTGGGACGGTAGCCAGTTGCAAGAGAAATATTGTTTTGATTTCTGACGCGAGAGAGCCAGCAAACATATGGGCAAGTGAACTAGCAACATTAGCGTAATTATGTCATGTGTACCTAAGGATGTGTCTGCGTACCCGTACCATCGAATCCCAAATAGGCAGTGTCAGTCAGAAGCTTTGCGTAACCCTCTCTGGCGTATTGGCAAACAGAGTAGAGCGAGACCAAACTGCACGGACACTATTCGACACCTTGTGCTTCCTTTATCCATATCAACATATTCATGATATATTCGCTCATCTTCATCTGATCTCTACTCTCTCGGATCTCAATCTTAAACTATCGTCCAATCCTTAATTAACCTCGACAATGAGTATCATTCTAACGCCTTTCCAACGGCGGGCTTCCAACTGCTTTTTATTACGCTCCCTATAAACAGTACTAGCACCATTGTCCTACATTACTGAGCTAAAGTCTATGCGGGAAGGTAGCCATTTGCATTGGGAAACTTTTGTGATGATAACTGATCCAAGTGAGCCAGAAGACACATGACGAAGTCATATAACATGGCCATGATATAAGTTATAAGCTGTTGAATTCAACGTTACACTCCAATAAAACAATCGTGGCCGAGTTTAGAAAATTATTGCCTAAGATGCAAAATGTCAGATTTTGAAACACTTACTGGAACATAAGCATTCTTTAGTGACCTTCATATTCATATTCATTTTCTAAAAATCAGACAACATGGCGGGAGTTATTTCGCTTTGTAGAAGTGGAGTTATACTGATCATGTTGGGCATTTTGCATTAATTAACCTTAAAGCAAAATGAGATATTGTGGTTGGCATGACAAATCACATTGCATAATTCAGGTGAGCGATCCAGGGCCATCATGGCCCTTTTGTTTACTGGAGGTATCAGAGAGTGTATCTTAACAAAAAATCCCAAGCCCTCCCTCCGTTATGGTTCTGATAAACGTACGTATCCGTGAGGTTTGATCTGGTTCAGCACTGCATGCCAGTCAGCACAGAATGTTTCAAGAAACGCCATACAAACAGTAAACATTACAGATTACACACATGCTCAGGCACTGTTCTTATAGAAATCAAGTAAAGTAAAATCACATGCGTCTGAAATTTCATTTGACACACTTTGGAAAAATTCCACACAAGACTTAAGCTACTTCAAAAAGATATTTCTATATGGTTCATCTACAATAATAAAAATGACGGTCTCGTTTTCGTTTGGGAAAATTGGGAAATCCCACACAGGACCGTGCTACTATAAATAGTGTCTCTATATGGTTCATATACTATAATAATAATAATAATAATAATTATAATAATAATAATAATTATTAAAATAATAATAATAATTATTATAATAATAATAATAATAATAAAAATAAAAATAATAATAATAATGTCATTATTATCATAGCGTATGGACCATATAGAGAGACTATTTGTAGTATCTTAACCCGGTCTTGTCTGGGTCTATTTTCAAAATTATATCCATTGAAAACTCGGACGCCTGTGGTAAAGTTAAAGGAATGGGTTAACATATCGTATCTATATGCGCCGCGTCTGGTGTCGTATTGCAACTGCATACAGCAACGATGATGGTAACTTGGAGAGTCTTTAAGACCCCAAATCGATAATGAAACTTTACATGATGGTTACTGGGAGAGTCTGCAAGACGCCAAATCGCTAATTAAACTTTACATGATGGTTACTGGGAGAGTCTGCAAGACGCCAAATCGCTAATGAAACTTAACATGATGGTAACTGGGAGAGTCTGTCAGACCCGAAATGGCTAATGAAACTTTACATGATGGTAACTGGGAGAGTCTGTCAGACCCCGAATGGCTAATGAAACGTTACATGATGGTAACTGGTAGAGGCTGTCAGACACCAAATCGCTAATGAAATTTGTTAAATGATGGTAACTTGGAGAGTTTTTTAAGACTCCAAATCGCTAATGAAACTTTACATGATGGTAACTGGGAAAGTCGTTAAGACCCCAAACCGCTTATGAAACTTTACATGATGGTAACTGGGAAAGTCGTTAAGACCCCGAATCGCTAATGAAACTTTACACGATGGTAACTGGGGAAGTCTTTAAGACCCCAACTCGCTAATGGAACTTTACATGATGGTAGCTTGGACAGTCTGTAAGACGCCACATCGCTAATACACTTTACACGATGGTAGCTTGGAGAGTCTGTAAGACGCCACATCGCTAATCTTTACACGATAGTAAAATCGCTAATGAAACTTTACATGACGGTAACTCGGAGAGTCTGTAAGACGCCAAATCGCTAATGAAACTTTACATGATGGTAGCTTGGAGAGTCTGTAAGACGCCAAATCGCTAATACACTTTACACAATTGTAGCTTGGAGAGTCTGTAAGACCCCAAATCGCTAATGATACTGTACATGATGGTAAATTGGAAAGTTTGTAAGATACCACTTCGCTAGACCCGTCTCATGTGTTTTACACATATTCTACCCACTGATCACTCTGTCTAAAGTATACCGTATACGCAATAACTAAATTTGCTACCACGGTACATTGGCGTCTTTTCCATATAGTTATCCAGTTATATATACACCTCAGTCAAGAGAACCAACTTTGCATACCGTTTTTACTCAGAAAAACTCCGATGGTCCTGACAGGATTTGAACCAGTGATCTCAGGATCCCGAGAACCGCGTCATTCTACTAAACCACAATGAAGCTTAGACTAAGCTACTTCATTTCGTCCAAGAGAGAGACACGTGTTTATTGTAAATACAAGCATTGTTTTCCTTTTTCTCACGATATATAAAGTGCCAACTTTCCAGGGCAACATTTGGATAATTGATTGATTGATTGATTGATTGATTGATTATTTGGTGCCTTACGCAGCTATTACCAAATGTTCACTTAAATCACGGCGTTTCCTGGGTATGTTACAAGTACTACTGGTCCATTTATCTATCCTGACACCCAGAGGACTAGACAAGAGGCAGAGTACAGGTATTTTCCCCACAATATTTCTCTTATTACTCAACCAAATCCTATTTTGTGTGTTCTCAAAAGAATCGTCTTTCGAGTACACACAACATAGGGTTTGAATGTTTAATAAGGATTTTAGAACATGAAATTCGCCCCTTATCTAGATCTCTGTCAGAAACCTCTCCAGGGCAACATAACGACATGAAGTCGTTCTAGAGACGTGTTTCTCTATAGAAATGAAAACTTTCTCCTATTAGAAACACATTTTGACACATTAGAATGCAGCAATTTCGATAAACATTGTGAGAAATGGAGTAACTGGAGAAACACTGTTTCCCACTCCACATCTCCATCCCCCAAATAAAATGCGTACTTATAGATCAATTAATACTTTCGACTAGTTTAACTTGTTTTATTCCAACTGCGCAGTGAAGACCAAGATATTTCCTATCCGGTAACTTACCCAGGAAACGTCGTGATATAGCTGAAATATTTTGAACGTGGCCTTAAATACCATAAAAACAAACAAACAAACAAACTATTTCAGTGATACACTAACGGATCGCCAAAAGGCCCCATTTTGCTGGACATTGGGCATAGTCTCATACAAAGTTGTATATATAATTCGCGTATGGCAAATCGGAGTATTTCTGACTCGGTAACAAGGGGCATTTAAATATACGTAAAACTAGCGGGGCTACACTTCTAGCTGTTTTGTCGAAATAAACATTATTTGTCTGTATACCATATGGACGCAAAGTGAAGACGATGATAAGACGGATTCAAAGGTTAACGGGAATCTTCACTGTACGCAGATGTAATTAAGACAAGAAGTCGCCAGACATGGTTGATATTTAAATTCCTTATTGAAAGCACTGGGTGCATACACCATACATCTCCTCTTGGGTTGCTAGCATTCTTTATGTAGTATATCTTTGAAATGGCCGTGTATTCGTTGTAGCCGAGTGATAGGCAGTGTGCAATTTAAATCGGACGTCTCGAGCTGCGATTCATGCGTGTGGCGGTCATGGTAGAACGTCCTCGGTCAAGGCACATTTTATAACCTAGTCCCGGTATGTCACCCGGGCTCATGATTATTGTTTCTTTGCCGTGATATGACAGGAATATTGTTAAATATATCAGTACCTCCACCAACATATCAATAATTTAAAAAGAAATACATTCAATGTGACTGGATGATGTTTACAGCAGACACGGCTGATCGTTAGTATATCAATTAGTATCGTAATTTCCGATAAATCGAGCTTGTTTATTGATCAATGTAAGCAAGTATATGTATCGAGTAAGGCGAAAATGTGTCTTTGTGTATCCCAGCAATGTCTTCGTGTATAACGGTATAGGAGTCATGACAGTTTGGGGCTACAATTCTAGGATGAAGTTACACGTATAGTTCTTCTTAATATGCGGGTAGCTACGATTGTGGTAAAAGGATTCGTGCGCATAAGCTCGCCTTACGTCATCACTAGATGTGATAAGTCATTTTGCCTCACACGGCTTGATTTATAAGTTTCCAATAAATGCGTTGAACAAACTTATGGTGATGCAAAAACTTGGAAAGTTCAGTGAAATCACGGCTGCAAATCTACCGTTCACATTACAGCTACCAACCTGTTTTATAGTACGCAGGACTGCAGTTCGTCAATAAGCCATAAATATAAGAGCTTTAAAAGCCCAACTATTCGCGAAACAAGTCCACATGGCGGTATAAGTTGTCATAAAAAGTAAAGAAAACTATTATGTAATAATAGAAGAATATTAGACTAGAAATCCCCAGCCTGATAATTATAATTTCTTCTTGTGATATATGCAATGAGATGAGGTAATTCTATTGACCACTACTTTTAACTTGGTGAGAATGATATGATCTGTATAATGTTGAGTATGAATCGGTTATAGATTCGGCTCACAATAAGCAAGTGAATCACAGTAAATTCGTCTATCAACTGCTCTACTGCAAACATAAATATTATGTTTTCAGAGTGGAAAGGATCCCCAGAGCTTATGGTGAAAGTTTTGTTATCACCAACTGAATACAAACGTGAAACTTACCTGAAGGTTTTAGTTAACACAACCATTTTAAATAGAAAGTGATAAAGCTATACGAAGAGTACCAAACGCTGACTTTGGTGTATGTTTTCGCCATCTTTTAGTTTGGCGTAGAAGGTAATGCACCCACGAATGACGGTCTATCGTCCATTTAAAGCCATGAATTGGCCGGTGGAAATTGTTTTTTTGTAGATGGTCATGTTATATTTGAGCCTCATTCACTGTTTTATTATTGTTATCACTGAGGAAACAATAGGCTTATCCGTAAATCCACTAACAAAGTGGTTATATAACTAGAGCATTTTTGTATATGCACCATTGCAGTTTCAGTCTGGACTTCAAAAATAAACGCAAAGAGAGCCTTATGCCTTTCCAACTAAGCGATGCTTTTGTGTGCTTCTTCAGAAGACATCTTTTAAAAACATTGTGGCAAAAAGAGATAATGCTCAATTTCTCCTTTTGCCATTATGTTTTCACTCTACTCTATAATTGTTCTTTTATTTGTAGAGAATTTCAATATATCTGACTTTATGTTTTCAATTCGTCTGCTGCAGATTTGTTGTATGTGGGAAAGGGATATGGACCATATTTTGAACTAGTAATTCTTAATTTTTAATCCATCAAATAATATAGTCGCAGGCATTAACGAACATGTTCGGATCGAAAGTTCGTTGAATTATTTTATCAATATTAAAGAGAAAGTAACTTTGTTTGAAATATTTGACTCTTCTAGACATTGAAAAAAACTGCCTATCAATTTTAACTTACGTTCATGTTTAATGTAACTTCGTACATATATCTTGTCATATTTTCGATATATTTTGATCTGTAGCGAACTAATTTTGCCACAATATCTTCATCTCTATTTTGGTTATATAAATTCCCCCAGTTTTTACCTAGATGTTTTCAAATTCGTCTGCTGCAAAGTTGTTGTATACGGGAAAGAGTTTAACCAAAGGAAATAAATAAACACACACAAAAGTTAACCAGTTAGACCACAGTTTTATTTTAAGTTAGGTTTCAAAAACAATAACGAAGAGAAGATCAACAAAACATCTGTGAAGAAAGTTAAACTCCAGACAGTTGTCCCGGTTTGTCTAAATCTGGAAGAAAAGAATCGAGATATAATTAAGTGTCGATGCAGATAAAAAAAAAGCTTACAGTTAAACGTCTTAAGTTTGACTCTGGTTTCCCGCCAAATGGGCACAAGCATTTAGCACTACATCGATGTTGCAAGCTTCGTCAGACACAAGTTTAACCGGCGAACCACGAAAGGAACGTCAACAATTACGTGGTATGTCAATCAAGGCGAATTTCATCACGATGATTGATTACGGTCATATTCATCAGTTTCATGATTTGTGTTCTATCATGCTAAAACTTTATGTGAGCAGGAAGCAACCAGTTACCTAAGAAGAACAGGGTGTGTAACGCTAGAGTCGGAGTAAATAATTTAGGCAGCCGTGGTATGACTGAAATACAATGACAGTATGCATGTCGTCAGACTTCCACATTTTGATTTAAATGACATCATATTTGAATGACATTCCATCATATTTCAATGCGATGTCACATTACCATATTTGGAACTGATTTGTCCTAGAAAAATACGGAATTTTAATCCCTCGTGTTGTATTTGCAAGTTGCACTTTTCATATAATTGCGATGGTAATTGTGAAGGTATTCAATATATTGAAACTGACTAGGCAACTAGTTTTACAATATTTCATTTTGGCTGATAGTGAAGCCTATGGTAACACATTGCTTCTCTTCACTGTTCGAATACGCAACATTACCCGGGTAGCGGTTAGCCACGCGGGCTGTCAATCCATGGATTGTTGTGAGTTCGAACCCCAGCTCGGGTAACATTCTTTCCGAACAAAAAGGCAATGTCGGATAAAGAACTCACCTTTATAATGATTGTCCAAAGTGTGGGTAAATATCTTTATTTATCGCCATTCATCATCATCATTGGCGCCGCTGTTATTGCTGGTGCAATAGTTGCTGGTGCAATAGTTGGGAACAGAATTCGGATTAAAATGATGAAGACAAACACTGAAGGAAAACGAATATGAGCGGTAATTCGGGAAAATCAATCTTAACGTAATTATTACAAATTTGAAAAATCATCTGCTTTTGCATTCATGCATGATACATATCTATTCAGATTTATGTTCATTAAGTTCATAATAGTACAGACCCTTTCATAATAGTAAGGATTGTATACGTTGAAAGTTCTCCTTCTATGTTCAATATCACAGAAGGATGCAGTAAATTTGTTGATAGCTCACGCATTGATATTGAAACTAAGCACGGAACGTTTTACATACAGTAATGTTATAAAGCACTCCCATCATTAGTCGCCGGGCAGAAGCCCGCGACTTCTATTTTTAATAGGTTTTCGGAAATCCCATGGGAGGAGGGGTTATTATATATATATATATTTTTTAAATGTCTTGAACATATTACAATTGCGTTTGTTTAAAAACACTAAGTTATGACACATTTAAAATGAAATAAATATTCCGATGTTTTAAGTATGTGCAGTTTCTTTATTCTGACTTGCATTGACGTTTTTGTGTTTTATTTACTAAGACAAAACAGTCCCTATTAGCTAGACTGCGATACTTTATTTTCATAAACTATGTAATCAAAAGGCGATAACTACAAACCTTTACGTCGCACAGTCTAATTTTTTTACATAAGCGCACCTGCTTGCAGAAGACTATCGATATGACAATCACTTCGAATTCTCCTTTTAATATATAAGTATCAACATAAACTGGTAACAGAAACAAAAATAAGAAATACTTTGTGAAAATATGTCTCAAATATAAGCCTGTTTATCGGTCGTGACGTCGAAACGCATTTTCCTCAGTTCATGACCTAGTTTCATATTGCCAAAATGTAAACAAAGCGAAGTAACCGGAAGTAAAATGTAAACTTAGAAAAGTGACTTGTTTATGCAGACAAAAAATGTCGCACGACGAATTGATTTCTTAAACGTCACGAAACGAGTGCATAGGTCGAATGTAGGAGAAAGAAAGATAATATAGAAATGCTTTTTTTCACTCGAATGCAGTGGAATAAAACATGCACTAAAGCTTTGCCTGAGTTTTTTATTCACTTTCTTCGATGTCTACGCCTCGATTTGACACACATTTCGAAAGAATGCTCAAACACCTTATAACAGATAGATAGCTAATATTACACACTTGAATGATTAAATATATGTGATATTAAATGTTTATTTGGCTTGAAACAAATTAAGAGAAGAACAAACTCTGATAAACAATAGATTTAGAAATAAAGAAAATCTGCTCTTTCGCACCCAATTAATTTCATACTTGCCACCTATTAAATAGTTATGGGACTCGCAATTGGCATTTCTCTTGCGCCAAACATATATTGTATGCATCAACGATATAGATAAACAATTTAGCTGGTATGTTGTTTCAAGTGTGGTCTACTTTTTAAACATATGAGGATAAATTTTAACATCTGTGAAATAGTTATTATAATTATTATTAAAAAGGAGGAAGTTCATGTCTTCAGCAATTTAACTGTTTTCTCAATGTTTTAAGCTTTTAAAGGTTTTCATTGTTGCTTCAGACATGGAAAGGGTTTAATAGCTTTTTATTGCATGTAGATTTAAATCCCAAAATGTATTAATTTGTTGTGGTTTTATTGACAAATACAAAACATCAAAAATCGTGACCAAAAGAAATCCTGAAATTTGTAGATTTATGCGGGATTTCAAAAATCCTGGAATTAGTCCTTATGAAAACATTATGTGTATGTTTAGACTAATGAAAGTCAAGAATACATGTGTGTTAAAAAATAAATTAATGCAGTCTTTTCCGGCGACATTGATGCATTGCATCAACTTTCTCTTGTAGCATACCTTTGATGAGTTTAAAGGCCAGCTTACAATGAAAACCCGATAAATTATGCATCTGGTCTATTTATAGTCGCTAGTGTATATTAGACGTATTTTCTTACGTAACCTGTGACGTGTTAATCAATGACATTGCTTTTTTGTTTATAAATCCTCTGCACGTATTGACATACGCTATGTAATACATTAGTGGCTTGTTGACAAATTTATATCAGTTTATCTGATATCTGACGAGTTTATGGCATACAAATGTAATTATATATACTGTTGTTAAGTTATTTTACTTTTCATAAATACGATATAGCAAGTGTTTTTTGTTTGTCTGATATTAATATAATCGTGATGTCAATTAAAGGTGATGTGTGTCTGTCGATGTGACTGTCCGATTGAATGTCTGTCTGTGTGACTGTCCGATTGTCTGTCTGTTTGTCTTAATCTGTTTTAATGTGTAAGTCACTCACACCCTCTCGTTCTTTCTCCTAGCCATTTATACACAAGATATATGGTTACTTACGAAAGATGATGATTCCAAAAATTCCACCACCGAAGCCTCCATTCAACCCTTGACCGAGGGCAATGCCAATTATGGCAAGAGCTACCAGGAATGAAAGGCAGGATATCTTCATTCTGAAATTTACACGGAACTAGTGGTAAAATGATGGATAACAATTTGCATATTTAGTTTCTTATTAGTTTGTTGCTGTGTTTTATTCGGTTATGTCAACGTGTGTACACACTTGTGTAAACGTCTTCGGATATATTTGCCAACGGACAGCATTTCATGTGAACAATGAACACTTTTAAAGAAAAGATATAAGTGATTTCTTGTACTTTGTATACATGTATATTTATTGTGATAATTAATAAATCGATTCAACAGTAACCTTTTTTTATTAGTTTGCATGTTCTCTCTTGTTTCCTTTTGTAATAGTCATTTGAACACTTTTCATTTCAACCCTATCTTTTAAGTAAACTCATTGTTTTACACTTATATGATATATCATTGTAATTTCAGTCATTCTCATCGTACATTCAATTATTGGTTATTTTCATGTTTATAACATCTATGACCTGATTCTTTGTAAGAGTTTTTATTATTTTATTAAGCAGACTTAAGTGAGAGAAACAGCAATCGTTTTGTGAAGAGAGCAGTTAACTTCTACAATATGTTACATATGTTTGGTAAGTAATCATATTAGTATTAACAATTTATTATTACTAGCAGTAAAACAAACGTTTCTTTACTGTAACTATACACACTGGAGTTTATATCGTTAATTATATAACTACAAACTGTCAGTAAAGTAAAATAGTTTGTGTCTACATCTTTCTTCCCGAATGAGCATTGATAAAGATTGTCATATATATAAAAAACATAACTTGATTCATTTTGTGATTTTCTAAAAAATCGGCTCGAAAGATTTTCTTTGTGAGCAGTTAAAGAAGAAAAGTTGTAAAGAAACCAATGCGTTTTGTACGTCGAAATGACGCCATTTTAAATGTATGATTCTGCCTAAACATAATAACATGGATGCTTAACGTTACTGAGCTTCTTTTTATTTCAAAATGTTTCGATGCAGTTATAATAAAAATATTGTCGATTGTGTGTGATCAAAATAATAATACATCTGATGCACACTTTGGGTTCACTAAATGTATAAAATCCATGGATTCTTTTCTGAAAATAACGTTTATATTGCGTTTTCGTTGTCTTAATTTGCTTTGATAATATCAATAGAAACGTACTAATGCTTATGTATATACATAGCTATTCAAGGGAAGATTCTCAAAATGACTAGGAATATGTACTGCGAGGTATAGTCATGTGTCCCTATTTCTAATGAATTGCTGATTTCTTCGAGATTTTTTTAGGCCCCAAACAAGGATTTAAATCATCACATTTGTTAGATCAGCTAAACCTCATTGTACTAATGTTTGTTGATGATATGGTTATTTTGGTGGAAATTTCAGTGGAACTTCAAATCAATATTCACAGATGGATCGAGTAATAAATGCTAACTTTAAGTTAGGACAGAGGTATTTAGGAAATGGGGAATCTAATGGAAATTGATAGTTGGACATGAAATCGTTATATTATAGAATATGTACAGTAGAGCTTGCATTTAATCACGAAAACCTTACAGGTACATCTTTAAAGGCATTGCATATATTACTGAAAATTATTTCAAATTTAAACTCGCTACGGGAATACTTGGTCAACTGTTATTATTTTTATTGGTTCTCTTCATTACTCGTGAGAAACATGGGGCTACAGCAAGCCAACGATTATATAACTAATTCATTAAATGATTTTGTAACATATTCGACGATTTAAAACGCTTTCCCGCATATCAGCGCATTTTGACGCATATATAGTAGACGACGTTGGAAACATTGTAGTAAAAGAAAGTATTGCTCATTATGACCAATTTTTACTTTTGGCTCATTGTTTTCAACTCCTATTAAATAGTTAAACTTTCACTTTTAAAGACGATCTATATTGTTACTGTAAACTAACACTAAATGTTGGATCGTGTCTGGTGGTCTTATAATATCTATACAGGCTCACCAGTATTCCCTGATTGCATATATATTGTTTTTACCTAAATGATATATCATGACAAAAGAAAAATACAATTGGACCAAGATTAGCTGTACACCAATAAAATCTTGACTTATGCTAAACCAGAGAAGCAAATATAAAACCTAATCTGTTGAGTTCAAATTCAATATCAAATTACCGTTCCTAAAAATATACAGAGCAAGGAAATGTGGGCGATTAATTCCACGTGTTCTTTTAAAAGATGTCCATAAAATGTAATCCGCGGTAAATGTGTTTATGATTGAAGATATTTCAGTTTTCATAACGAAGTATTTTATTAATAGCACGCAACCCCTACTATCCCATGAGCTAACCTTCAAATTAGTAAATATTCCTTTTTGATTATTATATTATCTAAAAACAATCGAAGTATCAATTTTATTTAAGTATCAATTTTACTCAAGACTACGTTAAATAGTTTTGCATTCTACGAATACGTGTGACTTTTCTGTCTATGAAGGAATAAAAGCTTAGACTTCAACTTTAAAATCATACAATCACGTCTGGTATAAATATTTTAAAATATAATTACCTGTTCAATTTAAGTAATCAAACGATAAGCAAACACATTCTGGTAAAGTCATCGGACTCTTTTACTTATATCAGAAGAGAAACTATCGATAATCGATTACATCGAAGAATGAGAAATTATTAATATCATTGATTTTGACATAAATTGCTACACGATACGTTGATGTATGTGTCTATAAATCTTGTATTTGCGGTTGTAACATGTGGTTGAAATTCGTGCATCGGAAGCAACACAGTGACTACCATTATACTGTTAAACTGCCAAGGGCAAATGAAAAGGATAAAAGGCACACTCGTTGAATTTGTTAAGTGTTTTGACTGATTTATATTTAAATCAAGATTGTATACCCTCTAGCTTTTTAACACTTCCAAGCGGTGCTGGGATTTATAGCATGCGTCAAATATATAAGAACAACTGTTTTAGAGCATAAACAATATTTTTATTTGTAATCGGTAAAATGTAGTGGCATAATATTGGCTGCAAAGGTCAATTCTAACTGACATAACCTACTAACCCATTTTGTGACAACCCGACCTGGGGAGACAACCGACTGCCTACGACTTAATGTTTGACTGGCGAATCAGCGACCTATATTACCATAGTGTCGAAATCCCACAAGTTAACACAATCTCATGTAAACAGCATTATGGGGTCAGCCCATATTACCTAACCCCCGAATTAAGTGCCCAAGCGTTCGACTGCTCTGGACCTCCCCTCTATACATAGAGGTGGAGGGGGACCCCCACGTTACACAGAGGTAGGCCCCCAAACTACAACGTACTTACACATATGTTGATACGACACTGAAGAACCTGCAGCTTGTGAGCGTGTCAGGCCAGGGTAAAGGCAAGGCTGATACCCCCCCAAAAGCTTTCTGTCTCCCAAGAGCCGCCACGGTAAAATATCGAACCATATTTTGCCACTCCACAAAATGTTATTTTTCTCCTACTGACTAGCAGGGTACAGATTTCCATTATCTTTTAAAACATGTTTAAGGCTGCTTTCCAATTTTTTAGAAGAATGTTGTTTCCTAAATTTGACAGGTGGGTCCCATCTGTCCTGTACAGACTAGCCTCGTCTACCTTAATATAACTGTCATTATGGATTACTTTCCCACCTGTATGTAACACGAACGATTTAATGGCTGCATTTACCCTTTTCCTCTTTTTGTCGATATGGGACCCTGAGCCGATAGGAGCAAAATGCCAATATCTCCTAGCGAGCAGTAATGACCAAATGATTGTTATGTCTTTGAATAAAGCTTTATAGCGAGGGATTGAGGTCTTAATGTTTTCAATAATGTCCTTGCCTGAAACACCTTCTGTGGTTAGATCGTTCGATCCACAATGGATAAAGAGGAATGTCGGACACTTATCTTTTTTGAACTGGATGTCGAGCGTTGAATGCAGGGTGTCCAGTGTCAAACCCCTTTCCCCCATCCACTGGACTGAAACCTCTGATAAGCCCAAGTGCTGGTCAAACGTCTGTATTGCCGCCATGCCAGCCCAGTACACAATTGACGAACCTACCAACCACAGACTCTGCATTCCTGTAAAACTTGCAACTGTATTAATTTGTATGTGTAACCTTAAAGTCTTATGTATTTAGTATATGCATTTGATTTCCATCTGCCTGCTGCCATGATTCTACTCTCTTCTGTTCCTAAATTAGTTAAATGTGTAGCCCGCCTATTCTGAAACTGTGTGATTTAAAGTGTCCTATTGTTTGTGTAAATTGCAGGGCTTTAGACATGATGGCTTTGAATTGATATCTTGTGAGCGATTTCCCATTTAAGTGTATGAATAGGTTCGCGTTTTCCGTTTTAGGGCGAAGATTATAGTACTCTTTCATACATAGAACTGGGCAGTACGACTTGCCATTTGCTGGAATATAGAGGGTGACGGATTTTCCGCGCTGGTCGGTTTTTGACCATCTTACTGTTAGGTTTAATTCTTTTTCAGACAACCTTATGTCTGAATATTTCATTACTTTTAGGTCCTGTGACTTATTGTTCGCCTCTGTGAATTCCCCTATTCTTAACAGACCAAAGGATGCTAGTGTGAAAGCAGCTCGAAATAAAGATTGTTCGAATGTGTTTTGACAAATGCTTGCTAGGCTTCCTATCATCTTATGTAATGTGGTTAGGGAAATCGGGGCTCTTGCATCCAATTTACTACCCTTATTTCGTCTTGCGCGCTCCAAACTACAAAAAATGATTTTGTTGTATCATCTACTTGTTGGAGTTTATGAGCATATGAGATACCTGACATGTAAGTCGATATTGTTGAAGCAGCTATATTTTGGTAAGCTAGGTACGCGATGAAATGTAACAAGTCTTGATTTGGGACAGGCCATATCTCTCGCAACTTGTATAAGTCTCTAAAATGGGTGAGTTTTCCTAGCGCTACTGAATACGAGTTTTTTGTGTTTTGGGACGTGGAATTGAATATTAAATCGTTTGATATACCTTTTAAATCTTCCAAACTAGGGATAAGGTTGTCTGAAAAAGAATTAAACCTAACAGTAAGATGGTCAAAAACCGACCAGCGCGGAAAATCCGTCACCCTCTATATTCCAGCAAATGGCAAGTCGTACTGCCCAGTTCTATGTATGAAAGAGTACTATAATCTTCGCCCTAAAACGGAAAACGCGAACCTATTCATACACTTAAATGGGAAATCGCTCACAAGATATCAATTCAAAGCCATCATGTCTAAAGCCCTGCAATTTACACAAACAATAGGACACTTTAAATCACACAGTTTCAGAATAGGCGGGGCTACACATTTAGCTAATTTAGGAACAGAAGAGAGTAGAATCATGGCAGCAGGCAGATGGAAATCAAATGCATATACTAAATACATAAGACTTTAAGGTTACACATACAAATTAATACAGTTGCAAGTTTTACAGGAATGCAGAGTCTGTGGTTGGTAGGTTCGTCAATTGTGTACTGGGCTGGCATGGCGGCAATACAGACGTTTGACCAGCACTTGGGCTTATCAGAGGTTTCAGTCCAGTGGATGGGGGAAAGGGGTATGACACTGGACACCCTGCATTCGACGCTCGACATCCAGTTCAAAAAAGATAAGTGTCCGACATTCCTCTTTATCCATTGTGGATCGAACGATCTAACCACAGAAGGTGTTTCAGGCAAGGACATTATTGAAAACATTAAGACCTTAATCCTTCGCTATAAAGCGTTATTCAAAGACATAACAATCATTTGGTCATCACTGCTCGCTAGGAGATATTGGCATTTTGCTCCTATCGGCTCAGGGTCCCAGATCGACAAAAAGAGGAAAAGGTAAATGCAGCCATTAAATCGTTCGTGTTACATACAGGTGGGAAAGTAATCCATAATGACAGTTATATTAAGGTAGACGAGGCTAGTCTGTACAGGACAGATGGGACCCACCTGTCAAATTTAGGAAACAACATTCTTCTAAATAATTGGAAAGCAGCCTTAAACATATTTTTTAAAAGATAATGGAAATCTGTACCCTGCTAGTCAGTAGGAGAAAAATAACATTTTGTGGCGTGGCAAAATATGGTTCGATATTTTACCATGGCGGCTCTGGGGAGACAGAAAGCTTCCTGGGGGGTATCAGCCTGGCCTTTACCCTGGCCTGACACGCTCACAAGCTGCAGGTTCTTCAGTGTCGTATCAACATATGTGTAAGTACGTTGTAGTTTGGGGGCCTACCTCTGTGTAACGTGGGGGTCCCCCTCCACCACTATGTATAGAGGGGAGGTCCAGAGCAGTCTAACGCTTGGGCACTTAATTCGGGGGATAGGTATTACGGGCTGACCCCATAATGCTGTTTACATGAGATTGTGTTAACTTGTGGGATTTCGACACTATGGTAACATAGGTCGCTGATTCGCCAGTCAAACGTTAAGTCGTAGGCAGTCGGTTGTCTCCCCAGGTCGGGTTGTCACAAAATGGGTTAGTAGGTTATGTCGGTTAGAATGGACCTTTGCAGCCAATATTATGCCACTACATTTTACCGATTACAAATAAAAATATTGTTTATGCTCTAAAACAGTTGTTCTTATATATTTGACGCATGCTATAAATCCCAGCACCGCTTGGAAGTGTTAAAAAGCTAGAGGGTATACAATATTGATTTAAATATAAATCAGTCAAAACACTTAACAAATTCAACGAGTGTGCCTTTTATCCTTTTCATTTGCCCTTGGCAGTTTAACAGTATACTGGTAGTCATTGTGTTACTTTCGATGCACGAATCTCAACCACATGTTACAACCGCAAATACAAGATTTATAGACACATACATCAAAGTATCGTGTAGCAATTTATGTCAAAATCAATGATATTATAAATAATTTCTCATTCTTCGATGTAATCGATTATCGATAGTTTCTCTTCTGATATGAGTAAAAGAGTCCGTTGACTTTACCAGAATGTGTTTGCTTATCGTTTGATTACTTAAATATAGTTTGATTACTTAAATTGAACAGGTAATTATGTTTTAAGATATTTATACCAGACGTGATTGTATGATTTTAAAGTTGAAGTCTAAGCTTCTGTGCCTTCATAGACAGAAAAGTCACACGTATTCGTAGAATGCAAAACTATTTAACGTAGTCTTGAGTAAAATTGATACTTAAATAAAATTAATACTTCGATTGTTTTTAGATAATATATTAATCAAAAAGGAATATTTACTACTTTGAAGTTCAGCTCATGGGATAGCAGGGGTTGCGTGCTATTAATAAAATACTTCGTTATGAAAACTGAAATATCTTCAATCATAAACACATTTACCGCGGATTACATTTTATGGACATCTTTTAAAAGAACACGTGGAATTAATCGCCCACATTTCCTTGCTCTGTATATTTTTAGGAACGGTAATTTGATATTGAATTTGAACTCAACAGATTAGGTTTTATATTTGCTTCTCTGGTTTAGCATAAGTCAAGGTTTTATTGGTGTACAGCTAATCTTGGTCCAATTGTATTTTTCTTTTGTCATGATATATCATTTAGGTAAAAACAATATATATGCAATCAGGGAATACTGGTGAGCCTGTATAGATATTATAAGACCACCAGACACGATCCAACATTTAGTGTTAGTTTACAGTAACAATATAGATCGTCTTTAAAAGTGAAAGTTTAACTATTTAATAGGAGTTGAAAACAATGAGCCAAAAGTAAAAATTGGTCATAATGAGCAATACTTTCTTTTACTACAATGTTTCCAACGTCGTCTACTATATATGCGTCAAAATGCGCTGATATGCGGGAAAGCGTTTTAAATCGTCGAATATGTTACAAAATCATTTAATGAATTAGTTATATAATCATTGGCTTGCTGTAGCCACATGTTTCTCACGAGTAATGAAGAGGACCAATAAAAATAATATCAGTTGACCAAGTATTCCCGTAGCGAGTTTAAATTTGAAATAATTTTCAGTAATATATGCAATGCCTTTAAAGATGTACCTGTAAGGTTTTCGTGATTAAATGCAAGCTTTACTGTACATATTCTATAATATAACGATTTCATGTCCAACTATCAATTTCCATTAGATTCCCCATTTCCTCAATACCTCTGTCCTAACTTAAAATTAGCATTTATTACTCGATCCATCTGTGAATATTGATTTGAAGTTCCACTGGAATTTCCACCAAAATAACCATATCATCAACAAACATTAGTACAATGAGGTTTAGCTGATCTAACAAATGTGATGATTTAAATCCTTGTTTGGGGCCTAAAAAAATCTCGAAGAAATCAGCAATTCATTAGAAATAGGGACACATGACTATACCTCGCAGTACATATTCCTAGTCATTTTGAGAATCTTCCCTTGAATAGCTATGTATATACATAAGCATTAGTACGTTTCTATTGATATTATCAAAGCAAATTAAGACAACGAAAACGCAATATAAACGTTATTTTCAGAAAAGAATCCATGGATTTTATACATTTAGTGAACCCAAAGTGTGCATCAGATGTATTATTATTTTGATCATGTGAAAGTGTTTACTGAAAAAATATGTTCCGGTTAATATCGACCAACTCTTTTTTTCCCGCAAGTGTAGCTACATATCAAATTACTGTTTAAACGAGGTCATTATAGCAACGTGACTCGACAATCAACCTTATCGTTATTATTCAACGTGTTGAAAAGGACCTGCCCGCGCTCCAAAGTCGAGCCCCGGTAGCTCAGTCGGTGGCGACGCGGGCCAACATTCTTTCCGACGTTTGACAAAAGTCACCGTGACAAGCGTCATTCGTCTTTCACCAATGGGCTTACAGTCTATTTGGAAAAGCAGCCAGTTGCAACATGAGTTGGTAAACTGGCCGCCGTGATATGACTGAAACATTGTTGAAAACGGCGTTAATCCCCGATCAATCCAAACCTTAAACATACATATAGAGCCAGATCAGACTGTGAAGATGCTCTGGTTGTTGTGGATCTAGATTGGTGATTTCTTAATTGATTGATTGGGCAAAATATATCCGAGACGCATCTATTCTACGTAAGCCATTTACTCATAGAAATTAATCAGACATTAACCATGTTTGAACATTTTGACATTGCATTGTACCATAACATTTGATGAAGTATATAGTTTACAATTGTAAAAATCTATGTTTTGTTCATCCTCGTATATGTATGTGTTATATCGAATTAATGCTTATAACTCATTCATGACGTTGTTAAAATATGTATATACCTTTTTGTATGTAACTAGAAACTATGTAAAGTTTACGTTATAGAATAAACAATATTCATCTTTCTATCTATTGATATTGGAGATTAAAGCCGTTTTCAACATGATTTAAGACGCAGTTCTTCTCTGTATTTCAGCTCCATGAAGTTGTGCCTTTTATTATGTTGAGCAAATGCAAACAACCATAACCACCAAGATCAAGGGTAGTACACAGGACGTCCGTCAAAATTTATATCACTATGTAACCATTGCCCTGATAAATACCGACTTCTGCCACTTCTGTTACAGAGAAATGTAGTTAACATTCTGTCTGTTAAAATTAGAAGTTGCTGACTACAGTCATTTATACTGTCGATATGTACAATTCTATGAATTCTATGCTATTAATACATGTTTACATTTCTATGAATGGACACTTTACATGCTATTAATACATGTTTACATTTCTATGAACGGAGACTTTACATGCTAGTAATACATGTTAACATTTCTATGAATGGAGACTTTATATTCTATTAATACATGTTTACATTTCTATGAATGGACACTTTACATGCTATTAATACATGTTAACATTTCTATGAATGGACACTTTACATGCTATTAATACATGTTTACATTTCTATGAGTATGAATGGAGACTTTACATGCTATTAATACATGTTTACATTTCTATGAATGGAGACTTTACATGCTATTAATACATGCTAACATTTCTATGAATTTAGACTTTACATGCTATTAATACATGTATTCATTTCTATGAATGGA
>JASEVX010000003.1:107889685-108008780 GCA_031761405.1 Serripes groenlandicus
ACAGACAGGTTGTGCGGATTCTGATAAGACAGAATGTACAGGTAGATCTGAACCAACACTTTCAAAAATGCAACTTAAACCCTTTCACCTTTTCACTCAGAGCCAAAAATAGGAAAATCTGCTGTATTGAACCCTTTCCCACACGCACAATTCTGCAGCAGACTGGACTTTGAAACATTCCAAAACTTATAGAAATCTCATTTAATTAATGATACCTAATGACATAGAGTGGAAAACATGTTGACAAAAGGAGAAATTGCACGTTCTGTGCAATTTCTTCTTTTGTCACTATGTTTTCAAAAGCCGTCTGCTGCAAATGCGTCGGAATGCGTCTGCAAGTGGGAAAGGGTTAAGGTACAATTAATGAAAAAAGTTGAAAACCATGTGGCAAAAGGAGCAATTGCTTGTTTTGAGCAATTTCTCCATTTGTCATGATGTTTTCATAAGTCATTTGCTACACACACGTCAGAATGTGTCTATATGTGGTAAAGGGTTAAAACAATCCTGCCACAAATATGAAATTGTACAATGTTGAAAATATTGTTGCAAAAGGAGCACTTGCTCAATATGAGCGATTTCACCTTTTTTGGGCGAATATTTCAAAAGTCATCTGCTGGCAAAGGGTTAGGCATTCATGTAACTCATACAATTTCAAACCCTACATCATCTAGTAATATATGATCATGGTTCAGATGAGACTGACCTTTTACTTACAAACATTCCAGATGACATTTCACAGAGGTCATTCCAACCAAACAATTTGTATAATTTGATAAAATTAACATTATCCTGACCTTTAACCCTTCCCACATAAAGGCGCTTTCTGACGCCTCTGCAGCAGACGACTTTTGAAATCATTGTGGCAATTTCTCCATTTGCCGCAATTATTTCAACTCCATTCAATAAATATGCACTCATTTATTGAGTTTTTTCATGAATTTTTCTAGATGTTTTCAAAGTCGTCTGCTAATGATCTGTTGAATGAGGAAAAGGGTTAACCCTTTCCCTCATATAGACGCTTTCTGACGCCTCTGCAGCAGACGGATTTTTGAAAACATAGTAACAAAAGAAGAAATTGCACAAAACGTTGAACACAATGTTTTCCACTTTTAGACATAGGTTATCCATTCAATTTTAGAGATTTTCTAATTTTTGACAAAATATGTTCAAAGTCGTCTGCTGCAGAATTGTCGTATGAGGGAAAGGGTTAAGCAAACATCTATACAATGAAGTCATAGTAATTATTTTCATTCAATCTCGCCCTTATCCCACCTGCAGACGCATTTCCATGCATCTGCAGCAGAAAGTTTTTACAAATCATTGAAGCAAAAGGAGTCATTGCGATTGTCAATTTATTATAAAATAGACTTAAACACACTGTGGCAAAAAGGAGACATTGCTTATAGATTTATGAGCAATGAGTATTGTCTCCTTTTTGCAAGATGTGTTAAAATTGATTCAATAATTTTACCTTCATCTACATAGATTCTCCATATTTTTGTCCCCCCCCCCGCTTTTAGTGAAAGCTGGGGACTATTATTTCTCATTCGTCAGTCAGTCCGTCAGTCCGTCCGTCAGTCACGCTGTCACAAAAACTTTAACCTTGGTCATAACTTCTGAACCGTAATAGGTACTGCTTTCATATTTCACATGTGTATTCCTTGTGACAACCCCTTTCCATCAATACCAATTTTTTTGACCTTGTGACCTTGACCCTGGCGGGGGACCATGATTCTCTGAATTTGCTTGTTCCCTTAATGTTATCAAATTTGTTGTACGTGGGAAAGGATCAAGCTGTGCATCATTGATCGGACCATTTGTAATTTCATAAAACAAATCACAAATTTGATGAAAAAACATGTACATTAAAATTAAATGAATATCACAGGTCCAAAAAACGAGGGGTATACAGCTCTTTTCCCCATAATATCTCTCTAATTATCCAACCAAACACTATGTTGTAAAAAGAATTGTCTCATTGAGTTGATTCTTTTGAGCACCAACAACATAGGATCGGAGGGTCAAATAGATATTTTAGAACATGCAAAATGCCCCTTACCTAGAGCTCTGATATATGGTTTCTCATGGTTAGGTGAAAATGGTTGTTGTGATATAACCGATAAACTGCTGAACAAGAGGATTTAACCCTTTCCCTCATATAGACGCTTTCTGACGCCTCTGCAGCAGACGGCTTTTTGAAAACATAGTGACAAAAAGAAGAAATTGCACAAAACGTGCAATTTCTCCTTTTGCCACAATGTTTTCCACTTTTTGTCATAGGTTATCCATTCAATTATGGAGATTTTCTATGTTTTGACAAAATACGTTCAAAGTCGTCTGCTGCAGAATTGTTGTATGAGGAAAAGGGTTAAAGACTTTAACACTATTTTTAAAGGTTAAATACTTAAAAAACATATTTCATCATTTTCCTTTCCTTAATAAAAATGCCAATATATTTCATTTCATTTCTTTAATAACAAGTATTGTTTGTCAGCAAGTTGACTTTTTATGTCAACTTATTCATTTACTATTAATGTTTTACAAAATATTAGGGAACTAAAAATGATGAAATATGCCTTTAAGTATTTAAGTATTACTTATCGCTAAGTATTGTTGGTGGAATTGGGGCCACCAGGTGAGCTAAATAGGTTTCAAGCAGACCATATCAATCAATTTAAAGTGTACTGACACTGTACAGTTTGATCAATTAACCCTTTCCCAATTACAACAAATCTGCAGCAGACGACTTTGAAAACGTCCCAACAATGATATGGAAAATCTCTCTATATTTAGACATACTTATTTAATAGAGTTGAAAACATGGTGTCAAAAGGAGTAATTGCTGGTTTTGAGCAATTTCTTCTTTTGCACAATGTTTTCAAAAGTCGTCTGCTACAGAGGCAGAATGATAATTATGCCTATCTGGCATTTCCTGGTACATGTATTGTAAAACTCTAAACACGTTAGCGGCATGTTTTGCCAACCGTTGATGACATTTACAAACAGTTTTGATCCAGATCAGACCCCACTAATTGCTGCAGAATTAATGCAGAAAAAAAAAGAGCGCGGTGATTAAAACAACTTTTTTTCTCCGTTTGCCAAAAGGATTTCAACTCTATTCAATGCTTAGTTTTACTTTTCATTTATAAAGGTTTACCACACTTTTGACCAAGTGTTTTTGAAGCCATCTGCTGCAGATTTGTCATATGTTGGAAAGAGTTAAATCTTTGAACAATTTTAAGAAAAGATCACCAAAGAAAAGATTCCAGTTAAAACTTCGGTTGAAACTGATCAAGCGGTATAGAAACAAAATTATCTTGGAATCAGACAGGCAGATTTAGAGGAGAAGAGTTTTAAAGTTTTGGTTTTTTCCTCCTTTTCTGATTCTTCATATATTTTTTTTTACAAATTTAACTCTTCCCTCATACGACAATTCTGCAGCAGACAACTTTGAACATATTTTGTCAAAAATTAGAAAATCTCTATAATTGAATGGATAACCTAAGACTTAAAGTGGAAAACATTGTGGCAAAAGGAGAAATTGCACGTTTTGTGCAATTTCTTCTTTTGTCACTATGTTTTCAAAAAGCCGTCTGCTGCAGAGGCGTCAGAAAGCGTCTATATGAGGAAAGGGTTAAAAGATGACCACCAAAATTAATAAACATTCCTGTGGCATTTGGTTGAATTTGATCCAGTGGTTTAGGAGGAGATGAAGTTTGAATTGAAACATTAACGAAAGACGGATGGACAGACACATAATCAGAGTAGTTCAACTTGAGTCTTTAGTTCAGGTGTTCTAAAAGAACGCACCCTGTAGCATATGAAAACATTGTACCTTTTGAATAAAGTTGAAAACATTTTGGAATAAAAAGAGGAATTGCTCATCATTGCCATTACTACTTTTGCCTCAATGTTTTCAACAATCGTCTGCTGCAGTTGCGACTACATGTGGGAAAAAAAGGATCATTGAAGGTAACATTTCAAAATTTAAAAAATATAGCCTGGTATGTGATCACACTGCGCAATTAGCATTAGTTAATGATTTTGAAACAGTGATGTTTGTAAAGCCTTATAGGCAAAGGTCAAAATTCAACGGGAAATCTCCCATTGCAGTTTCCTCAAATACTTACATTTTTTTAACATATTTTGTCAAAAATTAGAAAATCTCTATAATTGAATGGATAACCTATGACTTAAAGTGGAAAACATTGTGGCAAAAGGAGAAATTGCACGTTTTGTGCAATTTCTTCTTTTGTCACTATGTTTTCAAAAATCTGTCTGCTGCAGAGGCGTCAGAAAGCGTCTATATGAGGAAAGGGTTAAAAGATGACCACCAAAATTAATAAACATTCCTGTGGCATTTGGTTGAATTTGATCCAGTGGTTTAGGAGGAGATGAAGTTTGAATTGAAACATTAACGAAAGACGGATGGACAGACACATAATCAGAGTAGTTCAACTTGAGTCTTTAGTTCAGGTGTTCTAAAAGAACGCACCCTGTAGCATATGAAAACATTGTACCTTTTGAATAAAGTTGAAAACATTGTGGAATAAAAAGAGGAATTGCTCATCATTGCCATTACTACTTTTGCCTCAATGTTTTCAACAATCGTCTGCTGCAGTTGCGACTACATGTGGAAAAAAAAGGCTTATTGAAGGTAACATTTCAAAATTTAAAAAATATAGCCCGGTATGTGATCACACTGCGCAATTAGCATTAGTTTACATTTTTTAAACATATTTTGTCAAAAATTAGAAAATCTCTAATTGAATGGATAACCTATGACTTAAAGTGGAAAACATTGTGGCAAAAGGAGAAATTGCATATTTTGTGCAATTTCTTCTTTTGTCACTATGTTTTCAAAAAGCCGTCTGCTGCAGAGGCGTCAGAAAGCGTCTATATGAGGAAAGGGTTAAAAGATGACCACCAAAATTAATAAACATTCCTGTGGCATTTGGTTGAATTTGATCCAGTGGTTTAGGAGGAGATGAAGTTTGAATTGAAACGTTAACGAAAGACGGATGGACAGACACATAATCAGAGTAGTTCAACTTGAGTCTTTAGTTCAGGTGTTCTAAAAGGACGCACCCTGTAGCATATGAAAACATTGTACCTTTTGAATAAAGTTGAAAACATTGTGGAATAAAAAGAGGAATTGCTCATCATTGCCATTACTACTTTTGCCTCAATGTTTTCAACAATCGTCTGCTGCAGTTGCGACTACATGTGGAAAAAAAAGGCTTATTGAAGGTAACATTTCAAAATTTAAAAAATATAGCCCGGTATGTGATCACACTGCGCAATTAGCATTAGTTAATGATTTTGAAACAGTGATGTTTGTAAAGCCTTATAGGCAAAGCTCAAAATTCAACGGGAAATCTCCCATTGCAGTTTCCTCAAATACTTACATTTTTTTAACATATTTTGTCAAAAATTAGAAAATCTCTATAATTGAATGGATAACCTATGACTTAAAGTGGAAAACATTGTGGCAAAAGGAGAAATTGCATGTTTTGTGCAATTTCTTCTTTTGTCACTATGTTTTCAAAAAGCCGTCTGCTGCAGAGGCATCAGAAAGCATCTATATGAGGAAAGGGTTAAAAGATGAAGCATATGAAAACATTGTACCTTTTGAATAAAGTTGAAAACATTGTGGAACAAAAAGAGGAATTGCTCATCATTGCCATTATTACTTTTGCCTCAATGTTTTCAACAATCGTCTGCTGCAGTTGCGACTACATGTGGGAAAAAAAGGCTTATTGAAGGTAACATTTCAAAATTTAAACAAGAGGGCCATGATGGCCCTATATCGCTCACCTGATTTAATAGAACTTCAATAGTTTTCAAAGGTTTTTACTCTATACATATAAGGAAAACAAGCAACACCCCTGGTGGCCATGTTTTTCAATGGATCGGATTTATTTGAATAACCTTGGAAGAAGGTCACCCAAAGAACATTTGAGTCAAATAATTTTTAATTCAGGCAGGTGCTTTTGGACAAGAAGATTTTTAAAGTTTTAACAATGCACATAAATTATATGGAAAATAAGCTCCGCCCCCCTGGTGGCCATGTTTTTCAACGGATCGGAAACATTTGAACAATCTTGGTAAAGGGTGCCCCAAGGAACATTTGTGCAAAATAATTTTCAAATCGGGCCAGTACTTTTTGACAAGAAGATTTTTAAATTTTTAACAATGCACATATAAGGAAAACAAGCTCCGCCCCCTGGCAGCCATGTTTTTTAACGGATTGGAAATATTTGAAGAATCTTGGTAAAGGGTGCCCAAAGATTTTTAAATTTTTAACAATGCACATAATATGAGTATAGGTGCTACCTATTTCGGGTAAACATTTATTATATGTTGTGATCGATGAATAATTCCCCGCGAACTGCAGTTAGCCCCTTGCTTGCTGCATGATCAGTTATTTACGTCAATTACGAGTCCTACCGACCTAAGCAATTGTTTGTTTGTTTGTTTGGAGTTTAACACCGCTTTCAACAGCTTTGGTCACATCACGGCGGTCAGTGCACCTACCCATGTTTTCCTGGCTTTCCCACACCAGTACTTACACAACATTCTTTCGAAGCCACTGACTACTTTCTCACATAGATCAGAGGTGAGAGGCAATGGAAAACATCGCCCGAAAGAATGTCGCCGCAACCGGGTATCGAACCCGTGACCTCCAGATCACGAGTCAGATACGCTACCAATTGAGCTACCCGGCCGGGTCCCGACCTAAGAAAATAAAATAAAAAATCATCACCAGGTTAAGATTATATTTAACTTTAAAATATAGCCAAGATTTTACATCCATGAAATTATGATGACAGGTACAACAAATAATCAACTTGCCCTTCATAAAGTACTTCAAATAAAACGATTCCATAATTCACGGAACTACATTTGTGACAAGTCAAACTAACGTTTCTTATAATTTCTGTCGTTTTCCTTTTGGTTCATTTAGTTTAAACTTATTTAATTTACATTGATTGTGAGACAAAAACAAGCTTTCAGCTTATATTAATAACGCTCGATGTCTGCTTCCTGGAGACTTAACCAGTACTCACGCCGTTTGTGTGAAAAAAATCCCGCTCATCACGGGACTCGAACCACGGACCTTTGATACAAGAGTCCAACGCTCTACCTCTGCACCACTAATAGAATGACGTCTAATTACAGGAATTTGGATTTATAACTTCTGGAAAGTCAACTTCAAACTTAGGTCAAAGGTCAAAAAACCCTTACAAGTAATATTTGAACTCGTTTTAGAAATAGACGACGAGTGTTAATAAACGGAAATTATCACACATAACATTACTTGTGCTCATTCCTTTATCGAGTACGTATTATCATATTTAATTATTTTCTCTAGAAGTTTTTTTTGTTTCGATATTTTCTTTTCATCCAATCAAAACGTAGCACTGTAGCAGAATCGTGACTGCATCGAAAAATCCATTCTGGACACAATTTTTGGAAAGACGGTATAGCAAAGTTTTGCAAAGTTCATACACATTACCTATTGACGGGAAACATCGCCGGCTTCGCCGTCGATTTGTTTACCCGTATAAGGAAAACATGCTCCTGCCCCCTGGCAGCCATATTTTTTAACGGATTGAAAATATTTGAACAATCTTGGTAAAGGGTGCCCCAAGGAACATTTGTGCAAAATAATTTTTAAATCGGGCCAGTACTTTTGGACAAGAAGATTTTTTAAGATTTGGCAATTTCCCCCTTTTCTGATGCCGCAGCAACCAAAGTTCTACTTGGAATTAATTTCTTTGAACAACTTTGAAAGAGGACCACCTAAGGACCATTCCAGTGAAGTTATTTTGAAATCTGTCTATTGGTTTAGTAGGAGAAGTCATTTGTAGGAAATTGTTAACAATGCACATATAAGGAAAATAAGCTCCGCCCCCTGGCGGCCATGTTTTTCAACGGATCCGAAATATTTGAACAATCTTGGTAGAGGGTACCCCAAGGAACATTTGTGCAAAATAATTTTTAAATCGAGCCAGTACTTTTGGACAAGAAGATTTTTTAAGATTTGGCAATTTTCCCCTTTTCTGATGCCGCAGCAACCAAAGTTCTACTTGGAATTAATTTCTTTGAACAACTTTGAAAGAGGACCACCTAAGGACCATTCCAGTGAAGTTATTTTGAAATCTGTCTATTGGTTTAGTAGGAGAAGTCATTTGTAGGAAATTGTTAACAGACGGACAAACGACGACGATGACGACGCCGGACGGTGAGTGATCACAAAAGCTCACCTTGCAATTCGTGCTTAGGTGAGCTAAAAATATAGCCCGGTATGTGATCACACTGCGCAATTAGCATTAGTTAATGATTTTGGAAGAGTGATGTTTGTAAGCCTTATAGGCAAAGGTCAAAATTCAACGGGAAATCTCCCATTGCAGTTTTCTCAAATACTTACATTTTTTGGGGTGTTCTCTTAACCCTTTAATTCCTCGAAAATTAGGCTCAACTAACCATGAAATAGTTCCATCAGTTCACTAATTCCTGGAATGAACTCCATGGTTAGCACAATAAACCATCCTTCACAAACAGAGTAGAGTGACTGAGCCCACCTGAAAAACATAATATATAACTACATTTACATATAACGGTATAACCCTTTCCCACATACAACAAGTTTGTAGTAAAGCACTTTAAAATCCTGTTATCAAAATAAATTATGTAATAGAAAATCTATATAATGAAAGTATGACTATTGGATAGAGTAACATATTGTGGCAATTTCTCATTTTGCCACGAATGTTTTTAAAAAGTCATCTGCATTAATGGGCAAGGGATAAAGCATCAGTAAAAAAAGGTCTTTGTGGATAGAAGAAAAAACATGCTTTTCCATAAATGTTTCCTTCATTCAGTCAACAGTCCCTTTTTTAAAGTACCCAATGAAAATCGACAAATTGAAAGTTCAAACAAGTACCCACATCATAGTGTTTAAGAGGGGGAGAAAAAAAGAAAAGAGTTTTAAAACGTAAATTGCAGGTGATATCAAGAGCTGGATGATGAGATAATATTGGATGACTCATTGCAAATATTTACATGACATTATAACGGTGCAGTGCTAGACTACAGGTTTTGCTTATAATAAGATCACTCTATGTTTGACAAGGGCATCCCTAATAAATATCATTTGAGCCACACGACTAGCTATTAGGAACTAAATGATGTTGGCTTTGGCATCATTTAACAGAGCTCTGTTCTAATATCCTTATTTGACCATGTAACCCTATGTTGTGGGTACTCAAAAGAATCGTCTCAATGAGACGCTTCTTTGAGTTCCCACAACATAGAGGTTTGGTTGGATAATAAGAGACATTTTTTTTTGGGGGGGGGGAAGAGCTGGATACCTCTCCTTATCAGTAGACCTCTGATTTAACCCTTTCCCACATACAGACCCTTTCTGAGACCTCTGCAGTAACCACTATTGAAAACAAGTAACTGGATTGCAAGCAATACCATAGTCCCCTACTGGTTTGCACTAAGTCCAAAAAGGGGCATAACTCATTAAACAAGAGGGCCATGATGGCCCTTGAATCGCTCACCTGATTTTTTTTTTTTTTCACTTTAGCTATATAAGCCTCGCCCCCTGGCAGCCATAGTTTCCGACCGATCAACTTGGCTTGAAGGAATCTGATAGAGGGTCACCCTAGGAACATTTCTACAAAATTATTTGAAAATCGGCCAGATACTTTTGGAGGAGAAGATTTTTTAAGTTTTCACTATAGCCATATAATGCAAAATAGCCCTGCCTACTGGCGGCCATGTTTTTTGACCAATCAACATGGCTTGAAGGAATCTGAAAGTGGGTCACCCAAGGAACATTTCTACAAAATTATTTGAAAATCGGGCCGACACTTTTGGAGAAGAAGATTTTTTAAGTTCGCACTATAGCCATATAAGGCAAAATAGCCCCGCCCCCCTGGTGGCCATGTTTTTTGACCAATCAACATGGCTTGAAGGAATCTGGTAGAGGGTCATCCAAGGAACATTTCTACAAAAATTATTTGAAAATCTGCCAACCAGTTTGGGAGAAGAAGAATTTTGAAGTTTTTTTCGTTTCGTTGCCATGGAAACAAGAATTCTGCATGGATCCCAAAAAATTTGAAGAAATTCTGGTGAGGTCATTAAGAGGATGCTTTCTGTGAAGTTTCATCCCAATTGACCCACTGGTTACTGAGGAGAAGATGTTGAAGATTTTTTAAGTTTATACTTTGGCCATATAAGGCAAAATAGCCCCCGCCCCCTGGCGGCCATGTTTTTCGACCAATCAACATTGCTTGAAGGAATCTGATAGAGGGTCACCCAAGGAACATTTCTACAAAATTATTTGAAAATCGGCCTGACACTTATGGAGGAGAAGATTTTTTAAGTTTTCATTATAGCCATAAAAGGCAAAATAGCCCCGCCCCCTGGCGGCCATGTTTTTTGACCAATCAACATGGCTTGAAGGAATCTGATAGAGGATCACCCAAGGAACATTTCTACAAAATTATTTGAAAATCGGCCTGACACTTTTGGAGGAGAAGATTTTTTAAGTTTGCACTATAGCCATATAAGGCAAAATAGCCCCGCCCCCCCTGGCGGCCATGTTTTTCGACCAATCAACATGGCTTGAAGGAATCTGATAGAGGGTCACCCAAGGGACATTTCTACAAAATTATTTGAAAATCAGCCTGACACTTTCGGAGGAGAAGATTTTTTAAGTTTTCACTATAGCCATATAAGGCAAAATAGCCCCGCCCTGGCGGCCATGTTTTTCGACCAATCAACATGGCTTGAAGGAATCTGATAGAGGGTCACCCAAGGAACATTTCTACAAAATTATTTGAAAATCGGCCTGACACTTTCGGAGGAGAAGATTTTTTAAGTTTTCACTATAGCCATATAAGGCAAAATAGCCCCGCCCCCCCTGGCGGCCATGTTTTTCGACGAATCAACATGGCTTGAAGGAATCTGATAGAGGGTCATCTAAGGAACATTTCTACAAAATTATTTGAAAATCTGCCAACCAGTTTGGGAGAAGAAGAATTTTGAAGTTTTTTCAGTTTCGTTGCCATGGAAACCAGAATTTTGCATGGATCCCAAAAATTTGAAGGAATTCTGGTGAGGTCATTGAGAGGATGCTTTCTGTGAAGTTTCATCCAAATTGACCCACTGGTTACTGAGGAGAAGAAGTTGACGCACGACGCACGACGCACGACGCACGACGGACGCCGGACAAAAGGCGATCACAATAACTCACCTTGAGCAAAGCTCAGGTGAGCTAAAAATTGACGAAATCCCAGGAAACGCGAACTTGATCTGTGACACATGATTACAAAGGCATATACAAAATTTCAGCTCAATACCTCAAAGCATGTAGAAATCACTATTGAAAATAATGTGGCAAATGGAGAAATTTCTCATGATGAGCAATTTCCCCATTTGCCACAATGTTTACAACTCGATTCAATAATTATACTTTTGTTTACAGATATTTTTCATTTTATTGCGGGTTTTCAAAGTTGGCTGCTACAGATGTTTTGTATCTGGAAAAGGGTTAATCACATTCCGCTTGGCATTGTTTAAAGTTATATTTGCATCCAACAAGTGGGGCTACACTTCTTCTTCTTTCACTAAAAGATACACTTAGGTAAATTTAACGTATTAATTATATATATATATGCAGCCCGCAAAGACAGTGCAGATGCACTAAGCCCCAAATCGCTAGAGATGTCTCATTTGTTTGCTGCCTATCACATAAAAAAGATGTTTAGCTTTGTTATTTTTCCTTTTTCATTAACCCTTTCCCTCATATAAGGCGCTTTCTGACGCCTCTGCAGCAGACAGCTTTTTTTAAAACATAGTGACAAAAGAAGAAATTGCTCAAAACGAGCAATTTCTCCTTTTGACACAATGTTTTCCACTTTTTGTCATAGGTTATCCATTCAATTATAGAGATTTTCTATTTTTTGTCAAAATATGTTCAAAGTCATCTGCTGCAGAATTCTCGTATGAGGGAAAAGGTTAAACATTGTATTGGCTGCAGCTGTTAAACCAGCTTCCCCACATATTGGTACATTTGCAGTGGATAACTTTCGAAAATTGTTGTGCAAAAAGGAAGAAATTACTCATGATAACCAATTTCTCCTTCTGCAATAATGCATGGTTTTAAGCTATTGAATATATTAGTAAGCTTTCATTCATACATATTTTTTAAAGTTTTGTCTAGATGTTTCAGTCATTTGATGTATGTGGGAAAGGTTAATTATTAGAAAAGGAGAAGTGGATCTCAATGACCCATTTCACTTTTTTCCAGCAATGTTTTCCCCAATTTTTTTTATTTTTTTTGGGTTTTGTTTAAGTCTAAGAATTATAAGCTTATCGGTTAATTTATTAACCCATTACTTCACGCAAGCGCCTCAGAGCACCCCTATCAGTATGACTTCAAATAAGCGTCTAAGAGCGCCGTTATCTTTCACTTCATGCAAGCGCTTCTGTTTTTGTATCTAATGTAATCTTTTTTAGATTCTAAAAAAGAGTCCATTTGATGCATTGATGTCTTACCTATATTAATCCGGCAAAAATATGGTATGTTGCCGGTTTAGGAATATGCTTAAATTGCACTTCAATTAACATACCCAAAACTTGAGTATGGCCATTATTGTTTACTATTTTTGTTTTTGAAATTTGAAATAGGGCCCTCTATAAAATCAAGTCCTTTCGGCGTATTTATACTAACTTCCAATGAAAAACGATCGTGTTAACTTTATGTATCCAATCAAATTATCCATAAATCACGCATTATATCAGTGATATATTACTAGACAATCAACTGCGCATCGACCATGTGCTACCCAGCGTGACCTCCTGTGACATATGACATAGAAGGTCATTTACACTCGTAAACAAAGAAAAGAAAATGGCAGCTAGAAAGAGAACTATTGCACAATATCTCCATTTGTCAAAATGTTTTCAAATTTGTCTGATGCAGATGAGTTAAAATGCGTCTACAGGTGGGAAAGGGTTTACTATTTTGGAAGTTTACTTGTTCATTTTATCATAAGTATTTTAAACCAAATATGAGGCAATTCAAATACATCTTTTAATGTAAATCATTGCTTTTTACTATCTTTAAATAGATATTGGTTTGTATGACCAGTATGACTTGTTGTTTCAACATGGATACAAGAGAAAGTTGATGCAACGCATCAATGTCGCTGGAAATCCATACTGCAGTTATGCATAACACTAACATTATAGTAGTTGAATAAACAGTTATCAACTGAGGGGCATATTGGAACATCAGGGGTGGGGTCAAGTGAAAATTATCATAACTTGCTTGCATTGTTTTGTCAACGAAGTGAATGCTAATTGAAGCCTTTCATTGTTTATGATCAATCTCCATTCCAAAGTAGGTTGACCATACACACAACCAACTAATTATTGATCATAAACAGTAATGGAAATTAGTAATCTTGCCAATCATTAGTCTTAGTATGTAAACAGTGCTTTCATTAAGGAATAATTATAAGATTTGTGAATTCCACATACACTTTTCAAGATGTTTGTCAGAATATTTGAATTTTATTATTTTTCAATAAAACCACAAAACAGACAATTTAGGATTTGCATGCAATAGCACGTCATTTTACCTTTCATCTATTAAAGTCAACAGTGGACACCTTTGCAGCAATCTACTTTAAACAATGAGATAAGGGTTAAATCGCTGAAGACATGAGTTTTCTCTTTTTCTCAAGATGATATTAGCTTGGCATCCTAATTATATCATACTTTAACAAATGTTGAAATGTAGTTCAATATTTATAAATTAGACCACCTTCGAAATATAATATTAACTAAACAGTTAAATCTCATTGAAATTGTTGTGTAATTTAAAATTAATTTCGAACATAAACTGAGCCTTACAACATGTTAATTTATTTTAATTCTTTCCTTCCTTTTTCATAATGAAAATAACAAACTACTCATGTTTTAAAATTATATTATGATGATCGCCCTTGTGTCAATAACATCGAGTCATAACAATATGCAGATCGGAAGCAATATGCCTTTAGGGAATTAAATGACACATTTAAAATTGTCAATGGAAAACGTGGATACAACATGAGCAAACGTACAACAATGAGGCTAAAATGTGATCAAACGTGACAAAACGTGAAGTGGAAGTTTTAATTTTGGACATGTTCAAAATTCGCTCACGTTTCCTCACAATGTAGTACAATGTGGCGAGGACGTGGTACAGCGTAGTATAACAAAGCAAAAACGTAGCAAAAAAGAAATAGAATGTGAACATAGCGCGTCCCGCCAATTAATACGTTCTGTTGCGTTTGCTGAAACGTGCTGCGCTACGCTACCTTTTGGCCTTGTTGCTAGCACGCACGTAGTCCTGCGTTATGCCACGCTGTGTCATGCTGTGTCATGCTGTGTCACGCTATGAAACTCTGTAATACGTTGTACTACGTTATGAGCTGCGTTATGCTACGGTGTTTTAAGTTGTACGATGTGTGCTATGTTGAGCTACGGTTTGGTATGTTGTGGTACGCTATATATGATACGCTCTGTTGCATCAATGGATTGTTATTATTTCAACAGTCTTGGTAGAGGGTCATCAGCGTGGAACAAAGTAGTGACAACAAGGTGACAGCGTTACGGCAGCGAGACATATTCTGACTTTGATATTCATTGTCACCTTTAAATTGTGTCACAACGGGAATACAACGAGGGAACAGTGTAGCTATGATGTGGCAATCGGCTGAAATTTGCTAAATCATGGGTGTTCAAAACGTGGCACAATGGCGAGGCCAAAACGTGACACTATGACTGGGGCATAAGGGGGGAAACAATTGATGGGAACAAGGAGAAATTGCTCATAATGCAATTTCTCTTATTCCTACACTGTTTTCAAAGGTTGCCTTATCCCTTTCAAACATACAACAAATCTGCAGCAGATGACTTTGAAAACAATAAGACAAAAAAATATGGAAGATCTCTATAAATGAAATGATATTTACTGATTAAATTTGAAACTATTGTGACTAAAGGAGACATTGCTCATTATGAGTAATTTATCCTTTTGTCACTATGTTTTCAAAAGTCTTCTGCTGCAAAGGCATCAGAAAGCGTCTTTATTAGGGAAAGGGTGATGCGAAGACATCACACATGTGATCTGTATGAGGGAAAGTGTTAATAGCCTGCAGTTATGACTGCTTCTCTGATGATTTTACATGTTATAACATCAATTTCTCAAATGTTGGCTGACATTTATTCTTTTCATGTATCAGCCTTGGAAATGTCAAAGAGTGAAATTCATTAAATCATTTTCATATCACCCTAGTACTTTTATATTTCCTTACAAACAACAAAATTAGACATAGTAACAAAATTAATCTCAAGTCTCTTGGACATTGAAAGACATAAAAAAACAGACCTTATTATCTAAAACTGTTGTGAAATATCAAATGGCATAAATCTGTGCATCTCCTTTATATATTGTATATCGAAACTTCCTATAATGTTTCTTTGAAATACGTAGCCATGACACACACACTAAAAAGAGAAGGTAGACAGACAGACAGACAGACACACACACATTCACATACAAACTGAATTTTATGTTACCCTGAAGTTATTTGGGTGCATACACAATGCTGGGAAATGTAAAAGTTACTGCTGTAGTCTATAAAGAGCTTAGGCTTTATTATCACACCTGTTTTGTAGTCACAATAAACATGTTGCTGATGTATTGCAGGTAATATAAGACTTCCTCTAACCAATAAGTGTGCAGAAGCCCAATAACAGTTAAATATACATGTTTTGATGCATTTTTGATTTTCTTCCTTTGATCTTGATGACTGTGTTACCTGTTGACAAAATAGTGATGATGTGTACGATGTGCATAATTTTCCAAATGCCCATTATGCACATACCATGTTTCATGTACTCATATAACACTTTAACCCTTTCCCACATGCAACAAATTGCCAGCAGACGACTTTGAAAACATGTAGGCTAAAGTATGGAAAATCTCTATAAATGAAGGTATAATTACAGAAAATGAGCAACTTTCCTTTTGCCACAATGTTTTCAAAAGTCATCTACTGCAGAGGCGTCAGAAAGCATCTATATATATGGGAAAGGGTTAAAAGTAATGTCATTATCCAATTATTATTTATGCTCTTGATGTTAAAGTGTGACCTTAACCTTTGCCCTGAAGCCAATAGAAAAACTTGAAGTTATGCTTATTTTTTTAAAGTAAACAACATTCAATTCAATTAATTTCAATCTTTTATTGGCAAATACTCAATAGTCAATACTCTAAACTGAATTTCTTGCAAAATATCAAATGATCCAGATTTATTGTTTTATTTTGACCTTGATTGATAACCATGGTGACCTTTATGCAAACTTAATGTCATACATTATTTCCTTATTTCTCTTATGCATTTGTCATTAGCTACATAAAAAGTACTTGAAAGTTATTCAATAATCTCATGTTTGCTCGCCAAATGGCAGTATAGTCAAATATAAGGGTAAAATAAACCAAAAGAAGAAGGATACATTAATTCCAAATTCTCGTTTGACCTTTAGGTGGGACCTTGATCTTCATAATGCTTTCCATACACAAACATAGAAACACAATTTCATGAACCTTATTGTCATACATTTAACCCATTATCACATACAAGCAATCTGCAGCAGATGACTTAGAAATGTCTGCTGCAGAATTGTCGTATGAGGGAAAGGGTTAAAATTATAGAATCTCTCTTTAAATGAAAGAACAAGGTTTTCAAAAGTCGTCTGCTGCAGAGGCATCAACATGGATCTACATGTAGGTTAAACATATGGAATCTCTCTATAAATCAAAGGACAAGGTTTTCAAAAGTTGCCTGTTGCAGAGATGTCAAAAATCCATAAGTCTTCAAAGTCTTAATTGGCACAAAATATGTTCACAATAATGTGTATTATTCACAAGACATAGGATAATAAACTCTTGCAGGTCCAAGTTCAAAGCTGGGCAAAATAAAGCAATTTCCCACATACAAGACGATTTCTAAAGGTAAATCGTTATATTAAACTGAAAGTATAATTATTGAAAAGAGGTGAAAACATTGTGGCAAAAGGTGAAATTGCTCATGATGACTTGCAGAGGACAACTAGTAAAAACATTGTGAAATATAAAAAAATTGTTCATATTTAAAGGAGCAATTTCTCCTTTTACAATGAATATTTTCAACTCGATTGAATAATATATTTTCATTTATAGAGATTTACCATAGTTTTTCATCAATATGTTTTCAAAGTCATCAGCTGCAGATTTGTTGTATGTGGGAAATGATAAAAGCTTAGAATTAATGATCTAGATTGGATCAAGTTTATCATATGTATAAAATAACGATGATAGAAATACAAAGAACAGTATCATGTAACTAGATAAAACAAACATAAAAACATTTGTTGTGAACTTTTTCCCTTGCATGTAATTGCTCATTAGAAGATATTGGCCATGTCTAAGGAAAACAGACCTTTGGTCAGAACAGAAGATAAAGGGATGTTTACCTTACCCTTTCCCATATATAGACGCTTTATGATGCCTCTGCAGATCTCATAATGAGCAATTTCTCAATTTGCCACAATATTTTCAACTCCATTTAATATCAAATTGTATACTTCCCGTTAAAGAGATTATCCTAATATATGTGGGTATGTTTTCGAAGTCGAAATCGTCTGCTGCAATTTGTTGTATGCGGGAAAGGGCTTAATGGGTTTTACAACTTTGTCAACAGCATTTCAGTTATAGTTTTGCAGCAGTATCCTTAGCCATGGTACCAAGGCAACTGACACAGCAGTACCGTTAGCCATGGTACCAAGGCAGCTGACAGAGTAGTACCCTTAGTCATGGTCCCAAGGCAACTGACACAGTAGTAGCCTTAGCCATGGTCTCAAGTCAACTGGCACAGTAGTACCCTTAGGCATGGTCCCAAGGCAACTGACACAGTATATAGTAGTATCCTGATATATATAGGATATAGTAGTATCCTGAGGCTTTGTCCCAAGCCAACTGACACAGCAGTACCCTTATCTATGGTCCCAAGGCAACTGACACAGTAGTACCCTTAGCCATGGTCTCAAGTCAACTGGCACAGTAGTACCCTTAGGCATGGTCCCAAGGCAACTGACACAGTAGTAGCCTTAGCCATGGTCTCAAGTCAACTGGCACAGTAGTACCCTTAACTATGGTCCCAAGGCAACTGACACAGCAGTACCGTTAACTATGGTCCCAAGGCAACTGACACAGCAGTACCCTTAACTATGGTCCTAAGGCAACTGACACAGTAGTACCCTTAGTCATGGTCCCAAGGCAACTGACACAGTAGTAGCCTTAGCCATGGTCTCAAGTCAACTGGCACAGTAGTACCCTTAGGCATGGTCCCAAGGCAACTGACACAGTAGTACACTTAGCCATGGTCCCAAGGTAACTGACACAGTAGTAGCCTTAACCACGGTTCCAAGGCAACTGACACAGAAGTACCCATAGACATGGTCCCAAGGCAACTGACACAGTAGTACCCTAAGCCATGGTCCCAAGGCAACTGACACAGTAGTAGCCTTAGCCATGGTCCCAAGGCAACTAACACAGTAGTATACTTATTCATGGACTGGCAGCTGACACAGCAGTACCCTTAGCCATGGTCCCAAGGCAACTGACAGTGTGATGTGATGCTTTTAATTAATTCTTTATCTGCCATCCAAACCTGTACGCTATGGGTAGTGAAAAGAATCACCTGACTGGAGAACTTTCAGCGTTAATCAATATATAACAAATTCTAGACCATAGCCTATTCAGTTCATAAGTTATGGCCAGAAACTAATGACACCACAACACCAAAACAAGAGAGCAGCAAGCGAGTGCCAATGCTCATCTCCTTTTTTTTAAGTCGAAAAGGGGGCATTTCTGAATAATTATTAAAGCCAGAGTTATGTGACTTGGCAAAGACATGCATATTGTTCCCAGAAACATGTGTACTAAGTTTCATTTGAAAATGTTGAATAGTTTTTGAGTTATGAGGTAAGGATAAAGCTTTGGGACGATGCCAAGGGACTATCACACTACGAGCTAAAAATGAAGTAAAATCAAGTGGTGAGGGGTATAACAATTATCAGAATGAGCATTTATTTCATTTTCAAAAAAGGTTTTTACATCTGGATGGAACTAATACATGTAATTCTAATTTTATTCTTTTTAACACAACAAAGCATAGCATTCAAGTACACTGGTAAATAGAGTGATTCTTAAAATAGGTTCCTATGAATAAGGTTTTAGAAAGAGGTATAGGGGAAAGACTTCCACATAAACTCTATATTAAAACTGCTTCAACTGGGATCCATAAATATCTGTAAAATCTTTAGGGGTCAAAGAACATACCAGGTGCAAATTCCATTCTCCCCATTTTTTTCACTCTTCCATAAAGTTTACATTTTTTTCTTGATGGATCACATAGTTGATGTAACCAGGCCCTCAAAGTATATTTTTCCAGATACTATTCTTACGTTTTCATCTATACAAACTTGATCCAGCAATGGGTGGATCCAGAATTAAGGTCAAAAAGCTACAAAAGTCAAGGAAACTTGTCCTGCATGGCTGGTATTGATTGGTAACATTCAACTCTTTCACTTTTGCTGATGCATTTTCAAGCAATTGCAGCACAGACCCTTGGAAGTTGTAAATTGTGAGCAATTACTCCTTTTGTCAAAATGTTTCCTTGTTCCTTTATCTCTTTGATGCACAATAAGCAGAGTAATCCTAGAATATATTAACCCTTACCCACAAACAGACGCTTTCTGAAGCCTATATATGCTGCGCAGACAACTCCTAAAACATTGTGGCCAAAAAAGAAATTGTTCATAACGCGCTATTTCAAAATTTGCCACAATGTTTTCAACTCTAATCAATATATAGCTATATACACTATTTTTTTTTATTTAATTGTGTTCAAAGTCATTTACTTCAAAAGTGTTGTATGTGGGAATTAATAATAGATGTAATAAGGACATTTTCATGTTCTTCAACAATTTCAAAGACCTACAAGACCTTGAAAATAATTCTAAACAATCCCCACATACTTTTCAAGTGATAGTTGCATCCTTTCCCACATACAACAATCTGCAGCAGGTGACATTGAAAATATCTACTCAAAAATATGATATGACTGGCCACTATTGAAAATGGAATCAATCATTCAATATATCAGCTTGATCATTTATTTTGAGAGTTAATAATTGCTACATAGTTAAAAGTCCATATGAAAATTGAGCCTGTTGCCTGCGGATGATAATTATTGTGTTGAGTACTGTTAAGAGAAAGCTAGGAAGCACATGATGAGGTGAACTGATGGCCATTTTTAAACAGAAATTAAGACAATGGCTATCAATCAAGGCGGTCGTGAGTTTGAACCCTGACTCGGCCATTAATTATTTCTGGTGATTGACAAAAGTCATGATGAGTAGAGTCATTTTGTCTTCCAACATGTGGCTAAAAAGTCAAAAGTAGGAAGGTAACCCGTTGCCTCTTGAGTACAGGTTCAAGAAACCCAGGAAACAAGCATTTTGGTGAACTGGTTGCCATTATATAATTGAAACCTTTTGGAAAATGGCTTCAAACTCCAATCACACATATTTAAACAATCATTTTGCTGAAATATTTTCAAAAGATTTCTGCTGCAGATGCATCCAAATGTGTCTCCATGTTAGAAAAGGTTGACTCTTTCCCACATATAGACACTTTCTGGTGCCTCTGTAGCAGATAAATTTTGAAAACATTGTGGCAAAAGTTGAAATTGCTCATCATGAGCAATTTCATCTTTTGCCGCAATGTTTTCAACTCTCTTCAATAATTACACTGATTTGTTTAGAGATTTCATATATTTTTACCAAGAAAAAGCACAGAAAATCCCTCTTTCAGAAAGAACAATAACTGAATTGAGTTGAAAACGTGGTGACAAAAGCAGAAATGGCTTTTCTTGAGTAATTTCTTCTTCTGTCGCTATGTTTTTCAAAAAGCTGTCTGCTCCAGAGGCATCAGAAAGCATCTATATGAGGGAAGGGGTTAAACAGATGTGATCAGGGAAAAAAAAGGTTAAAGAAGTCTCCTTCAGATTTGTTGTATGTGGGAAAGGGTTAAACAGATGTGATCAGGAAAATAAAGCTTAAAAAAGTAAACTTTCTAACAAGCTTATATATATACCACCCACATAAAATATGTTTCTTCACTTTTACCCTTCACCTACACGTTCCAACTGTAGGTAAAATTATCCAAGAATAATCAAGTTTGAATTATATTTTTCAAATGGTTGATTTGTTTGGGCTTTGTCAATGCCCTGATTCAAAAGAATTGTTACATGAAAAACATGAGAAAGATTTTCTAAAAAATGTATATATCAAAATTTGTCTTTTTGAATTGCTCTTCATCGTATGCAATGAAAGAATATTAACAGGCAAAAATGTTCATGAGTTGATCTTACTAAATTAAAAATTACCAATCTTCAACTGACCAGAGCTGTTGCAGCAGCCATATATTTTGACCAATCATAAAATTTAAGATAGCCTGAACAATCTTTGAAGAAGTCACTCAATGAACAATTCTGTCAAGTTATTAAATTAACCCTTTCCCTCATATAGACGCATTCTGACGCCTCTGCAGCAGACACCTTTTTGAAAACATAGTGTGAAAAGAAGAAATTGCTCAAAGTGAGCAATTTCTCCTTTTGCCACAATGTCATAGGTAATATCCATTCAAATATAGAGATTTTCAATTTTCTGACAAAAGATGTTCAGTCATCTGCTGCAGAATTGTCTTATGAGGGAAAGGGTTAAAAGGCAGACCTGTAGTTTCAGAGGAAAATATTTGAGTATTTAGATAGAAGCAGGGACTGAGCAGGGACTGAGCACCTTTGCTCACTAAAAGCACTGTGGAAGGTAGAGTGTCGGCCTCTTGTACCAATGGTCCAGGGTTCTGCCTTTGGGATTTTTCAACACAAACGGTGCAAGTACTGGTTAAGTATGCAGGAAGCAGACATCAAGCGTGATTAATATAAGCTTAAAGCTTGTTTCGCAATCGATGTAAAATAAACAAGTTAATGTCGTATTGCAAGCAATACAAAAGTTGCCTACCGGACAAGGACAGCACATTGTGTATTGTATGTGTATTTGTTGACAAAAACAGCAAAGCACTGCATACATTTTGGAACCTATCAAACATTTCTCGTTTCAACCTTTGACCTGTAAGTGTGACCTGGACCCTCCAGTTACAGACCTGTGTCTTGTGCACCACATGTCACCATGTCATGGTGAACATGTGTGCATAGTAACTTGGGAAATCTGTGATGCATGGTTTCTCATTTCGACCTTTGACCTGTAAGTGTGACCTTGACCTTTGAGGTACAGGCCTGTGTCTTGTGTGCCACATGTCACCTCATCATGGTGAACATGTGTGCCCAGTAACTTGGGAGTCCTATGATGCATGGTTGAGATGCGGGCAGGACATAGTAGTCCTATACAAGAGGGCCATGATGGCCCTTGAATCGCTCACCTGATTTTTTTGATTTTTTTTTTCACTTTAGCTATATAAGCCTCGCCCCCTGGCAGCCAGTTTCCGACCAATCAACTTGGCGTGAAGGAATCTGATAGAGGGTCACCCTAGGAACATTTCTACAAAATTATTTGAAAGTCGGCCAGATACTTTTGGAGGAGAAGATTTTTAAGTTTTCACTATAGCCATATAATGCAAAATAGCCCTGCCTACTGGCGGCCATGTTTTTTGACCAATCAACATGGCTTGAAGGAATCTGAAAGTGGGTCATCCAAGGAACATTTCTACAAAATTATTTGAAAATCGGGCCGACACTTTTGGAGAAGAAGATTTTTTAAGTTTGCACTATAGCCATATAAGGCAAAATAGCCCCGCCCCCGCCCCCCCCCCCCCCCCCCCCCCCCATGGCGGCCTTGTTTTTCAACCAATCAACATGGCTTGAAGGAATCTGATAGAGGGTCACTTAAGAAACATTTCTACAAAATTATTTGAAAATCTGCCAACCAATTTGGGAGAAGAAGAATTTTGAAGTTTTTTCGGTTTCGTTGCCATGGAAACCAGAATTTTGCATGGATCCCAAAAATTTGAAGGAATTCTGGTGAGGTCAATGAGAGGATGCTTTCTGTGAAGTTTCATCCCAATTGACCCACTGGTTACTGAGGAGAAGATGTTGAAGATTTTTTAAGTTTTCACTTTGGCCATATAAGGCAAAATAGCCCCGCCCCCTGGCGGCCATGTTTTTTGACCAATCAACATGGCTTGAAGGAATCTGATAGAGGATTACCCAAGGAACATTTCTACAAAATTATTTGAAAATCGGCCTGACACTTTTGGAGAAGAAGATTTTTTAAGTTTGCACTATAGCCATATAAGGCAAAATAGCCCCGCCCCGCCCCCCCTGGCGGCCATGTTTTTCGACCAATCAACATGGCTTGAAGGAATCTGATAGAGGGTCACCCAAGGAACATTTCTACAAAATTATTTGAAAATCGGCCTTACACTTTCGGAGGAGAAGATTTTTTAAGTTTTCACTATAGCCATATAAGGCAAAATAGCCCCGCCCCCCCCTGGCGGCCATGTTTTTCGACCAATCAACACGGCTTGAAGGAATCTGATAGAGGGTCATCCAAGGAACATTTCTACAAAATTATTTGAAAATCTGCCAACCAATTTGGGAGAAGAAGAATTTTGAAGTTTTTTCGGTTTCGTTGCCATGGAAACCAGAATTTTGCATGGATCCCAAAAATTTGAAGGAATTCTGGTGAGGTCAATGAGAGGATGCTTTCTGTGAAGTTTCATCCAAATTGACCCACTAGTTACTGAGGAGAAGAAGTTGACGCACGACGCACGACGGACGACGGACGCCGGACGCCGGACAAAAGGCGATCACAATAACTCACCTTGAGCAAAGCTCAGGTGAGCTAAAAACAGTTCTCATTTTGACCTTTGACCTCTAAGTGTGTCCTTGACATTTGAGGTACAGGCCTCGGTCTTGTGTGTGACATGCCACCTTATGATGGTGAACATGTGTGCCTAGTAACTTGGGAATCCTATGATGCATGGTTGAAATGTGGGCCGGACAAGGTACAGTCCTATCAAATAGTACTCCTTTTGACCTTTGACCTCTAAGTGTGACCTTGAAATTTGAGGTAAAGGCCTGGGTCTTGAGAGCGACAAGCTGCCTCATCATAGTGAATATTTGGGCCAAGTTTCATGAAAATCCTATGATGCATTGTTAAGATGTGGGCCGGACAAGGTAGAGTCCTATCAAACAGTTCCCATTTTGATCTTTGACCTCTAAATGTGTCCTTGACATTTGAGGTACAGGCCTGGGTCTTGCGCGTGACATGCCACCTTATGATGGTGAACATGTGTGCCTAGTAACTTGGGTAACCTATGATGCATGGTTGAAATGTGGGCCGGACAAGGTACAGTCCTATCAAATAGTACTCATTTGACCTTTGACCTCTAAGTGTGACCTTGACATTTGAGGTACAGGCCTGGGTCTTGAGAGCGACACGCTGCCTCATCATAGTGAATATTTGGGCCAAGTTTCATGGCAATCCTATGATGCTTGACCTTTGACCTCTAAGTGTGACTTTTACATTTGAGGTAAACATGTGTGCCAAGTAACTTGGGAATCCTATGATGCATGGTTGAGATGTGAGCCAGACAAGGTACAGTCCTATCAAACAGTTCTTATTTTGACCTTTGACCGCTAAGTGTGACCATGACATTTGAGGTACAGACCTGGGTCTTGTGCGTGACACGCCGCCTCATCATGGTGAACGTTTGTGCCAAGTTTCTTTGAAATCCTATGACACATGGTTGAAATGTGGGCCGGAAAAGGTATTCCTATCAAATAGGTCTCATTTTGACCTTTGACCTCTCAGTGTGACCTTGACATTTGAGGTACAGGCCTGGGTCTTGTGCGTGACACACCACCTCATCATGGTGAACGCTTGTGCCAAGTTTCTTTCAAATCCTATGATGCATGGTTAAGATGTGGGCTGGAAAAGGTTAGGTGAGACTGACAGACAGACGACAGACCGAATCGACCAAACCTATAGTCCCCATACCAGTCGAAGACCGGTAGGTATATCAAAGAGGCTTGTACAACTAGATGGCATAATGCTTGGCCAATTTAGTTATTTGCTCCAATCTGCAGAGCTGTAAACTCTGTACATGAGCTCTCCATCATTGCTATATACCTATTTGAGTTACAGAATAATGAGTCTTTAGCTCACTTGAGGTTGAAGTACTTTTTAAACTTATTAGTCGTTATTACCAAAAACCAACTGAACTTTAAACAAATAAATAAGCAATTCAATAGATTCTTAACAATTGTTTTTAACCCTTTCCCACATACAACAAATCTGTAGCAGACGACATTGAAAACATCTAGATATTGAAAATCTCTCTAAATGAAACTTTTACTATTGAATAAATTTTAAAACATTGTGGCAAAAGTACAAATTGCTCATAATGAGTAATTTCTCCTTTTGTCACAATGTTTTCAAAAGTAATCTGCAGCAGTTGCTTCAAATTTGTCAAAATGCGTATACAAGTTTGAGAGGTCTAAAACCTCTGAAGGTTTGTTTTCTAATGACCTTGCCCAAATGATAATACCCTCCATGTTGGATTTCACAGATAATACAACTTGAAATGCCTGTTTTCTAGATTAGGTCCAATGATAACATGCACCAAACACAGCAAGATTGCACATTTCATGATTACAACTGAATATAATTGGAAAGTAAAAGTGGTGTGTGCAGAAAAAGCCTTTTTATCATCATACAAAATTACTTCTGAAATAATCTTGGCAGTAATCCATAAATGAGTCGAGTTCATCTCAATACCTGATACAACTTTCTTTTAACCCTTTCCCACATGCAGATGCATTTTGACAACTTTGCAGCAGATGACTTTTGAAAATATTGAAGGCAAATAATGTTTTCTACTGAATTGTTATATGATACTTTCCAGGGGCGGATCCAGCGGGGGGGTCCGGGGAATGGCTAGGACCCCCCCCTGGAAAAAAAAAAAAAAAAAAAAAAAAAAAGCAAAAAAAACATAATTTGTTCATAAAAATACTAAAAAAACTTAAAACAAACCCACAAACAAGAGGGCCATGATGGCCCTGGATCGCTCACCTGATCTATAGGATTCATAATATGAAGCATGTAGATTTTAAGGTACAACTAAGGAAAACAATCTCTGCCCCCTGCATGGTGGCCATGTTTTCAACAGATCAGAATTATTTGTGGAGGGTGCCCCAAAGAACATTTGTTCAAAATAATTTTCAAATTGAGCCAGCACTTTTGGACAAGAAGATTTTTTTAAGATTTGGCAATTTTCCCCTTTTCTGATGCCGCAGCAACCAAAGTTCTACTTGAAATTAAATTCTTTGAACAATTTTGAAAGGGGACCACCTAAGGACCATCCTGTGAAGTAATTTTGAAATCTGGCTAGTATTTTTGGACAAGATTTTTTTTAACAATGCACATATAAGGAAAACAAGCCCCGCCCCCTTGCAGCCATGTTTTTCAACGGATTGAAAATATTTGAACAATCTTGGTAGAGGGTGCCTTACGAAACATTTGTGCAAATTAATTTTCAAATCGGGCCAAGCACTTTTGTACAAGAAGATTTTTTAAGATTTGGCAATTTACCTCTTTTCTGATGCCGCAGCAACCAAAATTGTACTTCGAATTAAATTCTTTGAACAACTTTGAAAGGGGACCACCTAAGGACCATTCCTGTGAAGTTATTTTGAAATCTGGCCAGTACTTTTGGACAAGAAGATTTTTAAAGTTTTAGCAATGTACATATAAGGAAAACAAGCCCCGCCCCGTTGCGGCCATGTTTTTCAACGGATCGGAAATAATTAAACAATCTTCATAGAGGGTGCCCTTAGGAACATAAATTTTGTGCAAAATAATTTTTAAATCGGGCCAGTACCTTTGGACAAGAAGTTTTTGTAAGATTTGGCAATTTTCCCATTTTCTAATGCCGCAGCAACCAAAGCTCTACTTGGAATTAAATTCTTTGAACAACATTGAAAGGGGACCACCTTAGGACCATTTCTGTGAAATTATTTTGAAATCTGGCCAGTACTTTTGAACAAGAAGATTTTTAAAGTTTTAACAATGCACATATAAGGAAAACAAGCCCCACCTGCTTGCGGCCATGTTTTTCAACGGATCGAAAATATTTGAACAAGCTTGGTAGAGGGTGCCCTAAGGAACATTTGTGCAAAATAATTTTCAAATCGGGCCAGCACATTTGGACAAGAAGATTTTTTAAGATTTGGCAATTTTCCCCTTTTCTGATGCCGCAACAGCCAAAGTTCTACTTGGAATGAAATTCTTTGAACAATTTTGAAAGGGGACCACCTAAGGACCATTCCTGTGAAGTTATTTTGAAATCTGTCTATTGGTTTAGTAGAAGAAGTCATTTGTAGGAAATTGTTAACAGACGGACGGACGGACAGACGACGACGACGACGACGGACGCCGGACATTCAGTGATCACAAAAGCTCACCTTGCACTTCGTGCATAGGTGAGCTAAAAACAGATCTATGTTAGTGGAGACCTCGTGGTTAGAACCGGTAACGTTTGTTAAAACACATACAAACGGCTAACATCTGCTTGAATGTGGAAAGGGATTGTATTTCTGTAATTTTGTGGGCAAAAGTTGGACCCCCCCTGGAGAAAAATCCTGGATCCGCCCCTGCTTTCAATGCGAAAAGAGCCTCAGAAGTGGCCCATGAAACGGACCAAAGAGAGGCAAAAGCATAACTACAGGTCTTGACAACAAGGTTAACAAGGTATTTCTACTGCCATTTGCTGTATAGTGAGTAACTATTTTAATGCAGTCAGAACCAGTGAGCTCTGAGTGGGGAAAAGTGTAGATACAGACTTAAATGTAGTGAGTTCCACTGAGACTAAGGGTTAAGTAATGCAGACAGAAATTACAGATATATCCTGAAAAGTTTCCAGTGATTTATAATCAATCCATCAAACACCGACACCATTTTTATCTACACTAAAAAGCTTTTGTGATATGAGCTCTATCCGCTGCCATTCTAAAAGAGTTGTTCAAGGTCACTAAAAAACAAGCCTCAAAGGTTTTGAATTAAATAGTAATTATGAGCAAATAGCATACATGAACATAGTAAATGTGGCTTGCCCAAAGATACTCCACCATGACCATCTTGCCGCGACTGAGAAACGAACTCGGGATGCCAGGTTTCAAATCTACTCGACCACAGCGGTTTCCTATCCATAGTCATCTGTCACCAACACATCCCAGAGAAAATAATGAAACACACTTCTCGAAAATTCAAAGTAAAGTTTTGATTCAGAAATGAAAACATGCAGGAACAAGAGGCCCAAGAGGGCCAGTATCGCTCCACGGCTATAAGGCAAAAATAAAATCTCCAAACAGCCCTGCCCCGTGGTGGCTATTTTTTTTACCAACCACCATGGCTTAAAGGAATCTTGTAGAGTGTCACCAAAGGAATGTTTCTGCAAAATTATTTGAAAATATGCCTGACACTTTCGGAGGAGAAGATTTTTTAAGTTTTCACTATGGTCATATAAGTCAAAATAGCCCCGCCCTCTGGCGGCCATGTTTTTCGACCAATCAACATGGCTTGAAGGAATCTGATAGAGGGTCACCCAATGAACATTTCTACAAAATTATTTGAAAATCGGCTGAACACTTTCGGAGAAGAAGATGTTTTAAGTTTTCACTATAGCTATATAACGCAAAAAAGCCCCGCCCCCTGGCGGCCATGTTTTTCGCCCAATCAACATTTCTTGAAGGAATCTAATTAAGGTTCACACAAGGAACATTTCTACAAAATTATCACAATACACTAAATAAATTCCTTCTTTGTTTCCATGTAAATCGACCAACTTCAGTCATCAATTGTCACACTTTCTAAGCATTTCCCATAGAGAACACCATATATCATTGAAAAGAGTTACCTCTTAGCTTTAAAACAATCCAAAGAAAATGTGGGGTCATGTATTATGCAAGAAAGAACTCACCAGGCGAAAATGGTTACCGTCATTTACGACAAAAAAGGTCCCGGACAAACCGGTGTTTAGCATTCTCTACTTTCACTTTCAGACAAGGTCAAAAAAATAAAAGTCATCAAATCAATCATTTCCAGTGCATCCTATACACATTCGCAATGCATTTAAACTCATTGTCATATATTCAATACACACTGGTGATGGTATACACTCATTTCTACACAAACAAAAGTTTATTTAGGGACTTCAGTAGTGTAGATCAAAGGGTCCGCGGATGTATTTAGCGTAATTTGACCTATAAGGCAAAAAAGCCCCGCCCCCTGGCGGCCATTTTTATGTCAAAAATACATTACCAGTCATTTAATACCTGATATATAATCTCAACACCGTTAATTCATCCAGAAAAGAAGCTCGCGCAGCCATGCATAGCCCTCACGCGTGTGTGATACACACGGCCGCCGGTAATACCGGCGCACGGGCCATGTGACCCCCACTTTTAATTTCTGGACACACCAACTGACAGCTAAGAATTTATTTCATTTTTATATTTTATTTCTTGGTCTGTTTAAGGCATTCGCCTTAAACAAGTTATTTTCATTCAGTTATTCAACTACATTAACAACCTAACAACATAATTGTGTAAATTACTAATTGTAATTAAGTTGTTTTTTGTGAACACAACTAACTGAGAAGTCACGGGTGGGTTACCCCACCCACTATTTCAGTTACGTATCGGGTGCGGTAATGGCCATTCATTCTTTCAACGAAGTTATAGTTACACCGACCCTATTAGCGATAATATATTATTATCGCCTTGTATTACATTATGTATATTAATTAAACATGAACAATTTTGGAAAATATTTGTAAAATCTTTTTCATTGAAATACGTTCCGTGATCAACGGGTATAGTAGAAAATAAAAAATAGAAAAAAATTATATTTTTTGTTGAATCGTATAAATTGTTTTGTTTCATATATATTCTATGTCACATAGTGGTGATCAGAGGCGTGACTCATAACGGCTGTATGAGACACGCGTCTGTCCTGTTTTGCGTTCACTAAGTACACACAGGATTCACCCTGTGAGTACTTTTCTTCCTGGCCTGCTTCCATTTGGAAACAGTCTGGGTTGAGGAGGACTCACAAAAGCTGGAAGAGTAAGAAGACCCCTAAAAAGGTTTCTCTTAGCTCTACGAGTGAAGCGGAGTTTGAGGGGTTCTCCCAACAATCAGACTCCGCGGCTGTGTTGAGTGAGCAGAAGGTCAGAGCTGTTCCTTCTTCACTCCGCACAACCGCTCAGAGGTCCAGATTAGGAGGTGTAATCAGCTATTTTCCCCACAAATTCCCTCTTAGGAAACAAACCCTATGCTGTGGGTTCTCAATACCCACAGCATAGGGTAAGAGGGTCAAATGAGGATTTTAGACATGCATACGCCCCTTATCTGGAGCTCTGACCGCTCCCCCTCAGCTTCGGCTGGTCCTTCGCGGGACATGGAGGAGCGGATGGCAGCGGCTGATGTCTGTTATTCCGTCGGGAAACAAAGGCCTTCGGGCCAGAAACCGTACGGACACAGTGATGGTTGGCCTCAAGAGTGAGCAACCGTCTGCTGAACGACATTATCTGACGCCAGGTGTTGGGGCTGACCCTTCGGGAGACGCCATGGGTCAATCAAAGGGAAACCTCACTGATTGGCCACCTCTAACACCACACTCTGCAGTAAGCAGTCTTCGGACGCTTACAGAGTGCCAAATTATAATGTCTGCGGACAGAATTCTTTGGAGACCGGTGATAGAGCAGCTTCACAACTGCCTATCATTAGTCAACCGGGTAATGCTTGCGAGCAAAACCTATATGACTCCGGGTAACCGGGTACCGGGCAACCAGTCAGTCATTTCGCCTAGGCGCGACCAGTCACCGGGCAAATCCGGCAGTCATTTAGCGATGACGCGACCGGTCAGTCATTAAGCCATGACGCGACCGGGCAATTATCAGTCAGTTTAACATGACGCGACCGGGCAGTGGGCAGTCAAGGTAACGAGCAGTCGTTAAGCTAGTACCACTCGTTCTTCGCACAACCGGTCTATACGGATATTCAAAACACTGGTCATTACGCACCAGGCTCAGATATCCAACCGTCTAACATCGGTTATAAGGAGTACAGGACAGATAAATCTTTCCTTTCTCCAAGGGGAATAGTGTTCTTCTGTAGGGATTACACTCCTCAAAAGAATGAGAATAGAAGAGTACGGATATTCAAAACACTGGTCATTACGCACAAGGCCCAGATATCCAGTTATAGGTAGTACAGGACAGAGAAATGTTTCCGTGTCTCCAAGTGGAACATGGTACTTCTCTAGAGATTACACTCCTTCCCCGATACAAAGCTCCGTTTCAAAAGATGTAACGGATCGGTGATAGGCGGGTTAACCAAGCCTACCGGGATCAGCAATACCCACCTGATGGGAATTCACTGTTCCCGGAAGGACACCTTTCGAAGAGGCAGTCCTTAGAAGGCAAACCCCCGATCGGAATAACTCAGGTTTTCCGTGAAAGGGAGGTCGAGACCGTCCCATACGGTTAGTTCGGCGCCGACGATCGATCCAGTGCGACCTCTCTCTACTGCGGAGAGAGGAGGTTCATATCACACGATCGACACCTTAACACAACAATAAAGTACACCAAGATTGAATATTATTTTCAATCCCTTCTCTTACTTTTATAAGACTGTTGTGTCTTTCAGTTGAAAGACGGATTAGAGTCAAGCATCGTAGGGCTCGACACTCTCCCACCTCCTCGTCTGACGGGCGGGGGCGGGGGGGGGGGGGGGGGGGGGGCAGTCCCCTTCAGATTACGAGCCGGCTGTAGAGCGTTGACCTCTACAGCAGAACATTAAGGAAGTACTTAGGGTGGTGCCTAATACGTTATGCCCGAAGGTTGACGCTTAAACGTCGTTTAAACCTATAATGATTTCGAGCAAAACCTACACTCTGCAGTACAGCAGTCTTCGGACTTCTACAGAGTGCCAAGTTATAATGTCTGAAGTTTTTGGAGACTAGTGATAGAGCAGCCTCACATCAGCCTATCATTAGTCAACCGGTCAGTAATGGTCAGAGGGAGCTACCATTACTGAACGTTCCCAGAGCTGGGTAACGAGCAGTCGTTAAGTCAAGTTGACTCCAACCGTTTTGTCAATAGTATGACATAAGCATTGGACAACCGGGTGTTTTCGAACACAGCCAAGTGAAAATCTCCTTCGCAGAGTTGTCGTTCCTTACACTCATATGAATGTAATGAGTCGATAGTGCTAGAGAATGAGTCAAATGCCTACCGAGTACTCAATTAATCACTGGGCATAAACGGTTGTCGCGTGAACGTTCACAGGGCAGTCAAACTCTTAACTGGGCATAAACGGTTACCGGGCAAACGGTCACCGTGAAAACAAAAATTCAACTATGAATTCTTCGGAATTCAACAGTATTCCAATTGACAAATGTCCTCGGACACAGTCATTTGGAGATCGGGCAATGTCTTTAGACATAGCCAGTAAGGCACCGGTCAAACGGGTAATGTCTTAGGACATAACCTTTCGGCAGTCAATCGGGCAGTATGCTGGGACATAGCCGATTAAACAGTCGGCCATCGGGTATGGGGAGTACCGGTCAAATAGTTATGTCGGTCCCCAGGGAGGAGAGAGTGCGTCTCTAGGGACTACACTCCTCCCAAGTAATACCCATCGTACCAATTGTTGGGACGAGTCGATGTCCGACGGTATTACATGGGAGAGATTCAGTTGATTTCATAAATCAATCCCCTATGCTGGCCTACCGGGATCAACCGTTCCCAGAGGATAGTCACTCTGTGAACTCTCTCATACGTGAGCTCGGACCGAAGGTTGATTCCATGCGATCTCATTCTTCTTCGGAAAAGGGATAAATTCCTCGATCATGACTCCTTCATAGGATTCCTCCCACCAATGGGCTAAGTTTTGTGGAAAAGTAGCCAGTTGCTTGGGAAGATTGTTGTGTGGAGTACTGGTGTGAGAAAACCAGGAAATACATGAGTAGGTGAACTGGCCGCCGTGATATAACTGAGAAATTGTTAAAACGGCGTTAAACCACAATCAATCGATCATAGGATTCCTCCATGTCGAATCGGACACTGACATTCCGGTCCAGAACCGGCTTTAGTCAATCCGCACGTCGTCGGGTAAAACCCACGACCCCGTCTTGTCTGACGAATAAGAGACATATCGGGTTCAGTGCTCCATCGGATGATTAACAATTTAGAGCTGGACTCTAAATAAACTATCATTAGTGGGAAGTTACTGCATTCACTGCGTCCATAGGCGCATTTCGGCGTATGCGGCAACATTGTTCACAGGGACAGAACGTACAGTGACTTCTGCAAAGGCATTCTTAGAAGCCCAACCTGTGAAGACACAAGAGACAGGCTAAGTTCGAGCCTAGCTTTCTGCTTCCGCTGGCCCTGCCTTATCAAAGCCCCGTACGGGAGCAAAGTTGGCATACAACCAAGTAGAGCACTGTCCCTAATCCGCGGCTATAGGGAAGCGCTCCTCTCTATTAAGCTAACAGGAATGCCATGGAGTGGGTATCAACCTTCCATTCGGTGGTTTCTACAACCGTCTTTCGTCTGGTTCCGGTGAAGACCGGAATAAGACTTATCGACTCAGATTGCGTCTAGTACGGTCGAGTAATAAAATGGAATGTTCCGTTTTATCAAGAACGCAATCCGGAACGGCTGTCTGAGCGATTCTTAGACCAAACAGACACCTGTTACCACGTACCGGTTGCTTTTTCATCGAGGAATGACCGTCGATTCATTGTAAACGGGGAAGTGTTCCTTTCAAACACTTCACTTCGATTACCTGCGTTTAGAATTAATTCCCAAAACGGGCAAGTCGGATCTATTCCCCTCAAGAGACTCGTTGTAGGACGTTTCTCGTTGAGCTGGCCCTTCGGACAGACTCGATTCGCTATAAGAGAATCCGATTACCATGTCCTGGATAAGGATCAGTAATTAAGGGAAACGGTCCGATACATGCTTCATACTACACCCGAATTGTTTACAGTTCGGGGCAGTGTGTTAAATACTCATTACAGTACAGGGCTTAACTGACTAGGACATGTACATGATCAATAGAGTAGACAGTAGTCCTTCGATTGGCAATAATTATTACTCCCTGAATTGCCCCCATAATTCAAATGAGTCAACTTCCGGTGTCGTTATTCTCTTCCTGACAATGACTTTAGAAACACAGTATTGGCCCAGAGATCGTAGTTCAACGTTCTTCTGGCCTGCCTATCGACATAACCGTTACATCTTCATTAGAAGTAGACAGTTCTTACCGATTGGTGTTTTTTAAGGTACGTCAATCAGCAATTTATGCTTACATTTGTTGCCGACCTCTCGCATTCAAGATTTGGCGATGAACACAACAATTATTGTTCGATGCTCCAATGCGCTTAACTTCAAAGTTCAGATCCATTTCTCTCCAAACTTTTACGTTCTTCGGAAGCTGCGCTTCTTAAGTTATAAACTGAGACTTAAATTCGTCTTGCTTGGCGAACACTATCAGGGAAGTGAGTTCTTTGCTTTCAGTAAAAACGAATTTCATCAGGTTTTACAGCCGTATGTTTATTCAACCGTTCTTATAAACCTGTATTCCTACTGAGACCAAGTTGCCTTTGGTGCTTCCTAACCCATCACATTTCACAACCTTTCTGTGAACTGTGTTCCCTTAGATATAACCTGATCTTGTACCCTGTCAAGGGTCTTAAGTTCTATATAAAACATTCGAGGGCTGTAAGAGCCACAGTAGGGGTTATTCAACCTCAGGTAGGAGAAGGATATGTCAGCAGCGTATTCAAACACTGGATATCCTATTCCTTTAATTAGTAATAAGATCCTTCTGATAAAGTCTTAAAACGTTTCAATCAGAAATTATTCCTCTCTGGACACACAAGTGGACTCTCAGCGAGTACTTACCTAATTAATACACAAATTACTAAATACATAAACAGTTGTGTTTATATTTAGTAGTACCGTAGGTACTCTTACCAAGTGCTACGATTTCTCGGGACCGGCATTGTGTTGGACGATCCTCCCGACCGATGCTGCAAAGTCATCAGGTATTAAATGACTGGTAATGTATTTTTGACATAAAAATGAAGTTTTTTAAAGTAAAACATATTTTTATTAGAAAATACTTACCAGTCATTTCAGATTCCCGCCTCCCAACCCCGCGTCGTCACCCAACACTAAACGCTGCAAGTTAACGGTGAAATTAAAAGTGGGGGTCACATGGCCCGTGCGCCGGTATTACCGGCGGCCGTGTGTATCACACACGCGTGAGGGCTATGCATGGCTGCGCGAGCTTCTTTTCTGGATGAATTAACGGTGTTGAGATTATATATCAGGTATTAAATGACTGGTAAGTATTTTCTAATAAAAATATGTTTTACTTTAAAAAACTTCATGTTTTTCGCCCAATCAAAATTTCTTGAAGGAATCTAATAAAGGGTCACCAAAGGAACATTTCTACAAAATTATTTGAAAATCGGCCTGACACTTTCGGAGAAGAAGATTTTTTAAGTTCTCACTATTTTTTTCTTTCGGTTGCCATGGAAACCAGAATTTTGAATGGATCAAAAAAATTTGAAGGAATTTAGTAGAGGACATTGAGAGGATGCTTCCCATGAAGTTTCAACCAAATTGGCCAAGTGGTTAGGGAGAAGAAGTCGTTTAAAGGAAAAAGTTAACGCACGCACGCACGCACGCACGACGGACAATTCGCCATGACATAAGCTCGACTGGCTTTCAGCCAGTGGAGCTAAAAATGAGAAATATTTTGCTTTTTACAGACATTTACATCCCCTACTTCAACCAGGGTCTTTCAAATAGTATGGTCTAGAAATGCCCTATATAAACGCCTTATCGTACTACATATCTTGTCTCTATCGATTTTTTACCTGGAAGTGTTTATCACGGCGTGTAATTATCACGCTTAGCGAATTAGTGTTTATCACGGCGTGTATTTATCACGCTTATACAGCCGTCACACCGGACTGGCGTCCCTACGGCGTCCCTACGGCGACCCAGGACGTGGAAGAGACGCCATGGACGCCGTAGGGTCGTGGTGAGAACGCATCAAGACGCCGTGGGGACCCCAAGGACGCCGAAGGTCGCAGAGCGACGGCGTTTACTTTGGACATGTTCAAAGTAAACGCCGAGGTTCGGCGTCCTGAGCGCGTCCTGGCTCAGGACGCCGTGGGATCGCCCTGAGGTCGCCATGGTCGCCGTAGCATCGCAGTAGGAACCCGAACAACGCCAAAGGAACGTAGTACAGACGTGGTAGAGTCGCCATGTAAACGCGGAGAAAAGGATCGGGGGAACCAATGGCGACCTTACTGCGTCCTTACCACGTCTATGGGGTTCTTACCACGACCCCATCACGTCTATGGCGTCCTTACCGCGATGTCAGGGCGGATATTTCGGGATTTGAGCTATTGTCCGCGACCTTACAACGTTCTCAATGCGTCCCTGCGGCGTTAATGGCGTTTCTACGGGGTGCCTACTACGACTATTGCGTTTCTACGGAGTTTGCACTGCGTTCCTAGCGCGTTCCTACTGTTCGCCCTTGAAGAGCTATAAAACCCAATATTTCATCCTATCTTTATCAGTGTATTTCTCGTACTCACCATCATCAGGGCCGAATAAATAATGAACTTGCTCGCACTGCAACATATACTTAGTTTAAAATGCGTACACGTTAAAATGCATGACCTCAACGGATGAGAGTAAAATAATGAATGAAGCTTTCCGAAAGAACAGTGGAGTTTTATACTCGCAGCGAGGACGCCGTTGGGTCGCCCTGCAGTCGCCGTGGGAACGCCATGCACGCGGTAAGGTCGTGGTAGAAACGCTAAGAACGCAGTGGGGTCGCAGTGGGGTCGCCGCTGATCGCCGTATGGACGCCGCAGTGACGCCGTGTAAACTCAATAGAAACTCCAAGGACGCAGTAAGAACGCGGTAAGGTCGTGTTGGGAACGCCGTGTACATACACAGATCGCAGAGCACAGAACTCCGGTGTGACGGCTGACTCGAAATCTGGATTTATTTTAGAAAAATCATTGGCGTTCTCAATGCGACCATCGGCGTTCTCCAAAATATGACAGTTTAGGACGCGGTAAGGACGCCAGTCCGGTGTGACGGCAGTATTAGCGAATTAGCGTATTTTGTCCTAATATGTAATCGTAAATGATTTATTTTAAAGCTAGTTAAACATGGGCAATATTCCGCCTATCCCGCTTAATGATCATTTGCTTCGCGATACTGGTCTAAGAAAATTGTCATATCCTTTAAATGATTTAAGTATTTTTGTATAATATTAATACCGTAGAACAGGAATATCAAGTTTAAATTTGTTATCGTATAATCAACCTGTGTGATTGTTTGTTTGTCTTTCCTTTAATGGAATTGCATTCGACGATGTTTAATAATGTTTAATTGTTACGTGTGTAATACCCGAATAATTCTTAATTCTTAAGTGGTACAAAATGCATTTCTTTGATGATGTTACGTGCGAAAAGATGCGTTGTCGCTTGATCATTAATCCTTTGTATTTCTTTAATAAATCATTATCAAGTGTAGGAGTAATGAGTAATCCTAATTATCACACCAAGATTACATATTTCTTAATTAGGTGGCACAAACTACACGTTATTTCTTTGATGATGTTATGTGCGAAAATATGCGTTGTCGCGTGATCCTTTAATCCTTTGTATTCTTTAATAGATTATTTCTAAGTGAAGGAGAATTCTTTGTTGTTATATAAAAATTTAAGGTTGTTAAAACTGTTTTCATCTGCTACACGTTCATCGTTCCCGTCTGAGTTCCTAGTTAATTGTCGAATCCCGGTAGTTCAGTCGGTAACGATGCGGGCTGTCAATCCAGGGGTCGTGAGTTCGAATCCCGACTCGGCCAACTTTCTTTCCGACGTCTGACAAAAGTCAATGCGCCATTCGTCTTCCACCAATGGGCTAAGTCTATGCGGAAAAGCAGCCAGTTGCTTGGGAAGATTGTTGTGTGGACTACTGTTGTGAGAAAACCAGGAAAAACATGAGTAGGTGAACTGGCCGCCGTGATATGACTGAGAAATTGTTAAAAATGGCGTTAAACCCCAAACAATCAATTAATCAATAATTGTATTCACCAATATAAAAACTAGTTTAGCAGAGGCTTATGATGTGCTCAGGTGAGCTAATAAAGCAAACAGAAGTTGTGTTTTGTTCTTTTTAATCAATGTCATAATAAATGATAACAACATGTTTCTTTGAGATGATTGACAACAAGCACCATTATGTAACACAACACTGTACAAGGGACACACACACATATATATATATATATATATATATATATATATATATATATATATATATACACACACATATACACAGTGGCTACACACAAGGATTGTACATAGAATATTAGGAACAAATACTTTGCTATTTAAGATGAGACTTTGTTTTGTATATGTTATGAAAACTGAAAAATCAATAACACATTTATTTTGGGATTGTAGAAAATGCTCTCGTTTTTAATCTTTAGTTTACTTTCGTTCTTTCTCACACTGAACGTCCTCGTCTTCTTTGTTTTCCCAAACGGCATTGTGAGGAAGGAAGTCGAAACGGCACAGTTTCATAGCAAGCTACAAGGTCTCACATCCTGTAAAATTAGAAAAATGTCACTTGAATATCAGAATGAGGTATCAAAATATATCTTAGTACATACTTGGAAAAAATATTTCACACAAAAACAATTATCTCAAGCTTAAATTAGTATAAATTTCTGAGGACTGCTAAGCTACATGTTCCCCCTTTCCTTGCATAAGAAGGTGTTACATGTAGGACCCTGTAACTGTTGATTTTGGCCAAAATGATAGCTCAAAATCACTTCAAAGTTTCAAAATAATTTAAAGATCATGTCTTGGGCATTAAATATATATCACCATGCAAGTTGGAAGTAACTACACATTGAAAACTGTTTTCTAAATATCAACGTATTGTGCCAATAACTGAATAAAACACCATTTTTCTTTAGATTGTTAACAGGTCAAAACATGAAAATAGGGATGAAATATGAAAATCTAAGACATCGACATCATAAATTAGACTTAAATATAAAAGAAAAAAGCCGCTATTTTAGTCCCATAAACACCATGCAAGAAGGAGAATCTCCGAAAAAAGTAGATTTTTAGCTTTCGGCGATTACAGTAATGGCGTAAAAAAACAAAAACCAAAATTCTTTACATTTTAAACAGGTCAAAACATGAATATACGGATGAAATATGAAAATCTAAGACATCGACATCATAAATTAGACTTAAATATAAAAGAAAAAAGCCGCTATGTTAGTCCCATAAACACCATGCAAGAAGGAGAATCTTCGAAAAAAGTAGATTTTCAGCTTTCGGCGATTACAGTAATGGCGTAAACAAAGTCGTTCGTATCAAAGTAAACTTTCAAATACGAAAAACCACCTAAAAAAGAAATGTCAGGACAAAATACTTTCATGCAAAGAAAAAAGAATACTTACATTGCATCAAGGATTACTTTGTTGGTCACATTGATGGATAAACATTTAGATATACGTAGTTTTATAACTTGATCGTTTTCTTCTGTTTTCCAAAATGGCGGGTTCCCCGGATGTTGGTCACGTGATACTATACAGCTTATTTCGCGCACTGTGCTCGATTCTAGACCATACTATTTGAAAGACCCTGCTTCAACCTTTACTGGAAAAAGTCCATCTGGTTTTTTACAGTAAAATAGATTTACTACATTATCAAAATGAATGAAGATGTCTACTGAGATATAAAGTATAATACTTTACTTGACATGTCAATGAAAGTCAGAAAAACAATCAGGAATAGTGGAAGAACAATTTGGAGGCATATGTGAAACCATTGAGGGAAAACAGGAGAAATTGCTCAAACCAGCAATTTCGTCTTAATTCCACCATGTCTTTAACCCTTTCCCTTATATAGACGCTTTCTGCCGCCTCTGCAGCAGACAGCTTTTTGAAAACATAGTGACAAAAGAAGAAATTGCACAAAACATGCAATTTCTCCTTTTGCCTCAATATTTTCCACTTTTTGTCATAGGTTATCCATTCAGTTATAGAGATTTTCTATGTTTTGACAAAATTCGTTCAAAGTCGTCTGCTGCAGAATTGTCGTATGAGGGAAAGGGTTAAAAATTCTCTCCTGCCATTGGATACATAAGTCATTTGTTTTAGGTCACAGGTTTAATGGACAAGACTACTAACTTTAGTGTGAAATTGCAAGCCAAGGCATTAATTTAATTTCAGTTTTGATGTTGTTATACTTTGGCTTGAGGAGTCAATTCTAGTACACATAATAAACCCTGTACCTCATTATTATATATTTCTTGGTGCATATGCAACAGATGACTTTTGCCAAATAGCTGGATTTAATAAATTATGATGACCACAATGTGTTAAACAAGAGGGCCATAATGGCCCTGGATCACTCACCTGATTTTTTTTTTTTTTTCACTTTAGCTATATAAGCCCAGCCCCCTGGCGGCCATTCTAAGTTTCCGACCATTCAACTTGTCTTGAAGGAATCTGATAGAGGGTCACCCTTGGAACATTTCTACAAAATTATTTGAAAATCGGCCTGACACTTTTGGAGGAGAAGATTTTTTAAGTTTTCACTATAGCCATATAATGCAAAATAACCCTGCCACTGGCGGCCATGTTTTTCAACCAATCAACATGGCTTGAACGAATCTGAAAGTGGGTCACTTAAGGAACATTTCTACAAAGTTATTTGAAAATCGGCCTGACACTTTCGGAGGAGAAGATTTTTTAAGTTTTCACTATAGCCATATAAGGCAAAATAGCCCCGCCCCCTGGGGGCCATGTTTTTCAACCAATCAACATGGCTTGTAGGAATCTGATAGAGGGTCATCCAAGGAACATTTCTACAAAATTATTTGAAAATCGGCCTGACACTTTCGGAGGAGAAGATTTTTTAAGTTTTCAGTATAGCCATATAAGGCAAAATAGCCTCGCCTCCCTGGCGGCCATGTTTTCGACCAATCAACATGGCTTGTAGGAATCTGATAGAGGGTCATCCAAGGAACATTTCTACAAAATTATTTGAAAATCTGCCAACCAGTTTGGGAGAAGAAGCCTTTTGAAGTTTTTTTCATTTTGTTGCCATGGAAACCAGAATTCTGCATTGATCCCAAAAATTTGAAGGAAATCTGGTGAGGTCATTGAGAGGATGCTTTCTGTGAAGTTTCATCCCAATTGACCAACTGGTTACTGAGGCGAAGAAGTTGACGCACGACGCACGCCGGACAAAAGGCCATCACAATAACTCACCTTGAGCTCAGGTGAGCTAAAAATGTATCAAAATGATTCTCCAGATTTTATGATCTTATGTTTTCTTGTAACATTGCGTTTAACCCTTTCCCTCATACGGCAATTCTGCAGCAGACGACTTTGAACATATTTTGTCAAAAAATAGAAAATCTCCATAATTGAATGGATAACCTATGACAAAAAGGGGAAAACACTGTGGCAAATGGAGAAATTGCTATGTTTTCAAAAAGCTGTCTGCTGCAGAGGCGTCAGAAAGCATCTATATGAGGGAAAGGGTTAAATTAAAGGATGCAATATTTTAAGCCAAAACACAAAATACGAATGACTATACTCTTTTGATTAATCACAGTGACAACTTCACTTTCATATAATTATTATACGTTTCCTGGCTTAAATTCTAGCACATTCGTCCCAGACAAATTATGGCCTCCTCTCTAAATAGACCATTTTTAGCCCTTTGGTGGAAGACAAATGAGAATGACTTTAGTCAATCATCCAAGCGAATGAATGGCCAAGCTCAAAGCTGGTTACTGGAATATAGTTTCATAATCCTGATATCAGTTTATAACGATCCTTGCAGTTTCCTAGTTCCAAGGATTGAAGCCACTTTTTTTTTTATTTCTTTGGTAGTTTGACCAGGGATGAACTCCCAATCTCCAACTCAAGGGGAACCAGAACTGATAGTATGTGAGCATTATAATTATAACGCTTTTCCTCCGCAGCAGACAACTTTAGAAACATTGCTCATCTCTGTTAAACTTTGTCACAATGTTTTCATTTCTATTCAATTTTTATACTTTCATTTATAGAGATTTTTCATATTTTTGCCAAATATCTTTTCAAATTCGTCTGCTGCAGATTTGTTGTATGTTGGAAAGGGATAATGATTGATTGGTGTTTTATGGCGCTTTCAACAATTTTTCAGTTATATCACGGCGTTTCCTATGTAAGTTACCAGTACTGGTCCATTAATCCTGACACCAGCCAGTCAGGCGTAATGCTTACCCTGCATCCCTGAGCACCAAGGAGGGCAGCCATTACTACCATTGAAATTTAGATAACAGTTAGGTCTATTACTGCAATGTTAAATAGAAAGGCCTTTCATCATATCTAAATGAAGACAATGATGAGAATGATTGTTTTGTTGGGGTTTTATACAGCTTTGAACATTATTTCAGTTATATCACGGCAACAGCGCAAATATTCAATAATCCTCAGTTAACAAACCAGTACTAGGCTAGAAAATATGCCTTGCCCAAGGGCACTCCACCATGACTGTTGTGCCGTAACTGGGGATCCCTGATGAGAATGATTAACACAGCTAACCAGAAACATTTTTCAAATTTTTTCATGGATGCATTCTTAAAACAAAAAGAGCTTTCAACATGATCATAACATGGGTAATCTATTTTGAGAAACAGTGACCTTGATCCCAGATATGATTCTCATCTCAGCTTACTTCCTATGAATTTTTATTAGAATCACTAGTCTAAATAAAGAGGGAATCAAAAGTTAAACCCTGTCCCAATGAGACAATTGATCAATTTCTCCTTTTCCCTAAATGTTTTATTGATTGATTGGGGTTTAACGCCGTTTTTAACAATTTCTCAGTTATATCACGGCGACCAGTTCACCTACTCATGCATTTCCTGGTTTTCTCACACCAGTACTCCACACAACAATCTTCCCAAGCAACTGGCTGCTTTTCCACATGGACTTATCGTTTTTATTCGACTTAGGACCCCGATCGCTATCCAGATATACATCTAAGCTGTTTATATGAGTCGTCCCTCGAGAAAACCAACATTGTGCACTCTGCGTAAAATATCGACCCGAACCTGTGGATAGTCCGTTGCAGGAATCATTACTCTATACTTCTATCCATCTGAGACGGAATGTGTCGGCCCGGATTAGCCTGCGCGGACTGCGAATCCACAATGCTGGTTTTCTCTTGGAACGGCTCTTACGTTCTCACATAGAAAGGATCTGAAGCAGAAGATATTTTAAACGGCTGGTGGAAATGAAAGTATAATTTCAGAACAGAATAGAAAATAGTGTTGGAAAATGAGACATTGCTTATTATAAGTAATTTTACTTTTTCCACAATGTTTTTACTAAAGTCGTTTACTGGAAATACGTCAAAATGCGTGTGCATGTTCTGACCATAAGATCTTTAAGAAAACATGCTGAGCCTGCATTTTTCTATTTAAATATCATTCTACTATGATAATATATATTCACAGTGTAAATTGTCATCAATGTACCGATATAAAAATGTTATCATGTATTTAACGTATATTTTACCATGTATTTAACGTATATGTTACCATTAAATATATTTAACGTATGTACTTTTTTTTAATTTTTTATTTTTTTTTTTAATATTTTATTTTTTTTATTTTTGTTTAAACAATATTTTCAACATTTTATGTAGTACATTTATAATAAAAAAGCCTACATGGACTTAGCCCATTGGTGGAAGACGAATGACGCATGTCGCATTGACTTTTGTCAATCGTCGGAAAGAAAGTTGGCCGAGCCCGGATTCAAACTCACAACCCCTGGATTGACAGCCTGTGTCCCTACCGACTGAGCTACCGGGGCTCTGCCATGTTTTAACTCTATTCAATTATTTTATTTTTATATGACTTATTCTATACTAGTATCGAGATATTTTCAAATTATCTGGAGCAGATTAGCCTTATATTAGGTAAAGGGTTAAGGCTACTGAGAAAACAAGTTTCAATTTGTACAAAACCTTCTTTTTTAATAAAAATCCATTCAATATATATATCCATCAAACTATTAGGTACAAACTGCACTTAAAGACTTTGCATGCTTTCAAACAGAGAAAATACAAATTAACCCTTTCCCTCATATAGACGCTTTCTGACTCCTCTGCAGCAGACGGCTTTTTGAAAACATTAGTGACAAAAAAAGAAATTGCTCAAAACAAGCAATTTCTCCTTTTGCCACAATGTTTTCCATTTTTAGTCATAGGTTATCCATTAAATTATAGAGATTTTCTATGTTTTGACAAAATATGTTCAAAGTCGTCTGCTGCAAAATTGTCATATGAGGGAAAGGGTTAATGCATTACTTTCTAAACCATTGCCCACATAACACAAATCTTCAGCAAAATACTTTGAAAACGTCTACACAAAAATGTGAGAAATTTCTCTAAATGAAAGTATAAATATTGAATAAAGTTAAAATTATTGTGGCAAAAGGAATAACTGCTCTTAGAACAATTTCTTCTTTTGCCGCAATGTTTCAACAGCTGTCTTCTACAAATGTGTCAAAATGCATCGGCCTGTTGGAAAGGGTTAATTCAAATGTATCAAACTGAAAGCCTTTATGTGTATCCATTTATTAAATCAATATGTTTTGGCAAAATGCAGTTTTAATCCATTTTTTTTATAGGGGATTAATATTTGCCTGTCACAGATGCTTTTGCAATATGCAACTATTTGGCAACTTGTTTGATGCAGTTTTCAACACTTTTTCAGCTATATCACAGCATTTTGTGGGTAAATTACCTGTATATACTACCAATATTTACCCTTTGAAAACATCTTGGCAAAAAACATGAGAAACATCTATAAATGAAAGTACAATTATCAAAAAGTGAAAAAAAAAAACATTGTGTAAAAAGGATAAATTGCCCATTATGCGCAATAATTTATCCTGTTGGCTCAATGATTTCAAAGGTCCTCTGCTGCAGATGCGTCTGTAAGTGGGAAAGGGTCTAACTATCGAGGAATCAGGTTTAAATGCTATTTCTACAACACTGAATAAAAGAAAGGGAAGCCAATTACACCATTTCTTATTAACCCTTTCCCTCATATAGACACTTTCTTAGACCTCTGCTGCAGACGACTTTTAAAACAACAAGATGTGTTTGTGAAACACTGATGCCCCCGAATAGCAACATCTAGGTCAAAGGTCAAGGTCGCAAGGTCAAAAATGTTGGTACTGACAGAAAGGTCATGTCACAAGGAATACACATGTGAAATATGGTAGCCGTACCTGTTATGGTTCAAAAGTAGTGGTCAAGGTTAAAGGTTTTTTCGACAGACAGACAGACTGACAGGCCAAAAACTAGATGCCCACCGAATCGGTGATTCCGGGGGCATAAAAAGTGGCAAAAGAAGAAATTGCTCATATATAAGTGAGCATTTCTTCTTTTTGCCCAAATCTTTTCAACTCTTTTAAATTATTTTAATTTCATTTACAAAGATTTTTCATATTTTTGCAAAGATGTTTCCAAAAGCGTCTGCTGCAGATTTGTTGTATGTGGGTAAGCTGTTAAACAAAAGAGAATCAAACGTTTGTCTCCAATGCCATAACCACTTCACCACAGAAATTTGTTTATCTGTTGTGGCAAAAGCCAAGGAAGAGAAAGCGTTCATTTCCCGTCTGTCAGCTTGATTCTTTAACCCTTTCCCTCATACAACAATTTTGCAGCAGACGACTTTGAACATATTTTGTCAAAAAATAGAAAATCTCTATAATTGAATGGTTATCCTATGACTAAAAGTGGAAAATATTGTGGCAAAAGGAGAAATTATTTGTTTTGAGCAACTTCTTCTTTTGTCACAATGTTTTCAAAAAGCCGTCTGCTGTAGAGGCATCAGAAAGCGTCTATATGAGGGAAAGGGTTAAAAACACTAAGGCAGAGATACAAATAATCTCTATTAATCAAAGTTATTGAATTGAGTTGCAATCACTATGGCAAAAGGAGAAATTTCACATTTTCAGCAATTTCTCCCTTTGCCAACATTGCTTCAAAACCCGTCTGCTGCATGATATGGTTTCGAATGTGTCAGCATGTATGAAAGGGTTAGCATTACATTTGGACAAGTGTTACAAAAACCATCTCAGATATCAAAGCTATTGAATCTGAAGCTGATTGTGCCTCATTAACCCTTTCCCTCATACGACAATTCTGCAGCAGACGACTTTGAACGTTTTTTGTCAAAAAATAGAAAATCCCCATAATTGAATGGATAACCTATGACAAAAAGTGGAAAACATTGTGGCAAAAAGAGAAATTGCACGTTTTGTGCAATTTCTTCTTTTGTCACTATGTTTTCAAAAAGCCGTCTGCTGCAGAGGCGTCAGAAAGCGACTATATGAGGGAAAGGGATAACTCTCTGAAGCATCTATAGCAGTCAACTTTGGAAAACTTTATGACAAAAGAAGGAATTGATCACAACAATGTGCAATTTTGTCCTTTCACCACAAAGCTTTCAACTTATATATGTACATAGTTTTTATCTTAATATACTTTTACATAGATATTTTCAAAACTTGTTGGCTGCAGATTTGTTGCAAGTGGGAAAGGGTTAATGAGATGATTTAAAACTACTGGAGTTAAAGTTTCCAATTTTGTTTACCAATTTAAAACTCCTCAAGGTACAGATTGTACTATAACCATTTAACCCTTTCCCTCATACGACACTTCCACAGCAGACAACTTTGAACATATTTTGTCAAAAAATAGAAAATCTCTATAATTGAATGGATAACCTATGACTAAAAGTGGAAAACATTGTGGCAAAAGTAGAAATTTCTCGTTTTGAGCAATTTCTTCTTTTGTCACTAATGTTTTCAAAAAGTCATCTGCTGCAGAGGCATCAGAAAGCATCTATATGAGGGAAAGGGTTAATGATATGATATCCTTAGAGTTGTCTGCTTTGAGCAGATCCATGAACATTCTGTTACACAAAGAAAAGCTAGAAAGTATACTTTTAAGTTATAAAATATTTTAGTAAACAGATATTGCTAATTTGTTTGCAATTGCTCCTTTTCGAATAATGTTTTAAAAAGGTGTCTGTTGTAGGGTGATTTAATGTCATGTGTATCATGGAAAGGGTTAAACCAGGTGTGTCACAATCTAAAGTTAACCCTTTCCCACATACAACAAATCTGCAGCAGCCAACTTTTAAAATATATCTCGGCAAAATTATAGAAAATCTTTAAAATATGACTATAAGCAATTTCTCCTATTGCCACATAGTTTTGAAAAGTTGTCTGTTGCAGATGCGTCAAAATGCAACTATAAGTGGGAATGGGGGGTTAAACCAGGTGTGTTTCAATCTGATGTAAATATCCTAAAATTTCTGACAGATAAAATGACTTTACGTTTTGCCACAAAGTATATACTTCAAACTCATGCTATTAAGCCAAAGTCATTGTAATATATTTGGAGCCATTTAACATCAACAATTGTTAATAGATGTATATGTATCATTTTTTTTTAGAATTCGATGTAAATAACAAGACATGGATGCCGCCACTGTAATACTTTGTTTTGACTTTAACCCTTTTCCACATACAGACACATTCTGAACATTATTCAATAATTGTTCTTTCATTTATAAAGAGTTTTCATATATAATAACTTAATGTTTTCGAAGTTGTCTGCTTAAGATAAGAACCGGTAACATTCACCTTTGGAGATGTGCCATCTTCACCTTACTTCTCGGTTGCAAAACCACTAGGAATTTTAGCATGATGGCATCATGGGACACATAAAAACCAGATCACAGATCAGAAAATATTTCAGTTATATTCCCTTCATGTCACTACAAGTTTGTAAAGATCAAATGAACTATATACAGTCAAACTTGTGTGAGCAGTCACATGCGATCAGCGGTTTTAAACGATCACTTTAAATCCCTCCCAACCAATTATACACTGGCTAAGTTCACGACGAACTCGAGTTCCAACTAGAGATACATGGGTTCCTCATGAACGGCAAGAGTTTTAACCCTAGTGACGTCATATGAACTTCTGACCCCGACTATTTGAAACCCTGCTTCGAGCGAGAGTTAGAAGAGTTCCAAAATGGCAGAGGCTGGCAATTCTTGATGCTGGTGTGTAAATAATCCTAAAATACGAACCTCTGAGTTCAGTAATCAGTGATGTTTTTTTAGTAAGGCAGATAAATAAGGATTTGTTTAATTGGGCCTTGCAAATAATTGCGATCTGTAATTTAGACAACAAGAAAACGAGCTTTCTGCTGTTGATAATGAAATAAGTGGATACAACACGGAGGCTTCCATTTTTAATCTCGACTCCAGAGTGGAAATGTGCGTTCACAAGAACCAAGTGTCTACGCATGCGCCATTGATACACGTGCCCCCTGACCCTATCCTCCTTGAGTTTGTCATGAACTTAGCCACTATAAACTGCCTTGATCAGCGGTCCCCTTTGAAACGCGGCCAACGGCCACACTAATTGGTCGAGATTAACTATTATCCTATTGTATTCAACGGTCAGCCAACATGCGACCTAGATTCGCCATGTGTAAAATTATCGGTGTTTAATAAATACAGGTAACAAGAGAATTAAGGTTGATGCAACGCATCAATGTCGCCGGAAATCCATACTGCAGTTATGCATAACACTAACATTATAGTAGTTGAATAAACAGTTATCAACTGAGGGGCATATTGGAACATCAGGGGTGGGGTCAAGTGAAAATGTATCATAACTTGCATTGTTTTGTCAACGAAGTGAATGATAATTGAAGCCTTTCATTGTTTATGATCAATCTCCATTCCAAATTAGGTTGACCATACGAACAACCAACTAATTATTCATTTTACCTTTCCCCTATTAAAGTCAACAGTGGACCCCTTTGCAGCAATCTACTTTTAAAACAATGAGATAAGGGTTAAATCGCTGAAGACATGAGTTTTCTCTTTTTCTCAAAATGATATTAGCTTGGCATCCTAATTCTATTACGTCATACAAACTGTCGGTCTCTAATGAGATGTGCGAGCACCTTGACCGAGAATATCAGTGCGCTTTAATATACCGAGCTGTGCAGACGTGGTTTGCTCAGAGAACGAGGTTAAATAATCTCTAAGCGTGAAAATTTGATAACGTAGTTATCATAGTCGTTTATCGACGTTAACTCTTTTAACTTGATTGAAAAAACTTTATGTTGCTTGGTTAATTTAAATTAATGCAAATAAATAGTCAGGTTGTTGGTTTCTGTGAGACAGAAATAAATTGAGATTAAAATTTTTCGTTAACACGTGGTGTTTACAACAAGATGGCGGACGCGTTAGTCCAAGCAAAGAAAGCAAGTAAAGAGGCTGTTAAAGCCGATGGAAACAATTGTCTTGTTTCGGAACCAGTCGGTTCAAACCCTGGTTCAATGGCTGAGGGCCGAAAATCTTTAAAACCTATTTCAAAGACAGTTCCTGCAAAAACAGCAGCAGCGGGGAATTTGAACAAAGAGGTATTGCTAGTTCTGAAAGAAATGAATGGTAACATAACCAAACAGGGAACTAAATTAGAGTCGCTTGCTAAGCGTGTGGACGATTTGTATCATTCTGAAGAATATGACTATGATTCTGAGAATCAAATGCCTGAAACAGATGACGAGTCCATTTGTGTAACCCCACCCAAGAGACACTGTGGTGAAAATGATATTTTCAAAGACCTGTGCGACAGGTATCAATGTGTAGAAAAATGTGACTCTGAAATTAACGAAAGTCTAGCGAGTTTCATAAATACATCCTTCAGAAATGGTGTTTCTGATGACACATTAAATGACATGTTGAAAGATATTCATCGCCCAGTAAATTGTGAGGCATTGGTGAAAACAAAGGTGAACACTTGTATTTGGCGACTGCTTAAGCCTCAAACGCAATCAGAGGATGTTAAGTTTCAAGCCATTCAGAACATTCTAGTGAAAGCAGCATCTAACTTCGCTAAGATTCTAGACAAGGAAAGTTCAAATATTGATTCAGTCTTTGGAATGGGGAACAAACTCTATGGCTCTTTTAGGTCAAATGAATAAATTGATCAACAACAAACGTAAAGAGAGTCACCGTTCAGACCTTGACCCAAGGTTTTATCCATTGACTCCTGCTTCTCAACCGTACACAGACAACTTATACGGTGATGATATTAACAAGAATGTTCGAGACATTCAAGACATGAGTAAGCTGGGGAAAGATATTGGTCGGAGCCAGCAACCTCAGAGTAGAGGCTACTTTAGAAAGAGAGGTGGTCGTTGTGGACCCTCAAGAGGCACAGGAAGAGGGCGTGGCAATTACGTACGCCCAGCTGAACTTAATACAGTCCAGTCAAACAACCCCAGAGGGGGGTACAAGAAACAATTCTAAAGGTGAGTGAAAATTTCACTGCTGGTAGATTAAAAACATTCGTGGAAAATTGGAGAAAGATAACTTCAGATGATAATATTTTAGATATTGTTAGACATCTACATATTGAATTCATTCAGGGTTCTAATCCTGTCAATCATAGATGTTTTCGTAATCATTTCAATGAAGAAGAAGCAAAAATTGTTCATCTTGAAATACAAAAAATGATTGAAATGAAAATTATCATTGAGGTTACAACACCACCCTGATGAATTTATTTCTCCAATTTTTCTCATTAGAAAAAAGAATGGGGAATACAGAATGATTTTAAATTTGAAAGAGGTTAATAAGAGCATTGCTTATCATCATTTCAAGATGGACACATTTGAATCGGCCTTAAAATTAGTTAAGCCAAATGTATATTTCGCCTCTGTAGATTTAAGGCATGCTTATTACTCTGTACCTATTGCTGAAGAGCATCAAATTAAGCTTAGATTTGAGAATTTAAGTAAAATCTACCAGTATGTTTGTTTACCTAATGGTATATGTTGTGCCCCCAGAATGTTCACAAAATTGATGAAACCAGTATATGCATCTTTGCGTATGATGGGACATGTTAATTCAGGCTATATTGATGACTCAATTCTTTTGGGTGATTCTTATAATGAATGTGAAGAAAATGTTTCTGACACAGTAGGATTGATGGAAGATGTGGGATTTATTATTCACCCGACTAAGTCGGTTTTAATTCCGTCAACAAAAATCACGTTTCTTGGAAATGATATAGATTCAGAGAAAATGATTGTGACCCTGCCTGAATCCAAAATATTGAATATTACATCGGAATGCAGAAGCCTATATGTAGAGCATTATGCCAAGATTCAGCATGTAGCCAGAATAATAGGTCTTATGGTTTCATCGTTTTCGGCTGTAGAATATGGGCCTCTATTCTATAGATGCCTAGAAAAAGGAAAGATAGAAGCCCTGAAATACAGTAAGGGTAATTTCGAAGCATATATGACTATCTCAGTTGAAATGAAAGCAGAGTTGAAATGGTGGATTGATCAGTTGCCAATACAAAAAAGGCATATTAACCATAGTACTCCAGCTTTTGTTATTACTACAGATGCAAGCCTAGATGGCTGGGGTGCTGTATGTAATGATATAACTATTGGAGGTCGTTGGAATGACCAAGATTCAATTCACCATATTAATTCTCTAGAAATTCTTGCTATTTCACATGCAGTTAGGTCTTTTTGTATTGACCGTGGAAATATAAATGTTCAAATTGCAACAGACAATACCTGTGCAATGTGTTATATAAATAACATGGGTGGTTTAAAGTCTGAAAGTTGCAACACCATTGCTAGAGATATTTGGATGTTTTGTATAGAGAAACACATCTGGTTGTCTGCAATACATGTTCCAGGCAAAGACAATAAAGCTGACTTCGGATCAAGACATTTCAATGAAAATGTAGAGTGGTCCATTTGTAGACCAATCTTTGATAAGATAGTACATACATTTGGTAAACCAGAGATTGACATTTATGCTTCAAGGTTGAATAAAAAGTGTGAATGTTATGTTTCATGGAAACCAGATCCTGAAGCTGAAGCAATTAATGCATTTTCACTTCATTGGTCTTTGTATAGTCTAATATATGCATTTCCTCCTTTCAGCCTTATTGGCAAAACCGTACAGAAGTTGAGGGAGGACAGAGCAGAGATGGTGTTGGTGACACCACTGTGGGTAACACAGAACTGGTACCCAGTGATTCTGGAGATGTTAATAGACTTTCCATTGAAAATCAAAGTGAAGCCGGGTATTCTCTCCATTTGTCAAACACAGAAAATTCATCCACTAACAAACAAACTACAGTTGATGGTATGTCGTTTGTCAGGAGATCCTTTGAAAGCAGAGGAATTTCGAAAAAGTCTACAGACATCATTATGGCATCATGGAGAAAATCCACCAAGAAGCAATATTCCACTTACATCAACAGATGGTTGGTCTTCTGTCGTAAAAGGCAAATTAATTCATTTCAAGTGTCTGTAAACAACATTATTGAATTCCTTACTGAACTTTTTAACTGCGGATATAAGTATGATACATTGAATACAGCACGTAGTGCCCTTTCATCCATGTGTGTAACTTCAGATGGATTTTCAGCAGGATCTCATCCTTTAGTTATTAGATATATGACTGGTGTTTTTAATTTATGTCCACCAAAATCTAAATATATTGAGACATGGGATGTTTCTAAAGTTCTGTCTTACCTACAGTCTTTGTCACCAACTGAGGGATTGCCATTGAAACTTCTTACATACAAACTTGTAATGCTTATAGCTTTGACTCAGGCAAGTCGAGCTCATTCGTTAAGTTTATTGACTATAACAGATCTTAAGAAAGATCCATGTATGTATATATTACATTATTGCGAATTGCTTAAGCAATCTAAGAGGGGTAGACCTAATCCAGTATTAGAACTCAGAAAATACTCTCCAGACAGGAGGATTTGTGTTTATTATACATTAGAAATGTATTTAGCTCGAACTGAAGGTATCAGGGAAACTGAGCGAACATTATTTATAAGCTATGTAAAACCATATAAGTGTGTGTCTTCTAGCACTGTAAGTAGATGGCTTAAACAAGTTATGTTTAATTCCGGAATTGACATCAAGAAATTCACCTCTCATAGTATCAGAGGAGCTTCATCGTCTAAGGCCAAAGCAGCAGGAGTCCCAATTCAAGAAATAATGAAAGTAGCTGGTTGGGCAAGTGAACTTACTTTTGCCAAATATTACTGTAAACCAGTGGAGTGCAATGTTTATGATTCATCAGTGCTTGTATAGAGATACAGTTCAGACACATAAGACAAGGTATGGGTTTCTATTTCTATTGTTGCACAGCTCTTGAAATTTCTTTTTGGAAGCTTTGAAGTCTCATTTGAGACCGACAGTTTGTATGACGTAATAGAATCAACCAAATAAACGAAACTTACCTGTAAGTTGATGTTTGGTTGTGATTCTATGTAGTCATACATAACTGGAGGGATTAAATGCCCACCCGTGGATAATTATTTCCCTCCCAGAGAGTATGTGTGACATGCTCAATTAAGATATACTGGAATTTCGCTGGTTTCTTTTTCCCAAAGAGAAATTCCTTTACGCTTTCAATACTGATATTCTCGGTCAAGGTGCTCGCACATCTCATTTAATCCCTCCAGTTATGTATGACTACATAGAATCACAACCAAACATCAACTTACAGGTAAGTTTCGTTTATTTGGTTGATTATATCATACTTTAACAAATGTTGAAATGTAGTCCAATATTTATAAATTAGACCACCTTCGAAATATAATATCAACTAAACAGTTAAATCTCATTGAAATTGTTGTATAATTTAAACTTAATTTCGAACATAAACTGAGCCCTACAACATGTTAATTTATTGTAATTCTTTCCTTCCTTTTTTATAATGAAAATAACAAACTACTCATGTTTTAAAATTATATTATGATGAGCGCCCTTGTGTCAATGATGCATAACAATATGCAGATCGGAAGCAATATGCTTTAGGGAATTAAATGACACATTTAAAATTGTCAAGGACGAAATAATTTTGAACGAAAGACACAATTCTTTTTTATTCGCAGAGGTGTCGTTCTTGAAACTCTCTTTATAGGCAGTGAGTGTTCGTTTAAAGAATTTTTTCTATTAAAACCAATTTTATCTCGGTTTGTTCTTTTTCTCATTTGTTTCGAACCAAATAAACATTTTAAATCACCTATGATTTACTATTTGTAAGCGAGTGTAAAGAGCGGCTCTCTGCAAAGGAGATTGATCTAAGCAGTTGGTATTCGCGTGTCACGCGTTCAACAGTTTTAGCTTAGAAACAGTTCATATTTTAGATATACATGAATAAACATTATAAAATGCCTTCTTCACAAATCAAGACATCTCTTTAAACATGAAAATAACATTCAGTAAGTTAAAATTGCCATTAAAAGGAGAATATTCAACGTCATTTTCATCTCGATATAACGATGCGCGTATGTAAAAAAATTAGACTGTGCGACGTAAAGGTTTGTAGTTATCACCTTTTGATTACATGAAGTATATAGTGTAAAATAAAGTATTTCAGTCTAGCTAATAGGGACTGTTTTGTCTTCGTAAATAAAACAAAAAAACATAAATGCGAGTCAAAATAAAGAAACTGTAAATACTTAAAACATTGGAATATTTATTTCATTTTAGATGTGTCATAACTTAGTGTTTTTTAAACACACGCAATAGTAATATGTTCAAGACATTTAAATTTGTTTTTTTCTAATAATAACTCCTCCTCCCATGTGATTTCCGAAAACCTATTAAAAATAGAAGTTGCTGGCTTCTGCCCGGCAACTTATAAAGTATACTGTGACAAACATATTATCGGGATTTTTTTAAGTTAGTTCTGTACGTCGGTTTAAACTTAACAAGAGGGCCATGATGGCCCTGGAATCGCTCACCTGATTTATTTTTTTCACTTTAGCTATATAAGCCCCACCCCCTGGCGGCCATAGTTTCCGACCAATCAACTTGGCTTGAAGGAATCTGATAGAGGGTCACCCTAGGAACCTTTCTACAAAATTATTTGAAAATCGGCCTGACACTTTTGGAGGAGAAGATTTTTTAAGTTTTCAATATAGCCATATGATGCAAAATAGCCCTGCCCACTGGTGGCCATGTTTTTTGACCAATCAACATGGCTTGAAGGAATCTGAAAGTGGGTCACTTAAGGAACATTTCTACAAAATTATTTGAAAATCAGCCTGACACTTTCGGAGAAGAAGATTTTTTAAGTTTTCACTATAGCCATATAAGGCAAAAAAAAAACGCCCATCTGGCGGCCATGTTTTTCGACCAATCAACTTGGCTTGAAGGAATCTGATAGAGGGTCATCCAAGGAACATTTCCACAAAATTATTTGAAAATCAGCCTGACACTTTCAGAGAAGAAGATTTTTTAAGTATTCACTATAGCCATATAAGGCAAAATAGCCCCGCCCATCTGGCGGCCATGTTTTTCGATCAATCAACTTGGCTTGGAGGAATCTGATAGAGGGTCATCCAAGGAACATTTCTACAAAATTATTTGAAAATCGGCCTGACACTTTCGGAGAAGAAGATTTTTTAAGTTTTCACTATAGCCATATAAGGCAAAAAAGCCCCGCCCCCCTGGTGGCCATGTTTTTTGACCAATCAACATGGCTTGAAGGAATCTGACAGAGGGTCATCCAAGGAACATTTCTACAAAATTATTTGAAAATCTGCCAACAGTTTGGGAGAAGAAGAATTTTGATTTTTTTTTCATTTTGTTGCCATGGAAACCAGAATTCTGCATGGATCCCAAAAATTTGAAGGAAATCTGCTGGGGTCATTGAGAGGATGCTTTCTGTGAAGTTTCATCCCAATTGACCCACTGGTTACTGAAGATAAGAAGTGGACGGACGCCGGACAAAAGGCGATCACAATAACTCACCTTGAACAAAGCTCAGGTGAGCTAAAAATAGGTAGCACAATAAAATAATTGATAGAAATAAGCTACAAATCTTCATAACAATGCTAAAATACAAGTTTATGAACACAATTTACTATTTGTAATGTAAATGAATCTTTTCTTAATAGTTACATGTAATATTATGTGAACTGACAAAACTTGGAACAATTTCGACCAAGTCATGACATTTGTGATCAGCAGCCACCTGTCTTAAGAAGTCAGTTTTATCACGTCCCATGGGTGGCTGCTGATCGCAAGTTTGACTGTATAACTATATCTACTGCTATACTAATGTAGTTGTTATTAAATTTGTATGGTTTTTCACACTTCTTTCAACAATATATCACGGCGGTTCAATTGTAAATTACCAGTACTTCAAACAAATCGATGGCTTCATGCAAAGCAATCGTAACTACAACCTGTTACAAGATATAATAACAACCGTTTTGCATAAAGCCCACAAAATACAGAAAACATAGGCTTAACCCTTTCCCTCATACAGCAATTCTGCAGCAGACGACTCTGAACGTATTTTGTCTCCATAATTGAATGGATAACCTATGACAAGAAGTGGAAAACATTGTGGCAAAAGGAGAAATTGCACGTTTTTTGCAATTTCTTCTTTTGTCACTATGTTTTCAAAAAGCCGTCTGCTGCAGAGGCGTCAGAAAGCGTCTATATGAGGGAAAGGGATATCTAACAAAAATATTGATGCAAACTGCACATGTCATAGTGCAGTAATGAACATAACAGAATAACGAGCCATGTAACTGATAGTTGACTTCTAAGGAACGAAATCTTGTAAATTAATCGCATTTAACATTGAACAAGATTTTTGTGTGCTATAAAACCCCGGTCTTTTACATCTTCTTGAAACCCTTTCCCTGATACAGAAAAGTTTGGACATATCTGCAATTGATAAAAGTCTAGCATTATTCCCATGCTAAAGGATAAAATTGGATATTTTTCAGGCAAACAGTGCAGATGCTGATCATGCTGCGCGGAATTGTCATAAGATTGGTTCTCATCTTGGGTTCAAATGTAACCTTATTATATCCTTTACAAAGTACAATCTTATAATTTGTAAGCCTGAGTTAGGCGATATATAATCCACCACTCAATGTCTCCGTTGGGCTAGCTAATCATTCAAAGATACTAAATCTTCTGTGACATTTTCCCAGACAACATTGAAATATTTATTTCCTATCCTCTTGAAAACTATCCCACACACAATGATCCTAAGGTGTCATGTCAAAATCCTTCTAATTATTTGTTTTCCATTGTATACAGATAATTTTCTGTAGCAAACAATTTTTTTAAACAAGAGGGCCATGATGGAGTTGTTCCAACCACATAGTAAATCACAATAACTCATTTTACTGTCAGGTAATCTAATGCTATTGTTAACAAGATTACCCTTCAATTTTCACGCAACTTGACTCATATTCAAATGTGCCATAGATATCATCAAAGACAATCGTTCTGTTAAAAATTTCATCATGCTCATGTTAAAAATACAGCTTTCAGAGTGAAAACAAAATGTTCCTACAATTTGGCCTGAGTGACCTAGATTTTGACTGGACATGACCCATGTTCAAACTTAGTCTAAATATCATCAAGAAAATTATTCTGACAAAGTTTCAACACACGCATGTTAAAAAATGCTACCTCCAGAGTGTTCACAAGATTTTCATTCAATTTGACCTTATAAACTAGTTTTCAACCTCATATGTGTCTGAAAAGTGTTTAAAAGGAAATTGTTGACGACGCACGGCGGACTGATGACTGACAAAATGTGATCACAAAAGCTCACCTTGAGCTTAAAAATATAGGGAAAAGGAGAAAAATGCTACAAAAGAGAAAACTCATTTAACAATGTTCAAATTCAGTGTATGTTTTTTTCCTCTGATGTTTCAAAGTAAATGACTAATTGTAACAATTCAGCTAACAGTTATAACAAAACGAAGTTCCTTCCTTTTCACCCTTTCCCTCATACGACAATTCTGCAGCAGACGACTTTGAACATATTTTGTCAAAACATAGAAAATCTCCATAATTGAATGGATAACCTATGACAAAAAGTGGAAAACATTGTGGCAAAAGGAGAAATTGCACGTTTTGTGCAATTTCTTCTTTTGTCACTATGATTTCAAAAAGCAGTCTGCTGCAGAGGCGTCAGAAAGCGTCTATGTGAGGGAAAGGGTTAACATGATATTCTTAATTACCATAAACCAACCATCTTTCAGGTGACTTTAGGATTTAACTCCAGTTAATGCACCTACATGTACATGTACATGTACCAATGTAGTAGACTGCTCCGCGTCGAAATGTATTTACAAGTGGGAAATGGTTATAAACAGTTTTCAACTCATTCGTTTGTTTATTTGAATGGCGTCTTATTGCCCCTTTTAACAGAATTTTGATTATATCACATTGCCACTTATAGAGATTTTCAATTTTTTTTACCTGGATGTTCTCCGTCATTTGCTGCAGATTTGTTGCATGTGAGAAGAGTTAACAAACTGTGCACAAGTCAGTTTTTTTCCAATTTGCAAGAGTCAAAATGTCACATCAGGTAATGAGTTCAGTGATTATAAACTTCAAACATGTGGGTTTTTTTAGTATGTTTTTTGGCTCTGAGCCTTTCCAATAAATTCTGCAATTGCTCTGTCAGCTTGTGTTAGTCTCAAATTACCCTTGATATCATTACCAAAGCATTGATCCTTTCCATTAACAAAGCTAACCCGGCTGCATCATCTAGAAGAGGAACCTAAAGTTATAAAAATTTATGTCTAAAAGCAATTCCTTTCTTGAATTTAGAAAATCAGAGACTGACCTCAGGAGCCGTATCGACCTCTTTCCGACATACAACACATTTGCAGCAGACAACTTAAAAAAAACATCCAGGCAAATGTATCGAAAATATCTGTAATTGAAAATATATTGAATAGAGTTGATGATGAGCAATTTCTCCATTTGCCTTAATGTCTTTAACCCTTGATGCATCTGCAATAGAAGATTTCAAAACATTGTAGCAAAAGAAGAAATTATTCATACTGAGCAGATTCTCCTTTTGCCACAATGTTAAAAATCAATAATTCTACTTACCTTTATAGAGATTTTCCCTATTTTTGTCTAAAGCAAAGTTGTCTGCTGCAGATTTATTGTATGTGGGACAGCGTTTAACCCTTTCCCTCATATAGACGCTTTCTGATGCCTCTGCAGCATACAGCTTGTTTAAAACATAGTGACAAAAGAAGAAATTGTTCAAAAAGAGCAATTTCTCCTTTTGCCACAATGTTTTCCACTTTTAGTCATAGGTTATCCATTAAATTATAGAGATTTTCTATTTTTTGATAAAAATATGTTCAAAGTTGTCTGCTGCAGAACTGTTGTTTGTGGGAAAGACGTTTAAAGTAAAAGTCCTCTGCTGCTCATTCATCAGAATGGGTTAAACAACATGGCATTGGAGGATTCAGTGTCTGTTGCAGACTGTTCAAAACTAACTGTCTCTCATGGAAATTATTATTACAACAATGCCAATTTCTAAAATTCATTTGCCTTCAAAGAACTGTAAATCTGAAGATTTTTACTTTATTTCATATCATACTCTCCCCAAGACAGGAAACTGCTGATAGCTGATGACTTAAACATATTTAAAAAAGAAAAAAAGAAGATAAATTGATCATAAATAGCAATTTGTACTTTTCCCATATCCTTCAAAATCAGTACTTCTTTACACAAGAGCTAATAAAAGTTAGCATAAACCCTAGGATAGACATTTTTTCATTTCTGCAGTGAAAACATCCTGTCAATATTCTGGGAAAGGAAGTAATTGTTCAAACAAGCAAGTTTTTCCTTTCTTTTCTAGAAATATTTTCAGTTTTCATACACTTGTAAACTATGGTGTCTTTGTTCCTTGGATAAAATGTTACCTTTTTGGTTGGATCAATCTCAAACAACAAAGCTGATTTTCAACAATGGTTTTAAAATTTGACAGTTTCAGAGGCGTTAACCCTTTCCCTCATATAGACGCTTTCTGACACCTCTGCAGCAGATGGCTTTTTGAAAACATAGTGACAAAAGAAGAAATTGCACAAAACGTGCAATTTCTCCTTTTGCCACAATGTTTTCCACTTTTTGTCATAGGTTATCCATTCTATTATGGAGATTTTCTATGTTTTGTCAAAATACGTTCAAAGTCATCTGCTGCAGAATTGTCATATGAGGGAAAGGGTTCATAGTAAAAAGACTTATGTATGATAAGAACTCTAGATAATTAAGGGGCGTATTGTGTGTTCTTAAATCCTTATTTGATCATTTTGTTGTTGGTACTCAAAAGGTTTGTATTATTAGACCCTGATGACATTTAGTCAAAATATATATGCTTCCCGTACATAAAATAACACTTATTGAATATAATTGAAAATATTAAGGAGCAATTTTTTTTATGGCTGCAATGTTTTCAAAAGTTTTCTGCAGGTGTATGTGGCAAAGCATTCAACCATTCTATATGTGTAGTGGAATTTGATCATGATTTAACAAGCATTGGGTGTTTTTCTCTTTTACAGATGAATTTGGAGTCCACAACTTTTTGAAAACATTTCATGACAATGCTGTTACAATGCATTAAAATATGGAACGCCAAATCTACATAAACTCAAATATTTGGAGATATCTTCAAATATTTAGAGAGCTCTCCAATTGAATTGATGATATCATTAATTCAATTGAAGAGCTCTTCAATTGAATTGGAGAGCTCTCTAATTCAATTGAAGATATCTTCAAATCACCTTAATTGAAGATATCTCCAAATCAATTAGAGATATCTTCAAATCAATTGGAGAGCTCTGCAATTCAATTGGAGATATCTCCAAATCAATTATGGATATGTTTAATTTGAAAGAATTGGAGATATCTCCAATTCATTTGTTGCTCTCTCTAATTGAATTAAAGATATCTCCAATTGATTTGGAGAGCTCTCTAATTCGATCAGTGAGAGCAACAAATGAATTGTTGATTTGGAGATATCTTCAATTGAATTAGAGAGGTCTTCAAATCAATTAGAGAGCTCTCCAATTTAATTGATGATATCAGTAATTCAATTGGAGAGCTCTCTAATTATTTGAAGAGCTCTCTAAATATTTGAAGAGGGAACGCAAATCTACATAAACTCAAATATTTGAAGAGCTCTTCAAATATTTAGAGAGCTCTCCAATTGCATTGATGATATCATTAATTCAATTGAAGAGCTCTTCAATTGAATTGGAGAGCTCTCTAATTCAATTGAAGATATCTCCAAATCCACTTAATTGAAGATATCTCCAAATCAATTAGAGATATCTCCAAATCAATTGGAGAGCTCTGCAATTCAATTGGAGATATCTCCAAATCAATTATGGATATGTTTAATTTGGAAGAATTGGAAATATCTCCAATTCATTTGTTGCTCTCTCTAATTGAATTAAAGATATCTCCAATTGATTTGGAGAGCTCTCTAATTCAATTAGTGAGAGCAACAAATGAATTGTTGATTTGGATATCTTCAATTGAATTAGAGAGGTCTTTAAATCAATTAGAGAGCTCTTCAATTGAATTGATGATATCATTAATTCAATTGGAGAGCTCTCTAATTATTTGAAGAGCTCTCTAAATATTTGATGAGCTCTTCAAATATTTGAGTTTATGTAGATTCGGCGTTCCATATTAAAATATATATTTAAAAATAAAACTTAAGCCCAATTATGACAATTTTTTTTAATTTATTCACTTTCTTGTTTTTCAATTTGATTTTTAATCTTGCTCCAGAACATATGAGTAGCATCAACATAGAGTTAGATATTTTCAACAATTTTAAAACACTTACCTGTCTTTGGCATCTTATGTATCAGATATCTACCCTGGTAACTTCTTCCTTATGGATGGATGATCAACAAAAACATCTGCACACAGCTTCACAAACAATCCAGGTGTGAAAAGGTTCTTACAAAAACAGATAAATAATCCTTCCGTAACATGGAACCACTTCAAATTCCAAACAAACAAATGCCAAAATTATCAAACTACAGTAACTCTTAAAGCGTAACACAAATGCAATAACTCAGGTTTCCCTGCTATACTTCTCTACAAAATATGATGGAGTTTAAGTTCAGTAGAGTATTTTGTAGTATATATTTTATGGTTATTAGATTCCGCTCTTTGGAACAGTTGGTAGTAAAAGTCTGAAGGGAATGAAAGTCTACTAAACAATAAATGAAACAACTTGTTGCTTTACCTGATATGCTATTATAAGTCACTTCTGATTTGGAAACATCTGAAGAAAAAAGTGTTACAACTAGAAAAGTATAATCATGTTTGATTGATTGGTGTTTTATGCCGCTTTCAACAATTTGTCATATATATCACAGCGTTTCCTGGGTAAGTTACCCCTACTACTGGTCCATTTATTCTGAAACCAGCCAATGAGTTGTAATGCTAACCCTGAACGCCAAGGAGGACAGCCATTACTACAATTTTTAAAGTCAATTTATGACCCAGTGCCGCGGGGATCGAATACAATTTTGATACAGAATTGAAAACATCGAAGGTGCAATTTCTCCTTTGTCTACAATGGTTTCAAACGTGTTTTGCTGACAAGGTGTCTATTTCAAGGAAAGGATTGGAAGCCTTTCATTTAATCTTACTGCTGAGTCACAAACGGGCCTTATTCTTAAGATGGTGTTTAAATTGATGATCTTTTTCTTAACCCTTTCACTTATATAGACGCTTTCTGACGCCTCTGCAGCAGACAGCTTTTTGAAAACATAGTGACAAAAGAAGAAATTGCACAAAACGTGCAATTTCTCCATTTGCCACAATGTTTTCCACTTTTTGTCATAGGTTATCCATTCAATTATGGAGATTTTCTATGTTTTGACAAAATACGTTCAAAGTCGTCTGCTGCAGAATTGACGTATGAGGGAAAGGGTTAAGCTATCCTGCTAAACCCTTTCGTAAATAAAACGATGTTTTCCCACTCACCTAAAATCTGAAACAGAAAATCTACAGGAGGCGAAAGGTGTCTATACGGGTAGACCTGCGCGGCATGCTTAGGCTGATCAGGGTCGATACTTTATGCAGAGTCCACAATGTTGGTTTTCTCACGGGACGAGTCATATGGGAAAATGTTGATGGAACAGTTATTGATTGTTTGGGGTTTAACGCCGTTTTTAACAATTTCTAAGTTATATCACGGCGGCCAGTTCACCTACTCATGCATTTCCTGATTTTCTCACACCAGTACTCCACACAACAATCTTCCCAAGCAACTGGCTGCTTTTCCACATAGACTAAGCCCATTGGTGGAAGACAAATGACGCAGGTCGTATTGACTTTTGTTAAACGTCTGAAAGAAAGTTGACCAAGCCAGGATTCAAACTCACAACCCCTGGAGTGACAGCCCACGTCGCTACCAACTGAGCTACCGGGGCTCTGCATTTTGGTTAATGGAACACACTGTAATTAACCCTTTCAAGCATATACACACATTCTGACGCCTACGCCTCTACAGCAGATGACTGAGTAAAAGTAGAAATTGTTATCCGATTAGCATTTTCCCCTTTAACTACAAGGTTTTCTTCTGAGTTCTGTATTCAAATATTGTTCTTTCATTGATAGCAAGTTTACATATTTTTGACTGAAATGATTTCAAAGTCCTCTACTACAGATTTGTTGTATGTGGGAAAGGGCTTATGTCTGAAAGGAATTAGAGTCTAGTAAGCCATAAAATGACTCTATGTAAACAATCCTATAAATCTTATTTATGACAAGACTTTGTGTAGAAAAGGATGGCATGCGCAGATTTATTGAGATCGAGATTTATTTGCAAGCAAAATGTGTAAGAGACTTATTTGAAACCATTATAATGTAAGAGGCTTATATTTGCAAACAAGATTTCTGTAAAAGACTTATTTGCAAACAAATTGCTGAGTCAGATCAAACTTTGTGGATGCTTATGTAGATCTCGATTGATGCTGAACATAAATCATAGATTTGATTGTCCAAGAGAATAACTCATAATGCAAGTAAAGGAAACTGCCAAAAAAATCCTTGGCAAATAATGCATATCTAGGTTTCACCATGTCAATTGTTTATAGAACCGATCAAACCTCATATTAATGCATGTTTTGGGCCATACAACAATCAAAGGAATACTTAAATGTCACCTATAACCCTTTCCCTCATATAGACGCTTTCTGACGCCTCTGCAGCAGAAGGCTTTTTGAAAACATAGTGACAAAAGAAGAAATTGCACAAAATGTGCAATTTCTCCTTTTGCCACAATGTTTTCCACTATTTGTCATAGGTTATCCATTCAATTATGGAGATTTTCTATGTTTTGACAAACTTCGTTGAAAGTCGTCTGCTGCAGAATTGTCATATGAGGAAAGGGTTAAAACATCAATTTAAATGAAATAAATGTGAAATTTGACTGTATCCCATCCTATAACTGTCCACTTCATCTTACCATTTTCATCATTTTTCGAACAATTTGACTGTATCCCATCCTGTAACTGTGTATAAATTAAGAGAACCTAGAATGCTTCCATCTTTATGGACAACACAAAATTGAATTGAATCTTTGTTCCATGTAAATCAACAAGTTTCAATCATCAATTGGCACTCTTTCTTTAATCTTTAAGATAGGACATCCTTTGTAAAGAGTAACCTCTCAGCTAAAAATTAATAGATAAATGTAGATGGAAGGTCCTGCATTATGCAAGAAAAACATCACTCCGCAAAGATGGTTCCCATCAGTTTGCACACAAGCGTGAGGGCTGTGCAAAAACTGTTTTCTTTCACATACCATTTAATAACTATCACATAAGGTCAAAACAACAAAAACTATCAAATCAAACAGTTCCAGTACATCCTATTTACAATGAATTTAAACTCATTGCACTCTGGTGAAGGTATACACCCATTTCTATGCAAAGAATGTTTTTTGTTAGGTATAATTTGGCAGTAGATCAGCTTGAATGCATATAAATTTTGTGTTATTTGTCCATAATGAGCAATTTCTCCTTTTGCCACAATGTTTTCAACTCTTTTCAATGATTAAACTTGCCCTTATAGAGATATACCATATTTGTGCGTAGATGTTTTCAAAGTCATCTGCTGCAGATAATGATTTGTTATATATATGTGGGAAAGGGTTTAATAAAATATAATGAGGTTGACAGTCACCCTAATCTTAAACCCCCTTTCCCACAAAGGCCTACACAAGATTTATGACGCCTCTGCCACAGACGATTATTGAAAACATTGTGACAAAAGAAGAAATTGCTCATCGTGTGCAATTTCCTTTTGCAACTGTTCTGAACTCTTTTAACCCTTTCCCACATGTATACAGGAAATCTGCAGCAGACAACTTTGAAAACAACTAGGCAAAAGAATGGAAAATCTCGACAAACGATGATTTAGTTATTGAATAGAGTTGAAGAAATTGTGACAAATTGAGAAATTGCTCATTATGAACAATTTCTCCATTTGCCACATTGTTTTCAAAAGTTGTCTGCTGCAGATGCGTTGAAATGCGTCTGCAAGTGGGAAAGGATTAAATAATGGAGTTGATACCAAAGCAGTCTATTGGAGAATTGTTGTATGTCGGATAGGGTTCAAAATTAAGGCAAGCAAAAAAAATAAGGAAGTTTGAAGATTTTGTTAAACCCTTTCCCACATATATAACAAATCTGCAGCAGACGACGTTGAAGTCATTTATTAAAAAATATGCAAATCTCTATGAATGAATGTTCAAATACTTAAAAAAGTTGAAAACAGTGTGGCAAAAGGAGAAATTGCTCATAATGAGCAATTTCTCCTTTTGTCACTGTTTTCAAAACTCGTCTGCTCAAAATATTTCAAGAAGTGGGAAAGGGTAAAAAGACAAAATTGCCATGCTTACCTGAAGACATGATCTGTCCGTCCTCTGGCAATTCTCCTTTTTCCACAATAGTTTTAAAAGTCATCTACAGCAGATGTGTTAAAGTGGATCTGTAAGTCAAAAAGATTAATTTACAAACATTTTAGAAAGTTCTGTCTTTCCTAGAGTATCATATAGATTCATGCCAGAACGATACTCATTAATATGTATGAAAGCTCAAACCGAAGCACGCCTATAGATTACTCGTACAAAGTCATCATAAGAGATTGAAAAACGATAATTCAGTACAATCTTACTGCTTTTCACATATCAAATCTCAACCCCATAGGACTTTTTAACCGCCATTTTGTTTCCGGTTTTACTGGACTGAAAAAGTAACTTCGTAACCTATTAATTTCATAACCGGTATATCAGCGGACACGATATTCCTCAGTTTTGATTGGATGAAAAATAAATTACAAAACAAAAAATACTAAAAACTATATGTGATAATTTCCTTGTAATTACACTCGTTTTCTATTTTTAAAATAATATTTTCTCAACTAACCGGATGTAAACACATGCAAATGTGACGTCATTGTAACGCAAGTGACGTCATTGTAATTAATGAATAAACAAAAAAAGGAAAACAACAGAAATGGAAGAAAAGGATAGTTTGACTCGTCCCAAATGTAGTTCCGTACATTATGGATTTCGTTCATTGGAAGTACTTTTTGAAGGGTAAATGAACTATTCTTTTGTACCTGTCATCATTATTTCATGGATTTTATATCTTGGCAAAATAGAGAAGCAGCACTTGAAAATGATAGCAAGCATTTCAAAGGAAGTTATCGTTCGTTACACAGACCAAGTGCGCGACACCTCAGATATTATTTTATCTGAAAAAAAGAAGAAGAATTATGTTTCTGTATTGACATAACTTCATTTTATGGTAATATATTATTTGTAAAAACTTGCTTAAAAATATAGCTGCATTTCTAAATTATTTTGTGTATCTGTCATTTGAAGCCGAAGCCGTCCAGTCAAATGTTGACCCCATTTAGAAAAATATCATATCCTCGTGTGTGAGGTCCGGATCACTAACTAAACAAACTGAGATAGTTTGAATAAATGAAGTAAGAATTTAAAAAGACTTTCGAGGTTTAACAGCACCATATCTAACCTTTCATCGCATATGTGTTTTTTCTCACACACATGAATATTTCTGTTTCTGAACTTATTGTATTTACTTGTGTTTTTCAGGGAGTTTCGAATCAAGTGAGTGTGTTTTGGATCACGTGATTTGTTACTGAATAAAAGTAGATTTCTGAGAAGTTGTAGGTCGGGGGAATATCAAAAATCTATTTTAACTGTCAAATAATGCAGCTGTCAATCGTGTATGTGGCTTATATAGGAAACAAAGTACTAAAACAGATATTAAAATAAAAATAACTTTTATGGATAATCTGTGTAACCTCCATGGTTCATCACAATATTAAAATAAAGTAAAAATATATCTATCTCAAGAAAGTCAACAAAATATCTCCCTAAAAATTAAGTTGCTATTGCAACTACGTTTTATAACCTTTGTTCAAAGGCAACACTTCCCTGAAAAATAATAATTAATTATTTTAACCCTTTCCCACATGTATACAAAAAAAAAAGTATAGAAAAGAAATATTGTCAGCTGATACGAAACTGACATGTATACAGGATGATTCATTAACATCATTTTTTCAGATAATCTCCATCTTCGCAAAATCTACTTAAATGAAACTAAAAGATTTATCAAGTAAATGCATGTATGTTTTGTCTTTCAATTACGGAAAGCGTTTTTCGATAAATGATGCATTGGTAAAATGTCGCCAGGTAAATTTTACGACTGAATGATTTACGAGAAAAACAACAATAGCTTTTCAATTAAAATTGATTGAATTTTCTAGATATAAAAGTTTTGTTTTTTTTGTAAACATTGCTTCTGTGCATATTTTCTTAAAATACATTGATCTGATCCGGAACTACCACACTAACTGTAAATGTTTGGGGACTGACACTGCTTAATTAATTGTTCTTGCTTTCACACAACCTAGGCTTTGCCTATTAACATGTTATACAGATATATAACAACAAAAGAAAACATTAATACAACAACTACACAAGAGTATCTGATACCAGAAATGCCTTTTTTCTTGGGACAAACATGCAGAACAAATAACCCCCTTTCTAAACGTATCGTCAAACATCCCGTCATATAAACTGGTACAAAGACATTTGACTGGTATAAAGATGCAGTTGCTCGCTCCGTCTTCAATATATAAGGATGAACTGGTTTTTAAGGCTTAAAGTTTTAAATCTTCACATAATTTGTGTGACTGTGTTACGATTTTTTGCCAATAAATGTCAAGTGGAGTAACAGAAAGAAACCGTGACAGTCTGTCCAAGAGAAATAACTCGTGCAAAACTATGCAATCGTACTCAGTCAAATTCGTACGACCTATGTGCATGGTTGGTTATTATAATAAATTGGACGAAAAATAATAAGCGAGTTCTCATTTGTGACTGTCACAGATTTGCGTGAAAATTGGAGTGCATTTACCCATTTTTCCTAATAGATAAGACCTTAGTGACATACAGTTGTACAGTGGTACTCGTACCAAAGGTACCGCGTTCGAATACCGTGAAGAAAGCGTTCTGCCTTTGGAATTTTTTCCACACAAACAGCACGAGTTTTGGTTATGTCTCCAGCAAGCAGACACCGAGCGTGATTAATATAAGCTTAAAGGTGATATACGGAGGTTTTTATTTGTTCTTATTATTGAATATAATTGAAGTTCAACCCATAATAACAAGTTTTAAATCATATAAATTACGAAAAATAATCTTTTCTAACATTATTTAGTTTTTTAACTTGAATTCCCGAACATTTATGCCATGGATTACCCCGCCTGATTTTAAGATCACAAAAGTAATTTCCCCTTAATTTGTGACGTCACAGTAGAACCTCCGGATTTAAATAGATGAATAGAACAAAGGCCAATTTCCAAAAATGTATGGTCCAAAAAGGCCGATTATGAGGAAGGGCCACTTTTTAGGTTCGTATACAAGTATGTTTGCTGTAGATTATGAATCAGATGGGGTTTGTAAATTTATCCGTGTTATAATTGATTACAGTTTGCTTTGAATGTTTATTTAACTTCCTTAAGTAGCAGTCCAGCTAAGAATCACAGGTGTTTGTATCGGTCGATATTATTCATAGATAACGTCACTATATTACTATCCTTAACACTAAATTTAACGTTTTGAAAATGTGGAAATCAACAAACAACTTGTGAAGCAGATCATTTTCGTGACTTTTTTCAAGTAACTTTCGGTTTGTCTACATGCAAATTTCGAGGTATATTTCAAGGAAGGGAAGTTGACTCCGTTGTGTTTTCATCCTCTACACACTGAGAAATGGGAAACACTCAGAGGAATAAGTTACCAGCCAAAAGATACTGGAAGATCATGAAGATTTATTTAATTCCTGTTAGCATAGGTAATTTCTGTTTTGATAAATATAGTATTTACTTTCCCACATATTCATGCATTTTGACACCTCTGCAGCAGACAACTATTGTAAATATTGCCACAAAGTGGAAATAAAATTCACAACATAATGACTTGTAACAATGTTTAAACCATTATTTAAAAATTCTATTTTACTTCCAGAGATTTTTCATATTTTTTTCTGGATTTTTTCAAAGTAGTCTGCTGCAGATTTGTTGTATGCAGGAAATTGTTAATTTACTGTTCAATTACATGTTTTTTGTGTATTACTTTCTTCATATAGTTATGTTTTTAAAGCAGCTAGACTCCATCTGTTGAATACTAAAATATGTATTTGCTAAGACTGAGTATTGTGGAGGTCTTATATACATCTGTTGCTTGTTTTGAGAATAGTTCAGTCTTTTAATAGTTTTATCACAACTCATTTCTCTTATTGGAAGAAAACAACTAGTTACAAGGGTTCAACTTAATCATTATTATGCAACATAGCTTAGTTCTCATATGATTTCATTGTTACTCATGGCTAGGATATGTCAGTATAATACTTATGTATGAATAACTTTTCAACAATTCATCTTTTAAACCTTGATTTAGTGTTTACAATTTCTAATACCTCATGCAGCAGAAGACTTCTGAAATTAATACACATGTGTATTGTTGAACCTCTATCAAAAAAGTTCAAACTAGTACTTGGATCCTATCTAGATATTACTTATTACATATTTTCTTTCAGATGTTTTCAAAGCAAATTACTATCACTATCAGAATTTAATATGCTATACATTACACAAATATATGTCAAATATCATAATAAATGTGTGTCTAGATATCTATTTTTATTTGATTATATATTTTTCAGATTAACTATGTGATGTGCCTTATTGGACAACATGGACAGGACAGTTACCCTGCACTATTGGTGGACACCTATGAGAGCCTTTAGAATACTTTCTCAAGTGACAGATTCACAAGATAGAAATTCAACTTTCAGAATAATCAATTGAACTTGAATTCATACATAGAAACTTCATTGTAGGAGAGTGTTCACTTTATCATTATGTGTCTATGTATATTTACCTAGATATGTATTCATCATGCAACAGTAGAATTTACATGGATAATATAATTCTCTCCCAAATTGTTATACATGGTAAAAAGGGAAGAGCATTTTGAAACTGTATACAAAACTATACAGTTGATTATTTTTATAAACATTTTGCTTCAACTTCAGGAATTTGAATAACTATTTGAATTAACAGATTATCAACACTGACAAATTTAGCCTATTTCCACATTTAACCAACTTTGAAAACATGTTGGCTAAGATTTGGAAAATCTTTATAAATTTATTAGAACTTGGGAATCAATTTGAAAAACCTTGTTCCAAAAAAAGAAATATCTCATTAAGAGCAATGTCTATTTTGCTGCAATGTTTTAATATATATATACAACATATCTGCAGCAGACGAATTTGAAACATCTTTGCAAAAACATGGAAAATCTTTATTTATATAAATGAAGAAATAATTACTGAAAAAAATTGAAAATATTTTGACAAAAGGTGAAATTGCTTGTTTTCATTATTTGTCTGCTGCACGGGCATCCAAAAGCGTGTATATGTGGGAAATGGTTAAAAGATTTGATGCATATGGGTATGCTTGTTTCAAACAGGTTAAGAAGCATAAACCTGAAAAATATAAGGAAAATTGTGACAAAATATAACTTGGATTTGGAAGAATAGAAAGCATTATTGGAAAAAGAAGTAATTGCTCATTATGAGCAATTCCTTTTATACAGCTATGATTTCAGATGTTTAACTACATGTATACCGCTGCAGAGGCATCAATTTAATTTCTAACAGGCCTTGTTATACTTATTGAAAAGAATGTGAGACAAAGATATTGTTATATATTGTTATGTTTTGTGTAAATCATATTCATGTATGATTTTATTATTTCATGACAGGGCACTTTCTATCCCTGTCAACTATGACAGTATGTAGAAGTGCTCTTTGGCAGGACAAAGTTCCTGTCCTTGAAGTTGTACTGGTTAGTCATCAAGGGATCATGTATAAGTGCACTGTTGCTCTGATATAGCCAAAGTTCTTTTGAAAATGTTCTAAAACACAAATAACCAGAATGCAGGAATATTATTTTAAATGTATAACTGTCTTTTGTTGAGCCATACTTATGGGATGATTATTTGACGGATTAGAGGTTAATCTCATAATGTACAGAGCTATATACTGTACATGCCAGGTGCATCATTATTCAAGATTTGTGTTGACATATATCCACATATTTAAAAAAAAAACATGTGCTGGTTTATAAGAATTGGGGATCTTTCAAAAGGTTTTAGCTCAATAAGTTTAGTTACTCTTAACTGATTTTGATCAAATATCACAGATAATTGCTCATTCAAAAAGCTATCTAATGATTAGTTATTGGGGTCACAAATGTTGAGTATGACTAATTTTTAAAAAAAAAAATCAGATGTAAATGGCTTTTTCAGAAAGCTAGCTCTGGATTGTAATTTAGGTCTTATCAGGTCAAGGTCTAGGTCACTTACTAAAACATAGAAACGTTTTGATTTCCACTTAATTACTTCAGTTTTTCCTGACAAATTGTAATCAAATTTAACAGATAGCTACATTATACAGAAAGCTAGCTATTGATTGCATTTAGAGTCACTTTGGTCAAGGTCATTGTTACTGGTTATTTTTAAGATGAAACATTAACTCTATAAGAGGCCACACATATCATGTAATCCTACCAGAATATTCCTTTTCATAACATTTTAATCAATGTTAGAATGGGTCATGTGGGGTCAAAAGCTAATACACTAGGTCAAATTGTTGGACATTGTGAACACTTTGGTGGCCACATTTTCCATTCAATCTCAATCAACTCTCTAATGTCCTTAAATTTAGCAGGGAGGTTGGGCATGAACACATATGATTACGGTCAAAGGTCATGGTCAAAGTGACTTTGAACACAAACAACTTTTCTTATTGATCCGACTTATAAGCTCCCATTTCATGCCAATTTTATTCAATCTTCTAAATTCAATCTTCCAAATCTCCCGGACAATGTGACACTCAGGGGCTCATAATGTTTGACAAATTTATCTGTCGATATATATATGTGATGTAATGAAATACTATTTTATCAAAATTTACCTTTTTTTTTCAATTCAACAATTTCAGTCTATATCCATTTTTTTGGATTGCAATATTTACATGTACATCACATAAATAAGATTTATTTGTTACTATGGCAATAGTAGAATCTAAGTGTCCACTGTGATTGAAAACTGAATAAACGTAAATATTTTATTTTATTAATATATAGGCAGATTATCAACGATAACAGTTAATTTTCACAAAATTATTCAATGAATTACTTCTGTTATACTCTTTAGTTAGCATGTTTCCTTAGTAACATGTTTTTATTAGGTGTTTTTCTTACAAACATTTATAAACCTTATTTTAAGAAAGATTTTAAAATTGTACTTATTGTTGAAATGAAAATTATGTAGTCTCGTACTCCCTTTTCCCTGGAATTTCTAGTTGCAATGGCAACAAGAAGTTTGATATTGATTTAATATTTAATGATTTTGAAAGGGGGCATATAGGAGAACCATTTGTGGAACTTAAATATTTTTATGCCACATCAATCATAATTCTATTTAGAATTTATTTCCTTGAGCAAGAAAAAATTGATAAAATACCACAAGAAAAGATGACAATTTTTTGAAAATTCTATACCAGGCTACATTCTTTTTTTTTATATATGTTTGTGACAAAGGTCAACTCGCACAGTGTAATCAAATCACTTCTATCCATGTGCTCATTGGAGATAACAAACTGATCAAATATTGACATTTTTGGGCTTTTTTTCCTAGTGAAAAATAATGGTAAATTGGTTGCCATGGTAACCGAATGTCTATTCATACATCATACTCTTGATAAGTTTTTAAGATGTATAAAACTCTGTTTTTTATAAAATAATGTATTTATATTATAGGATGTCTTTCATTATTTCTTTAATTTGCTTTCAAAATGATGCACATTTATGGTTTTAAAATCCAAAAATCAACTTGTTCTTAAGGTAAAGCTGTAACCATGCATGACAACCACTTTTTCTTTTTGTGCAAATTTTAATTATTTTTGTGCAAATTTTGACCTTTGACCTCTAAGTGTGACCTTGAAATATGAGGTACAGGCCTGGATCTTTTGCGCGACACGCCGCCTCGCCTCATCATGGTGAACGTTTGTGCCAAGTTTCTTTGAAATCCTATGATGCATGGTTAAGATGCAGGTCGGACAAGGTTAGGTGGGACTGACAGACAGACGGACGGACAAACTCATGGGAAAGTACTTGTGGGGTTATTTCCTTTGATGTTTTATTGTGGGGTGCACCCCACAAGTATGCTATTCATTCCGTAATTACATCCCTTTTACGGAATGAATAACATTAATATGCAAATAAAATGCCCATTATAAAAGAAACAAAAAAACTACTTATCTAAGTGTCTTAATAAGGGTGGGCACCCCACAACTACACATGCGGACTCACGGACGGACGGAATAGACCAAACCTATAGTCGCGAAACCGATCTTCGATGGGTAGGGGACTAATTACTGAGTAGAACACACTTTAGAGGATGTCACCTTTGAAGTTGTGTTGCATTTGGTGCAGTGATAACTGAGGAAATGTGGTTCGAATATAATCAAAATGTTAACAGGTGCGTGCAAAGACGGACAGACAGACGCAACACAGAACGTTTAGTTTTGCAATAGCTTGACTATCTTTCTGCCAGTGGACCTTAAACTAACCAAAAGCATTATTTACATTGTTTCGGTTCTGAAAAGTTTCTGAGTAAGACTTCATAAAGCTTGTATATGCTAAAAGAGAATAATCAGTTGAGAATGAAAATTACGAAAACACCCGAGATAAGAAGCCATTTTAAAAAAAATCTATACTAGGCTACATATTTTTATTTTTGATATGTTTTGGCCAAGAGCCAATTCCCAACTTATAATCAATCAAATTGCTTCTATCCCCGTGCTCATCGGATATAATGATATGGTAACCACTTACCCATGCATACATCCAAATTTTGATATATTACAAAAAGCATTATTTACATTGTTTCGGTTGTGAAAAGTTTCCGAGTAAGACTTCATAAAGCTTGTATATATGCTAAAAGAGAATAATCAGTTGAAAATGAAAATTACGAAAACACCCGAGATAAGAAGCCATTTAAAAAAAATCTATACTAGGCTACATATTTTTATTTTTGATATGTTTTGGCCAAGAGCCAATTCCCAACTTATAATCAATCAAATGGCTTCTATCCCTGTGCTCATCGGATATAATGATATGTTAAAAATGTCATATTTTTATTGTTTTTTCATTTTGAAAAATTATAGAAAATTGGTTGCCATGGTAACCACTTACCCATGCATACATCCAAATTTTGATATAATTTCTTAATTCATTTAATGTAATAGTATAAAAAGGAAAGCATTTATATTCTATAATGTTTATGGTAATTTATCTATTTTCAATATGAAATGATGCAAATATAAAGATTTTAGGCCTAAATAAGCTTGTTTTTAAGGTAGAGCTGTTACCATGGCAACGGATTGAATTTTGACCCGCAACATGTCAAATTATTAGTTTTACATCATTTTGAATCTATTTAACAAAAAAAATAAAGATTCTAGACTATGGATGAATCGCCCCCTGCATGATTCTTAGCTGGACTAAAAAACCTAATCCGTTAAAGGCTAAAACAGTCAAATGGACTTGTCCAGCTTTGCGTCGGTATGATTTCATAGCCAATTTAACCCCTTTTCAGCGCCGAATTGTTTTAAAGTAGACTCTTCCATGTTCAAACGCGGACGACTCTATTTTCATGGCATAGGATTTTTGGAATATTTTTATAACTCACAGCGAAACAATGCAGATTTCAGGTGAGACAGCTCGTTACGAGCTGACTCACCTGAATCTGTATTGTTTGCAAAAAGCTCAATATTGCCTTTGGCGCTGAAAGAGTTAAGGAACATCAAGATAAGTGTGTTGAGTTTGTAATCCAACAGTGAGGAGCGTGATCGGACACCTGGGTTGGTCAGGTTGTGTTCTGGTGACACTTGCTTTACAACATCGATTTCAGCAGTTAAAGTGTTAATGGCAACTTCCGGTAATCTTTAATATTACCAAAAAACGCAATCATTTGAATGACAAGTCGATAATCAATAAATCGGTGATCAATAAATCGATGTTATCGATTGCACGATTTTAGGATTGGTGATTTAAAATTATAATAGTAACTTATTGCATGTATACCTAGTTGGTTACTGTTCCGACGAGAAGCCGAAGCGGTAAGTGAAATTTAATATTCTAAATGATTTGTGGACCTGGACATCCACCCATATTGTTACCATGTGTTGATGTAAATTTAGTTTCAACGTATTTATTTTCCATAAATCACAGGGACTTGCTCCACTCTCTTAGACTATCGGTTTAGTACATTGTAAGTGAGTGTAAGGAACGGTCACTCTGCGATAGGAGACTGGAGCAAGTCCCTGTGCATAAATGTTCACATTCTATGACATATAATACAAAAATAAAAACATGTGGATGTAATTATAAGCTTAAAGCTTATAGTAATTATACCCCCGATAAACGAAGTTTAGAGGGGGTATATTGGAGTCACCCTGTGGTTGGTCGGTCGGTTGGTCCGTTGCGATTTTCCTTGTCCGGAGCATAACTTTAAAACTAATTGTTGGAATTTAATAAAACTTCATAGGATGATACAACACATTGAGAGGAAGTGCGGTGTACAGGAACCATAACTCTATTTTACCTAAATACAGAGTTATTGCCCTTTGTTACTTTTTCTTGTCCGGAGAATTACTTAATAACTAACAGATGGAATCTAATAAAACTACATACAATGGTAGAGCATAATCAGCAGAAGTGCAGTATACAAGAACCATAACTCTAATTTACATAATTACAGAGTTATTGCCCTTTGTTACTTTTTCTTATTCGTAGAGTCTTGTCCGGAGCATAACTTTAAAACAAATTGTTGAAATTTAATAAAACTTCATAGGATGATACAACACATTGAGACGAAGTGTGGTGTACAGGAACCATAACTCTATTTTATCTAAATACAGAGTTATTGCCCTTTGTTACTTTTTCTTGTCCGGAGAATTACTTAATAACTAACAGATGGAATCTAATAAAACTACATACAATGGTAGAGCATAATGTGAGGAAGTGCAGTGTACAAGAACCATAACTCTAATTTACATAATTACAGAGTTATTGCCCTTTGTTACTTTTTCTTGTTCGTAGAGTCTTGTCTGGAGCATAACTTTATAACTAATTGTTGGAATTTAATAAAACATCATAGGATGATACAACACATTGAGAGGAAGTGCGGTGTACAGGAACCATAACTATTTTACCTAAATACAGAGTTATTGCCCTTTGTTACTTTTTCTTGTCCGGAAAATTACTGAATAACTAACAGATGGAATCTAATAAAACTACATACAATGGTAGAGCATAATCAGGAAGTGCAGTGTACAAGAACCATAACTCTACTTTACATAATTACAGAGTTATTGCCCTTTGTTACTTTTTCTTGTTCGTTGAGTCTTGTCCGGAGCATAACTTTAAAACTAATTGTTGGAATTTAATAAAACTTCATAGGATGATACAACACATTGAGAGGAAGTGCAGTGTACAAGAACCATAACTATATTTTATCTAAATACAGAGTTATTGCCCTTTGTTACTTTTTCTTGTCCGGAGAATTACTTAATAACTAACAGATGGAATCTAATAAGACTGCATACAATGGTAGAGCATAATCAGAGGAAGTGCAGTGTACACGAACCATAACTCTAATTTACATAATTACAGAGTTATTGCCCTTTGTTACTTTTTCTTGTTCGTAGAGTCTTGTCCGGAGCATAACTTTAAAACTAATTGTTGGAATTTAATAAAACTTCATAGGATGATACAACACATTGAGAGGAAGTGCGGTGTACAGGAACCATAACTCTATTTTACCTAAATACAGAGTTATTGCCCTTTGTTACTTTTTCTTGTCCGGAGAATTACTTAATTACTAACAGATGGAATCTAATAAGACTGCATACAATGGTAGAGCATAATGAGAGGAAGTGCAGTGTACACGAACCATAACTCTAATTTACATAATTACAGAGTTATTGCCCTTTGTTACTTTTTCTTGTTCGTAGAGTCTTGTCCGGAGCATAACTTAAAAACTAATTGTTGGAATTTAATAAAACTTCATAGGATGATACAACACATTGAGAGGAAGTGCGGTGTACAGGAACAATAACTCTATTTTACCTAAATACAGAGTTATTGCCCTTTGTTACTTTTTCTTGTCCGGAAAATTACCTAATAACTAACAGATGGAATCTAATAAACCTACATACAATGGTAGAGCATAATCAGAGGAGTGCAGTGTACAAGAACCATAACTCTACTTTACATAATTACAGAGTTATTGCCCTTTGTTACTTTTTCTTGTTCGTAGTCTTGTCCGGAGCATAACTTTAAAACTAATTGTTGGAATTTAATAAAACTTCATAGGATGATACAACACATTGAGAGGAAGTGCGGTGTACAAGAACCATAACTCTATTTTACCTAAATACAGAGTTATTGCCCTTTGTTACTTTTTCTTGTCCAGAGAATTACTTAATAACTAACCGGTGGAATCTAATAAAACTGCATACAATGGTAGAGCATAACGAGAGGAAGTGCAGTGTACAAGAACCATAACTCTTATTTACATAATTACAGAGTTATTGCCCTTTGTTACTTTTTCTTGTCCGGAGAATTATTTAATAACTAACAGATGGAATCTAATAAAACTACATACAACGGTAGAGCATAATCAGAGGAAGTGCAGTGTACAAGAACCATAACTCTAATTTACATAATTACAGAGTTATTGCCCTTTGTTATCCAAAAATGAACAAAACAAGAATAACCCGATCCATAACATTGTCCTTTTAAGGTGGGGTTTCTAAATATTTCACAACCTTTCCTATCAGGGCGGCGTTCGGGGGTATTAATCACATTCAGTGATAGTTCTAGTTATCTTTACTACATTGAAACAGTTAATGCCAATTTACCTTCTTATCTTATCCATTCTCTAGTATCCGAACTAAGTCTTTCATTTATGAATTTGAGATACTGACTATTCTACGTGTGTTTATTCTCCGAAACACAGCAGAAAACGTAGAATAATAATATCGAACAGGGTCCAATTCCACCAACTTTACTTAGCGCTAAGTTATACTTAAGTACTTAAAAGCATATTTCATCAGTTTTGTTTCCCTAATATTTTGTAGAACATGAATGGTGGAATGTATCTATGAACATGACGTAGGTTAACATAAATAGTTACGTTGCTGACTAACAATACTTCTTAAGAAATGGAATATTTAGATTTTAATTTTATTAGGGAAACAAAACTGATAGAATACCATTCTAAGTATCTAAGTATAAGCGAGCGCTAAGTAAGGCTTGTGTAATTGGACCTTGGTGCTTACGTTTCCATATACTGCATTAGAAAGGATCATTTATACGATGTAGCACAGACAAAATGAAGATTGTAAAATATCAAAATGATAGAGTTGTGGTTTCCCCATCAATATATTGATATATGAGACGTCCCACGAGAAAACCAACAGTGTGGACTTTGCGTAAAATATCGACCCGGATCAGCCTAAGCATGCCGTGTAGGCTAACCCGGAAAAACACTTTTCGCCTCCTGTGGATTTTCTGTTTAATGAATCATTAATAAATACCTCAATACCCCGGAGATGTAATGTGTCGGCCCGGATAAGATTGCGTTTACTGCGCAGGCTGATCTGGGTCGATACATTATGCAGAGTCCATAATGTCGGTTTTATACACGTGTTTAACTCTTTACCACATGCACCAAATCTGCAGCGGACCATTTAAAAAAAAAATCGGCTGAATATTGAAAAGGGAAAGTTTAATTAATGTAAATAGTTGAAAACATTGTGACAAACGGAAACATTGCTCATTATGAACACATTCGCTTTTTTGTAGGAAAAATAGTGATACAACATTCTTCTCTACCTCAACCTGCTCTACACGACTTTAAACAGCATTGGCAATAAATAATACAACAATATCAGCCCACATATATCCTCAGTCTGACCCTGGTCTACTTTGTTCGCGACTCCTGCCAAGTAAAAACTACTCATTACATTGATAGATTGACTGACGTTCATCCCCGCTTTCAAGAATGTCCAGTCATATCCCGGGTTCGATCCCCAGTCGCGGCACTACGGTCGTGGTGGAGTGCCATTGGGCAAGGCACTTTTTCTGGCCTAGTACTGGTTTGTTTACCCAGGGATCATGAATAATTGAACTGTCGTTGTGATATAACTGAAATAATGTTGAAAGCGGCGTAAAACCCAATAAAACAAAAACATATTACGGTGGTGAGTTCACATTCCCTTGTGATTTCTGCTTTTCTCCTATCTGTACACCACACCAACGGCATTTCCTAGAAACTGGCTGCTTTTCCACATAGACCGTAAGCCCATTGGTAGTAAACAAAATGACGGTTGTCGACAATGACTATTGTCAATCGTTCGAACTCATAACCCAAGGATTGACTGCGCATGACGCTACCGACTGAACTTCTTAGATACACAATTTATACTCTGTTTAAATGTAAACCTTTCCCACTTACAGACGTATCTTGCTATTAGCAAATGCCATTGAAGATGATTGAAGCCTCTTCTGTTAACAATTGTGATGATTTTGATAAACACTGATTTGAGGCATATCAAGACTTGATTTCATTGTTATAACCCTTTCCCACCTGCAGACGCATTTTGACGCAATAGCAGCAGACGACTTTTGAAAACATTGTGGCCAAAGGTGAAATTGCTCATGGTGAGCAATTTCTCCTTTGGCCACAATGTTTTCAACTTTATTTAACAATTAAGCTATCTTATATGGAGATTTTTCAGGTTTTTGACATTATGTTTGCAAAATCGTCTGCTGCAGATTTGTTTATGTGGGAAAGATGTTACAAATTTAGCCCTATCCCAACTGTTAACGCATATACAGCACACAAGTTTTGAACACATTTGTGACAGAAGGCAAAATTGCTCATAACAAACAAGTTCTCCGTTTGCCACAATGTTTCCAGCTTAATACAATGATTCAACTTTTATTCTTGGTTAGATGTTTACACACTCGTCATGTGAGAATAACTTAAACGTCTACCCGGATGTGTAAAACGATGATACCTTTAGAGCCCTCTCATTTAAGCAACACCGAAGAAAAATAATGAATGTATGCTGATAAAACGGAATCCAATACATTTTTGGGAACGGGAGAAATGGTGCAATTCGTAATACATGTTCCACAACTTTATAAAATGTCGTCTGCTGCAAAGGCATCTACAAGCCGTATCCAGCAAATATTGAACTTGTAGAATTCAATTGTGTTTAGATTGTTCTATACACGTCGCTTTCAACAGCATAACAGTATTCCCAGGATAAATTTTTCAGTAAAATCGGTATTACGTAATAGCATCCTGGCACTGTTGCCTCTTCCGTATTACTTATCTAATCCGTATCCCCCGCTCCCATGACTGATACTCAAACTAACGTGGCGCTAGAAGCTGCTTTAATACTTGAATTAATGATTGGAGTATATTGGAAACCCCTCTCAATTTTCGCGGAGGCACAGGTTGATCTGGGCTCGCCATTCTTACAGATCGTTTAAAAAGTGTTTTGCTAATCCACGACTAGTTTTCAATTATTTATTTGTTTTCTTACATTTCAGAACAATAGATCATGAAGTTCTCAAGTCTATTTGTATTCGTAGTTCTTGCCGTGCTTAATTTGGCACTGGCGCAGTTTGGTCGCGGCGGCGGCGGTGGCATAGGCAGCATTTTCAATATTCTGATCTTTGGTAAGTTCTCCTCACTTAATTCACGCAATTCAACTAAAACATAATTGAGCCGGTGTTAACCAATTAAATTTCTGGAAGCTGAGATTGTATAATTTGATAGATTGATCAAATGTCCATCGCAAACTCATGTCGGTAATTGAATCCATAAAATTGCAACAATGGATTTGATTTACCTTTTCACAGGGCTCTTACAACTCGAATAAGAAAGCAGTAGGCAAACGATATTTTCAAATAAAAGTATTACTATTAAATGGAGAAAACGGCATGTAATATGTTAAAATTGCGATATATGTCATGTCAAATAATCGGATCTAAGTACTTCGCTGTACGATTAATAGTTCTGACTACTCATTATAAGTGGTCGTCTCGAACAATGTTTTTAAAAGTCGTCTGCTGCTGTTGCGTTAAAATGCGTCTGCAGGTGGGAAAGGGTTAATGTCTAACCTGATTTATACCGAACGATTTGGTAAGCGACAATTCAATTGGCTAACGCAAAGGTCAATCTGATGTCAGCCGACCTGTATTGGACAGTCTTCAGATCTATACGAGCGAGAGACGTTTGTGTCTGGTTTAATGAGACTGCTCAAGTAACATACTTCAACATACTTCAACATACTTCGACATATAAAAGGGACTTTGGTGCCATATATTTGAAATAAAACTAAATCGATGGGTTTCACCAATTTGTCATGGTTATCAGTATAAATCATATAAATATTTCGTCAAACTGTGCAAGTGATAATGTATTTAATTGACTGAAACGCCTTTTGTTTACATGAAAGTATATGACATTCGATTCAACGTTTTACCCGTCTTTAAAATATATAAGCCGCGTCTAGCGATACGGGGTCTACATTATGTTCCGCGTTGACATCATGTAAAGTTATATTTGCGTAATGGTACTGCGGCTTCACTTCCTGATATAATCAACATTATGAACTGTGCGTAAGGTATCGACCCGGATCAGCCTAAGCATGCCGCGCAGGCTAACTCGGACAGACACCTTTCGCCGTCTGTGGATTTTCTGTTTCAAGGATCATTACTCTATACCTCTATCCCCCTGAGACGGAATGTGTCGGCTGATCTGGGTCGATACTTTACGCAGAGTCCACAATGTTTGGTTTTTTCGCGGAACGGCTCATATCGTATCGACCAGATCAGCCTGCGCTGTCCGTGCATACTGATCCGGCCGACACATTCCGTCTAAGGGGGGATAGATAGAGTAGTGATTCCTGAAACAGAAAATCCACAGGAGGTGAAAAGTGTCTGTCCGGGTTAGCCTGCGCGGCATGCTAAGGCTGATCCGGGTCGATACATTACGCAGAGTCCACAATGTTGGTTTTCTCGTGGAACGGCTCATATTATTGCTCAAGTAATGTTTAACTGTGAAGCGTGTTGCTCTGTCTGTATACAGTGCAAGCTGAGTGCAGACTGAATATAAGCTGAGTGCAGGTCGAGTGCAGACTGAGTGCATACTGAGTGAAGATTGAGTGCAGAGTAAGTTTAAACTGAGTGCAGACTGAGTGCATATTGAGTTCAGACTGGGTGAAGATTGGGTGTAGACTGAGTGAAGATTGGGTGCAGACTGATAGCAAACTGATGTGAGCATATGCTCAATCTCAGCAGTGTTTTTATTGTCGCATACATGCAATATAGCTCAAGTTGTATCTTCTGATAAAAAGAAACCTCTTCTAGTATAGCCCTATGCGTAATATGCGATCCTGTTTCTTGTAAGATTAAAGATTTCGCTATTCTTAACTCAGATGAACATATATTTCCAGTGTTTGTATTCATCACCATTCTCTCCGTCCTCAACACCAACGTGCTTCCGACGACGACGACCCCAGCCCCAACCACAATCCCACCAGTGGTTATAGTAATGTCACCCCCATAAAGCACTCCGTACTCTATCACGAAAGGTAAGTCATCGTCGGCTTCTTCAATTCGAATCTTCTTCTTCATCATCATTATATTATCATCATCATCTCCTTCTTATTATTCTACTGATTCTACTTCTTCTTCGTCTTATTCCCTTTGTTTTTGTTCTTTCTTCTTGTTTTTATTATTTTGTCTTCGTAATTTTCTTCTTCGGCTTTTTCTGATTCATATTCTTCTGTATCGTCTTCATCATCTTATTCTACTTCTTTGTCCTCATTATCTTTTTCTTCCTCGACTTCTACTTCCACGTGTTTGTCTTCTTCTCCTTCTTCTCCTCCACCATATGCGTCTTCTACTCGGCTTATTTCTATATAATCATTGATAGTAAGTACTGAAAGTAGCAGTGGTAGACATAGATGGGGACGTTCGAAGATATGAAACAACGAAATAATATGTTTAATTTCAATCCTTTGTTGCCCATTTCAGAGAATGTGTAATCAACAATGGCAGAAATGGTGAAACTCAAGGACAAATATTCAAATTGACGAAATTCCAGGAAAAGTATTGAATTCGACGAAATTCAAGAAGAAATGTTTTAATCGTTGTTTTCAAACTGTTCCAAATTTTTGAAATAAAATATACAACTCAGTTAATGTGGCGTTCTGTTGACATTGTCGAAGGCTTATGTTGTTAATTCGGTAACAATACTACTCATGTTTCATGGAGTTTATGATCGAATTCCGTCTTCCTCCCTTCTCGGTCAATATTGTTTTCCGACGATTACAAAAATGACATTGTTGCAAGTGTACCATGACATTTTCCTTTATATTCGAACAATGCAACATGTACCAGAAACGCGTCCTGTAAAAGTATAGACTAGCTTGCGGAAACAAATAACAGATACATGTGTCAAGGGTTAAATTATTATATAAAACCCATATAATGCAGGGCTTCTAGGGTTTAGAGTTTATAAAAAGTACACACACATCGATATGCAGTGCTTTGAATTCCAACCATGCATTGTCTAGAACTTATAAGATGTACAAAACACATACAAAAACACACAAAACACACACACACACACACACACACCACACACCACACACACACACACACACACACCACACACACACACACCACACACACACACACACACACACACGGGCACGCACGCACACACATATAGACAGACAGACAGACAGACACCCCCCCGCCTCCGTAACGTAACTGCTACTAGTCTTATATGTAATATATATTTAGAAGTTAAATTGCAATATTGTAACAACACTGTCTGATCTACTGATCTACACGATTTACCATCTTCACATACTACATCCATGACTTCAGAGACCAGCTTAGTTTACCGAAATATAGTAATACAGAAAGACATACATGATGATAGACATGCATAGACAGATATACATACAAACGCATAGACAGATAAACATACAGATTGACAGACACAATGTCATGTTTATAAACATATAACCGAATAAATGCATACAAGCAGATTGACAGTTACACCAGCAGATACACTGAGGGATAGACGGACAAACATACATATATACATAAACATAAATACAAACATAAACATAAAGACATAAATACAGATAGATATACACTCAGATAGACATAAATTCTGAGACACATGAATAAATGCAGACATACATACATACATACATACATACATACATACATACATACATACATGCATACATACTGATAGACACTCATGATGATAGACATACATAGACATATAGACTTACAAACGCATAGACCGATACACATACAGACTGCACATGGATACACTTGCAAACAGACAAACAGGCAGATTGACAGTTACACCAATAGATAGACGGACATACATATCTACATAAACAAAAAGACATACATACATACATGCATACATACATACATACATACATACATACATACATACATACTTACAGAGACACATGAATAAACACAGATATAAATACATAGTGATACACATACATAATGATAGACATACATAATGATAGACATACATTCATGATGATATACATACATGGACAGATAAACATACAAATACATAGACAGATAGGCATACACACACACATAGCTAGATAAACATACACATGCATATAGTCAGATTGACAGTTACACAGTTATTATTACACAAATTATAGATATAAACACGCATTTAGGAGAAAGTTCACCAGTGTGATACCTAAATGGATCGCAAATGTGCGTATTCCACTTTCGTTCCGCCTCGCAAACGTTCAAAAGTAGCCCGATCCTAGGTTGTTTTGGCATTTGATGGTAGAAGAAACACTCCTCTAACCAACCATACCATTGGTTCGGCTTAGATCACTATATTCAAGAAAAAGGCAGGGCCCATTCGAATACGGTCTCAAAATTGTATTGTAATTAGATAAGTTCGAGAACGTAATTGCCGTTTACTTATTGAATTAGATAATTAAGAAGTTTGAGAATATAATTGCCGTTAATTAAATTGATCAGTATAAAAAGGCCACCATTGTATAAATTAATACTCATAATAAGTTATAACTGCTTTAGATTTGATCTCGTGCTGTTTGAACATAATATATTAATAGGCAAAGCCTAGGTCGTGTGAAAGCAAGAACAATTAATTAAGCACTGTCAGTCCCACAACAAGAAACAAATTAATAGGCAAATTGTAGAAAGTTACCAAACAGAATTTGAAAAACATATTGAAAAAACCCAAACTTATCATGCATTTAAGTTTAATTAATTTGTACATATCTGTTTTATTTTTTATTAGGTTAGAATTGTAACGGACTGTAAGATTTCCAAGGATGTTGATGGAAAACAACACTAGAAGACATTGAAGAATGTTCTGATTTATTTTTACAAATGCTAGTTATTTGTAAACTGGTAATACATATAATTGGAAACTGACTCTTACCTTGGTTGATTGAATGACTTGAGCTTAACATTACTTTCGATGGTACTTCAGTTCACCTTACATTTTCCCCTGGCTTTCTAGAATACTAAAATACTCCACACAACAATCTTCTAAGGCACATAAGATGAAAACACTATGCATACAGACTGAGAAAACTGTAATTGTTGACAAATATTTTCAAAAGTCCCATTTATAATGATGTATGTTGGAAAGGGTAAAGTTTAGCCCCTTGCCTGATGTAAATTACTTGATTTCTGTGACTAATCTGAATATATTGTCAGAATGGTGTAATTGATCCAAAATGAACATATCCAAAATGAACAATATATGTTCCTATTCAACAACAAATCCCTTTGAACCCCTATCTCCTTTTCTGGTTTTTAATTTGTAAAACATGAAACAGCATCAGGTTATTTGTTAATAAGTTCCAGACTTAGTGTCTGAACAACTGATTATGTATGTATACATGTATATGAAATATGTCGTTTGAAAAAAAAGTGGATAGTGAAAGATCTTATCGGACCTTGAACATGTAAAGATTCTCAGAGTTATCAATGATGATAACTTTTCCTTTTTAATTGTTATTGCGCAATTATAAAAGCTTTTGAAAAGGGTACAGGGAGTAAACTATTTTCACTAGAAGCCAGGATAAAAATGTAATAAGTGTTTAAGTAAGACTACTCCCCACAACATAATTGTTTCATGTATAAATGTTAAGTTTAGTTGCTTCTTTCAAATCATGTACCTGCTGAGATTTGAACTCAGAACTCTTGTTAGACCAGGACTGGTGTTCTACCATTAAACTACAGTATAGGTTTTTACTTTGAGCAGCAGTTCATGAATATATGTGTAATTTTAATATGTTAATAGGCAAAGCCTAGGTGTGTGAAAGCAAGAACAATTAATTAAGCACTGTCAGTCCTACAACAAGAAACAAATTAATAGGCATTTTGTAGAAAGTTACCAAACAGAATTTGAAAAACATAATATTATTGAAAAAACCCAAACTTATCATGCATTTAAGTTTAATTAATTTGTACATATCTGTTTTATTTTTTATTAGGTCAGAATTGTAACAGACTGTAAGATTTCCAAGGATGTTGATGGAAAACAACACTAGAAGGCATTGAAGAATGTTTTGATTTATTTTTACAAATGCTAGTTATTTGTAAACTGGTAATACATATAATTGGAAACTGACTCTTACCATGGTTGATTGAATGACTTGAGCTTAACATTACTTTCGATGGTACTTCAGTTCACCTAACATTTTCCCCTGGCTTTCTAGAATACTAAAATACTCCACACAACAATCTTCCAAGGCACATGGCTAACTTTGCATGATCTGGCTGAATGTTTTTAAGATGAAAACACTATGCATACAGACTGAGAAAAATGTAATTTTTGACAAATATTTTCAAAAGTCCCATTTATAATGATGTATGTTGGAAAGGGTAAAGTTTAGCCCCTTGCCTGATGTAAATTACTTGATTTCTGTGACTAATCTGAATAGATTGTCAGAATGGTGTAATTGATCCAAAATGAACATATCCAAAATGAACAATATATGTTCCTATTCAACAACATTTCCCTTTGAACCCCTATCTCCTTTTCTGGTCTTCAATTTGTAAAACATGAAACAGCATCAGGTTATTTGTTAATAAGTTCCAGACTTAGTGTCTGAACAACTGATTATGTATGTATATATGTCGTTTGAAAAAAAGGGGATAGTGAAAGATCTTATCAGACCTTGAACATGTACAGATTCTCAGAGTTATCAATCATGATAACTTTTCCTTTTTTTAATTGTTATTGCGCAATTATAAAAGCTTTTGAAAAGGGTACAGGGAGTAAACTATTTTTACTAGAAGCCAGGATAAAAATGTAATAAGTGTTTAAGTAAGACTACTCCCCACAACATAATTGTTTCATGTATAAATTGTTAAGTTTAGTTGCTTCTTTCAAATCATGTACCTGCTGAGATTTGAACTCAGAACTCTTGTTAGACCAGGTCGAGGGCTTGGTGTGAAACTGTTGTAACTAAAAACCTATTTTGAAAACCCTTGTTTAGGGGCAATGTTGACCCCTTTGTAAACAATGCAAATTTAGGTGCCATTGCTCAGAATGAGCAATGTCACCTAAATTACCATTGTTTACCAAGAAAAATGATTTAACACTTATAAAGACTTTATGGCGAGGTGATTAACCTTGGTAAAAAAAATACCAATTTTAGTTACAACCGTTTCACGCCAAGCCCTCGAGGTGTTCTACCACTAAACTACAGTATAGGTTTTTACTTTGAGCAGCAGTTCATGAAAATATGTATAATTTTATTACCAGTAAAGTATAAGATTTTTTTTTGTTACAATGAATGTATACTAGTTTAAATTTTACCATTTCTATTGTATAGATTATACAATTTCACACAGAAAAATGGATAAATTTCACAATAAATTACATAGAAAACAGAAAAGATATACATTTCGGTGGTATTTCAGTTATATCAGAAGACAGAACACTTATGTGAGGTCACTGGGTGACTTATAACTGACATTAATTATGATTTATAATATATAGCCCTTTCTGTTGACAAACAGTTCTATGACATCATTGGTTGTGCTCCCAAGTATGAAAATAGTGCTGTCAATAGATGTTGAATCTTTTGTAAATGTGGTTTGAATACATACATGCAGAGTATTTAAAATAACCTACTGGAAATATTGTTGAAATTCTAAGTAACAAGTTTGTCCAATCTGATCAATAAACAAATTTTGGATAAAAACAAATGAAATTCAGCCTGTTGAAAGAAAAGTAATGTGTTTTACTGATAGCCCACATATGACATCATTTCTTTAAAACAATCATGACTCATTTGAGCTTGATCAATAAACATAATTTGGTTAAAAAAAAGATGAATCTAATAGAAATGCAGCCTGTTGAAAGAAAAGTAATGTGTTTTATTGATAGCCCACATATGACATCATTCCTTTAAAACAATGGACTCATTTGAGTTTGATCAATAAACAAATTTTGGATAAAAAAAAGCTGAAACTACTAGAAATTCAGCCTGTTGAATGAACAGTTATGTGTTTTTACTGATAGTCCACATATGACATCATTTCTTTAAATCAATGGACTCATTTGGAGGCATGAAAGTGTTTTCCTCTCTTTCAGGTTGGAGGATATATGGCTTAAGACATTTACTATGTATACCTCAAAACAAGGGTGAACTGATTCTGGCCATACTTTCATGATTTGACAAATGCTAGGTCATAGACATAAACTGTTAAACTGTACAATGTAAAAAAAAAAAAAGTATATTGAAGGCAAATAATTGCCTTCAGAAATTGACTGAAGTTTTGTTTGTTTACTACATTTACTTCAATATATTAATAAACGTCTGAAAGTAAATACAACTAGACAGTCGAAGATATGATAGTTTAGCTATTTCCTTGAGTGGGGTCAACATTTGACAAGACGGCTTCGGCTTCAAATGACAGATACAGACAAAAACAATACACACTATGTGACGTGACGCGATGTGACGTAAGCATCGTGGAACAGATACAGACAAAAACAATACACACGATGTGACGTCACGCGATTTGACGAAAGCATCGTGGAACGGTTCTCAACTGCAGATACTAACAAATAATTTAGAAATTAAGTTATATTTTTAAGCAAATTATTGATATAATAAATATGCTACCTTGAAATGAAGCTATGTCGATACAGAAACAGAATTGTTCGTCCTTTTCAGTTTAAATAATATCCGAGGCCAGTGTAACGAACGATAACTTCCGTTGAAATATTTACAATATAAAATCCATGAAATAACTATGACAGTTACAAAAGAATAGTCGACTTACCCTTCATAAAGTCCTTGCAGTGAATGAAATCCATTTCTGACGAGTCAAACTATCTTTTCCTACCATTCCTGTCGTTTTCCTTTTGTTAACTATTTATTACTTGCCTTACAATGACGTTACTTTCGTTGCAATGACGTCACATTTGGATGTGTTTACTTCCGGTTAAGAAAATATCATTTTAAAAATAGAAAACGAGTGCAATTACACGCAAATTATCACTTGTCAGATTCCTTGTTTTCTTTCCTTTATCGAGAAGGAATTTAATTTAATTTTTCTCTCTAGTTCTTAGTATTTTTTTATTTGTCAAAACATACGAATATCGTGAATGCGGGTTTTACCGGTTACGAAATTAATAGGTTACGGTAATTTGTCCGTCCAGTAAGACCGGAAGCAAAATGGCCGAAAAAAAGTGCTATGGGGTTGAGATTTGATATGTGAAAAACAGTAAGATTGTACTGAATTCTCGTTGTGTTCGTACGTGTAACCTATAGGCGTGCTTCGCTCGAGCTTTCACACGTATTACCAGTAAAGTATAAGATTTTTTTTTGTTACAATGAATGTAATACTAGTTTAAATTTTACCATTTCTATTGTATAGATTATACAATTTCACACAGAAAAATGGATTTCACAATAAATTACATAGAAAACAGAAAAGATATACATTTCGGTGGTATTTCAGTTATATCAGAGGACAGAACACTTATGTGAGGTCACGGGGTGACTTATAACTGACATTAATTATGATTTATAATATAGCCTTTTCTGTTGAAAAACAGTTCTATGACATCATTGGTTGTTGTGCTCCCAAGTATGAAAATAGTGCTGTCAATAGATGTTGAATCTTTTGTAAATGTGGTTTGAATACATACATGCAGAGTATTTAAAATAACCTAGTGGAAATAATGTTGAAATTCTTAGTAACAAGTTTGTCCAATCTGATCAATAAACACATTTTGGATACAAAAAAAAATGAAATTCAGCCTGTTGAAAGAAAAGTAATGTGTTTTACTGATAGCCCACATATGACATCATTTCTTTAAAACAATCATGACTCATTTGAGATTGATCAATAAACATATTTTGGTTAAAAAAAAGATGAATCTACTAGAAATGCAGCCTGTTGAAAGAAAAGTAATGTGTTTTATTGATAGCCCACATATGACATCATTCCTTTAAAACAATGGTCTCATTTTAGTTTGATCAATAAACAAATTTTGGATAAAAAAAGGTGAAACTACTAGAAATTCAGCCTGTTGAATGAAAAGTTATGTGTTTTACTGATAGTCCACATATGACATCATTTCTTTAAAACAATGGACTCATTTGGAGGCATGAAAGGGTTTTCCTCTCTTTCAGGTTGGAGGATATATGGCTTAAGACATTTACTATGTATACCCCAAAACCAGGGTGAACTGATTCTGGTCATACTTTCATGATTTGACAAATGCTAGGTCATAGACATAAACTGTTAAACTGTACAATATAAAAAAAAAAAAAGAATATTGAAGGCAAATAATTTGAAATGGACTGAAGTTTTGTTTGCATGTTTACTACATTTACTTCAATATATTAATAAACGTCTTAAAGCAAATACGACTGTCTTATTAATAAACGTCTTAAATACAACTAGACAGTCGAAGATATGATAGTTTAGCTATTTTCTTGAGTGGGTCAACATTTGACAAGACAGATTCGGCTTCAAATGACAGATACAGACAAAACAATACACACTATGTGACGTGACGCGATGTGACGTAAGCATCGTGGAACAGATACAGACAAAAACAATACACACGATGTGACGTCACGCGATTTGACGAAAGCATCGTGGAACGGTTCTCAACAGATACTAACAAATCATTTAGAAACGAAGTTATATTTTTAAGCAAATTATTGATATAATAAATATCCTACCTTGAAACGAAGCTATGTCGATACAGAAACAGAATTGTTCGTCCTTTTCAGTTTAAATAATATCCGAGGCCAGTGTAACGAACGATAACTTCCGTTGAAATATTTACAATCATTTTCAAGTGTTGATTGCTTCTCTATATTGCCAAGATATAAGATCCATGAAATAACTATGACAGGTACAAAAGAATAGTCGACTTACCCTTCATAAAGTCCTTGCAGTGAATGAAATCTATTTGTGACGAGTCAAACTATCTTTTCCTACCATTCCTGTCGTTTTCCTTTTGTTAATTATTTATTACTTGCCTTACAATTACGTTACTTTCGTTGCAATGACGTCATATTTGGATGTGTTTACTTCCGGTTGAGAAAATATCATTTTAAAAATAGAAAACGAGTGCAATTACACGCAAATTATCACGTGTCAGATTCCTTGTTTTCTTTCCTTTATCAAGAAGGAATTTAATTTAATTTTTCTCTCTAGTTCTTAGTATTTTTTTTATTTGTCAAAACATACGAATATCGTGAATGCGGGTTTTAACGGTTACGAAATTAATAGGTTACGGTAATTTGTCCGTCCAGTAAGACCGGAAGCAAAATGGCCGAAAAAAAGTGCTATGGGGTTGAGATTTGATATGTGAAAAACAGTAAGATTGTACTGAATTCTCGTTGTTTTGATCTCGTATGACGTGTTCGTACGGGTAACCTATAGGCGTGCTTCGCTCGAGCTTTCACACGTAATACAATTAGAGCGACAGAAATACGATTGACCATGGATATTTTAATAGACAGTGACTTGAGCGATGTTTCTGACTTTGACATTAATGAACCCGCACCAATAAGACCATATCAATACGAGCCGATCGCTAATGCACGCTCAGAAACAGTTACTAGCGACGAAGAAAGCACATCTGATTCTGATCCTTCATACGAGAACGACATCGACGAACAAATCCCGGATGTATCAATATGGTGAGAATTTTCTACTGCATTAGCCACGTAAACAGAGTCTATTATAAATCATTACATATACAAACAAGGAATTCTGTTAGATGAAATATGTTATTCAATGATATTCATAAGCGTTTTATTGAGAAAATTAAAGATGGCTGACCTTTTCATATTTGTATATCCCCAGACCCTACCATGCAAAACTAAGGCATATTTGCTTGCGACGAATTCACTTATGTGCACAAACAAAAGTTAAAATATTTATAAAGTTGATGTTTTGTTCAATTTTAATAGAACATAATACACACACAGAGAATATGGACTTAGATATCATATTCAATCAATCGATAGAAATCGACTTTAGATGCAATCAGTGATGTCCAAGAACCAATTGTTAAAAATATAGGGTCTTTACAATTGAGAATAAAATCAAAATATGATTGCAGGTTTCGACTTCCGATAGCATTAGGAATGATAAGTTTCACAAATCTGAAACTGTATATTAGATACATGTATATATTCAATGATAAATTTTCACTTTGAAGACATGGATTTATTTTTTAATCAGGTGTCAGTGTAACAACTGCATTAACATGCCAACTGTGATAGAAGCGAAATGCTGCCAAACAACCAATGTTGTCGATGGTAAAATAGAAGAGACATCAACCTGCATCACCGAACATGAGGGGTTTATTTCCAATTGTCTTAACATCCATGTAATGGAAGTTGCCTACTACGATTATGTTCTGACATCAGGCCCCCTTGAAGAGAACCAGCTTATACATCAGTAAGTGTTCAGTAACTACTCTCATCCAAATTAAAACTTCTTTGAATGAATACTACATATATACCTGACCCTATAGCTAAGTGGTTACACAAAAAGGTTGAATGTTCAAATCCCAGTGGTAAAAGTGAGGTCCATTTTGCTATGGTTGGCTGTTGAATAAACAGAAATTTAAATACAAAACCCAAAGATTGTCTTGTCTAATGTGGGGCATAGAACATAGATGAAGTATTATTAGTTAGAGGAACTTCTCAGTGGTATAGTGTCCAACCTATCTGAGGTCGCTGGTTCAATCCCGATCGGGTCATACCAATTTGCAAAGACTGAAAATGGTAGTAATGGTAACTAACCCAGGAAACACCGTTATATAACTGAAAATAACTCGTTAGTTAGAAATGTTGCACCCTTACAATTGACTGTCATTTTCAACAGGTGCTCAGCTATATTTCTACTTGAATGGCCCTTTCAATAGGAATGACAATATAATAAACAAAAACTTCAGTATAAACTTTATATAAATAATACTGTAAATTGTAGCAAGCTATTATCTTGTTTGGTCATTTTCTAGACTTATCACATCATAATCAACCCTATAAACCCTTTCCCACTTACAGACGCTTTTCAGACCTCTGAAACATTGTGATCAAATGAGCTATTGCTCCAACTGAAAAATGTCTCCGTTTTTCACAATGTTTTCAACTTGAATCAGTGTTTAATTACATAGTTTCGATGTTTTTAATATTTTGTCAGATGATTTTAAAGTTGTAGATGCAGTTTTGTTGTGTGTGTCAAAATAATTTTTTAATTAGTTGTTTATAATTAAAAACATGTTTAACACTTTCCAACTTGCAAATATATTGTGATGGCAGTTGAAAACATTGTGGCAAAAGAAAAAAATGTTCATCGTTTGATGTAATGTTTTCAAAAATCTTTCTCACTTATAGTTTTTTCATGTATGTAGGAAAGGGTATACACTGGAATTCTCATTAACAAGAATTTAAACTTGAAAACAAATTGTAATGTTTACCAATTCAGAGCTCTAGATAAGCAGCACTGTTTCATGTTGTAAGATACTTATTTGATATTAAAAACCTATGTTATGGGTTTTCAGAAGAATCCTCTCATACAACATAGGGTTTGGTTGAGTATTAAGAGAGATATTGTGAAAAGACAAGTACATGTATACCTATTATCCAGACCATTGTCAATTGACAAAAAGGAGAAATTGCACATAATGAGCAATTTTCCCTAATGTCACTATGTTTTTAAATGCTATCTACTACAGAGGAAATGTTTGTATGTGAGATAGAGTTAGGAGTACTAGTAGTCTCCCGACATTTACCTTATTAAATTTTGCCACTGTATAAGATAAAACCTCACCAATCAAGGTTTTACAGATCAAATCAACATACAGTACTTTCACCAGATTTAATTGTGACCAATAACTATTTGAATATTCTTTTCAGGCTCTATCGGCACATAGCGTACAGACGCTTCACAAGATGGGTATATGGGCTACTTGGCAAGAGAATACGACGAGTCATCCCTGCATCCCTGCATGTGCTGTAGCAGCAATAAGGAACTCTTTTCCCTCAGAAGAATATTGCGGCTTCAAATATCCTCAGTAAACTGCAATATAATTCACAAAAAAGTAAATAACAAGATTTGACTGCACTTATACAGTCTATTTACTATTTCAACTGTTTGTCTTTCAGCAAATTCAAACTAACTGAGAAAATTGTTCTCAAATAGATTACACTGTATTAATCAAAATCAAATGAACATGGGAAAAGGAACAAGTGGACTTTTGTAAACAGTTTAAGTCAAGATCCGCATGTATCTTACACAAGCTTGTTAAAAGCACCTGTCAACTTCTGTAAAGCTTTTCAAGACAGAGAAGATGCACAGGCTGGTCTGAACCTTCACTGTTCAGAAATTTTCCCATCTATTCTCTCAAAGTCCACCAAAACTTGTATATTGACCCCTCAAAGGAAAAATATATGTTTGATTTTTTAGACAATAGAACAATGTTAATATGTTTTCCTTTCCTGGATACTTCCTCACACTTAACCCTTTCCCGCATATAGATGCTTTCTGACACCTCTGTAGCAGACAGCTTTTTGAAAACATAGTGACAAAAGAAGAAATTTCTGAAAACCAGAAATTTCTCCTTTTTCCACAATGTTTGCCACTTTTAGTTATAGGTTATCCATTCAATTATAGAGATTTCCTATACTTTGACAAAACATGGTCAAAGTAGTCTGTTGCAGAATTGTCCTATGAGGGAAAGGGTTATACACAATATATATATATATTTACATATTTGAAGATATCTTTATCGTCTATTAAATCTTGCTTTATGTGATTTTACAACGTCTTCCTTTCTTATTCTTGGTGTGCTTTGTGCCAGTGGTTTAGGAGTTGCCTGTATTCTAAAACTGTTTGCTCTCTTGGCCTTAATGTAACTGTTGTTTTGCTGACGTTTCTCCAAAAGATTTTCCATGAGTTCATCAATATAACCTTAGAGAAGGAAAATAATAATACTTTTAGATGAAATTGTCAAGTCTTATTTTGTCAATGAAATTCACACTAATCAACCGACATTGTCACTGACAATAACTGTGGAGTTTGACCCCTACAATTTACAGGCGACTTAGGATTATTCTGGCTGCAGCATCATCTATTGAAAACCATGTGAAGGAAAAATGGCTAAAAAACATATTCCTAATTTTCAAACAAATTTTCAACTTAGTCTACAAAATTTTACTCTAAATTTTCAACTTTTCCCCAAGAAATATTATTACAATCTTAACTTTGATGAAATAAAAAGGAAATGTTAAATTGTGTTTAAGTTTTCAATAAGTGAAAAACATTGTTGAAAAAGAAGAAATTGCTCATAATGAGCATTTTTTCTGAGTTTGTCACAATGTTTTCAAATCAATTTGACATAACTAAGTTTCAACTAAGTGGTTGTTCCTACAGCTAGATGATGACTAGAATGGTAATAAGGAAATATATTGATCAGACGCTGATCCAGGTTTTCTCTGGATGTTTTAAAAGTTGTGACTGCACAATCCCTCGGGTCTCAGTTGTTATCCACCGATCCGTGTGATTGGATTGTGTATTAGAACCGGGCATTTGGAATCGGTTGTCCGGGGGGTTCTATCGCAGTTTTGATCCAGCAGCTTCAAACTTCGTCAGAATGTTTGTTTTGATAATATCTCGGCCAAATTCGAAAATGGGTCACGTGAGGTCAAAAGCTAGGCCACAAGGTCAAATTGAAGGAAAATCTTGTCAACACTCTCGATAAACTTATTTATATTTAGCATGTTAAAACTTTGTCAGAACAATTGGCTTGATGATATCAAGGCTAAGTTCCAGTATAGTTCTGTCCCGGTCAAATGCTAGGTCATTTAGGCAGCAGCTTCAAACTGTGTCAGAATGTTTGTCTTGATGATATCTAGGCCAAGCTTGAATAAGGGTCATGTCGGGTCAATAACTAGGTCACTATGATAATGGTCTTCATTTGAATGTTTTATTTAGCTACACACCTGAAAGCCAGTCAAGATTATGCACCTATCAATATTTTGCCTCGGGGGGGGGGGGGGGGGGGGGGGGGGCAGAGCCAGGGGAATTAGACAAGTTTTCCTTTTTGGGGTCTTATTCCCAATAATTTTGTCTAAATCCCCATAGTGGGAGATGCTTTGTGTACTCCGGGTACAGGGATGTAAAATCCGGCCAATGTCTATTTCCCACTAATAGAAGAACTCTGACGCATCTGCAGCAGAAGACTTTTGAAAACAGTGTGGCAAAAGGACGAATTGCTCATAATGAGCAATTTTTCCTTTTGCCACACTGTTTTCAACTGCATTCAAGAAGAATGTTATCATTTTTTTGAAGTTTTCCATTTTTTGAAAGCCGTTTGCTGCAGACTTGTCGTATGTGAGACAGGGTTAATAGAAAATGTTTTTGCGGAGGCGTAACTCAATCAAAATAAGGTTGTGCTCTCTAAAAACTAAACAAAAAACTATTTACGAACAGTGTTAAGCCTTTCCCCATAGAGGGAATCTGCAGAAGACGATATTTAAAACAGCTAGGCAAAAGTACAGAAAATCTCTACAAATGATAATATAGTTATAGAATAGAGTTGAAAACATTGTGGTAAATGGAGAAATTGCTCATCATGAGCAATTTCTCCATTTGCCACATTGTTTTCAAAAGTCGTCTACTGCAGATGCGTCGAAATGTGGTAAAAAATAAATCGGAATCTATCTGCACATCTGCGCATTCTAATCTGGATCAGCACAGTTGCCAATTGATCGCAGACTGTTCCAAGAAGGTTTTGACAAATATTTGTGAGTTTCGGGTCATACAGCCTGGAGACATGTCTTTATTTGTTAACACTTGTCATAAATACGCATTGTTGAACACGGCTAACACAATCTTATAAGTAAGTTATTTAACTAAGAAATTACTAAAATACTTAACAATTATTTATTTATGTAGATTTGTCATCCCCCCTGTACACAGATAGTCAAACGATGTACACAATACAATACAATACAATATATTTTAATTGCAATCATGTATATACAGTACAAATAGCAAAATATAAAAGTACAAAGAATCTACGAGATTTGTTATAAATGACCTTAAACTCCATATGAACATATTAAAGTATCAACGGTTTAACACAGTGTGTATAAAATTAAATTAATAGGCTAAATATAAACAGATGTCGAATTTTATTTTCTATTGTATGCTCATATTCTCCTTTGTTGAATGTATTGTTTCATATTTTCTCGAGAATTCTGTTTCTGATTTTTTTTCTGTTCTGCCCCATGTATATGTATATATGCATTGCGTAACGGACAACAAACATAAGGTTATATGCCAATAAATGATTTTGAACTTGACTCTTTCACTGCCGAATTTCACAAAGTCGACTCTTCCATATTAAAAATTGGACCATTCCATTTTTCGTTCGACATGAATTTCGTTAAAAATAATATGCATTGGTTGCAAAAGTCTTTAACTGCCTTTGACAGCGATAGGGTTTACTATAGAACCATATATAGGATGCCCGTTAACACAGTTCCCAACATGAACACGTGATTCCTTGAAGCATTTGAACTAGCTCTCAGGAGGTTACAGTCAAACGTGACGTTTGAAGTCTCCAAACTGTAAACCTTTCTATCGACATATTGTGGTGAACTCAGCTTACTGCACGTAAACCTGGCTCCTCGCTCTAGAGATCCAAGGCAGAAACTGGGTTCGAATCCGATCAGCGGTCCAATGCTCTCGCATTCACAATTTATCTCTGGTTTGTCGACGAAAAAACAAAATTTGACACCATTGCGGTTTTTGCAGGCGTTTGCCTTGTCCACATACCATGCAGTGTCGCCTTCAAGAGGATTTTTTGTAAAATCGACCCTGATCAGTTCCTTCGAAACACAAAATGTCCAAGGAACAGTTTTGAATCGGTTTCTAGAAAGATCCAGAACAAATAATCCTGGTATCGAAATTTCGGGAAGTGACGTCAGTTCATTACCAGACAGAATAAGGCCACGTAAAGATGGCGGAAATTTTGTAATCGGCGATAAATGAGTGATGCCATTTTTGGACAAATCAAGGAGTTCAATGGTTGACATATCCTTCAGGTTGACTGGAATCTCTTTTATACGATTCTGCGACAAGTCCAAGCTGATGACGGTATTTAAATCCGATAGATATTTGGGAAATCGTTCGATCTTGTTGGATTTGAGCTTTAGACACGTAACACCGCTGTCGATATCCGGGAAGTTCACTAGTCCGTATCTTTCTTTCTGGAACATTCGGACGTTGTCACCGAGGCATTTGAATTTGAAAGTATTGTAGGTACACTCCGAATATCCGAAATCGTATTTTCCCGCCAATACTACCTGGAACAGGAGCATCATGGTTAGTGCTTTTGGCATTAGTCTCAACATCTTGGTACTTGATGCACCTGCAAAAATAATATAAAATACTTATAATTATTGAAAAAGACTGAAACGTGCATATGTTAGATAGATAGATAGATAGATAGATAGATAGATAGATAGATAGATAGATAGATAAATATATTAGATTAGATTAGATAGATATATCAATATATTAGATTAGATTATATTATTTTAGATTAGATTAGATAGATAGATAGGTATATTAGATAGATAGATAGATCATAGATCCTGTATCAATTATTGTTTGTTATTGAGAAAAAAAAGAAAGAATGTGAATGAACAAATTAACAGTTCCCTTAGTATATTAAGACAAAGATGTTCTTTCTAGTATACAAAGATGTTCTTTCTAGTATAAATGCATATTTCAAGATGATGATTGAAATAACAGCAAAGCTAGCATTTTATTTCCTCAAAGTTTAAGTTTGACTCCTTCCTATTATTTCGGTAAAAGAGAACGTAAATAGAAAATGAAACATTTAATCGATAATAAACAACTCATTTAAACATTAAATATAAATTGATTAATTGATCAGAAGATTATGGTGTTGATAGATATGATTAAAAGAGAATGATTATAAAATAATAATATTAATATTAATATAATAATGATACTACTACTACTACTACTACTACTACTTCTACTACTACTACTACTACTACTACTACTACTCCTACTACTACTAATAATAATATAAAACTAAAACATATGATAATAATAATAATGATAATAAAATAATAATAATAATAATAATAATATTAAATAATATAAAACTGATAATAATAATAATAATAATAATAAACTATTAATAATGATAATGATAATTATATAATTTGTATACAACCACTTATAATGAATAAAACGCTAATAATAATAACAATACTACCAACTTTTAATTTTAGTTTAAACAAAAAGGTATGGCTTCAAAATGAAAATAAAATAATAAAGACAAACCCAAAATCTTGTAATCATGTAACAGCGAAGCAAAATTAAACAATATATACAAATAGTGGTTAAAGCAAATAAATCAGGCTGAATGAGATGATATTGTACTGTTTACGTTTTAAAACATTATAACAATGGCGATGCGGAAGGAAAAAATGGGTATTATTGTACCTCTGAACAGTGAAGACACAAGCGAACCTGCGCATCAACACAGTCTGACCAAGTCGTTATCTGTCCACAAACATGTTCAACAATGACATGCTTCGATGACGCTATTGATCAGAATCTAGAAGTGTAGCCTTACTGGCTCATATAGTATATTATGTGATGCGGAAACAAATATTAAATAAGACCATCCAACCCCTTTACCCATCACACAGCCACACTTATAATATGAACCGCGTCTAGCCATTTGGGATGTCAATTTATCTGCGTACAGTGAAGACTGAGGCGAGCTTGTGCAAAAGCACAGTTACACGAGAGGCTTCCCCGTCCGGCTACATGTAATGTAGTCCTAGAAGTATCTTTGGCGAAAAACCTAGAAGTGTAGCCGCATTACTTTTACGCTACATGTATTATACATTTGAGCCGTTTCATGAGAAAACAAAAAGTGTGTATTCTGCGTAAAGAATCAGCCTAAGCATGCAGCGCAGGCAAAACGGGGCAGGTTTCAGAAATCATTACTCTATCCCTCTTTATCCCGGAGACGAAATGTGTCGGCCCGGATCAGCCTGCGCGGACTGCGCATGCTGATATGGGTCGATCCCGTTACGGAGAGTCAATAAGACATCAAAAAGCCGCTAGTCGCGGCACGTATAGAATATACACCATAACTTGCGATTTCGGTCACCTTTTCCCTTTCCCACCTAAAAATAAAGCTCCATAGAGATTATATATAAAGGAACATGGGGAAATATCAATACGAAAGTGTTTTTTTTTTTAGTAGAGTTGAAATTCTTTTGGTAATGTAGAAAACGCTGATGAGCAATTAGTAAACATGCAAGTTTATGGTTGCAATGCGTTACCTCTACAATATAATTTTGACAAACATATTAAAACTGCTTGTAAAGTTAAGAACGTATTGCTTTTAAAAACCACAGGCTTACATGATCCCATCAACTGTTTTGATATTATAACAAACAAATAGCAAGTTGAAGAGGGAAAGATTAGGACACACTTAGACACACTTATACATCATATCCCGTTAGTAAAATAGGCAAACACCCATCTAATCCTTTACCTCACAATGACGCACTCTGACGCCTCTTCAGCAGACGGATTTTTGAAAACGAGCAATATCTTCTGTTGTCACCATGTTTTCAACTCTGTTCAATTATTGTACTTTCATTGAAAGGGAGTTTCCAATTGTATTCGGGTATGTTTTCAAAATCGTCTGCTGCAGATTTATTGTATGTGCGAAAGGGTTAATGTAGATGACTACAGATATCATATCAAGTAAACCTATAACACTTTCCCTCATATAGACGCTTTCTGACGCCTTTGCAGCAGACGGCTTTTTGAAAACATAGTGACAAAAGAAGAAATTGCAATTTCTTCTTTGGCCACAATGTTTTCTACTTTTTGTCATAGGTTATCCATTTAATTATAGAGATTTTCTATTTTTTGACAAAATATGTTCAAAGTCGTCTGCTGCAGATTAATTGTATGTGGGGAAAGGTTAATACCTATAATTGATTAGTCACCATGGGATGACCGTGAATACGTGCAGATCTGTGTTTGCTGTGATGTCACTGAACTACTGAACTACTGCTGAAACGGTTGCCAGGATGTAAGTGAATACGCCATACAACACCAAATCAATCGAATATGAGCCGTTCCACGAGAAAACCAACATTATGGACTCTGCGTACTGTATCGACCCAGATCAGTCCGCGCCGGCTAATCCGGGCCGACACATTTCGTCTCAGGGAGATAGAGGTATAGAGGAATGATTCCTGAAATGGAAAGTCCACAGTAGGCGAAAAGTGTCTATCCTGGTTAGATTGTGCAGCATGCTTATAGCTGATCAGTGTCACGACTTCACTCATAGTCCACTAGGTTAGTTTTCTCGTGGAACGGCTCATATAATAACGCAGTGAAGAACCTTCCTTCTTTTGTTATCATTTCCAATATGGAGAAGCATTTTGACGCCGTTGTTATGCCTGTTCTACCTGCAGCCACATCATTTAGTGCGGCCTAGGGGTTTAAGCGACTGAGTCATGGAAACCCCGCGTATTTCCGGAACCTGCCACAGACGACTTTTGAAAACACTGTGGCAAAAAGAATATTTCTAATAAATAACACAGAACTTTCACTTCTCTTCATTAAAACATTTTGGAGATTTTTCAATAATGTTGTCTTGATGGTTTTAAAGTCGTCTGCTGCGGATTTCTTGTAAGCTTGAAATGGGTTAAAATTCTACCCATGGTCAAGTACAAGCAAAAGTTATATGGATTTTACTTTTTCTTGTGTCAATTCGTGGCCCGCATCGTCTACCACTCCCGTGATTAGAAAATAAAACCCTTTTTTTTTGTATTACAGATACACTGCAAATAATATATTTCCAAAAACATAATCTAGAAGGCGGAGCGCAGGTTGATTCAATTCTTAACAGTTAATCTACAATAATTATGAACAAGTTGGCTACACTTTACATACAAATCAGTCATAAATCGCCATAAGAAAATGATTATCATGTGAAATAACCCAATCTCCATTGTAGTATAATTAGCTTACTGTAATTTTATCATGCTATTTATATATGTACTTTTGTATGTTTCGCCTTTTAAGGCATTTATTATTATTTTCGCCTAAAGATCATTTGACTTTGACTCGTGAATACGAGTCGGTCGGTATAGAATATCCGGGTTAAAATCGTCTGTTTTGCCGACTTTCCTGGGCTGTGACGATGGTGTAAAAAAAAATGCAAAAAAGAAAAACCCACCCAAAACCCTCAAATAAAACCGTATAGTTCATATGATATTTTCAAAGTAGGTTTCTTTGAAAAAATTCTGAGAAATAGCTTCTTTCTCGAAACTTAAAATTACAATTTGGTTACATAAGTCATTAAAAAACATTGTTAAAATGGGAGCAATTGCTCACACGGTTCTACTTATTACGTGAGAGTTTCAAAGTTATTTGCTGATCATGCGTTAAAAGTCATCTATATTACAGAAGAAGGTTTATATCGAGGAACGTTATTTGGTTTAAGAGAGATTGAATATAACATATGCAATACGATTTTTGTTAACCCCCTATCCCAAATACGACAAATCCGCAGCAGATGACTCTGACAATATCCAAATAATTATTGAAGAGGGCTGAAAACGCTGTAGAAAACGGATAACTTGCTCATTAAGAGCAATGTCTCCTTTTTACCATAATGTGTTCAAAAGTCGTCTACTGAAGCGAGGCCAGAAAGTGCATCTGCATGTGGGAAAGATTTAATGTTTGCATACTTAACTGATCCTCCAAAACGGAAACATAACATCCGTGATTTGAAGCAGTTATCATCCTTGACTTAAAATCATATGACACAAGTCATTAGTAATGATAAATCTCCGACGTTTACAATTATATTATAACATGTCCCTCATACAGAGACCCTTTCGTACCTTTAGAGCAAAATAACATTTGGAAAGGGAATGCTAAGAGCAAGCAATATTTCCCTTTCATATACTTTTCCCACACACAACACATCTGCAACGGACGACTTTGGACACACATTGGCAAACATATATATATATTTAAAATATAATTATTGAAAATGGTTAAAAACATAAAGGCCAAAAGCGAATTGATCTCCTTTGGCCACAATATATTCAAAAGTCGTCTGCTGTAGAGGGGGCAGAACGAGTATGTATGTATGTATGTATGTATGTATGTATGTATGTATGTATGTATGTATGTATGTATGTATGTATGTATGTATGTATGCCTATAAGGGTTAATGTTTTCATATAAGTTTCCTTTTTTCAAGACAATTTTTTTTCTTTCAATGTTTTTAAAGCAGACAATTAAATTGATTGATTGATTGGGGTTTTAACGCCGTTTTAACAATTTCTCAGTTATATCACGGCGGCCAGTTCACCTACTCATGCATCTCCTGGTTTGCTCACACCAGTACTCCACACAACAATCTTCCCAAGCAACTGGCTGCTTTTCCACATAGACTTAGCCCATTGGTGGAAGACGATTGACGCATGTCGCATTGACTTTTGTCAATCCTCGGAAAGAAAGTTGGCCGAGCCGGGATTCGAACTCATAGCCCCTGGATTGACAGCCCGCGTCGCTACCAACTGAGCAAAAGATGAATAACGCCGTGATACAACTGATATGAGCCGTCCCGAGAGAAAACAAACATTGTGGACTCTGCGTAAAGTATCGACCCGGATATGCTTAAGCATGCCGCGTAGGCTTACCCGGACAGATAATTTTCGCCTCCTGTGGTTTTTCTTTTTCAGGAATTATTACTCTTTATAGTGTAAGGGCCATTTTCGGCAGAATCGTGCACTTTGGGTTAAAAGCATGACACTTGGCATACATTTAAAACATCCACTACTGATTATTTTTCGATATGGACCCAAGTCAGCATCGCCCCCTGGAGACCGTGGCGGCCATTTTTCCGCCAAAATGGCCGACCATTTCTTCAAATGCTTTTATCTTTGTAATTATATGTAGTAGACATATATTCTTGGTGTCTAAATATACAGATTTCCGGCCAAGGAAGCCATTGGGCACACACACAATTTAATATAAAGTATTTTGTTTTAGAAATCACTTTTATATCATTTAAAATGGCCATTTATATACAACCAGTGAATAATTGTCAGTAGTAATACTAGTAACGACTGTTTGAATTATGCCAATCAACACCAATCAACCCACATATGCATGCTATGTTATGACAAAAAGTAACACACTATTACAGGATCTGTATTACCACAGCAAATAACAGTGTTGATTTAATACTGCACACGCCAAATACGAGTCACATTACAAGTTATTGTATGAAACATAGTATACTAAGGGTTTTCATACATACGACATTCGTCGCTTATTGTACGTCACACATAAGTGTCATAGATTGAGGTACATATCGCTATCAAATCTAAACATTTATAGTCACTCTTGGTTACAATTGCCTTCACAACGACATAGGGCAGTACACTGGAGGCTAGCCTTGCTGCATTTGCACAAACCCCTGCATGCCTTGCGGCAGTTACAGTGTATCAGTTCCTAACACATTTCTTGTGACTGACCAATGGTGGTCCATTTTGGTTTCCATGAACCATAACTTTGGTGCCATCCACAGTTTGCAGGACTTAGTAATATGTGTTCTTTTTGTAGTGATTGCCCCCAAACACGGTAAGAGGTTCGTAGTATATGCTGTTTTAGAGCTGCCGGTGTTGGAGGAATATTTTCCAAGAGTCTAGATCGACGTGTAAAGAGATGCTGCCTTGCTTCATTTACCTCCGTCAGTTGACATGTTTTGTCGTACAAGAGAACAACATACTTCTCTAGGACTTCAAATGTGCTGTCAAGTATACTTAGAGGGGCATCAGCGAGTAATGAGAATGCTTCATGCTGTCCTCTTGCCGATGCTTGCAAAGAAGGACGTTGTGTCACTTCCCGTGAACGCATGGAAAACTGCCAATGCTGGTGCCAAAGTAGCTGCAATAGTATGTGCTGCAATGTACCTATGGTGCATCCCTACACCAAATGATATCCAAACATCATGTGCCATTGGAATGCTTGCTAGTTTGGACAGAAATATCACGACCATATAGGTGTCGCATGTCCTGATCATTATCTTCTCATGACCATCATGTGCCGCATCAAGCAGATGAAGTATCAATCTTGTGTCGGCCTCTTCATGGGTGCATTGTTAAATTTGCTCTTTATCTCATCTCCTTGCACTTTGTCACCATATGTGATGAAGACTTGTTTTTCTGGAAGGTCTCTGCCTGTAGTCTCTTCTGCCAACAGGTGAAACAATACTGTCTTGTTCTCATTAACACGAAGGAAGCTTTTCCAGTTACTTGGCATCTTTGATGAAAACTCCACTCTCCTCCTAACCCCCTTACCTCTCTTTTCTCTGGTTGCTGCTTTCAGGCTGCCTTGGGTATAAACATTAAACATCCCACACTCTATCAATCATATCGGCATGTTCCAGCTGTTGCTCAATGTATGGCATGAATACTGTTTTAGAATAGTCTTCAAATGTTTGTTTCTTGGGGACATCATTTGCACGATCCAGTATATTTGAAGTAATTTGTGGGTTTGCGTCCACTGGTCGCGCCAGAGCTTCAATTTCTTCAAAGACCTCAACAAGACCATTCACTTCCTTGGCAAATGAGGTTTGAACAGCTGTAGTTTGCTCATTGTGTTTAGTTGAACCATGAATGGTGCCATCTTCAAACTCTGCCACCATTCTTGATATTTCGGGGCCTGCAACCATCCAGCGTTGTAGCGCATTTGGGTTGTCCAGTCAAGTCCACAGCCCCACCTTCACCTTTCACATTGACATTTGCCTGTTCGTGGGCTTGATCGAGTGCCATGGCGGAGAATGGATGGTTTGTTTTATGTGCAACGAACCTTCCTGCGACAAACTCCTGATAGATGGCAGGGTGCATTTCTGACAAAGAGTACATGTCTCGGATATGTACTGAGAGCCATCTATCATAGTTGATATGGTCGAAGCTGAATACCAATGGAATGAACGTTGCAATTGATTCTCGGTAGCTCAGAAAGTTTCCTGTCCTGATTGATTCGACGATCTGAAATATACAAAGTTCAATTTCAAGCACAATGGACCAATATTTAAACTGTGGTTGCTCTGCTGTCATCTTGCCACACCAGTCTGTGAAATTCAATAAAATCTCTCCCGCTAACAGAATTTCTTTGTATCTATCGTAGGCATCATGCCGCAGGATGGAGAGGGCAGCAGCTGTTATCTGATGAGCATGCCTTGTCCTGGTTACATGTGTGGCTTTCGACAGGGAGTCAGCGACTCCACGTGTTGCAATCCCGGCATTACAGATGGCAGTTGTCCCACCACTTCCATCAAGCCAGTCGCGAATGACCTTCAACGCTGTCATCTCTATGTGTAGTCCACCTGCCATGATAATATATTTATCTTCTCCATGTGTTGCAGTAAAGATCCACTGTATTGTTTTTGAAATTGCAAACAGTGGTTGATTCATTACTAGCACTGGAATTTGTCCAGGGTTGAGGTATTCTGTTGCAGCCTTTACTATATTCATCGAGTGTTTTATCATGGCTACCGAATGTGCTCATTCAAGGAACGGGCATGAGGGCCACAACTGTATTAGGAGCTGTTACAGCCTGCTGTATGGAAGCATGGTATGCAGACCATGAGACAAAATCTTCCTTGGTCAGCTCCTGTTTACTGAGCAGTCCCCGTATATGCTGCAACAAGATAATGTCGTTTGATGGTGCAGATGCTGCAATAGGAGTATCTGGCTTGACTGGTCCATTTAATTTAGGAACAACATGATCTGGTCTGATCAAGGAAACTGGCGGCACATTAGTATATGATGCAGGAAGTGCCTGTATTCTTTTTGTCTTCTCAGAAGTCTCATCAATGACTGGAATAACACGTGGTGTTCCATCATGTTGCTCCGAAGAAAGTTGTATTAAGGATTTGCCTGTTCCGTGAAACGAATCTCTTGCTTTTGAGGAACTCGGATTATGATCAATATTATCAACTGCTGCTACAGTGAAGATATTCCTGGCAAGTTTCGGAGGACACACCACTCCTTCCTCGTCATACATGGCACACACTTTGACTGGAATGTGTCCAGGGTTGAGGTATTCTGTTGCAGCCTTTACTTTATTCATCGAGTGTTTTATCATGGCTACCGAATGTGCGCATTCAAGGAACAGGGACACGAGGGCCACAACTGTGATAGGTGCTGTTACAACCTGCTGTATGGAAGCATGGTATGCAGACCATGAGACAAAGTCTTCCTTGGTCAGCTCCTGTTTACTAGGCAGTCCCCTCATATACTGAAACCAGATAATGTCGTTTTATGGTGCAACTGCAGCAATATAATTATCTGGCTTGACTGGTCCATTTAATTTAGGAACAACAGGATCTGGTCTGATCAAGGAAACTGGCGGCACATTAGTATATGCTGCAGGAAGTGCCTGTATTCTGTTTGTCTTCTCAGAAGTCTCATCAATGACTGGAATAACACGTGGTGCTCCGAAAGAAGTTGCATTAAGGATATGCCTGTTCCGTGAAAGGAATCTCTTGCTGTTGAGGAACTCGGATTATGATCAATATTATCTGCTGCTGTTACCGTGAAGATATTCCTGGCAAGGTTCGGAGGACACACCACTCCTTCCTCGTCATACATGGCACACACTTTGTTGGCTTTGTCAGTAGAAATTCCAAGTAAACGGTCATAAGAAATACACAGCCCCATGTTGTGGAGAGTGTCAACCAAGCCTTTCTTTCTTGTCTCTCCGTGTATCTTTAAGGCAAGATAGATTGGTGCGGGTATGGTACTTGGCATGATACTGGGCATCTATAGCTATGATGTCTCCACCAGTCAATTTTGCCAGCAGTTTTGTATCACACAGTTCTGTTGCACACGTCCTTACTTTGAAATCAACTTCAAACGTGGGTTCCTTGTAAAGGCCAACGGATCCAGCAGGATAATTACAGAAGATACACACATCGTTTTCCTGTGTTTGGTTATTGGTTTGGTTCCATATCTAAAAATAATCAGTAGAGGAGGTTTTATATGTGTGCCAAGTAACATGCTTTTAATCCAAAGTGCACGATGTTATGCTTAGCCGCCCCACTAATACTTCTATCCCCTTGAGACGGAATGTGTCGGCCCGGATCAGTCTGCGCGGACTGCCATAATCTTGGTGTTCTCGCGGGACGGCTAATATACTGTTGAAAACGGCATTAAATACTATTCAAACAAACGAAAACAAAAATCTAAAATCTAAAATTGAATGAAAACAATATAATCGTCCTTAGTATTGAAGTAAGATAATAACTGGAGTAGTTTGTGTTGATTGAACGAAGGCGTCATAAAGTAAACAGGGGCGTAGCTTGGCAATAATCAATGTGTATGCCGTCTCGTGAGCAAATCAACATTGTGGACTCTGCGTAAAGTATCGACCGGATCATCCTAGGCATGCCATACAGGCGTACCCGGATAGACACTTTTCGCCTCCTGGGGATTTTCTGTTTCAGGAATCACTACTCTATCTATTCCCCCCTAGACGGAATGTTTCGGCCGGATCAGTCTGCGCGGACAGCGCAGGCTGATCTGGTCGATAACTACGCAGATGTGTATCGCCGCAGCTGCATTTTGGGGGCATTTTTAGAAAAAATGTGTAGGCACGTGCCTACAGTGCCTCAAGGGAGCTACGCCCCCTGATTAATAATATAATTTGTCCAAATTGCTTGAAAAACCAAAGTGAAAAAACGAATATCATTTCCTTCTAATGTGTTCAAACTATTATGATCTAGAACTTATTTATTTAAAGATATTACTTTATTTAGCAATTAATTCAAAATGTCAGAAAATAACTCATCCATAAGTATGTTAATGTTAAAAATATATCAAAATGTATATGCTTTGCTAATTTGAAAAGGGTCAAGTTTGTCCATGATTATCACGTTGTTGAATATGTGTACGTTCTTCTGTAAAACTCCATGTCTTTTTTTTTGTATTTGTATTATATTATATTGCTTGTAGAGGACTCCGAAACCATTGGCCAATCCCTTTTCACAACACTAACTAGTAAATATCAAGGTAAGAATAAATAGTAAACATTGATGTTTTTCTTCTCTCAAATGACTATTATACATCATTAATCGTCAAGTTTATTTATATTATAAAAAAAAAATCAATTTTGTTTACATGCAATGTTTAATTCATACACCCAACACACATGTTATAAATTATGTGATAGTATGTAATACGTTAACTGAATGGGTATCAAGGGGAATAACTTATAACTTAATTTTATTCTTGATTATTTTTCAAACAATTGTTTATTCCCTTTAAACATGAGTTTGCTATGCAAGTTTCGAGCAGAAAAAGAATACACAGGCACTTCCTGCAGCATATACTAATGTGCCGCCAGTTTCCTTGTTCAGACCAGATCCTGTTGTTCCTAACTTAAGTGTATGTTTTTACCTCTACTGATATTTTTACACAGAGCAATGGTCTTGTTTTTGAATATTTCCTTCACTGTCCACAACAATTAGCCAAACAAATTCAAGCAAATAGCGCATTTTATTAACGCTGGTCGTAGTGGTATACATTCAACTTTCCCTCAGGCCAAAATAGTACTTCACTATATACAGCTGCGGCGATAGACATCTGCGTAATGTATCGACCAGATCAGCCTGCGCTGTCCGCGCAGACTGTTCCGGCCGACACATTCCGTCTTAGGGGGTATAGATGTATAGAGTAGTGATTCCTGAAACAGAAATTCCACAGGAGTGTCTATCCGGGTAGACCTGTGTGGCATGCTTATGCTGATCCGGGTCGATACTTTACGCAGAGTCCACAATGTTGATTTTCTCACGAGACGGCCTACACATTGATTATTGCAAAGCTACGTCCCTGGTAAAAGAATTGTGATAATATGGGTGTAATCTTTTCCTGAAATCTACTTATTTATCACTTCTTTGTTCCACTATAAAAGTAAAGCAAACCAATAATTCCATTTTTAAAGTATTTTGTACGACCAAACCAGGAATCGAACCCTGGGCTTGATACTGACTGCTCTAACAACTATACCATTGAGGCTGGTTCTATGCGTACATCAACCGTTAGTCTTTTGTGACTTCAGTGAAGATTAAGATCGACTAGTACATCTGTGTAGTCTGATCTGGAGCTTCACTGTTCACACATTAGTCATGAAAGACTTTTAAGAAAGGCCAGTAGAGCAGTGTCGATTCGTATTCGGAGCATGACTGTGCAGGCCGGTGTTTGTCTTCACATGAGCCGTCCCGCGAGAAAACCAACATTGTGGACTCTGCGTAAATGATCTACCAAGATCGACCTACGCAGTACGCGGACAGACACTTGTCGCCCCATGGAATTTTCTGTTTCAGGAATCATTACTCTATACCCCGAAAACGGAATGTATCGGCCAGGATTAGCCTGCGCGGGCTACGCAGGCTGATCTGGGTCGATACATTACGCAGATGCCACATTCTCCGGGGACGGCACATGTCATGTGAATATTGCGTTTAGGTTGGTTAAACAGGAGCATCGCTAAAATATTTAAAATGCTAATTTTCTGAACTCGTACGATTGTCTCTTTGTTCGATAGTAAATACGATGTGTCCATATGTGTGTTTTAAAATTGAGTCATCTGCTGCAGATTTGTTTTTTCAATATGTTTGACAAACTGTTATCAAAAGTAGTCTGCTTCAGATTTGGTGTAAGTTGGAAAAGGGTTAAGATTTGTCGAAACTGCATAAATACATCATACCAATATACACACGAGCATCATCTAGCAATTTATGGTATTATTGGCGTCAAAGAAACAATACATTAATCCAAGAACTACAATTAGTATCTCCTTTGTCGGCCAGTTTGATAGGCAAATATGATGAGCATAAATAGACTATATTTAAAAAATGCGTTAATTAGGAAAATACCAAGGAATTTGAGTTTGACAACCATATGTCGTTGATGCTTTTGTATGATCTGATTATATCGACTTCTTGATTTAATTATTTGTGATATTTCTCTTTTCAACATATAGTAAATTTGCCTATCAAAATGGCTGCCAGGGAAGGTACATTTTGTTGTTCTGGGACCTATGTATTAAAGGTACGCCAACGTACAACTAGTAGGGCTACATTTCTAGTTCTTTTATTTAAAGATACATATAGGTAAATGTAAAATATAGGCGAACAGTGAAGACTCTGATGTGCGTATCCACAGACCGACCATGCAGAGTCTTCACTGTGTGTATCCAAAGACCCACCCTGCAGAGTCTTCACTGTGCGTATCCACAGACCCACCCTGCAGAGTCTTCACTGTGAGTATCCACAGACACACCCTGCAGAGTCTTCACTGTGCGTATCCACAGACCCACCCTGCAGAGTCTTCACTGTGCGTATCTACAGACACACCCTGCAGAGTCTTCACTGTGCGTATCCACAGACCCACCCTGCAGAGTATTCACTGTGTGTATCCACAGACCCAACCTGCAGAGTCTTCACTGCGTATCCACAGACACACCCTGCATAATCTTCACTGTGCGTATCCACAGACCCACCCTGCATAGTCTTCACTGTGCGTATCCACAGACCCACCATGCAGAGTCTTCACTGTGCGTATCTACAGACACACCCTGCAGAGAGAATCCACAGACCCACCCTGCAGAGTCTTCACTGCGTATCCACAGACACTCCCTGCAGAGTCTTCACTGTGCGTATCCAAAGACCCACCCTGCAGATTCTTCACTGTGCGTATCCACAGACCCACCCTGCAGAGTCTTCACACTGCGTATCCACAGACCCACCCTGCAGAGTCTTCACTGTGCGTATCTACAGACACACCCTGCAGAGTCTTCACTGTGCGTATCTACAGACACACCCTGAAGAGTCTTCACTGTGCGTATCCACAGACCCACCCTGAAGAGTCTTCACTGTGCGTATCTATAGACACAACCTGCAGAGTCTTCACTGTGCGTATCTACAGACACACCCTGCAGAGTCTTCACTGTACGTATCTACAGACACACCATGCAGAGTCTGCACTGTGCGTATCTACAGACACAACCTGCAGAGTCTTCACTGTGCGTATCCACAGACACACCCTGCATAGTCTACACTGTGTGTAGCCACATACACACCCATGCAGAGTCTTCACTGTGCGTATCTACAGACCCACCCTGCATAGTCTCCACTGTGCGTATCCACAGACACACCATGCAGAGTATTCACTGTGAGTATCCACAGACACACCCTGCAGACTCTTCACTGTGCGTATCTACAGACACACCCTGCAGAGTCTTCACTGTGCGTATCTACAGACACACCCTGCAGAGTATTCACTGTACGTATATACAGACACAGCCTGCATAGTCTTCACTGTGCGTATCTACAGACACACCCTGCATATTCTTCACTGTGCGTATCCACAGACACACCATGCAGAGTTTTCACTGTGCGTATCTACAGACCCACCTTGCATAGTATTCACTGTACGTATCTACAGACACACCCTGCATATTCTTCACTGTGCGTATCTACAGACACACCCTGCAGTCTTCACTGTGCGTATCTACAGACACATCAAGCAGAGTATTCACTGAACGTATTTACAGACACACCATGCAGAGTATTCACTGTGCGTATCCACATACACATCATGCAGAGTATTCACTGAACGTATTTACAGACACACCATGCAGAGTATTCACTGAACGTATCTTCAGACACACCCTGCATAGTCTTCACTGTACGTATCTACATACACACCCTGCAGAGTCTTCACTGTGCGTATTTACAGACACACCATGCAGATTATTCACTGAACGTATCTACAGACACACCCTGCATAGTCTTCACTGTGCGTATCTACAGACCCACAATGCATAGTATACACTGAACGTATCTACAGACACCCCCGGCAGAGTCTTCACTGTGCGTATCTAAAGACACACCCTGCAGAGTCTTCACTGTACGTATCTACAGACACACCCTGCAGAGTCTTCACTGTGCGCCCAGATGCAGTAAGACCCAATATTGCCAACTGTGACTCACATATAGTTTCACTTAAGTCGGGATCAGGTAGGTTTTATTGGGGAATAGATTACCGCAAAAATGTCAACAAATTCGATATTTATGAATCATAATAATGTTCACCTGCGGGCTACCCAGACAAAATCGATCAACATCGATTTTGTATATATCCTTATCTAGATAATTTAAAATGAACTAATGTATAATCACACACGGAGAAAATGATTTAAACTGAAATATAAAAGGCTTCCTCAACCGATTCTCACATACAACAAAATAGTAGCAGACGATTTTGGAAACAGTTAGTTTAAAATATATAAGGGAAAGTTAATTCATGGGAAAGAATAGTAAACATTTTGGCGACAGGAGAAATTGCTCATTATGAGAAATTATTCCTTTTGTAACAATATTTTCAAAAGTCGTCTGCTGCAGAAGCTATAGAAAGTGTTTGTATGCGGGAGAGTGTCGAAAAGAAAATACAACAATATAAGCGCCTATAAACGTATATAACATGTAAATAACTAAGTATTACTCTTATTTCTATGTAAAATAGATTGCCTTTAAAATTTAAATGAAAATATTTTGATCAAAGTAACTCTTTACCCTTTCCCTCATACGACAATTTTGCAGCAGACGACTTTGAACGTATTTTGTCAAAACATAGAAAATCTCCATAATTGAATGGATAACCTATGACAAAAAGTGGAAAACATTGTGGCAAAAGGAGAAATTGCACGTTTTGTGCAATTTCTTCTTTTGTCACTATGTTTTCTAAAAGCTGTCTGCTGCAGAGGCGTCAGAAAGCGTCTATATGAGGGAAAGGGTTAAAAGACCAGTGAAGAGCCAGAACTGAACTGAACGTGTTAATCGTTTTTTGTATTCAGGTGTAGAATCTTTAGAAATTTCACGAAAACCTGGGTTCAAAATAGTATAGTTTTAATGTTTTGCTTTCACTCAATTTGTTTCAGTAATCACATTGTCAGGGTTAGTCAACTAGAAGGGAATACAGCTGAGCACGTTTTTATGTGCGTTCACCACGATTCCGTTTTGACTGTGAGAAAATAAGGAACTACATACAGCCTTGTTGAGAACTCAATTAAAGACCATTAATTATATTGGTTAACCCTTTCCTACATACAGCAAATCTGCAGCAGAGGAATTCGAAATTGTCTACTAAAACATATGGAATATCTTTATAATTGTAGGTCGAATTACTGAAAACAATTAAAAACATTGTAGCGATCTGTGATATAGGAAATGTATATATGATTTTAAACGTCCGAAACGGCCCGCTTGACCTACAGTTTTTCAGAAAAGCCAAGATAAGCCATTTTATTGGAGAAAAAAGGCCCGAAAGACGTATTTAATGGCAAATTTGTCATATTACTCACACACAACAAGACCAAGAAAAGAACGGCATATGTCAAATACAGTGAATGTGATACTAATCCAAGGAATGGTTAGTTAGAACTCCCGATGTCTGATTTACGGAACTTCGTAGTTCGTTGAGCGTATGACACGTGTGTGTTTATGTTTTGTCGTCAGTAAATGTTTTAGTCTCTATCCTTCTTATATCATAAAACCTTACTTCATTATTATTTATTAATGCAAACGATTTTGCATTTAACTTACGCGCTGTAATTTGACTAAGAACTCATAGATGAAAAGCGAACACAACGATAAAATTGCATGCATGTGCAGGGTTATCTTGGTGTACAGTGTTTTCAAATGATGTTTAAAGTCAGGTTATTTAAGGATAAAGATTTTGATGAATTTTATCCATCAGATGATATATTGCTTTAGTCTTCATTCCTTTAGGCCATGGAAGTTCAAATCATCAATAAATTGCTTATGGCAAAATGAATGTATACACTCTGGGTATTCACCGGATAAAGGGGTCTCAATCTTTTACTAAATAAATACGTATTTTGAAAACAGCCTCGAAAAAGCAGAAATTGCTTGTGTGACCATTTCCCCTTTTTGTGTCTCTAGCTTAAATCGAAGACACGTAGGTAACACTTCTCCGTCGTCTGTATTGACATCCGTCAATTGATGTGTTGACTGGTAGCACATGTATATTTTTCGAACACTCTTGTTTGTTTGTTTGTTTGTTTGTTTGCCAGTTATATTACAGCGTTTGCGCAAATAAACAGTAATACATGTTAAATCTATCCTGACATCGACACAGCAGTCGTATGTTATCATTACAACCTAAACCCAAGGAGGGAAGCCATAACTACCATTTGAACCGTTCCGTGAGAAAACCATTATTATGGACTCTGCGTAAAGTATCGACCCGAATCAGCATAAGTACGCCACGCAAGCTAACCCGGACACACCTTTTTCGCCTCCTGTGGATTTTCTGTTTCAGGAATCATTACTCTATACCTCTATTTCCCCTGATACGGAATTAGCCTCAGTTTTCTCGTGGAACGGCTCATTTGTAAAGTCTTTGGTATGACCCGACTGAGGTTCGAACACTGATTTTCCCTTCCCGAGGCAAACGCTCTAACCGAGTGTCAGCGGAGACGATTACGTGGTGCTACCGGAAAACAAACATCACGTCTGGAAATATCCTGCTTGCGCATGCGCCTTGTGGATTTTGGATGGTGTTGCATCTCCGTATCTAAATCACATAATGCTTATAATAAGCCGACGTCGATATGGAATAAGATGCAGGGTTTACACTGCAGTCATTAGTCATTTGATTCATTTGAGCCGTTCCACGAGAAAATCAACATTATGGACTCTGCGTAAAATATCGACCCGAGCAGGCTTAACCGGACAGACACTTTTCGCCTCCTGTAGATTTTTTGTTTTAGGAATCATTACTCAATACCTCTATTGCCCTGAAACGGAATGTGTCGGCCCGGATTAGCCTGAGCAGGCGGATCTGTTTCGTTACATTATGCAGAGTCCATACGGTTGGTTTTCTCATGGAACGCTCATATACGCTGTTCACAAAATCCAACCTCTACCTTTTATTATTGACGGGTCCTAAAAGATTACTTTATTAGACAGTCTTTATCAACACGCTAAGTCATAACGGTTTGTCGTGCTAGCGCTCTTTTGACATGCCATTCATATTTTAGAATCCCTATCGTATTTAGACAAAAATATATTAAATAAACTATTATTTTAATTGATAAATTCTCCAATAATGACATTTTGAAAAAAAGTTGCAATCTCACTGAAAGAAGAGAAGCGCGAAATAGTACTTCCGATTGCTCTGCTTATTTAAATTCATCAACAAATCAATGTAATCGATTATTGAGAAGGGAGCGGTTTATTTATGTATATAAGCTCAAAAGAAAGGTTAATTTTATCAAACATTTTTTGTTGGTCATCTGAATGCGCGATATTTGAGCACGTAAGTATTTTTGCATTATACATGATAGAAGAATACGATGACAATGACAATATTTAATTGACTTAATGCCACAGGCCCATAACAATTATGTTGACATAATATAACATTTTTACACAGCACATGTTTGACAGTTTACCGTGTATGATATTTAAGATATGTCTGTATTGAGAGCATACCTGAAATATTAAATATTTTTTATATAAAACCTTGAAAACATTAGTATGATTTGAAAGCTACTGTTGGCTCGTAAACTGAAACATAGCTTTTCATTTTAAAATGTTAAATATCAACGTCAGAAAGCGTCTATATGTGGGGAAGACGTGAATCACCGGATACGGTCTATTATTATAAATAAGATAAGTAGTACATGTATCTATATTTTCTTAAAAATTGCTTCCGTTTCATAATACTGTATTCGTCCAATAAGTATTGTCAATTATACAATAATACAATAAAACAGAAAGACTCGCACCGACATTTTTGTGCCATGGACTTCGGAAATGTCAAGAATTGAGCAGAAAAAGTGTACTTTTCACGTAACTTCAGATGGATTTCACGTGTTATTGCATACTTTAAATGTTTATTGAACGCAGTCCGGTGTTTTCAAATTAATAACTGTGTTTGCTGCTGTTGCGTCATAAGATGGATGTCTGTATATAAGAAAGGAAAGGGTTGATTCGCATGTTATATGTTGCATGTAACGCGAAGCCTAGACCTTGGTATCCTGTTTTCGTTAAAACTAAATACGGGTTTTAAGGCGCGGCAGCGCGTTCAGTAACGATTAAGCTCGATTACAGAAGCTATCATAGTCATCATAATACAGCTACACTGACATGTATATCTACGTAAGATACACAGGTGATCCTATCACACGTCCTGGTATACTAAAATGAAATGATACATGTACATTCCAGAATGAAGATATCCTGCCTTTCATTCCTGATCGCTCTTGACCGTGATTGG
>JASEVX010000003.1:108008980-108486480 GCA_031761405.1 Serripes groenlandicus
CACTTTAAGTCTTAGGTTATCCATTCAATTATAGAGATTTTCTAATTTTTGACAAAATATGTTCAAAGTTGTCTGCTGCAGAATTGTCGTATGAGGGAAGAGTTAAATTTGTAAAAAAAAATATATGAAGAATCAGAAAAGGAGGAAAAAACCAAAACTTTAAAACTCTTCTCCTCTAAATCTGCCTGTCTGATTCCAAGATAATTTTGTTTCTATACCGCTTGATCAGTTTCAACCGAAGTTTTAACTGGAATCTTTTCTTTGGTGATCTTTTCTTAAAATTGTTCAAAGATTTAACTCTTTCCAACATATGACAAATCTGCAGCAGATGGCTTCAAAAACACTTGGTCAAAAGTGTGGTAAACCTTTATAAATGAAAAGTAAAACTAAGCATTGAATAGAGTTGAAATCCTTTTGGCAAACGGAGAAAAAAAGTTGTTTTAATCACCGCGCTCTTTTTTTTTCTGCATTAATTCTGCAGCAATTAGTGGGGTCTGATCTGGATCAAAACTGTTTGTAAATGTCATCAACGGTTGGCAAAACATGCCGCTAACGTGTTTAGAGTTTTACAATACATGTACCAGGAAATGCCAGATAGGCATAATTATCATTCTGCCTCTGTAGCAGACGACTTTTGAAAACATTGTGCAAAAGAAGAAATTGCTCAAAACCAGCAATTACTCCTTTTGACACCATGTTTTCAACTCTATTAAATAAGTATGTCTAAATATAGAGAGATTTTCCATATCATTGTTGGGACGTTTTCAAAGTCGTCTGCTGCAGATTTGTTGTAATTGGGAAAGGGTTAATTGATCAAACTGTACAGTGTCAGTACACTTTAAATTGATTGATATGGTCTGCTTGAAACCTATTTAGCTCACCTGGTGGCCCCAATTCCACCAACAATACTTAGCGATAAGTAATACTTAAATACTTAAAGGCATATTTCATCATTTTTAGTTCCCTAATATTTTGTAAAACATTAATAGTAAATGAATAAGTTGACATAAAAAGTCAACTTGCTGACAAACAATACTTGTTATTAAAGAAATGAAATGAAATATATTGGCATTTTTATTAAGGAAAGGAAAATGATGAAATATGTTTTTTAAGTATTTAACCTTTAAAAATAGTGTTAAAGTCTTTAACCCTTTTCCTCATACAACAATTCTGCAGCAGACGACTTTGAACGTATTTTGTCAAAACATAGAAAATCTCCATAATTGAATGGATAACCTATGACAAAAAGTGGAAAACATTGTGGCAAAAGGAGAAATTGCACGTTTTGTGCAATTTCTTCTTTTTGTCACTATGTTTTCAAAAAGCCGTCTGCTGCAGAGGCGTCAGAAAGCGTCTATATGAGGGAAAGGGTTAAATCCTCTTGTTCAGCAGTTTATCGGTTATATCACAACAACCATTTTCACCTAACCATGAGAAACCATATATCAGAGCTCTAGGTAAGGGGCATTTTGCATGTTCTAAAATATCTATTTGACCCTCCGATCCTATGTTGTTGGTGCTCAAAAGAATCAACTCAATGAGACAATTCTTTTTACAACATAGTGTTTGGTTGGATAATTAGAGAGATATTATGGGGAAAAGAGCTGTATACCCCTCGTTTTTTGGACCTGTGATATTCATTTAATTTTAATGTACATGTTTTTTCATCAAATTTGTGATTTGTTTTATGAAATTACAAATGGTCCGATCAATGATGCACAGCTTGATCCTTTCCCACGTACAACAAATTTGATAACATTAAGGGAACAAGCAAATTCAGAGAATCATGGTCCCCCGCCAGGGTCAAGGTCACAAGGTCAAAAAAATTGGTATTGATGGAAAGGGGTTGTCACAAGGAATACACATGTGAAATATGAAAGCAGTACCTATTACGGTTCAGAAGTTATGACCAAGGTTAAAGTTTTTGTGACAGCGTGACTGACGGACGGACTGACGGACTGACTGACGAATGAGAAATAATAGTCCCCAGCTTTCACTAAAAGCGGGGGGGGGGACAAAAATATGGAGAATCTATGTAGATGAAGGTAAAATTATTGAATCAATTTTAACACATCTTGCAAAAAGGAGACAATACTCATTGCTCATAAATCTATAAGCAATGTCTCCTTTTTGCCACAGTGTGTTTAAGTCTATTTTATAATAAATTGACAATCGCAATGACTCCTTTTGCTTCAATGATTTGTAAAAACTTTCTGCTGCAGATGCATGGAAATGCGTCTGCAGGTGGGATAAGGGCGAGATTGAATGAAAATAATTACTATGACTTCATTGTATAGATGTTTGCTTAACCCTTTCCCTCATACGACAATTCTGCAGCAGACGACTTTGAACATATTTTGTCAAAAATTAGAAAATCTCTAAAATTGAATGGATAACCTATGTCTAAAAGTGGAAAACATTGTGTTCAACGTTTTGTGCAATTTCTTCTTTTGTTACTATGTTTTCAAAAATCCGTCTGCTGCAGAGGCGTCAGAAAGCGTCTATATGAGGGAAAGGGTTAACCCTTTTCCTCATTCAACAGATCATTAGCAGACGACTTTGAAAACATCTAGAAAAATTCATGAAAAAACTCAATAAATGAGTGCATATTTATTGAATGGAGTTGAAATAATTGCGGCAAATGGAGAAATTGCCACAATGATTTCAAAAGTCGTCTGCTGCAGAGGCGTCAGAAAGCGCCTTTATGTGGGAAGGGTTAAAGGTCAGGATAATGTTAATTTTATCAAATTATACAAATTGTTTGGTTGGAATGACCTCTGTGAAATGTCATCTGGAATGTTTGTAAGTAAAAGGTCAGTCTCATCTGAACCATGATCATATATTACTAGATGATGTAGGGTTTGAAATTGTATGAGTTACATGAATGCCTAACCCTTTGCCAGCAGATGACTTTTGAAATATTCGCCCAAAAAAGGTGAAATCGCTCATATTGAGCAAGTGCTCCTTTTGCAACAATATTTTCAACATTGTACAATTTCATATTTGTGGCAGGATTGTTTTAACCCTTTACCACATATAGACACATTCTGACGTGTGTGTAGCAAATGACTTATGAAAACATCATGACAAATGGAGAAATTGCTCAAAACAAGCAATTGCTCCTTTTGCCACATGGTTTTCAACTTTTTTCATTAATTGTACCTTAACCCTTTCCCACTTGCAGACGCATTCCGACGCATTTGCAGCAGACGGCTTTTGAAAACATAGTGACAAAAGAAGAAATTGCACAGAACGTGCAATTTCTCCTTTTGTCACAATGTTTTCCACTTTTTGTCATAGGTTATCCATTTAATTATTGAGATTTTTTATGTTTTGACAAAATACGTTCAAAGTCGTCTGCTGCAGAATTGGCGTATGTGGGAAAGGGTTAACTTAAAGAGATTTTCCATATTTTTTAGTAGACATTTTCAAAGACATCTGCAGCAGATGAAGTTATTATATGGGTTACTCAAGATCTCCATTGTTCACATATTATTTATACAAGCTTTTTAGAAGCTACAGACAGGTTGTGCGGATTCTGATAAGACAGAATGTACAGGTTGATCTGAACCAACACTTTCAAAAAATGCAAACTTAAACCCTTTCACCTTTTCACTCAGAGCCAAAAAGGAAATTGTGTTTGACCCTTTCCCACACGCAACAATTCTGCAGCAGATGGCTTTGAAAACATACCCAAAACTTTTTAGAAATTCCATTTAAATTAATGTACAATAATTGAATAGAGTTGAAAACATGTTGACAAAAGGAGAAATTGCTTGTTTTGAGCAATTTCTTCCTTTAATTGTCACAGTGTTTCCAAAAAGCCTTCTGCTACAGAGGCGTCAGAAAGCGTCTACATGAGGGAAAGGTTTAAATTTTTAAACCTTTGCCACACACAGATCCATTTCATTCCTTCTGAAGCAGAAGACATGAACAATTTCTCCCCAACATTTCAGTATTTATTAGTCGCCGGGCAGAAGCCCGCGACTTCTATTTTTAATAGCTTTTCGGAAATCACATGGGAGGGCGGCTTATTATTAGATAGAAACAAATCTAGATGATTTGAACATATTACAATTGTGGTTGTTTACGAACACTAATAAATGACACATCTAAAATGAAATAAATATTCCGATTTTTTAATGTTTGCATTTTTTTTTTATTTCACTCGCATTTAAGTTTTTTGTCTTATTTACGAAGACAAAAGTGGTCCCTTCAAGACGTGAACCAACACCCCCTAATGCAGACTCTTATGTGTCATCATTGAGGTCAATTTCGGATTCTCCTTTTAATAGCAATTTTAACTTACTAAATGTTGTTTTCATGTTCAAAGAGATGTCTTGATTTGTGTAGAATTCATTTAATAATGTTAATCCATGAATATCTAAAGTAGGAACTGTTTCTAAGCTAAATATAGACCCTATTCTGTTGTGTAGGTTCGTGACCTTTAACATCGATTTTCGCGCATGCGCATTTCGATATGAAAAAGCGAGTGATATTATTTTATTTTAGACAAGTACAAGACGAATGTTTGACGCAAAGCGTCAAAGAGAAGCCGCAATATTTCGTTGTACATGTAGAAATAAGAAAAAAAGAACATTTTTAAATCCACAAACAATAGAACAATTTAAACTGTAGACGGTAATGCTGATATATTTCTTTGAAGACTTTTGTTTTCTTCAAATTACCTCCCTTTAAAGCAATATCAGGATATTTACCTTGTGATTCGAATAAGATTGACAAACATTGAAATTATATGAATGAATACTATTATTTAAATAAGTAACAACAGCAAAATTAAATTTAAGCCAAGATAAATGTGTACACATTTCGTTAATTTGTTATAGATACCCTAATGTATAGGTGAATATAAAATTTATAAGTAAATGTTTTCATTTCAACGTTCCTAATGTTTGAATAGACTAAGGAAAGTCAAGAATACATAAATAAATCAATGCAGTCTTTTCCGGCGACATTGATGCCTTGCATCAACTTTCTCTTGTACTTTCATTTATAGAGATTTTCATTATTATTGACTAGAAGTTAAGTGCTGCAGATTCCAGTTAATGCAATATGATCAAAGTTATGAAAATCATGTTTGTACATGAATCTGAATTTCATCTGTGCTGTTCACAATAAAGTCTGGTATTTTCAGTGATTACCATCAAAGACACTAAAAGAAGAACATAATTTATTGATTTTGTATATTTCAGATAATGTCATGTCTTTGATTTGGTTTTAAGCAGCCTTCATGTAAGCAATGTTGGACATGACAAAGAGACGCAGACAAAAACACTCCCAGGTAATACTTTAACCCATTCCCTAATATACAACAAATTAGTCAAATCTGCAGCAGACAACCTTGAAAACATCCAGCCAAAAATATGCCAAATCTCAGTAAATGACAGCAACTTTCTTTGATATGGCTACAGAAATGCCTTGTTATCATTGGAACAATGAGTGTTTTGCTAGATAGACTGCATTCCAAAAATTAATGCAGCATCCCTTTTCCTGATACAGAAGACTTCTGACAGCAAACATCTTTTGAAATCATTGTGGACAGTGAAGAAACATAAGTTTTATATACAGATTTAAAAACATTGTGGCAGAAGGAACAACAGCAGTTTTTAATTCAAGAGGTACCCTTTCGCACGACTTTGAAAACCTATTGGCAAAAATGTGAAATATCTCTAAAAAATTAGAGTTTATAATCATTAAATAAAGTTGAAAACATTGTGGCAAAAGGGGAAATTGCTCATAATGAGCAATTTCTCCTTTTGCCACAATGTTTTCAAAAGTCGTATGCTGAAAATGCGTCGGAATGCATCTGCAAGTGAGAAGGAGTTAACTATTTCCCTCATATAGGTGCTTTCTGACGCCTCTGCAGCAGACAGCTTTTTGAAAACTAATAGTGACAAAAGAAGAAATTGCTCAAAACAAGCAATTTCTTCTTTTGCCACAATGTTTTCCACTTTTAGTCATAGGTAATCCATTAAATTATAGAGATTTTCTATTTTTTGACAAAATATGTTTAAAGTCGTATGCTGCAGAATTGAGGGAAAGGGTTAAATGATAGAGTGCAGAATCATGATGTATATATTGTGTTGGGGTCCAGTTTTTGTAGTCTGTTCTATAAAAATGCTTTCTTTGCCATGCTGATAAAAAATCAAGCTTTTCAACACTCAGATAAGCACTATATTTTCCCTCATTGATAAAAAACGACACACTGATATATTTTTAAGCTGTGTCGGATGAAATGGGGGTCTTATAAACAGTGAAGTTTCCAACAAGACTGTTCATATCCATTGCACAGTCTCGTCAGTCTTTATTGCATACCTACATGTAGAAGGCCTAAGTGCAACTTCATTAGGATATTTAGGTGTGAAACCCTTCACCACATACTTCAAATCTGCCGAGCCCTGTTAGCTCAGTCGATTGAGACGTGAGCTGTCAATCTAGGGGTTGTGAGATTACACCCCAGCTCAGCCAACATTCTTTCCAACGTTTGACAAAAGTCACTGTGACAAACTTCATTCGCCTTCCATCAATGGGCTAGCAGTCTATATGGAAAAGCAGCTAGTTGCTTGAAAGGTATGTTGTGCAGAGTAATGGTGTGGGAAATCCAGGAAGCACATAAGAAGGTGAGGCATCCATGATATGACTGTTGAAATGACGTTAAACTGATCAATCAATCAATTCTGCAGCATATGATTTTGAAAACATTTGGGCAAAATTATGGGTAGAAAATAGTACAAATATCAGCAAAGAGTAGTAAACATTTGGGCACAAGGAGAAATTGCTTTTGTTTTTAAAGTCGTCTTCTACAAATGCATTTAAATGTGTCTGCAAGTTGACAAGAGTTAACTCCCCTGCGCCTTTAAGTGATGCAAACTTCTTCACAAAACATACTATATTACATGCTTTTCAGTGGATTATAGAGAAATAACAGTGGATTATATTGCGATATACTCATTGTTTCAAAAGATTATTTTTATCCAGATATCATTTAAACCCTTTCCCACCTGCAGACGCATTCCAACGCATCTGCAGCAGACGGCTTTTTGAAAACATAGCGACAAAAGGAGAAATTGCACAGAACGTGCAATTTCTCCTTTTGCCACAATGTTTTCCACTTTTTGTCATAGGTAATCCATTCAGTTATGGAGATTTTCTATGTTTTGACAAAATAGGTTCAAAGTCGTCTGCTGCAGATTTGTCGTATGTGGGAAAGGGTTAACCATGTTAAAAGTAAATTGATTCTCCCTCTCCCACATACAACATTTTGCAGCAGACGACTTTGAAATCATATTGGCAAAAATAGAAAATACCTCTAAAATTAATAGTTTAATTATTGAATACAGTTGAACACATTGCATGTGGCGAAAGGAGAAATTGCTCATCAAAAGTCGTCTGCTGCAGAGGCGTCAGAAAGCGTCTATATGTGGAAAAGGGTTAAGGCATATAAATGACAGAACGACATAACAATTATTTGTTTAGACATAAGACTGAGATACATGAATATTTCATTAATCGTTACTAAGTTCTCTGTCATAGTATTTCAATGTATATCAACTCTTTCCCACATACAACAAACTGGCCGCAGACGATTTCGGTGAAAATCTGAAAATTCTACATAAAAGAAAGTCTAGTCATTCAATAGTGTTGGAAATCATTGTGGCAAAAGTAGAAATTGCTGATTATGAGCAATTTCTCATTTTCCCACAATTATTTCAAAAAGTCTGCTCATTTGCAAGAAAAAAATCATGGTTATCCATGTATTTGATAAGATGCTTTTACCCTTTCCCTCATATAGATGCTTTCTGCCGCCTCTGCAGCAGATGGCTTTTTGAAAACATAGTGATTAAAGATGAAATTGCTCAAAACCAGCAATTTCTCCTTTTGCCACAATGTTTTCCACTTTTAGTCATTATAAGGTTATCCATTTAATTATAGAGATTTTTTTTGTTTGACAAAATATGTTCATAGTCATCTGCTGCAGAATTGTTGTATGAGGGAAAGGGTTAAGATTCATCTGCTTTGATAACATTTGAGAAAAAGTATGAAACATTTGAAAGATTGGCAATACATGTAATATATTTAATTAACCTTTCCCTCATATAGACGTTTTCTGAAGCCTTTACAGCAGACGACTTTTCAAAACATTGTGACAAAATGAAAAATTGCTAAAAAAAAAGCAATTTCTTCTTTTGCCACAATGTTTTCAAGGTCGTCTGCTGCAGATTTAATGTATGTGGGAAAGGGTTAATTTAAAATACAAGGTGGGGATAGGAGAAACTGCTCAAAATTTGTACAACGTTGTTTTTTTTAAATGTCTTCTTGACTGCATAGATTTTGGATGCGATCTCTATCAAGGAAATGGTAAAGATGGAATCAATGATTTATCCTGATAATATCATAGGAACTGTCACACCTGACAGTCTGTGTGTTAGAGTGTAGGGTCTTAGAACTGATAAATACAGAGGTCCATCTGACTAATGAATTACCATTCACCTTACATTATAGTGTTTAGAAAAGTCTGGCAGAGCTCTAGATAAGGGGCATTAGGCATTTATGCATCTTCCAACTTCCTTATTAGACCATGTAACCCTATGATGTGGGTACTCAAACAAATTGTCTTATATGGTTTGGTTGGATGATAACAGAAATAGTGTGGGGAAAAGAGCTGTTTACCCCTTCTTATCTGGACCTCTGAACTGTAGCTGTAGTTTAATGCATTTCCACATACATCAAATATGCAGCAGCCGCCTAAGAAAATATCCAGGCAAAAAAGTATGGAAAATTTCTATTATTGAAAAAAGTGTTATTATTTCATAGAATTGAAAACATTGTGTGGCAAGCAGAGGAATTTCTCATCATTTTGCCACAATGTTTTAAAACGTCATCTGCTGCAGATCTGTCTAAATGCACCTGCAAGTGGAGAAGATGTACTTTGCCCATTATGTAACAGATGACTTTTGAAGACAGTATGGTAAAAGGTGAAACTGTTCAGGACAGGCAATTTCTCCTTTTGCTGCATTATTTTCAACTCTTTTTCTTACATGAAAATAGTAAGATTTTCTATTTGTTTGGAGAGATGTCCTCAGTGCTGCAAATTTGTTGTATGTGTAATCAAATCTGAAGTTGAAGTCGTCATTGAATAGATGTAGGCTAAAATATGGAAAATCTGTTTCAATGAAAGTATATCAATTCAATAGTGTTAACAATATTATGAACAATTTCTCCTTATTCCACAATATTTTCCAGATTCATCTGCTGCAGATGCTTCAAACTGCGTCTTCATGTCTGTCAGTCAATCTGAAATTTCTTGTCCGAGCTGTATCTTTCGCATGCATGAATGGATTTTGATATTATTTCATACAATTATTCTCCATAACAAGATGATTTGTCATGCACATCACCTAACCATCTACTACCAATGTCAAGGTCACAGTTTGGGATCAAACATTGTCCACCCACAATTTCATGTCTGGCTGTATCTTCCACATGCTTGAATGGATTTTGATATTACTTCACACAATTATTAGTCCCCTACCGGTCGAAGACTGGTTTGGGGACTATAGGTTTGGTTTATTCCGTCTGTCCGCAGCCCCACCTAACCTTGTCCAGCCCGCATCTTAACCAAGCATCATAGGATTTGGAAGAAACTTGGCACAAATGTTCACCATGATGAGGCGGCGTGTCGCGCACAAGACCCAGGCCTGTACCTCAAATGTCTAGGTCACACTTAGAGGTCAAAGGTCAAAATGAGTACTGTTTGATAGGATTACCTTGTCTGGCCCTTATCTTAGCCATCCATCATAGGATTTCCAAGCTACTTGGCACAAATGTTCACCATGATGAGTTGGCCTGTCGTGCTTAAGACCTAGGTCTGTACCTTGAATGTCAAGGTCTCACTTAGAGCTCAAAGGTCCAAATGAGTACTGTTTATTAGGACTGTACCTTGTCCAGCCCGCATCATAACCATCCATCATAGGATTTCTATGAAACTTGGCACAAACGTTGACCATGATGAGGTGGCGTGTCGGGCTCAAGACCCAGGCCTGCACCTCAAATGACCCACTAAGAGGTCAAAGGTGAACATGAGTACTGTTTGATAGGACTGTTCCTTGTCCGGCCCGCATCAAAGCACACATGTTCATCATGATAAGACCCAGGCCTGTACCTCAAAGGTCAAGGTCAAAGGTCAAAATGAGTACTATTTGATAGGACTGTACCTTGTCTGGCTCATATCTCAACCATGCATTATAGGATTCCCAAGTTACAGGGTAAACATGTTCACCATGATTAGTTGGTGTGTCACACACAAGACCCAGGCCTGTACCTCAAAGTTCAAGGTCACACTTAGAGGTCAAAGGTCAAAATGAGTACTGTTTAAGAGCACTACCTTCTCTGGCTCACATCTCAACCATGCATTGTAGGATTCCCATGTTACTGGGCACACATGTTCACCATCATCAGGTGATATGTGGCACACAAGACACAGGCCTGTACCTAAAAGGTCACACTTAGAAGTCAAAGGTCAAAATGAGTACTGTTTGATAGGACTGTATCTTAACCATGCATCATAGGATTCTCAAGTTACTGGGCATACATGTTCACCATGATGATGTGACATGTGGCTTACAAGACACAGGCTTGTACCTCAAAGGTCAAGGACACACTTAGAGGTCAATGGTCCGGTAGGGGACTCTTGTATTGCTTGCAATACAACATTAACTTATTCTCCATAACGAGATGATGTGTCATGCACATCACCCAGCCACCTTAACCCACGGTCAAGGTCACTGTTTGTCTGTCTGAATTTTCTTGTCCGGGCTGTATCTTCCACATGCTTGAATAGATTTTAAGATTACTTCACATAATTATTCTCCATAACAAGATGATGTGTCATGCACAACAACCAGACACCTAATATCAAGGTCAAGGTGACAATTTGGGCTCAAACATTCTCAGACTTTTCTGACGTGCCTGGGCAGTGTCTGCTGTGTCTTCCACATGCTTGAATGGATTTTGATATAACTTCACACAATTATTCTTCATAGCAAGATGACCAGCCACTTACTCCCAAGGTCAAGGTCAGACTTGAAGACTTTGTTCTGCAATTTCATGTCTACAACTTGTGTCTTCACACATTAAATCAGGACGATTAGAAGACCATGTATGTCAAGGGGCATAACTCTAAAGTGAGGGTTTGACAGAATAATGTGCCTTTTTCAACTTATAAAATGTTTGTCTGGTAGGGGACTTTTGACTTGCTTGCAATACGTCATTAACTTGTTAATTGTACATCAATTGAGTATCAAGTTAATTAACCCTTTCCCTCATATAGACGCTTTCTTACGCCTCTGCAGTAGACGGCTTTTTGAAAACATAGTGACAAAAGAAGAAATTGCTCAGAACGAGCAATTTCTCCTTTTGACACAATGTTTTCCACTTTTAGTCATAGGTTATCCATTCAATTATAGAGATTTTCTATGTTTTAACAAAATATGTTCAAAGTCGTCTGTTGCAGAATTGTCATATGAGGGAAAAGGTTAACTAATATTAAATGCTGTTGATGTCTACCTCCTGGATACTCAACCAGTAATTACGGTGTAAAGGCCTCATTTTATGAACCCACTCTAATGGGAATCAAACCTGGGACCATGAGGTCGACCAACCTCTACCTCAGAGCCACTGTCCCCCACACAAAGATTTTAAAATAAGAGCCATTCCACTAGAAAACCAACATTGTGGACCGCGTAAAGTATTGACCCGGATCACCCTAGGCATACCACACAGGGTAACCCTGACAGAATTTTTTCGCCTCCTGTGGTTTTTCTGTTTCAGGAATCATAACTCTATACCTCTATTCCCCTGAGACTGAATGTGTCCGGATTAGTCTGCGTGAACTGTGCAGGCTGATCTGGGTCGGTACATTATGCAGTTGGTTTTCTCGTGGAACAGCTCACATCTAAAGCAAATGTGTACCATCCATAAAGTAAGAACTATAATTTTGATTTACAATTAAACAATTTGAGGCAACTGGAGAAATTCCTACATTTGAGCAATTTCTCCTATTGCTTCAATGTTTTCAAAAGTCGTTTTGCATTAAGCGAAATTTCTTTTTGTATCAGATAAACAGTTTCAGAAATGTATGCATCTTGTAATTGTAGGAACAAGTCCAGATCACTGAGACGGATCATGTGGTCAAGGTACAGACTGACCAGCCCCATCTGGTCAGTATGGGGAGTGGACGGCTGTCTACAGCAGTGACCATTCTACCTCTTCATCAGGGTTAGTAAAGACATTCTGTCCACATCATATTAAAAATCCTACCTCGGACCTTTAGGAAATAACCCTTTTTCCAACTGCAGACACATTTTGACGCATCTTTTGCAGCAGATGTTTCTTGAAAACATTGTGGCAAAAGGAAACATTAAGCAATTCCTCCTTTTTTAAGAATGCATTTGACTGACTACCTTCCCGAATAGACTTTTAGTGATGGAAAATGTAAGACACATATATCAGTCTTGTCAATTGTCTGAAAAAATGAATGGTAGATCAAGGATTCAAACTCATTGTTCCTTAACCCTTAACCCTTTCCCTCATATAGACGCTTTCTGACGCCTCTGCAGCAGATGGCTTTTTGAAAACATAGTGACAAAAGAAGAAATTGCACAGAACGTGCAATTTATCCTTTTGCCACAATGTTTTCCACTTTTTGTCATAGGTTATCCATTCAATTATAGAGATTTTCTATTTTTTGACAAAATATGATTAAGGTCGTCTGCTGCAGAATTGTCGTATGAGGGAAAGGGTTAAACACAGAAATCTGCAGCAGACAAACTTGAAAAATCTAGGAAAAAACATGGAACCTCTCTGAAAATTAATGTATTTTATTGGATAGAGTAATTTCTCCTTTTGCCACATTGTTTTCAAGTGTCGTCAGAATGTGCCTAGTAAGTGGGAAAGGGTTCTTTAATGGATAGCCCACTTTGATACTGAGGGCTTGGCGTGAAACGGTTGTAACAAAAAACCTATTTTGAAAACCCTGGTTTAGGGGCAATTTTGACCCCTTTGTAAACAATGCTCAGAACGAGCAATGGCACCTAAATTTCCATTGTTTACCAAGAAAAATGATTCAATGCTTTTAAAGACTTTATGGTGAGGTGATGAACCTTGGTAACGAAATACCAATTTTAGTTACAACCGTTTCACGCCAAGCCCTCGATACCTACTATTGTGGCTTCACTTGTATCTGAGGTAAACAGAGAGCCGTAGAAAAAAATGTATGATATAACTAACTCCATAAGATGTGTTAACGATAGAGGAAATAAAACATATGTATCATATCAAATGATTCTATCAGGTCATATACATGACCAAAAAAAATTAAACCTCAATGGAGTTAGTAATCTATATCAGAGATCTTTAATATAGAGTGCACAACAAAAAAACAACACAGATTAAGCCAGAGAGTGTGCTGGTGAAATCAGGGAAAGTGATTTCCTTATCTAGATTGATTTGTATATGTTGTCTAGATAGATATGTATAATGTTGTCTTGATAGATTTGTATGTGTTGGCAGATGAAAATGTTTACTTTGTACTTGAAAAGGACAACTTTTTACGCATTATGCAGTAAGTAACTTTTGAAAACATTTTGAGCATTTCTCCTTTTACCATTTTTTTTTTCTGTATTGTATAAAAAGAAATCTTTTAATATTTTTTTGTCATGTGTCATGTATAAATTATATCAGGTAAACTGTTAATGCATTTATTATACCCTATATAGGAGTCACTGTGTCAGGCTCTATGTCTGTCTGTCGGTCGGTCGGTCGGAATTCAATAACATTTTACATGAAGCTTCTATACTAAGAGGAGATGTGCATACCCTAAAGGTCTTACAATTGCATGTTATTTTACAGAGTTATGGCCCTTTTACTTATTAAGATGTTGGTCATATATTGTCCAAAGCCATATTTTGTCCGGCCTATTTCTTACAAACCACTGGGTGGAATTCAATTAAATTTTACATGAAGCTTCTATACCAAGAGGAGATGTGTATACCCTAAAGGTCTTACAATTGCATGTTATTTTACAGAGTTATGGCCCTTTTACTTATTAAGTTGTTGGTCATATTTTGTCCGTAGTCATATTTTGTCCGGCCTATTTCTTACAAACCGATGGGTGGAATTCAATAACATTTTACATGAAGCTTCTTTACCAAGAGGAGATGTGCATACCTTTAAGGTCTTACAATTGCATGTTACTTTACAGAGTTATGGCCCTTTTACTTATTAAGTTGTTGGTCGGTCAGAAGCCATATTTTGTCCAGCCTATTTCTTACAAACCACTGGGTGGAATTCAATAACATTTTACATGAAGCTTCTTTACCAAGAGGAGATGTGCATATCATAAAGGTCTTACAATTGCATGTTATTTTACAGAGTTACGGCCCTTTTGTTGGTCGGTCGGAAGCCATATTTTGAGTCAAGGTGCTGTTTTGGGGGTATTTATCATCTTCAGTGCTATTTCTGGTTGTGCTTATTATTCAACATGTCAGGCAGAAGCTTGTGAAAACCAACCTTAATGAAATTATTACATATGTGTAAAAAGACCTGCTTGGATCCGAATGGCTGCTGCTTTACTGAAAAGTTTCTTGAAACCTATGACTAATTGAAGAAGATTATAGAGCTAGATCAGACAGCTCTGATGTGCTGGTTGATTTCGATTTACACTGTTGGCAAAGACCTTAAAAAATTTCCTTTTGCCATAGTACCTGTCTTTGTTTTCAACTATTTTCAGTAATTACATTTTCATTGCTGCAGATTTGTTGTATGAAGAAAAGGGTTAAATTTTTCATTTTAGGCCAAACAAGAATTGGTATGATGGATGCAGTTCCTATGCCCGATATTGCAATCTCAGGTACAGGGGTGGAAAAGGAGCATTGTTACATCGACAACAAAGATGGGGTCATCACCTTGGTTCCTGTTGCTAAGACATGTTTTATGGATGGAGAGGTTGTCGCCATGCCAACAAGACTTGCACAAGGTATGTGATAATTTGGTTTAGTCGGTATGCTGTTAGGTAGTCTTTGTGAAAAAGACAACAGAAGAAATCTTTAAACATTGACATCGCATAATTGTACGTTATTATGTATAGTTATTGCTGTAGCCAACTAAGGGAATTCTTTATTTTTCAAACATACTTTAAGTCTGACAGTCATTCATGTTTTCATATTTTCAGATGTTACCAATCTCTCTCACCTCTTCTTTCCAAACTGTCTATGTGCCATCTTTAACACGCCCTTTCCAACATAGAACAATATGCAGTTGACAATTGTTTTGAAGAAATCTGGGCAAAAATATTGGAATTGCTATGAAGGAACATTTATTGAGAAATTTTGGAAAGATTGTGGCAAAATGAGTAATGTCTCCTTTTGCCACAATGTTAAGACCATCTCGGATACAGACAACGGAAAAGACTTCTCGTTGTGAGCAACTTCTTCCTTTGCCACGGTGTTTTTATGCACCCCGAAAGAATGCGGTCGAGCCTGTAGTTGCTGCTTTGTCTGTCCATCTGTTTGTCCTTCCCGCGTTTGTCCGGGCTATTTCTCAGTAACTACTGGTTTGAATTCAATGAAAGCTTTATGGGAACCTTTACTAACAAGAGGAGATGTGCATATTATCACCATGTTCCAGTTCTGTGATTTTTCACAGAGTTATTGCCCTTTTAATTTCTATATAATATGACATTGGAGAATTCTTGTCCAGACTATTTCTCAGCACCCATTAATTTTACTTCAATGAAACTTTATGGGAAGCTTCACTAACAAGAGGAGATGTGCATATTATCACCATGTTCCGATTCAGTCATTATTCACAAATTTATTGCCCTTTTAATTTCTAAAAATATGACATAGCAGAATTGGTGTCCGGGCTATTTCTCACCAACCACTGACTTGAATTCAATGACATTTTATGGTAAGCTTTACTAACAAGAGGAGATGTGCATATTATCACTATGTTCTGGCTGAACGATTTTTCACAGAATTATGACCCTTTGAATTTCAATGTAGTATGATGTAGGACCATTTGCGTTCTGGCTATTTTTCGGCAACCATCTGTCGGATTTAAATGATACTTTAATGTGAAGCTTCACTAACAAGAGAAGATGTACATATTATCCCCATGTACCGACTGGGTGATTTTTCACATAATTATGACCCTTTCAATTTCTATACAGTATGATTGATATAGGACCATTTATGTCCAGGCTATTTCTCAGCAATAACTTCTCAGCACCATTCCTGTGTACTTGCTATATCTTGTTTAAAAGTCATCTGCTACAGAAGCTTCAGAAAGTGTCTTCTATACATGTAACCCTATTACTGAAACAGACAACTGAAAATACCTCTGCAGACTAGCAGATTAACTTGACTTTAACCCTTTCCCTCATACGGCAATTCTGCAGCAGACGACTTTGAACGTATTTTGTCAAAAAATAGAAAATCTCCATAATTGAATGGATAACCTATGACAAAAAGTGGAAAACGTTGTGGCAAAAGGAGAAATTGCACGTTTTGTGCAATTTCTTCTTTTGTCACTATGTTTTCAAAAAGTCGTCTGCTGCAGAGGCGTCCTCTATATGAGGGAAAGGGTTAATTATACACCTGATACTATTGACCATTTTGCAAAGATGCATTTGAACTTAAAGAGTCTCATTTATTGTTTTATTTGGGTCATTATGTCTCCTCCCTCCGGAGGAGACATATTGCTTTTGCCTGCGCCGTCTGTCTGTCTGTCTGTCCGTCTGTCTGTCAGGGCGTCCACATTTCTTGTCCGGCCTTTATCTCACAACCCCTTGGCCACATTTCTATGAAACTTCACAGGAGTCATTGGTACAACGTCTAGTTGCGCATATTACGAGGGCGTTTAATTTGACCTACTTTTGGATGAGTTATTGCCCTTTCTTAAAATTGCCATTTCATTCTTGTCCGGCCTTCATCTCACAACCCCTTTGCCACATTTCTATGAAACTTCACAGGAGTCATCGGTACAACGTCTAGTTGTGCATATTACGAGGGCGTTTAATTTGACCTACTTTTGGATGAGTTATTGCCCTTTTTTTAAAATTGCCATTTCATTCTTGTCCAGGGCGTCCACATTTCTTGTCCGGCCTTTATCTCACAACCCCTTGGCCACATTTCCATGAAACTTCACAGGAGTCATTGGTACAACGTCTAGTTGCGCATATTACGAGGGCGTTTAATTTGACCTACTTTTGGATGAGTTATTGCCCTTTCTTAAAATTGCCATTTCATTCTTGTCCGGCCTTCATCTCACAACCCCTTTGCCACATTTCTATGAAACTTCACAGGAGTCATCGGTACAACGTCTAGTTGTGCATATTACGAGGGCGTTTAATTTGACCTACTTTTGGATGAGTTATTGCTCTTTTTTTAAAATTGCCATTTCATTCTTGTCCAGGGCGTCCACATTTCTTGTCCGGCCTTTATCTCACAACCCCTTGGCCACATTTCTATGAAACTTCACAGGAGTCATCGGTACAACGTCTAGTTGCGCATATTACGAGGGCGTTTAATTTGACCTACTTTTGGATGAGTTATTGCCCTTTCTTAAAATTGCCATTTCATTCTTGTCCGGCCTTCATCTCACAACCCCTTTGCCACATTTCTATGAAACTTCACAGGAGTCATCGGTACAACGTCTAGTTGTGCATATTACGAGGGCGTTTAATTTGACCTACTTTTGGATGAGTTATTGCCCTTTTTTTAAAATTAATATTTCATTCTTGTCCGGTCTTCATCTCACAACCCCTTTGCCACATTTCTATGAAACTTCACAGGAGTCATCGGTACAACGTCTAGCTGCGCATATTACGAGGGCGTTTAATTTGACCTACTTTTGGATGAGTTATTGTCCTTTTTTTTAAATTGCCATTTCATTCTTGTCCGGCCTTCATCTCACAACCCCTTTGCCACATTTCTATGAAACTTCACAGGAGTCATCGGTACAACGTCTAGTTGCGCATATTACTAGGGCGTTTAATTTGACCTAATTTTGGTTGAGTTATTGCCCTTTTTTTAAAATTGCCATTTCATTCTTGTCCGGCCTTCATCTCACAACCCCTTTGCCACATTTCTATGAAACTTCACAGGAGTCATCGGTACAATGTGTTGTTGCGCATATTACGAGGGCGTTTAATTTGACCTACTTTTGGATGAGTTATTGCCCTTTTTAGATCACCTAGAGCCGAAGGCTCAAGGTGAGCTATTCTGATCACTTTTTGTCCGTCGTCCGTCGTCCGTCGTCCGTCCGTCCGTCCGTCCGTCCGGCGTTAACTTTTAGCTTTAAACATCATCTCCTCCCAAACTCCAAGGACAATTTCCGTGAAACATCACAGGACTGTTCCTCTGGTTGGCCTCTTTCAAAGTTGTTCAAAGATTTAAATTCCATTGAGAACTTTGGTTGCTGCGGCATCAAAAAGGGGGCAAAATGTCCAAACTTTAAAAATCTTCTCCTCCGAATCTGCCTGTCAGATTCAAATATAATTTGGTAGAAATGTTCCTTGGGTGACCCTCTATAAAAATTGTTCAAGCCATACTGATTGGTCAAAAAACATGGCAGTCAGGCGGCATCAGAAAAGGGGCAAAATGACAAAATGACAAAATTCCATTTTTATGAAAGTGCTTGTCTGATTTTAAGAAAATATAATACGAATCTTACTTAAATGATCCTCTATTTAATTTGTTTAAGCCGTTTTGATGGGTAACACAATCATAGCAACCAGGCGTCATCACAAAAGGGGTAAATTGAACTTTTAGCTACAAATGACAACCAACTCCTACCATTCCAATAGACCAATTTCCACAAAACATCACAGGAATGTTCCTTCGGTGGTCCTCTTTCAAATTTGTTCAAAGAATAAAATTCCATTGAGAACTTTGGTTGCTGCGGCATCAGAAAGGGGACAAAATGTCCAAACTTTAAAAATCTTCTCCTCCGAATCTGCCTGTCAGATTCAAATATAATTTGGTAGAAATGTTCCTTGGGTGACCCTCTATGAAAATTGTTCAAGCCATACTGATTGGTCGAAAAACATGGCAGTCAGGCGGCATCAGAAAAGGGGCAAAATGACAAAATTTGAAAATTCCATTTTTATGAAAGTGTTTGTCTGATTTTAAGAAAATATAAAACGAATTTTACTTTAATGATCCTCTATTTAATTTGTTAAAGCCGTTTTGATTGGTTACACAATCATAGCAACCAGGCGTCATCACAAAAGGGGTAAATTTAACTTTTAGCTACAAATGACAACCAACACCTGCCATTCCAATAGACCAATTACTACAAAACATCACAGGAATGATCCTTTTGTGGTCCTCTTTCAAAATTGTTCAAAGATTAAAATTCAAATGAGAACTTTGGTTGCTGCGGCATCAGAAAGGTGACAAAATGTCCAAACTTTAAAAATCTTCTCCTCCGAATCTGCCTGTCAGATTCAAATATAATTTGGTAGAAATGTTCCTTGGGTGACCCTCTATAAAAATTGTTCAAGCCATACTGATTGGTCGAAAAACATGGCAGTCAGGCGGCATCAGAAAAGGGGCAAAATGACAAAATTTGAAAATTCCATTTTTATGAAAGTGTTTGTCTTATTTTAAGAAAATATAATACGAATCTTACTGTAATGATCCTCTATTTAATTTGTTTAAGCCGTTTTGATTGGTTACGCAATCATATCAACCAGGTGTCATCACAAAAAGGGTAAATTGAACTTTTAGCTACAAGTGACATCCAACTCCTACCATTCCAATAGACCAATTTCCACAAAACATCACAAGAATGTTCCTTTGGTGGTCCTCTTTCAAAATTGTTCAAAGATTTAAATTCCATTGAAAACTTTGGATGCTGCGGCATCAGAGAGTGAGAAAAAATACCCAAATTTTAAAATCCTTTTCCTCCATAATCTACTTGTGCGATTGCAAGATAATTTGGTAGAAATGTTTCTTAAGTGACCCTCTAAATAAACTGTTGAAGCCATATTGATTTGGTTGAAAAACAGCGCAGCAAGGCGGCATCAGGAAAGGTGCAAAATGACAAAAACTTTATAATTCCATTCTTATTAAAGTTCTTGTTAGATTTCAAGATATAAATGGCCTTTACTGATAAGCTGTTTCTTGAGAAGTGTCCACTCCTTTCAGTGGAAGACAGTGGTGCAGAGGTAGAGCGTCGGCCTCTCGTATCAAAGGTCCCTGGTTCGAGTCCCGTGATGAGCGTGTCCTGACTTTGGGATTTTTCCACACAAACGGCGCGAGTACTGGTGAAGTCTCCAGGAAGCAGACATCGAGCGTGATTAATCTAAGCCCAAGGCTTGTTTCACAATCGATGTAAAATAAATAAGTTAAAACTAAACTCCTTTCAGTTTCATTTGCACTCCCTGATAAAATTTTCCAGATATTTGCAGTTAAATATTTGCTACTAATTTACTATCAATTAGGTGATCGATTTAGGGCCATCTTGGCCCTCTTGTTTTAAATTGCCATTTCATTCTTGTCCGGCCTTCATCTCACAACCCCTTGGCCACATTTCTATGAAACTTCACAGGAGTCATCGGTACAACGTCTAGTTGCGCATATTACGAGGGCGTTTAATTTGACCTAATTTTGGTTGAGTTATTGCCCTTTATTTAAAATTGCCATTTCATTCTTGTCCGGCCTTCATCTCACAACCCCTTTGCCACATTTCTATGAAACTTCACAGGAGTCATCGGTACAATGTCTTGTTGCGCATATTACGAGGGCGTTTAATTTGACCTACTTTTGAATGAGTTATTGCCCTTTTTTAAAATAAATCACTAACTGACAAAATACAGTCAGCCAGACAAATACCCCTTGGGGGAGACATATGTTTTTCCCAAAAACAACCTCTAGTTTAAAGTTACATTGACGTTAATCTCTCTCCCAAATACAATCTATTTAACATGTTAAGTCCAAAATTTGGAAACCCTATACATAAAAGAACTATAATTGAATCATCTTAAAAACATTTTGGCAAAAGGGGAAATTGCTAATTATGATTTCTAATGTCGTCTGTTGTAAATGCATCAGAAAGTGTCTATATGTGGGAAAGGGTTAACTGGCCAGACTACACTACAAGTGTTTCTACATAACATACATTTAGGTCTATTTAACCCTTTCCCTCATGTAGACGCTGCAGCAGACGGCTTTTTGAAAACATAGTGACAAAAGAAGAAATTGCTCAAAACGAGCAATTTCTCCTTTTGCCACAATGTTTTCCACTTTTAGTCATAGGTTATCCATTCAATTATAGAGATTTTATATTTTTTGACAAAATACGTTCAAAGTCGTCTGCTGCAGAATTGTCGTATGAGTGAAAGGGTTAACATATAGGTGGATAGTGAAGACCTTGGTGAGACTGTGTGTATACATAGATTGATCCAAGTCTTCATTTTACCCTGAGGCATTAAGTCCCTAGATCGCAGCTCGTGGACATGGCTGTATATTCATCAAATTTAGACTGTGTGTCGTTTGTCCCAAAGCATGTATATTTTACTAAATTTGTGTTGTTATTTTGTTGGAAATAAAATGAACATCATAACAATAAAAATCCTTGCACAACATTGATGATCAGGTTACTATTGTCCAGTAGTACATTCAAAAACAATGTGAGAAAAAGTCTTATACTATCCTGATTACTCTCTCCTTTTCCCACAATTTTTTCAATTCAAACTCCTATTTTTTGTGAAAGAACATGATTCATCTCACATGCTTTTCATAGCAGATGTCTTTGTTTAATCATGTCAACCTTTTACCTGATCAATATGCTATTTATAGGGTTGTCTACTCTCAAAATAGCTGAGGATGCAATGTACAATCTGAAAAATTAAAGCCGAAATTTTGATACAGGACTGTTACCTTTTTTCCCCATATAGGTGCGTTTCAAAACATTGTGGCAAAAGGAGAAATTGTTCAAAATTAGCAATTTCTACTTTTTCCACAATCTTATCAACTTTATTCATTAACTATTCTTTCATTTATAGACAGTTTCCATCGTTTAGACTTGAGGTTTTCAAAGTCATCTGCAGCAGATTTGTTGTATGTGGGAAAGGGGTAAGTAAGCATAGTCGAAAAAGGAGAAAATGCTACAATGTTTTCAAAGTTTAACTGCTGAGTACACATCAAATGTCATCTGTATATGGGGGAAAGTGTTAACCCTTTCCAAAATAAAACAAATCTGCAGCAGACGAAATTGAAAACACATATGCTAAAATACGGAAAATCTCTACAATAGAATGAATAGTAACTAAATAGAGTTGAAGTCATTGTGACAAAAGGAGAAATTGCTCATCATGAGCAATTCCTCCTTTTGCCACAATGTTTTCAAAAGGTGTATGCTGCAGAGGCGCCATAAAGTGTTTGTATGAGGGAAAGGGTTAATCTAGATCAAGGTGTTGATGTAACACACTGTTGGAAATGCTGCTGGGCACAATATGTCATATTGCTCTTTGATGTAATCAGGCAAACACAACCATGGTGGATTCAGAGTATTTGCCAAGATAACTACTACAGATTATTAAAAACTGAATTAATTATTATTTGGCAGTTATGACATGTAAGCTTAATGTCTAAGCATTTTTTCCCACAAAGTTTCAATATGTAGTCTGCTGCAGAAGCATCATAGATAAGTTAGTTAACCACTTACCTTACAAGAAAATCTTGAAATTTAAATATATAATCTATTTGCCTTGAAAAGATCGGACCCACTTTGAAGATATATACTTCATTTAGCTTCGTTGCAATTGGTAAAGAAATATAACTCATGCCTGTAACAATAAGGTTTTCAGAGTTACCTCCCTTACTCTCGTTTCTAGTTTTAATACATGGCATTCCTATCCCCTCTGCAGCAGAGGACTTTTAAAAAATAGTGTGGCAAAGGGAGATATTGCTCATGGTAGGGTGCACTTGGGCAAGGCTTGTTTTCTAGCCTACTGCAGGTTGGTTTACCCAGGGATCATGAATGAGTGTACTGTTACCATGATATAACTTGAAATAATGTTAACAAAGGTGTAAAACCAATGAGCTAGGATGGGTCAGTTGTACACTAGTCACCAACTTATAAGGTTGGTCATTCTGCAGTTAGACTCATATATATGAATAGTGTAACCTTTTTCCACATACAAAATATCTGCAGCAGACTTTGAAACCATCTGAGCAAAAATATGCACAATTTCTATAAATGAAAGTAAAAATAATTGATATATTGAAAACATTGAGGCTACAGGAGAAATTGCTCATGATAAGGCATTTTTCCCCATTTGGCACAATGTCTATTAAAGTCATCTGCTGCAGATGCATCAAAACATGTCTACATGTGGCAAAGGAGTGTTTAAGGTTCTTGAAATACAATATGGTTATTGTTATTACCCTGTATGGCATAAAATGATTTTTTGGTTAGTCTGTCTTTTCATTTCTGATAAGTCTTAGATGAGGATTTCTTATAGGTCCCTATCTCTGATTGTTTAATTTAATTAACCTTCTACTTGTCACAATATACTTCTATGCATCTAAACCCAATTTTGCCTGAAAGGCCCCAAGTATTATTTTCTGACTAAGGCAAAACTAATATTTTAGGAAAAAACCCATGAAAGGGTCTTTCTCCTTGATATAGAAGAAAACTCTTTGAAGTAATTGAACTTCAAACATTCTGAATGTTACATTTTTTTTCTCAGATAGACTTATAGTATGATAATCCTTCTCCACATTCTCTCACATTCTGATATACAACCCTTTCCGACCCGGCCGGGTAGCTCAGTTGGTAGCGTATTTGACTTGTGATCTGTAGGTCACGGGTTCGATACCCTGTTGAGGCGAACATTCTTTCGGGCGATTTTTCCCATTGCCTCTCACCTCTGATTTATGTGAGAAAGTAGTCAGTGGCTTCGAAAGAATGTTGTGCAAGTACTGGTGTGGGAAAGCCAGGAAAACATGGGTAGGTGCACTGACCGCCGTGATATGACCAAAGCTGTTGAAAGCGGCGTTAAACTCCAAACAAACAAACAAAATACAACCCTTTCCCATTATACAACAAATCTGCAGCAGACGACTTTGAAAACATACTGACAAAAACCTAAACAATTTCGATAAAAGATAGTTTAATTGTTAAATAAAGTTGAAAAAATTGTGGCAAAAGGAGAAATTGCTCATCATGAGCAATTTCATTTTTGGCCAGAATGTTTTCAAAAGTCGTCTGCTGCTATTGCGTCAAAATGTGTCTGCAGGTGTGAAAGTGTTTAAAGCTATCACATATACAGAACCGGAAGTACAACTTTGTTAAATAGGTTGAAATATTGTGAGGAAAAGAGAATAGTAACTTAAGCAATATCTCCTTTTCCAATTATATTTCAAATTTTGTCTGCTGATTAGGTGTAAATAACCCAGTCTGAATCAGGGAACAGGTTATAATGGCTGTAATGTTGAGAACAAAACAGGTGAACCATTATTTCCATCCATCTTTGCCATCAATTTCCAGGTTTTTTGCCATGAAAACATTGAGAGGGTTAAAAAGCCTTATCATTCATGCCATATAATTGCTAGATTGCTGTAATTGTAAAAGAATAAATGAGCGCTGCTTCCCGAAAACAAACCACAGGGCATTAATTTGTGACCGGTGAAGATTCAGATCACGCTGCTTGTTTAGAAGTCATTAACCCTTTCCCACTTGCAGAGGCTTTCTGACGCAGTTGTAGCAATCTACTTTTGAAAACATTGTGACAAAAGGAGAAGTAACGAGCAATTTCTCCTTTTGCCACAATGTTTTCAACTCTATTTAATAATTTAAAACACTCATTTAAGGAGATATTTCACATTGTTGCCAATATAATTTCAAAGCTGTCTGCTGCAGAACTGTTGTATGTGGCAATGGGTTAACTTAAAGAAGCAATGCTAGAAGCGTCTGACATACAGGGAACATTAACCCTTTTCCATTATATAAACGCTTTCGGATGCCTCTGTAGCAGACAGCTTTTTGAAAACATAGTGACAAAAGAAGAAATTGCACAAAACGTGCAATTTCTCCTTTTGCCACAATGTTTTCCACTTTTAGTCATAGGTTATCCATTCAATTATGGAGATTTTCTATGTTTTGACAAAATACGTTCAAAATCGTCTGCTGCAGATTTGTCGTATGAGGGAAAGGGTTAAGATCACATAGTGAGAATGTGCAAATTGATCGTTTTCTACACTTTTCAAAAAAAAAAAAATGGTTGTAAGGGTGGTTTTTGTAGAGCATAGCTCAATTGGTTGAGAAGACAACTTAGAAAACATCTAGGTAAACAAATATGGAAAGTTTCTATGAATGTAGGTATTATAATTGAAAGAATTGAAAACAGTGTTGCAAAAGGAGGAATTGTCTCAAGTTTTAATAGCTCATATTAGAAATGCATTAAAATGCAACTGCATGTGAAAAAGGTAAAACATGAGCATTCTGAGTAATGATATTGAGCAAATAATGTTCAAAAAACAATGTTTTCATAAATCCGCAGCTGCAGAGTTGTAGAAAAGTTGTTACCTGTGTGAAAGCGTTAAAGATGTACTCAAATATAACCCTTTCCCACATACAACAATCCTGCAGCTGACAACTTTGAAAACATATTGGTAAAAATATGGAAAAGCTCTATTAAGGAAAGAAAGTACAATTATTATCCCCCGCTTTTTCGAAGAAAAAAGGGGGTTTATTAATTTGGGTTTGTCTGTCTGTCCGTCTGTCTGTCTGTCACACTTCGTTTCCGTCCAATAACTGCCACAAATGTTAACCGTTTTTTTTCAAACTTGGTAACAAGGTTAAATGCTTTAAGGGCTAGGCCAAGTTCGATCGTCACTTTCGGCGGACTTTATTTGGTGGAGTTATGGCCCCTTATTTAACAAAAAATGTCGTTTGTTGCCGTTTCCGTGCAATAACTGCCACAAATGTGAACCTTTTTTTTTCAAACTTGGTAACAAGGTTAAATGCATTAAGGGCTAGGCCAAGTTAGATCGTCACTTTCGGTGGAGTTATGGCCCCTTAATTAACAAAAAATGTCGTTTGTTGCTGTTTCCATGCAATAACTACCATAAATGTGAACCATTTTTTTTTCAAACTTGGTAACAACCTAGGCCAAGATCGATCCTCACTTTCGGCGGACTTTATTTGGTGTAGTTATGGCCCCTTATTTAACAAAAAATGTCGTTTGTTGCTGTTTCCGTGCAATAACTGCCACAAATGTGAACCTTTTTTTTTCAAACTTGGTAACAACGTTAAATGGCTTAAGGGCTAGGCCAAGTTTGATCGTCGCTTTTGGCGGACTTTATTCGGTGGAGTTATGGCACCTTGCTTAATAAAAAATGTCGTTTGTTGCGGTTTCCGTGCAATTACTGCCACAAATGTGAACCTTTTTTTTTTTCAAACTTTGTAACAAGGTTAAATGCCTTAACAGCTAGGCCAAGTTCGATCGTCACTTTCGGCGGATTTTATTCCTACAATATTTCCTGCAAGCGGGGGATATAAATTTCATGAATTTGCTTGTTGATTATAGTTTAAACATTGTGGCAAAAGGAGAAATTGCTCATCACAAGCAATACTTTCTTTTGCCACAATGTTTTCAAAAGTCGTCTGCTGCAGATGCATTTAAGTGATTGTACAGGTGGGAACATTTTAACTCTTTCCAACATACAGAAGCTTTCTGATGCCTCTGCAGCAGACAACTTTAGAAAACATGGTGATGAAAAGAGAAATTGCCACAATGTTTTCAATTTTGTTTAGTAATCATACATTAATTTATAGAGCTTTCCCTTTCCCACATACGACATTTCTGCAGCAGACGACTTTGAACATATTTTGTCAAAACATAGAAAATCTCCATAATTGAATGGATAACCTATGACAAAAAGTGGAAAACATTGTGACAAAAGGAGAAATTGCACGTTCTGTGCAATTTCTTCTTTTGTCACTATGTTTTCAAAAAGCCGTCTGCTGCAGAGGCGTCGGAAAGCGTCTATATGTGGGAAAGAGTTAAAGATGTTCTCAAACGAAGGATTCAGGGGGAAAAGTAAACAGTGATTGTGTTTGTGAAAGTTACAACTGCCTTTTTCTATCAGACACTGCATTCAAGCAGAAAAAAAACTATATTGAAGACACAGGCATCTTCTATCATCTGTTGCAGGTTTTGTAAAGCACTTAACCCTTTATTCCATACAGATGACTTCTGAAGCCTGTGCTGCAGGTGACTTTTGAAAATATTGTGGGAAAAGGAGAAATTGCTCATAATGAGCAATTTCTCCTTTTGCCACAATCTTTTCAACTATACCCAATAATAATATTTTCCTTTATAGAGATTTTTCATAGTTTTGCCTAGATTATTTATAATTTTCAAAGTGCTCTGCTTAAGATTTGTTGTATGTCTGGAAAATTAAGGTTGATATGGTTACAGGTATACAGTTCAAAGATGATTATATCAATAGAAAAGTATAAAAAATAAAAAATAAAAGTCAACATTGCATTCATTAACTTCTTTCTTTTTTTCTGCTTTAGAAAACAAATTGTTCTTTGTTCCTAAACATTTTCCTGATGTTTAATACTTGAACAGTTGTATCCACTGTCTGCGTGGTTTATAGGTTAGAATGTCACCTCGGGAGTGGGTGATCAGGGTTCATTCAGGTCATTGATTGATTGATTGATTGATTGATTGATTGTTTGGTGTTTTACCCCATTTCAACAATTGTTCAGTTACATCACAGTGGACCTGGCCGGGTAGCTCAATTGGTAGCGTATCTGACTCGTGATCTGGAGGTCACGGGTTCGATACCTGGTTGCGGCGACATTCTTTCGGGCGATGTTTTCCATTGCCTCTCACCTCTGATCTATGTGAGAAAGTAGTCAGTGGCTTCGAAAGAATGTTGTGTAAGTACTAGTGTGGGAAAGCCAGGAAAACATGGGTAGGTGCACTGACTGCCGTGATATGACCAAAGCTGTTGAAAGTGGCGTTAAACTCCAAACAAACAAACAAACAAATACATCACAGTGTGTCCCGGGTGAGTTCCAGTACTACTGGTCTATTTATTATCCTGACACCAGCGAGACAGGTGTAATGCTAACCCCGTTACCCTGGGCACCAAGGAGGGTAGCCATTACTACCATTTTTAAAGTTTTTGGTATGAACCGGCCGGGGATCGAACCCACAACCTCCTGCACCCAAGGCGGACACTCTACAACAACACCACTGAGGCGGTTCATTCTGGTCATACTAAAGACTATAGACATGGTTGAAATATGGCTTCCCTCCTTGGTGCTCATGGATGCTGGATTAGCATAAGGACTGATGCATCCATGGAAGGATAAAAAATACCTGTAGTACCGGGTAATTTACCCAGGAAATGTAATGATAAAACTGAAATAAAACACCATTCAAATATACAATTAAAGAGTTGCATGCTTTATAAGCACGCATCAGTACCAAGAAATGCAACCTTTGGGAATTTAGAAGCATAACTTTTATATAGAGCTGAAATAATTGTGGGAATAGGAGAAATTGCATTAAATGAGCTATTCTGCTTTGGGCGATTTCTACTTTTCCCAAAACGTTTTCAAACAGTGCAGCACAGGCTTCATCTGCATTGGGTGAAGAGTAAAGTGCTTCATTAACCCCTTCCCACATACAACAAATCTGCAGCAGGAGGCTTTGAAAACATCCAGCCAAAAATATGGAATATTTCTATAAATGAAAGAATAGTTATTGAATAGAGTTTGGAATTGTATTTTCTTCTTTTGCCACAATGTTTTCAAAAGCAGCCTGCTGCAGATATGTTAAAATACGTCTGTAGGTTGGACAGGGTTAAGCATGTAAGAGATGCTAATAGCTGCATGACTTCTGTGTATGCAAACTTTTTAAAAACTTCTTGTCGTTATCTTCTTGTCAGATTTCAAAATAATTTCATGGAACTTTTGCAAAATTCAATGTTGATCATGACATTTAAATTCATCAGAAAGCAGCAGGTTCTGTACCTGGGTTGTTCATACCAAATACTTTAAAATTGGTAATAATGGCTTTCTCTCACATTGGCGGGAGTCATTCTGGGGTTAGCGTATTGACTTGTGACAGGATAAATGAAACCTGTAGTACTACTTGTAACCTGACCAGGTATTAAATGCTGTGCTAAATGAAAGCGACATAAAACACCACACAAACAACCTTGGCTTTAACCCTTTCCCAAATACAACAAATCTGCAGTAGATGACTTGGAAAAATCCAGGCAACAAACAACTCTATAAATGTATGTATAATTACTCAAAAAGAGTTGAAAACATTGTGGCAAAAGAAGAAATTTGCTCATGTTGGGCAATTTCTACTTTTGTCACAATGTTATCAAAAGTCGTCTGATGCATAAGCATCAGAGAGCGTCTATATGTGGGAAAGGGTTAAATAAGGACTTCTGAATACATGTTTCTTAATACATGTTTAACCAATAAAATTCCCTCATACGACAATTCTGCAGCAGACGACTTTTTCTCGAAAAAGAGAAAATCTCTATAATTGAATGGATAACCTATGACTAAAAGTGGAAATCATTGTGGCAAAAGGAGAAATTGCTTGTTTGGAGCAATTTCTTCTTTTGTCGCTATGTTTTCAAAAAGCCGTCTGCTGCAGAGGTGTCAGAAAGCATCTATATGAGGGAAAGGGTTAAAGAACAAGCTGGACAATGTTTCATCACTAACACTATTTATCACTTTCATTTTGAAAATGCATTACTTATAATCTCTTGTTCACATCCCCAGATCTTGTAACCCTGGTAACCCCAATAATCACTTGAATCCAGATGTTCTGTTTCAGTTAATTAAGATGTACATAAGAAGGAGGTTTTAATTGCTTGGGCTTGTGCCTGTAATACATAAATTATTTATCCTGACGTTTCCTTGCTTTTTCTTTGCCTGATCCCTTTCCCATTTGCAGACAAAATAAGACGTGTCTAGGGACGAAGATCTACGTCCCTGATGTGTCTGAAGTCTAAGACAATGTTTAAAAACATTGTGGTTATTATACAAAACAGTGTCGAAATGCATCTACAAGTGGGAAAAAGTTAAAGAGTTAACCCTTTCCCTCATATAGACGCTTTCTGTCGCCTCTGCAGCAGACTGCTTTTTGAAAATATAGTGACAAAAGAAGAAATTGCTCAAAACGAGCAATTTCTCCTTTTCCATATTTTGACAAAATATCTTCAAAGTCGTCTGCTGCAGAATTGTTGTATGAGGGAAAGGGTTAAAGAAAAATGGATGCTTGCTTTGAGTTACCTCTGAATTTATCCTGCTGAGTTCCATCAATTTGTGTAATCCTTTTTGCTTATAGCCTGAAACATTACAACAGTTATTCATTTTACATCACCTCATTGAAAAGTTGATAAATCATTTGTTAGTGCAAGTGCAAAAGATATCGCTTGTTTTATCGGATTCTTTTGGAGGGTACATGTAATGATTATGTATCATTGAGAACATGAAACATCATCAAATATTAACCAAATCTCTTTTGATGGAATGATTCATGAGGCTCTTAGTTTTACCTTGGTCAAAGGTGAGAACATAAGTGGGAAAAAACAGTAATTGCTCATCCCTTTCCCACATACAGATGATGCTGTTTAACCCTTTCCCATATACAACAAATCTGCAGCAGACTATGTTAGAAATATCAGGGCAAAATTATAAATTACCTTTAATAACATTGTGGCATGAGCAATAGCTCATTATGAGCAATTTATCCTCTTTGCCACAACTTTTTCAATAGTAACTGTTGTCGATACGTGGGAAAGGAATCCGCTGTGGTCGGGTGGTTAGCGTCGGGGATTTTGAAACCGGGTGTCCCGGATTCGATCCCCAGTCGCGGCACTACTGTCATGGTGAAGTGCCCTTGGGCAAGGCACATTTTCTAGCCTAGTACTGGTTTGTTTACCCAGGGATCAGGAATAAGTGAACTGTTGCCATGATATAACTGAAATAATGTTGAAAGCGGCGTAAAACCCCAATAAATAAATAAATAAAAAACTATACGTGGGAAAGAGTTAAAGTCTTTGCAGCAGATGACTTTCTAAAACATTATATTCAAAGGAAAAATTGCTCATAAGAAGCTACTTTATCATTTTGCTGCAAGTTTTTCAACTTTATTCAATAATTCATAACTTATTTATAGAGAGTTTCCATTTCTCTTTTACTAAATGTTTTATGTGGGAAAGGGTTAAGAATGGAATCTGTTACATCCAGTCCTTTTAGTACACACATGCTTTTAAAAGTTATTCATTAACTCACAGATGGTTCATTCATAAAAAATGGAAAAGCTGGCAGATTGTAATTATTCGGCTACCTTGAATTAGTCCCGCTTGTAACGATTAGACCAGTCTGAATGCAATCAACAGGAGCTCATTTCACAGTTTAGTGCATTTTTAACCACGATTTCAACAAATATGAAACCTGGTTATTAAAATGATGATATCTTTCAGCCATATTGGGGGGAGGGGGGGCTTCAAATGTATCTTCCAAATGAATAATTATGTTTAGACTAGAAAGATTCTAGCCAAATTTTTTAGGAAGTTAGATTAAATAGAAAGGAAGACTGGGAGTGTTATTTGGAACAAGGCCAAGGTCACCTATATTCCTATGTTTGGTGACCTTTGATAATCTGGTATTGTATAATGGGGCATGTCGTAATTGTTTCTTTTTATACAAAAATATCAGAAACAAATTATGAACCCTCTCCCTTATACAGAAAACATTGCTGTCTGCTGTGAAAGTGCATGGAAATATGATTTGTATGCAGAATTGAAAAATGGTGTACATAGTAAATTTTAGAACAACTTAATGTTTCTTTTGAATAAAAACTTTTATTTCCAAAGCGGCCTGCTGCAGAGGCATCAACATGTGTCTGTATCAGGAAAAAGATAAACTTAACTCTTTCCCACATGCAGCAAATCTGCAGCAGACGACTTTGAAAATGTCTACTAAAAAATATGGAAAATCTCTATTATTTTAGGTATAATTACTGAAAAGAGTTAAAAACATTGTGGCAAATGAAGAGATTTGTTATGAGCAATTTCTTCTTTTGTGACAGAGTTTTCAAAAAGCTGTCTGCTGCAGAGGCCTCAGAAAGGGACTATATGTGGGAAAGGGTTAAACTATTGTTATCGGCACTGAATTAATATGCTCACATTCTCTCTGTGGCACTTGTCTAACCACCTCCCAGCTTTCAATTTTTTCTAGCTGACAGCAGTAAATCTTCATTTCTTATTGATGCATTTTGACCAAATAGAAAATCATTTTATTGTTAATAAAGCAGTTTGAAGAAACACATGCGTCCGCAGTCAGTTATATCAAAAAGTGATTGATAGATCGACAGGCTATTTAGAGATTATCCCTATTTATCTCTATCAACCCTATCCTACTTAAAGAAGACGCTTTTTTAACGCGTCTGCAGCAGACGACTTTTGAAAACATTGTGGTAAAGAAATTGCTCAATACGAGCAATTTCATCATTTGCCACAGTGTTTAGCAATTTGACCTGCAGACTTATAGATATTTTCTATATTTTTGCCTCGAAGCATTCAAAGACCTCTGCTGCAGATTTGTCGTATGTGGGAAAGGGTTAAAGCAGGCGACACAAAAATGTAATAGATGGTCCCTCTAGTCTAGTTAAGCAGTTTGACGTTCCTGAATTTAAATAAAGTTTGATTACACAGCTATTTAAGAGAAATGGTGAATTGGCAAAAGAACGGTTGTTTATTTTATCAGACTCTTCAATCAGCTTTGATTACTTTTTGTCAGAAAAAAGTTCTGATTTTCTTTCAACGAACTTCTCATCGTTTACTATGTGTGAAGTATGAGGTATTTTACAAGATAGAACATTTGCAATTCTCATTATGTTAATCCTTATTCCAACCTTATAGCTTCTGATCCTGTAAAAGTTAGAGTAAATTCATCTGCGTAAGTTTTCCTGCAAGAGATGGTTTAACATAGTTTTTTAACCCTTTCCCCTCATACAACAATTGTGCAGCAGACGACTTTAAACATATTTTGTCAAAAAATAGAAAATCTCTATAATTGTATGGATAACTATGACTAAAAGTGGAAAACATTGTGGCAAAAGGAGAAATTTATCGTTTTGAGCAATTTCTTTTTTTGTTACTATGTTTTCAAAACGTCGTCTGCTGCAGAGGCCTCAGAAAGCGTATATATGAGGGAAAGGGTTAAACCCTCGATTTCCCACTTGTAGACGCATTTTGGTGCATCTGCAGCAGACAATTTTTAGCTCTACTGGCCAAAGGCCAGAAGACTGAAGAGCTTAATTATGCTGTGGCGTGGTGTCCGTGCGTGCGTCCGTGCGTCCGTAAACAATTGCTTGTGAACGTGATACAGTCTTCAGTTTTGATTGTATCTCTATCAAACTTATACAGTAGTTAGATATCCATGAGAGCTCGGTTCCTTTCGCAAACCAGCCAGATCCGCCCATGCAAGACTGGATTATGTCCCTTGAAATTGTCAAAATTGCTATAATAGAGCTTGTGAACACAATGGATGCTCCATTTACTATCTGATCTTCACCAAACTTAGATAGTAGTTAAATATTGATTAGAGCTTGATTCCTTTCGAAAACCAACCAGATTTGCCCTTGCATGACTGGATTATGGCCCTTGAAGTTGTCAAAATTGCTATAATACAGCTTGTGAATGCGATAAAGTCTTTAGTTTTGATTGTATCTCCATCAAACTTATACAGTAGTTAGATATCCATGAGAGCTCGGTTTCTTTCGCTAACCAGCCAGATTGGCCCATGCAAGACCGGATTATGGCCCTTGAAATTGTCAAAATTGCTATAATACAACTTGTAAACAGCCTCCATTTACTTCATGAGCCTCTTGTTAAAACATGTTGGCAAAAGAGGAAATTGCTCAAAACAAGCAATTTCTTCTTTTGCCAAAATGTTTTCAACTCTATTTAATAGTAAAACTTTATTGAGACTAAAATTTCATGTTTTTGTCAATAAGTTTTGAGAGTCGTCTGCTGCAGAATAGTTGTTTGTGGGAAAGGGTTGAACATCGTCTGAGCAGTTTCTGAGGACCTTTTCCCCACGAATTTTTCACTTTTCACTAAGTCATTAGGGAGAGTTTATATTTAATATAGATAGAATACAGATCTTTTTGTTGATTTAACATCTTTTGTTATCTCTACTCCCATAGACGGGTGGGGATATTGTTCAGGCTTTTTCTGTCCGTCTCAAACCTAAGAAGGAGTCAGAGGGTTTCACTTTATGTAAATATTTAATGCCCTGTTGAAATATTAATCATTTCCCACATGCAGAGGCTTTCTGATGCTTCTGGAATCCGCTGTGGTCGAGTGGTTAGCGTCGGGGATTTTGAAACCGGGTGTCCCGGGTTCGATCCCCAGTCGCGGCACTACGGTCATGGTGGAGTGCCCTTGGGCAAGGCACATTTTCTAGCCTAGTACTGGTTTGTTTACCCACGGATCATGAATAATTAAATTTAATTGCACGCTAAATGACCTTAGCTGTCGATGCGCCATAAAACAATATACATTCATTCATTCATTTCTGATGCTTCTGCAGTAGACGACTTTTGAAAACATTGTGGCAATTTAATGGAGAAATTGCTCATGATAAATAATTTTTCCATTTGTCACGATGTTTTCAACTCTAATCAATCATTATACTTTCTCCCCTTTCTCACATTCAGTAAACCTGCAGCAGACAACTAAAAAAGCATGTTCGCAAAAAAACAGAAAATCTCTACAAAATTTTAATGAAGGTACAATAACTGAAAAAAGTTGAAAACATTTTGGCAAATGGAGAAATTGCTCGTTTTGAGCAATTTCTCCTTTTATCAACATGTTTTCAAATCTCGTCTGCTGAAGAGGTGTCTATATGTGGGAAAGGATTGAGAGATTTTTCATATCTTTGAGGGTTTGTTTTCAGAGTCGTTCGCTGCTGATTTTTGAATGTTGGAAAAATTTAAGACAAAGTTTGACTCTGATTGCCTACGGTACTGCTGTGTTATTGCCCCTTTAATTAACCCTTTCCTACCTATAGACGCATTCAGACGCATGTACAGCAGACAATTTTTGAAAATATCGTGACAAAAGAAGAAATTACTCAAATAAGCAATTTCTCTTTTTGCCTCAATGTTTTCAACCTTTTTCAGTAATTCTACCTACAATTATTGAGTTTTAAGTAGACATTTTTAAAGTCGTCTGCCCCAGGTTTGCTGTATGTGGGAAAGCGTTAAGCAGAAGATATCAACAATTTGCTTATTTCCACTTGTAGATGTCTTAAAAACTGAAAGAAACATGTAATACTAAGATAATGTGTACATGGCCGACAAAACTTAACCCCGCTTTCCCACATACAACAAATCTGCAGCAGATATCTTGGACATCATTTGGCCAAAGATGGAATAGAGTTGAAAACATTGTGGCTAATGGAGGAATTGATCATTATGAACAATTTCTTCACTTGGTAAACTATTTTCAATGTCCTGACTGCTGCAGAGGCGTTAGAAAGAGTCTGTAAGTGGGAAAGGGTTAATTCTAAAACAAAGTGCTCCATCTTCTTTCTTCTATGCAAGAGCAGGAATACTTAAATACCTCATTATTTTCTTCTCACTTTACCCTGTCCCACAATTAGACGACTTTTGAAAACATAATGAACAATTTCTTGATTTGCCACAATGTTTTGAACTATTCAATAATGATAATTGGTATTGGCCATATTTTTCGCCCAGATGTCGTCTGCTGCAGATTTGTTTTATGTGGGAAAAGGTTTATAGTAATAATAATACAGAGTATAAAGCATGATGCATAAAAGAAATATTGCTCCTTTGACCAATTTCACCTTTTTCCACAATGTCTACTGTAGAAGCGTCTAAAGTCGGCTGCTTCAGATAAAGTGTTGATTGATATTAAAATACCAGGAAACCATTTAGTGGTAGAGGAGAGGTAAGGGGTAAACTGCTGCTGTTTTGTGTATATATAATATTGTACATGTGGTGGTACTGTTTTTGTGAAAACTTGGATCTTCTCAGTCCCCATAGTGTGCCGGTGAAAGTATGGAAACTCTTCAAAGGAAATAAAACCGGAGGAAGCTTTAGTACTGGATTTAAGGAATTGGATTAAAACCTGTGTAGAATAAAAAAGTGTGAAAATATTGTTATCAGTTATGTGCTTAACGATAAAACCCCTTCAGAATAGAAAATTGTGAAATAATTGTCAATACGTTCTATCTTCATTACAGAACTGTTATAAGATTGTTTTATTGTGTTTACCCTAACACATCTTTCAAAAGAAAAAACAGAAAACCAGGGCAAAAAAAGAAGACATAATTGTGCCTTGTTTCTGCAAAAAAGATATAAAAAAAAAAACATCACTCTAGATTTGTGTAATTGGCATCTATTTCTGTAAAAACACAATATGGATAGATCTGTGGATGTTTTTGTTTTCATCTGATTTTTTCTTGACACTGCGCCAAAATGAAAGTTGTAGAATGAGATTCTAAGCAATAATCATCAAATTTAATTGATATGCTTGTTTTGTGAACTGATTGGATAATGGATATGTAAATCTTATTAATGGGACAGATTGTAAATATTTCTTACACACTTATTTATTGGTATTTATTTAAAATTATATAATATTTATTGTGACATTATTCTGCCTGTGATGTTTCTATTTGTGATTTGACTATAGTCGTAAGTTATAAGTTTGGAAAAAGAAGTATTTATTTGTGAGATTTGTTATAGCACTCACAGTGGTAGATATACATACTGGTAATTTGTGTATCATTTAGTTAACTATCATCTTGGAGAAGCATTCTTATGTTTAGTTTGAATCACCATGGCAACCAATTTCAAAGTGACCTGTACAGCCCAAGCTGAATTTATGCATTCATGCACCAACCCAGGTAGTGTAGAAACTTTTGTCTTGCTCTAAAACAAGTGTGTCCCTGACCTACTCTTTCAAAAATGTATATGAAAATCTGCAGAAGCAGATATATATGCAAAATATAAATGCTCAACCATGATAACACTTAAAACTTATTAATTGAAATTTTGGCACAGAAAGAAATTGCTCATCATGCGCGATTTCTCCTTTTGCCATAATGGTTTTTTAAATGCTTCTGCATTGTGTAAAAAAGTTTATCCTTTATATTATACTAAAACCATATTTGAACCATTTGAATCATAAATTTATAATTATATGGGAAAGTGAAAAACTGCTAAAATTTTAAATTTATGCTTTGCTCACAATGTTTTCAACTGTATTAGGTCTTAATATCAATTTTGCAGATTTTACATTATTTTTCCACTGATATTTTCAAAGCCAACTCTAAAACATTGTATGAGATAATCAAACTGTTTAATAACATTTATAACTGAAATCAAGCAATGAAAAATATCCTGATGATCTGATATTTTAACTACAGTAATACCTTGATATGCTCTTTTTTTTAAGTCATTGACAGAAGGGAACAAATGTAATATCTAAAAAAAATTGCTATTTTCAATCAAAATTTGGAACATTGTGGTAAAAGGAGAAATCGCAGATTTTGACCTACATTTTTTTTGTTTTGCTCACCTGTGCACAAAAAGCTCGAGGTGAGCTATTGCGATCACATTTTGTCAATTGTCTGTCGTGTGATGTCAACAATTGCTTTGTGAGCACTCTACAGGCAACATTTGGTATCCAATTTTCATGCAACTTGCAAGTAATAATTAGAACATACATCTCCATTAAATCATGGCCAAGTTACAAATTTGGTCATGTAAGGTCAAATAATAATAATAATAATAATAATAATACTTTATTTAATGAGGGTAACACAGTTAGTTACACTAATCTTCCCTGTGGCCCTCAACAATCATACATTGAACATGAAATTCAACAATGTAATTAAACATTAAAATATAAATACTAGGTCACAAGGTCAAATTAAAGGAAAATCTTGTTAACTTGTCATTTTAAACATGAGCATGTTCAAACTTTTTCAGAATAATTGTCATGATAATATCTAGGCCAAGTTGGAATATAGGTCATATCCTGTGAAAAACTTGATCATTAGGCCAAATTCAGGAAAAATACTGTTAACACTTTATAGACTGCATTGTTTGCTCCAGCACTCGAAAGAATTTGTTTTGGTTGTATCTAGGCCAATTTTGAATAAGGGTGATGTCGAGTCCAAAACTAGGTCATACTAGCTGTATTTTTAATTTGAGCATGATGAAATGTTGTCCAAATGATTGTCTTGATGCTATCTATAGGCTAAGTCTGAATATGGGTCATGTACTAAGGGTAAAAAACAAGGTCACTAGGCCAAATTGAACAAACCCAACAAAATGACTTCAAAATAAGAAAATGTCAATGCCCATTGCCAGCTTAACTTGATCCTGACCTGCAACTATATACATTATAATGACATATGTCGCAGTTCGTACTTGTACACAATTCAAGAGATTACATGTAAGTAGCTAGGTTAGCTCAGTCTGTAGAGTAATCACCCTGCAAGTGAGAGGTCTCGGGTTCAAACCACAGACTGGCTGCATGTAATTAAGTCTCTCCATGTGGCACAAAAACAATATGTATTTTCATCATGATTATTTTATCTGCAGATTTGTTGTACGTGGGAAAGAGTTAAACTATGTGTCATTTATCTTTTCACTTTTAAATGTGTTTTCATTAACTAAATTTATATTACCAATTCAATGTAAAAAACGCATGTACGTCATAATAATATAAATCCATGTATTTGCCCAAATGGGCATTGATGTGTCAATACTGTCAAATAATGATGCTCTGAAAGATTGCCTTGTTGTGTGTTCCCTCCTTGTCACTCAGAATTATGGAGTTTATAACATTTTGACCGACTCGCTGGTGTCATGATAAATGGACAAGTAGTTCCTGGAAACTTGCCATGGCATCACTGTCAAATAACTGAAAAATTATTGAAAACTACATAAAACAGGATACAAACAAGTTAGTAAGCTCTCAAAATTGATTTTTATGAAGGCAAGGTTAAATTGAGGTAAAATGAGAAAAAAAACATGTTAATGCTGGGAAAAAGAAAGTTAATAAAATAATTAATGGTAATTAGTTAATTATTACTAATTGGAAGTGTGAAGTGTATTTCTTGATCTTTTCCTCTGTGATATGTCCTTTCTTCGTTTCAATAAGTAGAGTATTCAACCCTTTCCCTCATACAGATAAACACAGATGCCTGCGAAGTAAATGACTTCTGAAATCATTGTTGGAAAAGGAGAAATTGCTCCTGCACCTTCAAGGTTTTAATCTATTAAACCTAATATTTTCCTGATAACATTATTTCTTTACATGTTTTCAAAAATTACCATTAATTGTTCATATCTAGTAAATGGTTAAACCCCTTTCCCACATACATCAAATTTGCAGCAGATGACTTTTTTGTAACCTGTGATCTTGATTACAATATGGAAAGTTATCTATAAAATTGAAAACATAATAATCAAATAAGAGTTGAAACCATTTTGGCAAAAGGAGAAATTCTTTATATTGAGCATTTTTAGCTCACCTGAGCTTTGCTCAAGGTGAGTTATTGTGATCGCCTTTTGTCCGGCGTCCGTCGTCCGTCGTGCGTCGTGCGTCAACTTCTTCTCCTCAGTAACCAGTGGGTCAATTTGGATGAAACTTCACAGAAAGCATCCTCTCATTGACCTCACCAGAATTCCTTCAAATTTTTGGGATCCATGCAAAATTCTGGTTTCCATGGCAACGAAACCGAAAAAACTTCAAAATTCTTCTTCTCCCAAATTGGTTGGCAGATTTTCAAATAATTTTGTAGAAATGTTCCTTGGATGACCCTCTATCAGATTCCTACAAGCCGTGTTGATTGGTCGAAAAACATGGCCGCCAGGGGGGGGCGGGGCTATTTTGCCTTATATGGCTATAGTGAAAACTTAAAAAATCTTCTCCTCCGAAAGTGTAAGGCCGATTTTCAAATAATTTTGTAGAAATGTTCCTTGGGTGACCCTCTATCAGATTCCTTCAAGCCATGTTGATTGGTCGAAAAACATGGCCGCCAGGGGGGGCGGGGCTATTTTGCCTTAAATGGCTATAGTGCAAACTTAAAAAATCTTCTTCTCCAAAAGTGTCAGGCCGATTTTCAAATAATTTTGTAGAAATGTTCCTTGGGTAATCCTCTATCAGATTCCTTCAAGCCATGTTGATTGGTCAAAAAACATGGCCCCCAGGGGGCGGGGCTATTTTGCCTTATATGGCCAAAGTGAAAACTTAAAAAATCTTCAACATCTTCTCCTCAGTAACCAGTGGGTCAATTGGGATGAAACTTCACAGAAAGCATCCTCTCATTGACCTCACCAGAATTCCTTCAAATTTTTGGGATCCATGCAAAATTCTAGTTTCCATGGCAACGAAACCGAAAAAACTTCAAAATTCTTCTTCTCCCAAATTGGTTGGCAGATTTTCAAATAATTTTGTAGAAATGTTTCTTAAGTGACCCTCTATCATATTCCTTCAAGCCATGTTGATTGGTCGAAAAACATGGCCGCCATGGGGGGGGCGGGGCTATTTTGCCTTATATGGCTATAGTGCAAACTTAAAAAATCTTCTTCTCCAAAAGTGTCGGCCTGATTTTCAAATAATTTTGTAGAAATGTTCCTTGGATGACCCACTTTCAGATTCCTTCAAGCCATGTTGATTGGTCAAAAAACATGGCCGCCAGTAGGCAGGGTTATTTTGCATTATATGGCTATAGTGAAAACTTAAAAAATCTTCTCCTCCAAAAGTATCTGGCCGATTTTCAAATAATTTTGTAGAAATGTTCCTAGGGTGACCCTCTATCAGATTCCTTCGAGCCAAGTTGATTGGTCGGAAACTATGGCTGCCAGGGGGCGAGGCTTATATAGCTAAAGTGAAAAAAAATTAAAAATCAGGTGAGCGATTCAAGGGCCATCATGGCCCTCTTGTTACCTTTGCCACGTTTTCAAGTGCTCATATGGAGTGATGTATGGAGGCTCAATAACTCAGTAGGTAATGACAAAGGCTGTCAACCAGAGGTCATCGGATTGAATCTTGGCTGTACCAACACTCACAATAGACATAAAGATTTTGTAGCCAAACTATCAAACTGCCTTTTTCAAATGGGCTAATAAAGCTTTGTTGGAGTTTAACCCTTTCCCACATACAGAAACTCTCTGACACCTTTGCAACAGAAGTTTTTTGAAAACAATGTGACAATAGGAGAAATTGTTCATAATGAGCAAATTTTCTTTGGGTCATTCAGTTTTAAACTTTAAGAAATTATGATACTTTCATGTACAGATATTTTTCATATGTTTGCCAAGATGTTTTCAAAGTCGTCAACTGCAGATTTGTGGGAAACTCAAAGGGTTCAGTAGCATTTTAGTTGCCTGAGAAGAATGTTGTGTGGAGTAATTTCTACTGATGTGGGAAAACCAGGAAACTCTAATGATACGCTAATGCCAAGAGCTTTAACCCTTTCCCTCATACGACAATTCTGCAGCAGACGACTTCGAACATATTTTGTCAAAACATAGAAAATCTCCATAATTGAAAGGATAACCTATGACCAAAAGTGGAAAACATTGTGGCAAAAGGAGAAATTGCACGTTTTGTGCAATTTCTTCTTTTGTCACTATGTTTTCAAAAAGCCGTCTGCTGCAGAGGCGTCAGAAAGCGTCTATATGAGGGAAAGGGTTAACGGTTTCCCATTTGCAGACGCTTTTGACACATGTGCAGATGTAACCTTTTGAAAACATTGTATCAAAATTAAAAGAGATAATGTAACTAAATATAATGAGTGATTTCTTTGTATGATTTCAACTCTTTTCAATAATTATACTTCAATTTATAGATATTTTCCATATTTTAGTAGTATATATATGTTGAAAACTTGTTCTATGGGGGAATGGGTTAATTTTTAATTACCACTGATTTTTAAGCATCCATTTTTAGCGCATCTTAGTAAAAAGTGCTCAAGGGGAGCTATCTTATAGTGATCACTCACCGTCCTTCCTCCGTTCAAATCTTCTTATCTGAAACTACTAGTCCCTTTTCAAAGTAATTTTACAGGAAGGTTCCCTAGATGGCCCCCGTAAAAAATTGTTCAAAGAATTAAATGCCAACTAGAACTTTTGTTGCTGCAGCATCAGAAAGGCGAAGAATTCCAAATCTTTAAAAATCTTCTTGTCCAAAAGTAAAGGCCAGAAAAAATTCAAGTTATTCCGATCCATTGAAAAACATGGCCTCAAGGGGGGTAGAGCTTGTTTTCCTTATATGTGTTTAGTGAAAACTTAAAAATGTTCTTGTCCAAAAGTACTGATCCGATTTAAAAATTGGCACAAAATGTTACTTGGGAGACCCTCTAGCAAGACCGTTCAAATTATTCTGATCTGTTGAAAAAAGTGGGTGCTAGGGGAACAAAAAAGAGGAATGTTATTGTTAATCAATGATATAACAGACCTTTGCTTTACAATTAAAATCAAATAAAAGCAACATCCATGTTTCATATCATCACACTTTTAAAAAAAATTCTTATTCTAAAGAACATCTTGTCAGTTGAATGACATAATAAGAATGTTGTAGTAAAGAGTGTTAGAAAGCTTTAGGTAACATTATATACAGAAAATAATACATTTATAATGCGCTACAATCTGCAGATGTAGCACTTTTATTGTCTGGGTTTTCTCTAAAGAGAACTATATATTTTAAAAGAAAGACGCATCAGGCAAAAATGATGCTCTTTAATTGCTTGCTTTTCACTTGTGGATTTTGGGTCTCTCCAAACTTATTAAAATCAGACCTTATATATAGCTTCTTTGCAGTAGTAAACGCTTGTATCCTCAGATTGACCTTGGTGTAAGCCGATCAATTTATTTATTTGGGTTTTACGCCGCTTTCAACATTATTTCAGTTATATCACGGCGACAGTTCACTTATTCATGATCCTTGGCTAGAAAATGTGCTTTGCCCAAGGGCACTCCGCCATGACTGTAGTGCCGCGACTGGGAATTGAACCCGGGATACCCGGTTTCGAAATCCCTGATGCTAACCACTCGACCACAGCGGATTCCTGTAAGCCGATCGAAGTGTAGCCTACATAACCCATGTAAATAAATGAGATGGAGAAAGAAGCAATAATGGCAGAGTGTTCCGATTATATAGTAAACATTTTGTTGTATCAGGATGTATCATGCCATTTCATTGGACCAATAAACAAACACCTGCTAATAAATATTTAACCCTTTCCCTCATACGACAATTCTGCAGCAGACGACTTTGAACATATTTTGTCAAAAAGTGGAAAATCTCTATAATTGAATGGATAACCTATGACAAAAAGTGGAAAACATTGTGGCAAAAGGAGAAATTGCACGTTTTGTGCAATTTCTTCTTTTGTTACTATGTTTTCAAAAAGCCGTCTGCTGCAGAGGCGTCAGAAAGCGTCTATATGAGGGAAAGGGTTAAATGATAAGGGTAAACTGTAGATGACCTTTTATGCAGTGACAGCAGATCCAATATAATTATACACAGTGAGGTATTTTGGTCTGATTTTAATGAAATTTGGGTCTTTCATGCCATTTGTGAAAATTCATTCATGTTGGGAAAAATGTTGCTTCATGATATCTCAAGCTTAGTGCATATTATAACTCATTATAAATGCTTATTTGACCACAAGACCCTATGTTGCGGGTTCTCCAAAGAATTGTGTCTACCACTTCAATGACAATCTTGGTAACTTTAGGCTACATTTACCAATATGCGTACTGTTGCATAGATGCGTATAACATAACTTTTTATGTCTAGTCCATTTGGATTATTCCAGAATTTTGACTAATGCTAATAAATAGAGCCTTTTACTTTTTGCAGTCATAAGAATGATTAAGGTTTGATTATCAAAAGACCACCACCTAAATGGTGTAACGGTTATGGCCTCTGCCATGTGGGCAATAGAACTTGCTTTGATGCCAAGTCAGCAAGGTGATACCAAAGACTTTAAAACTGATAGTGTTTGCTTCCATTCTTGGTTTTCTTGATTGAGGGGATAACGTTAATACATTTCAGCATACAGACCTATTTTGACACAGCTGTAGTAGATGAATGTAAAACACATGGTGACAAAAGGAGGAAAATTGCTCATTATGAAGATGTGTTAAGTGTCGTCTGCTGCAGATTTGCTGTAAGTGGGCAAAGGTTAAGAATAAGACTGATATCTGGTGTCTGGTTTAAACTAAGACTAATTAAGACTTCTTGGTAAATAGTGCATTGCGAGATCAGACAACATGGATGCGCTGGCTTATCTAGAACTACAATGGTCACAAATGCCTAGAATTTTTCAAATTTCCCAGATATATATTAACCCTTTCCCTCATATAGACGCTTTCTGACGCCACTGCAGCAGACAGCTTTTTGAAGACATAGTGACAAAAGAAGAAATTGCTCAAAACGAGCAATTTCTCCTTTTGCCACAATGTTTTCCACCTTTAGTCATAGGTTATCTAATCAATTATAGAGATTTTCCATTTCTTGACAAAATATGTTCGAAGTCGTCTGCTGCAGAATTGTCATATGTGGGAAAGGGCTTGAACCAAGGATTTTAGAAGAGATTCCTTTCAATTTCACTTGAAACATCCCGTTATATGACCTTGAACGTTTGCCCTATGGCAGAGCATTGACCTTTGAGAGGACATTATAGATGTAAAATGTACATGATAGACCATACTAAGTCCCCTGCTTGGCTATAAAAAGTCTGTTAATTTATTATACCCCCCCGGCAAACAAAGTTTGGGGGGGTATATAGGAATCACCCTGTCTGTCCGTCTGTCTGTCTGTCTGTCTGTCTGTCTGTCTGTCTGTCTGTCTGTCTGTCTGTCTGTCTGTCCGTATGTCCACATTTCTTGTAAGCACTACTCCTCCCAAACGGCTCAATGGATTTGGTTCAAACTTTACATGAAGGTTACACATCATATGTAGATATGCATGAAGGAAGATCACACGCCTCGGACTCTTCCAAGGGGAGATAATTTAACTTAGAGGTTATCTGCGAGGGACTCCTGTGCACATACCTCCACATTTCTTGTAAGCACTACTCCTCCTAAACGGCTCAATGGATTTGGTTCAAACTTTACATGAAGGTTACACATCATATGTAGATATGCATGAAGGAAGATCATATGCCTCGGATTCTTCCAAGGGCAGATAATTCAACTTAGAGGTTACCTGCGAGGGACTCCTGTGCACATACCTCCACATTTCTTGTAAGCACTACTCCTCCTAAACGGCTCAATGGATTTGGGTCAAACTTTACATGAAGGTTACACATCATATGTAGATATGCATAAAGGAAGATCATATGCCTCGGATTCTTCCAAGGGCAGATAATTCAACTTAGAGGTTACCTGCGAGGGACTCCTGTGCACATACCTCCACATTTCTTGTAAGCACTACTCCTCCTAAACGGCTCAATGGATTTGGTTCAAACTTTACATGAAGGTTACACATCATATGTAGATATGCATGAAGGAAGATCATACGCCTCGGATTCTTCCAAGGGCAGATAATTTAACTTAGAGGTTACCTGCGAGGGACTCCTGTGCACATACCTCCACATTTCTTGTAAGCACTACTCCTCCTAAACGGCTCAATGGATTTGGTTCAAACTTTACATGAAGGTTACACATCATATGTAGATATGCATGAAGGAAGATCATACGCCTCGGATTCTTCCAAGGGCAGATAATTCAACTTAGAGGTTACCTGCGAGGGACTCCTGTGCACATACCTCCACATCTCTTGTAAGCACTACTCCTCCTAAATGGCTCAATGGATTTGGGTCAAACTTTACATGAAGGTTACACATCATATGTAGATATGCATGAAGGAAGATCATATGTATCGGATTCTTCCAAGGGCAGATAATTCAACTTAGAGGTTACCTGCGAGGGACTCCTGTGCACATACCTCCACATTTCTTGTAAGCACTACTCCTCCTAAACGGCTCAATGGATTTGGTTCAAACTTTACATGAAGGTTACACATCATATGTAGATATGCATGAAGGAAGATCATACGCCTCGGATTCTTCCAAGGGCAGATAATTCAACTTAGAGGTTGCCTGCGAGGGACTCCTGTGCACATACCTCTACATTTCTTGTAAGCACTACTGAGTCAAACTGTATATGAAGGCTACACATTATATGTAGATATGCATGAAGGAAGATTTTTCTCCTCAGATTCTTCCAAGGGAAGATAAGCAAAGTAGAAACTTTACCAATGTATCCGATGCTTTGGGAGGGGAGCGGGGGGTATTCTTTAGTGAGCTTTGCTCACAGTATTTCTAGTTTTATTAATTATACCCCCCGGCAAACAAAGTTTGGGGGGGTATATAGGAATCACCCTGTCTGTCCGTCCGTCTGTCCGTCTGTCCGTCTGTCTGTCTGTCCTTATGTCCACATTTCTTGTAAGCACTACTCCTCCTAATCGGCTCAATGCATTTGGTTCAAACTTTACATGAAGGTTACACATCATATGTAGATATGCATGAAGGAAGATCATACGCCTCGGATTCTTCCAAGGGGAGATAATTCGACTTAGAGATTACCTGCGAGGGACTCCTGTGCACATACCTCCACATTTCTTGTAAGCACTACTCCTCCTAAACGGCTCAATGGATTTGGTTCAAACTTTACATGAAGGTTACACATCATATGCAAACAAAGTTTGGGGGGGTATATAGGAATCACCCTGTCTGTCCGTCCGTCTGTCCGTCTGTCTGTCTGTCCGTATGTCCACATTTCTTGTAAGCACTACTCCTCCTAATCGGCTCAATGCATTTGGTTCAAACTTTACATGAAGGTTACACATCATATGTAGATATGCATGAAGGAAGATCATACGCCTCGGATTCTTCCAAGGGGAGATAATTCGACTTAGAGATTACCTGCGAGGGACTCCTGTGCACATACCTCCACATTTCTTGTAAGCACTACTCCTCCTAAACGGCTCAATGGATTTGGTTCAAACTTTACATGAAGGTTACACATCATATGTAGATATGCATGAAGGAAGATCATACGCCTCGGATTATTCCAAGGGGAGATAATTTGACTTAGAAGTTACCTGCGAGGGACTCCTGTGCACATTCCTCCACATTTCTTGTAAGCACTACTCCTCCTAAACGGCTCAATGCATTTGGTTCAAACTTTACATGAAGGTTACACATCATATGTAGATATGCACGAAGGAAGATCATACGCCTCGGATTCTTCCAAGGGGAGATAATTCGACTTAGAAGTTACCTGCGAGGGACTCCTGTGCACATTCCTCCACATTTCTTGTAAGCACTACTCCTCCTAAACGGCTCAATGCATTTGGTTCAAACTTTACATGAAGGTTACACATCATATGTAGATATGCATGAAGGAAGATCATACGCCTCAGATTCTTCCAAAGGGAGATAATTTGACTTAGAAGTTACCTGCGAGGGACTCCTGTGCACATTCCTCCACATTTCTTGTAAGCACTACTCCTCCTAAACGGCTCAATGGATTTGGTTCAAACTTTACATGAAGGTTACACATCATATGTAGATATGCATGAAGGAAGATCATACGCCTCGGATTCTTCCAAGGGGAGATAATTTGACTTAGAGGTTACCTGCGAGGGACTCCTGTGCACATACCTCCACATTTCTTGTAAGCACTACTCCTCCTAAACGGCTCAATGCATTTGGTTCAAACTTTACATGAAGGTTACACATCATATGTAGATATGCATGAAGGAAGATCATATGCCTCGGATTCTTCCAAGGGGAGATAATTTGACTTAGAGGTTACCTGCGAGGGACTCCTGTGCACATACCTCCACATTTCTTGTAAGCACTACTCCTCCTAAACGGCTCAATGCATTTGGTTCAAACTTTACATGAAGGATACACATCATATGTAGATATGCATGAAGGAAGATCATACGCCTAGGATTCTCCCAAGGGGAGATAATTCAACTTAGAGGTTACCTGCGAGGGACTCCTGTGCACATACCTCCACATTTCTTGTAAGCACTACTCCTCCTAAACGGCTCAATACATTTGGTTCAAACTTTACATGAAGGTCACACATCATATGTAGATATGCATGAAGGAAGATCATACGCCGCAGATTCTTCTAAGGGGAGATAATTCAACTTAGAGGTTACCTGCGAAGGACTCCTGTGCACATACCTTGTAAGCGCTACTCCTCCTAAAGGGCTCAGTTGATTTGATTCAAACTGTATATGAAGGCTACACATCATATGTAGATATGCATGAAGGAAGATTTTTCTCCTCAGATTCTTTCAAGGAAAGATAATTCAACTAAGAGGTTACAAGGAACTCCTGTGATACCTTGTAAGCGCAACTTAAACTTTACCATTGTATCCGATGCTTTGGGAGGGGAGCGGGGGGTATTCTTCAGTGAGCTTTGCTCACAGTATTTCTAGTTTGCTTTATAATGGTCTTTCAGCAAGCTCTGTGGGAACTAAATCCTTTCCTAGCTGCAGACACATTTTTGATGACGGTGGTTAAAGGAGAAATTGCTCAAATAGAGGAATTTCTCCTTTAACTACAAAGTTTTTGACTCTTTTCTAAAAATTAAACTTTCATTGAAAGAGATTATCCATATTTTTTGCAAAATTGTTTTCACGGTCGTCTGCTGTGAAGTTGTTGTATCTGGGGAAGGGTTAAGAGTTGTTAACCTTTTCATTTGTCTGAGTGATCATTTTTGTGTGTGATCATTATCTGTTTGTTGTCTACCATCACAATAGTTGTCTTTTAACCCTTACCCTCCTGCAGATGCATTCCGGCACATCTATTACAGGAAGACTTTAAAAAAAATAGCAACTTTTGCATTTGCCAAAATGTTTACAACCCAATTCATTATTTGAACTCACATTTACGGAGGTGTTCCATTTTTACCTTGATGTTTCCAAGTCCTCTGCTGTAGATTTGTTGTATGTGGGAAAGGGTTAAAAACAGATCAACAGAATGATAGCTTTCTTTTAAACTAAGTGTTTCTTTTGTAATGTATTTAAAGGGTTGTTTGCTTTTAAAAATCTATTAAAAAAATAAAAAATCCCAATATCAGAGCTAGATTAAAGGGGCATTTTCCATATTCTAAAATCCTTATTTGACTGACGATTATTTTGTGTACCCACAACATAGGATTTGGTTGTGTAATTTGATAGATATTGCAGAAAAAATGCCAGTTTACTTCCCCTTTCGAGTCTTCTGCCAATATGTTTGTTTGTTTGGTGTTTTACATTGCTTTCAACAGTGTTTCAGTAAAATCATGGCATTTCCTGGGTATATTACTAGTTCTGCTGATAAGCTTATCCTGTCACTATCAAATCAGTTGTTATACTATTCCCACAACCCTGAGTTTAAAGGAGGGAAGCCACTACTACCATTTTTACAGTTTTAGCTCTACTGGCCAAAGGCCAGAAGAACTTATGCGATGGCGTTGTGTCTGTGCGTGCCTCCGCAAACAATTGCTTGTGAACACGATAAAGTCTTCAGTTTTGATTGTATCTCAATCAAACTTATACAGTAGTAAAATATCTATGAGAGCTTGGTTCCTTTCGTAAACCAGCCAGATCTGCCCTTGCAAGACTGGATTATGGCCCTTGAAATTGTCAAAATTGCTATAATAGAGCTTGTGAACACAATAGAGCCTCCATTTACTATCTGATCTTCACCAAACTTAGATTGTAGTTATACCCCCCGCAAACAAAGTTTGGGGGGGGTATATTGGAATCACCCTGTCTGTCCGTCTGTCTGTCTGTCCGTCCGTATGTCCACATTTCTTAAACGCTCAATGGATTTGGTTCAAACTTAACATGAAGGTTACACATCATATGTAGATATGCATGAAGGAAGATCGTATGCCTCGGATTCTTCCAAGGGGAGATAATTAAACTTAGAGGTTACCTGCGAGGGACTCCAGACCACAGTGCACATACCTCCACATTTCTTGTAAGCACTACTCCTCCTAAACGGCTCAATGGATTTGGTTCAGACTTTACATGAAGGTTACACATCATATGTAGATATGCATGAAGGAAGATCATACACCTCGGATTCCTCCAAGGGGAGATAATTCAGCTTAGAGGTTACCTGCGAGGGACTCCTGTGCACATACCTCCACATTTCTTGTAAGCACTACTCCTCCTAAAAGGCTCAATGAATTTGGTTCAAACTTTACATGAAGGTTACACATCATATGTAGATATGCATGAAGGAAGATCAAATGCCTCGGATTCTTCCAAGGGGAGATAATTCAACTTAGAGGTTACCTGCGAGGGACTCCTGTGCACATACCTCCACATTCGTTGTAAGCACTACTCCTCCTAAACGGCTCAATGGATTTGGTTTAAACTTTACATGAAGGTTACACATCATATGTAGATATGCATGAAGGAAGATCATACGCCTCAGATTCTTTCAAGGGGAGATAATTCATCTTAAAGGTTACCTGCGAGGGACTCCTGTGCACATACCTTGTAAGCGCTACTCCTCCTAAAGGGCTCAGTTGATTTGATTCAAACTGTATATGAAGGCTACACATCATATGTAGATTTGCATGAAGGAAGATCATACGCCTCAGATTCTTCCAAGGGGAGATAATTCAACTTAGAGGTTACCTGCGAGGGACTCCTGTGCACATATCTTGTAAGCGCTACTCCTCCTAAAGGGCTCAGTTGATTTGATTCAAACTGTTATGTAGATATGCATGAAGGAAGAGTTTTCTCCTCAGATTCTTCCAAGGGAAGATAATTCAACTAAGAGGTTACCTGCGAGGGACTCCTGTGCACATACATTGTAAGTGCTACTCCTCCTAAAGGGCTCAGTTGATTTGACATTTGGAATTTCAACAGCAAAGTAGAAACTTTACCATTGTATCCGATGATTTGGGTGGGGAGGTTATTCTTCAGTGAGCTTTGCTCACAGTATTTCTAGTTAAATATTGATGAGAGCTTGGTTCCTTTTTGATAACTAGCCAGATGTGCCCTTGCATGATGGGATTATGGCCCTTGAAATTGTCAAAATTGCTATAATATAGTTTGTGAACACAATAGAGCTATCTGACCTTCACCAAACTTAGATAGTAGTTAAATATTGATGAGAGCTCGGTTCCTTTCGAAAACCAGCCAGATCTGCCCATGCATGACTAGATTATGGCCCTTGCAATTGTCAAAATTGCTATAATACAGCTTGTGAACAAAATAGACCAATTAAAGAATCGTGCAAGTAGAGCATAGGCCCTCATTGGCATCTTGTTAAAATAACCTGAAGAGGGATTGAACCTGATCTCCCCCACTCTACAGGCTGACTCTTAAACCACCAATCACTACACCACCAAAGCAATAAAATCTGAATATAATATCTGATCATTGGGTATAGTTTAATTGTGATAAAGATTGTCAAATATTTGGGGAAAGTAGAATATGCTCATTTTAGATCAATTTCTCCCACTTCCACAATGTTTCAAAGACAGAATAGAGTTGAAAATATTGTTGCAGAAGTCGTCTGCTATAGATGCATGACGCTATGCCTCTGGCAGTGGGAGAGTGTTGAAAACCATAGGCTGGTTGTTTTGGTTAGAAGCAAGACTGTATGAATCTTAGAAAACAAAAGGTGTGAACTCTTGTTCAGATTTGGGTTTAACAAGTATAAGTTTAGTATATTTTCTCTCATAAGTCTGGTAAAATGGACATAAAAACACTCCGTCATCTGACAATTCTGCAGCAGACAACTTTGAACGTATTTTGTCAAAACATAGAAAATCTCCATAATTGAATGGATAACCTATGACAAAAAGTGGAAAACATTGTGGCAAAAAGAGAAATTGCACGTTTTGTGCAATTTCTTCTTTTGTCACTATGTTTTCAAAAAGCTGTCTGCTGCAGAGGCGTCAGAAAGCGTCTATATGAGGGAAAGGGTTAATATGGTTCCTGTTGAAAGCACTGTGGGAAAGTGATGATTTACAACAAAATGAGCAATGTTTCTTATTCCGACAATCCTTTCAGATGGTATAAAAACTACACTTCCAGTTTTCCAGATTATTCTTATAGTTCAAGATCATGCTATCTAAATCAGAAAGCTCTGTAAATATTATATCAGGTTAACCCTTTCCCACATACAAAGCTTCTGCAGCAGACAACTTTAAAAACATCAATGTAATTTCTTTTTTATTACTATTGAAAAGAGTTGTAAACACTGGAAAATTATGAGCAATTTCTTCTTGTGCCACAATGTTTTTCAAGAGTGGTCTGCTGCACTTGCATCAAAATGTGTTTGTATGTGGGAAAAGGTAAGGCTTAACTAATGAGAAAGCTATCATTGGTGTAATCTCCTGAAGAATTAACAAGATTTCAGATTCATTCATAGGCTATTAAACCCTTCCCCACATACAACAAATCTACAGCAATGGACTTTGAAAACTTCTGCATAATTCTTTATGATAATGTCCATAAATCAAAGTGCAGTTATTGAATAGAATTGAAAACATTGTGGCAAATGGTGAAATTGCTCATTATCATTATGAGCAATTTCTACTTTTGCAACAATGTTTTCAAATGTCTGCTGCAGAGACGCCAGAAAGTGTCTATATGTGGGAACAGTTAAACCCTTTGTACTCATGGACCCAGGCTTCTGACCAAAAGTTTTTTTACTATTTAATTTAGAATTAGAAGAAGAGGAACCCTTTTACCAAAATTATGTTGATTTGAGTTATTATTGGAATTAAATATATTTTTTATAACTAAATGTTTTACAATTCCATGAATGTGTTATGACACAACTAGAAAAAGAGATGCTTTTGCCAAACTGTACTAAGGTAATCATAAAGCTGGTATCAATATTTCAAAGAGTATACACTCTGCTGCAAGGGAAATTTGAAAAAGGGGGCTAAACGAGGCACGAAATCCTTTCCCAAATGGCACGCTTGATGGTTTTCGGCACGTGCTACCTATTACCTATAAACTTTGATAATATATTTTACATCTGGATATTGTTCTTAGCCGCCTCTGTGCACGTTTTTGAGGAGAAATTGAACACATACCTAGCAAGGAAAAAAAAAAACTTTCTCTAACTCTTTCCCTCATACATAAAAATCTGTAGCAGATTTTGGGAGAAAATATGGCAAATCTCTAAATGCAAAAGTATGAATATAAAATAGAGTTGAAAACATTGATGCAAAAGGAGAAATTGATAATTTTGAAGAGTTTCTCATTTTCCCATGATGTTTGAAAACAATTGATGAAAATATAATTACATATTTATGAAAATTAGGGGTATAGTTTTAAAACAGACCTGGAAACATTGGGGGGAAAGAAGAAATATCTCATTTGAGCAATTTCTTTCTTCACAATGGTTTCAAAAGATTATCTTCTGCATAATGTGTCAATTTATAATGTTGCCTGTATCAGGGATACTAGGGTTAAATTGGTTCTTGGACTCTTCCATAATATATCTAAGATGGTGATTTACCCGTTTCACACTAGCAGCTGCGTTTAACCCTTTCCCTCATATAGACGCTTTCTGACGCCTCTGCAGCAGACGGCTTTTTGAAAACATAGTGACAAAAGAAGAAATTGCTCAAAACGAGCAATTTCTTCTTTTGCCACAATGTTTTCCAATTTTAGTCATAGGTTATCCATTCAATTATAGAGATATTCAGATTTGTCGTATAAGGGAAAGGGTTAAGCATAATAACACTTATGCAACAGAAGATTTCTAAAGTAGTGAATTAACCTTATTCCACACATTTTGATGATATCTGACATAAATCCTTTCCCACTTGCATATGCATTTTACACAGCAAATGACTTTTGGAAACATTGTGAAAAATGATAAAATTGTTGATTATGATGTTTTCAAAGTCGTCTGTAGGAAAGGGTTTAAGTTACATAACTAGTGAGGCTACAAACTTTTCATTCTGTATAAATTAAGGAGACATTGATGATTCTGGTAAGACTGTGCATAATGCAGTAGCTCACCTGAGTCCCCACCTAATGCCGATGCAACAATATCCCAAATTTTCATACTGATTCATATACATGTATGTGGCATTGGTGTCATTGTAGAAGTAAAAGGTGGTGTAGTGGTAATGCATCCACCTTGGTGTATGAGGTCTTGGCTAAAACCAAAGACTTTAAAAAATAGCAATGGCTGCCTTCTTTAGCATTCAGGATTGTGGGGTTAGCATTTCGACTGATGGACTAGATAGGATAAATGGACCAGTAGTACTGGTAACTTACCCAGGAAACGCTGTTATATAACAGAACAATTGTTGAAAGCGGCGTAAAACACCAAACAATCAATCAACCATGATGTGATTTAAAATAATCTACTTTGAAAATATGTGAGGAAAACCTCATGAAGATATGACTCACATTGTGCTGTAAACAATGAAATGCTTATTTTTCCTTTTCCCATAATTTTTCCAAAATTAGCAGATGAAGAAACACTTAAGCCTTTTCTATTAGAGAAAAGGTTAACCCTAATTCCTCAGCCCTACATACTGAACATATTACAGAGGCCAGGCCAATGATGTTTGCACTGTATTCAGCTGTTTCTCAAAACTTTTGAGTGCGACATACAGTGTGTGGTCTCTGTCCTTCCATCATCGGTTTCAGTTAAACCCTTTCCCTCATACGACAATTCTGCAGCAGACGACTTTTAAAATATTTTGTCAAAAAATGGAAAATCTCTATAATTGAATGGATAACCTATGACTAAAAGTGGAAAACATTGTGAGCAATTTCTTCTTTTGTCACTATGTTTTCAAAAAGCCATCTGCTGCAGAGTCATCAGAAAGCGTCTATATGAGGGAAAGGGTTATAATTTGTTTTGCAATGCTTGCAGATATTTCAATAATTTTAGGATGTGTAGTTGTTTTATGACCAGATAAAGATAAATTCTTAGATTTTGTTTTTGGTTTTTGGGATTATACTGAGCAGAGTTATTGCCATAAGAAATTTCATCATCTGATTAATATGTTGTGCAGAGAGGGATTTGGCAGCCAACCAGTGTGTGCATTTGTACTGTTTCTTCAAATTTAATTTAGTTTTGCCCCTGTTTTCCTCATATGATCTACTTTATAATTTCAGGTTGTATGATCTGTCTGGGACGTTCTAATTATTTCCGCTTCAATCATCCAAAAGAGGCTAAAAAGATGAAAGAAGCCATGCCCAACTGCCGACTGTCATGTACACCTTTACAGCTTTTTCAAGGTTTGTACATTAATAATTCAGAGACCTAGAAATGGAGGGGTAAACAGATCCATCATCTTATATTACAGCCATTAATCCTTGCCAACAAAGCTGTAGCAGTCGACTTTGAAAACATATTGGCAAAACTATGGAAATAATCTATAATTTGAAGTTTTATGATTGAATAAGTGTTAAAACATTGGGGCAAAAGGAGAATATGCTCATCATGAGCAAATTTTCATTTTGCAACCCTTTTTTTAAAAGTTGCCTAGTGCAGATGTGCCGAAATGCGTCTGCAGATGATCATGGATGGGAAAGGGTTTAACTCTATAATGTATATTTTTTATGAAGGAAAGGGCTTGAAACACAAACTAACGAGGATCAAACAATGGAAATGCTGTTTTATGAACTATTTCGGTAATGTTTTCATTTTCATAAACTGGTGACTTTTTTGCTGTGAAGGGAGCTCACTCTTCCAATCTTCTTGCAAATGCATGGTTAGTTCCCTTGTTAGAAGGAAGTGAACTTGGTGAGAGCTGTAGTGTTAGGGATATGGAGTTATAATTGAATTAATAATCAGGTAGGTAAATGGCTGCCAAGATTCATTGATGAAATAATGGTAATTGAGTTAATCTATCTCCTGAAAAAAAATATTGAGGGGGAGATTTCTGAGAATAAACGGTTTGACTTGAAAGTAGAATGGAATACCTTCTTAACCCTTTCCAACATACAGCAACATTACAGCAGACACACTTTGAAAACCTCTGAAGAAAAATAAAGAACAGCACTATAAATGAAACTATAATTATTGAGTAGTTTTGAAAACGTTATTGCAAAAAAATAAAAAATTGCTCATTATGAGCAATTTCTCCTTTTGCCATAATGTTTTCAAAAGTCTCCTGCTGCAGAGTTTTCCGAAAGTGTCTATATGTTGGACAGGGTTAAGCCTTTCATGATAATCCCTTTAATCATATTCCTGATTCAGGTGGCTTTTGGTGCTTCAACCCAGTGTAGACAACACTTTTGAAATCAAAATCATGGATAATATTAAAGAAACTGCTCAAAAGCAGCTATTTCTCAATTTCTCACAATGTCTACAATATTTCATCAAAGTCTGATAATGTCCAATTTGATGAAGTTTGAAAAAAATAAAAAAATATGTATTTATTAGGTTGAAATTATTATGTTTGTGTAGACTTGTAGTGTTTGAAAACTCTTGACATTGACTGACCTAAAACTGTAAGAGTGAGATCTGGTTTTTTTTTTGGTTTTTTTATGTTTTATATTTTAAAGCATGATTGTTGGTTAAGTTGCTCATAATGAGTAATTTCTCTACTTCCCTGCAATGTTTTATAGCCAGTCTCAAGGCATTGAAGAGTATTCCTCCACCACTGTTTGAGGAGAATCTAAAGTTTATAATATGCTTTATTTTTCCATTGCTGAATTTTATTTTAGTAAAAACGATGATATAAAAGGGAAATAACCCATTTTATCTGTAATAGACACTATCAGGCAAAAATATGGAAAATCTCACTAAAGGAATATTAGTATAGTAAAAATATGAAAACATTGTGGCAAAAGAAGAAAATGGCTCAAGATGAGCAATATTTTATTTTGCCACAGTATCTGCTGCAGATGCGGCAAAATGCATTGGCTTGTGGGATAGGGGTTAAAATGAAAAAAAATACTTCCAAGCATCTGATCATGTCAGTGATGTCTGTACCATTGGGGATCCAGCTGAATGAAACATTTTGGTTCTAGATTGATTTACATAGTTTATCGGTACCCTGTAGACAATCTATTCTATAAAAGAAAACCTAAGTGATGCCAAGAAATTTTGAAGATGGTGTAACATTGATGTTTCACACTTTTTATACCACCGACAGTGTGCAGTTTAAAAGAATGGATTACAGATTGTTTCTGGAAGGTAAAAATGTCAAGATCTTTACTGTTTATGATCTTTTCAGGGTCTTTCGCTATATTTCTGGATGTATTTAAATACTTTTTAAAATCTGGAAAGGTGGAATATTAATATTTGGAAAGAGTTGAAATCATTGTGGGAAAAGGTAAAATGTCCACATTGAGCAATTTCTACTTTTCCAACAATGCTTTCTAAAATTGTCTGCTGCATTTAGGCATCAACATGTTTCCTGCATGAGATAAAGGGTTAATCTTGGAAGTCAATCTTAACCCTTTTCCTCGTATAGATGCTTTCTGACGCCTCTGTAGCAGACAGCTTTTTGAAAACAAAGTGACTACAGAAGAAATTGCCCAAAAATCTGCCACAATGTTTTCCACTTTTAGTCATAGGTTATCCATTCATTTATAGAGACTTTCTATTTTTATTTTTAGCTCACCTGTCACGTAGTGAAATGGTGAGCTTTTGTGATCGCCCGTCGTCTGTCCACAATTTCTTGTGAACACAATAAAGTCTTCATTTATTATCCGATGTTTACCAAACTTTTTCACTAGCTAGATATCCATGAGAGCTCAGTGGCTTTCGAAAACCAGATCTGTTCATGCATGACAGGATTATGGCCCTTTAAAATTTCTAAAATTGCTATAATTGACCTTGTGAACAAGTTAAAGTCATCATTGATTATCTGATGTTTACCAAACTTATTCAATAGCTAGATATCCATGAGAGCTTGGTTCCTTTCATAAACCATCTATGCATGACGGGATTATGGTCTGTCGTCCGTCGTCTGTCCAGAATTTCTTGTGAACACGATAAAGTCTTCATTTATTATCCGATAGTTACCAAATTTATTTAGTAGCTAGATATCCATGAGAGCTTGGATCCTTTCGAAAACCATTATAGCCCTTTAAAATTGGCAAAATTGTTATAATTGACCTTGTGAACACGATAAAAACTTAATTTATTTGTCACATATCCTTTGGATTGGCAATATTGACACATTGTTGGATGATGCAGATATTGAAAACAGAAATTCTATCTTTACATTCGCTCCTGGAGAAGGTCAATGACCTCTCAGTATTTTTCAAGATAAAGATTCAGAAAGTTCCTTAAGTGACCCACTATCAGATTCCTTCAAGCCATGTTGATTGATCGAAAAACATGGCCGCCAGGGCGCGAGGCTATTTTGCCTTATATGGCATGAGTAAAAAATATTCTTCTCCGAATGTGTTTGGCTGGTTTTCAAATAATTTTGTAGAAATATTCCTAGGGTGACCCTCTATCAGATTCCTTCAAGCCATGTTGATTGGTCGAAATCTATGGCCACCAGGGGGCGGGGCTTATATGGCTAAAGTGAAAAAAAATAAGGTGAGTGATCCATCATGGCCCTCTTGTTGGTTATCCGTTCAATTCTAGAGATTTTCTATTTATTGACAAAATATGTTCAAAGTCGTCTGCTGCAGAATTGTTGTATGAGGGAAAGGGTTAACTTGAGCTTTTGCCTAATCTTAGCCCTTTCCCTGAAGATTCCTTTCTCTGTTTTGATGCCTGTGCAGCAGACGATTGTTGAAAACATTGTGGAAATAAGGACAAAGTACTCTTCACAGGTTAATACTTTATTTCACACTTAAATCACTTCAACCTTATTCCTAAAACACAACTTGTTCCAGATAATGAAAATTTCAACTTGGTTGTTTACAAAGCAAACAACTTTTAAGATTAGCATATTAGAGAAATTGTTTACCGGTAAGTGCCATTGAACTTAGTGCTTGATTTCTAAATACAGCACAATAACAAATTTATCATGGAATTATTTTAACTACAAAGCCTAGATTTCCGTTTCCCTCATGAAGTTTCATTTTAATGCATCTGCAGCAGAGTAATCGTAATTAGCAATTTTTCTCCTTTTGCAACACTCTTTACAACTTTATTCAATAACAATAATGTTCAATTAAGCAGATTTTCCACATCTTTGTTTGCGCCTAATGGTTATACAGTGATAGAAAATGTAGGCAAGTTAATTTGCTTTTTTGGAGTTAATGGATAAGATTTTATGCTCAGAATTTATTAATTCATAAGAAATTAATAACAAAGTTGAACTTTGTATATTAACTACAAATCTGCAGAGAACAACTTCAACATATTTAAGGAAAAGTGGTCATTATATGAAATTTAAAGAATTGTCTTAGTGGAAAACATTCGTGGAAAAAGTTGTTACAAACTAATTTTTATAAGTATATTTTCAAAACTGATGCATGTGGTAACATTGTATGGAAATGGACAATTTGCTTGTTTTGAGCAATACATGTATTACCTTTTTCAACAATGTTTTCAAAATGTGTTTGCTGCAAATGCATAAATTTTCGTCTATATCAGGGAAAGGGTCTATATTGATACAAGAGCTATTTTCTTTCATGAAGAAATGTCACACTGTTTTTCAATGTTCTATCAATCTATGCAACATTTTAGTTATCAAAAGAATCAATTCTCCCCTTTTCCCACAATGTTTTCAAATTGTTACTTTTAGTTTCCAGATGTTTATATATTTTTTTCATTATTTTTTTCCTCATTTTCAATGCCGAGGACTCTAAAAATAATAATAGCTAAGGCACTTTGATTATGGCTAAAATTTGTAGGCTAGAAGAAAACAAACTTAACTACATTAATCTTTTCCCACATACAGCATATCTGCAGCAGACGACTTTGAAAACACATACCCCAAAAAAATTGGAAACTCCCTTTGAGTGAATTTTATTTAGTACAATAATTGATTAGACGTCAAAAAGAGAATTTTTTCGTTTTGAGCAATTTCTTCTTTTTTCAACATATTTTCAAAAAGCTGTCTGCTGCAGAGGCGTCAGAAAGCATCTATATGAGGTAAAGGGTTAAATATTCAGGAGTTTAATTTTCCATCCTGATAATGATATTTTAAGAAACATTAAAAGATTATTTTTTGAGAAACTTGAGCTGCTCCTTACCCTTTACCTATTCCCATCATAAGACTTATTCTGTTGCATCTGCAGCAGACGACTTTTGAAAAACGTTGTGGCATACGAAGAAATTGCTCAAAATAAGCAATTTCTTCATTTGCCACAATGTTTTCAACTTATTACAGCAATTATACCTTCATTTATATAGATTTTTTCGGATTTTGGCAACTTGCTTTCGAAGTCATCTGGTGCAAGTTTGCTGTATGTGGGAAAGGGTTAATCTATTCCCACCAACAGACACTTTCTGATGCATCTGTGGCAGAGGACTTTTGAAAACATTGTTGCAAAAGACGAAATTGCTGAAGATGAGCAATTTCTCCATTTGCCACAATGTCTTCATTTCTATTCAATAATTACACTTTCATATATAGAGAATTTTCAAAAGTTTTCCTGTCTTGAATCTTCAAAGTTGTTTTCTGAAGATATGCTATATGTAGTATATTTTGAATACTCTTAACCCTTTCCCTCATATAGACACTTTCTGAAGCAGACAGCTTTTTCTGTATTTTTGCCTTGATGTCTTCAGTTTTCAAGTTTTCTACTGCTGATCTGTTGTATGTGGTAAAATGTTTAACCCTTTCCCACCTGTAGATGTATTTTGACACCTCTGCAGCAGACGACTTTTGAAAACATTGTGACAAAAGGAGAATTTGCTCGAAATGTGCAATTTCTTCTTTTGCAAGAAAGTTTTTTCAAAGTCGTCTGCTGACGCTTTGTTGTATACATGTGGGAAAGGGTTAATTGAATAGATGACCAGGTCACCTGTAACAGATGATGGTGATCATTGTGGGCTGGGACATGCTCATTAATTAGCAAATAATTGCTATAACCCTTTCCCACATGACGTATTCTTACAAATCTGCAGCAGACAAATTTGAATAAAATCTGGGCAAAATTATGGAAAATCTCTAGAAGGGGAAGTTGATATTAGAGTTTAAAAAATATTGTTTGGCAATTACTCCTTTTGCCACAATAATTTCAAAAGTGGCCTGCTGCAGTTGCGTCCAAATTTGTCTTCAAGTGTGAAAGGGTTAACAATGCATAATGATGAGTATAACCTGAATTCTATTGTTTCATAGGGCTGCCTTGGTTGTGTAGTGGTTAGAGCGTTGCCCTCAATAGGGGCAGACCGGCTGGGTTCAATCCCTGGTCAGGTTATACCAAAGACTTTAAATGATTGTAGATGTGGCTTCCCTCCTTGTGGGGTCACAGGTAACATTGACTCGTTCTCTGAAGTCTAGAAAAGTTTTACAGCAGTATTCATAATTTACAAAGAAAATGTTGTGGGTAACTGGACATTAGCCCCTTCGTTAAGAAGGGGCTATTGCCAAGTGCGAGGGTAAACAAACCCAGAAAAGCAGCAAGGGCTTATGGCTGCTTTCAGCAGTCTGGTGAATGGGCTAATTTCCACTTAAAAAGGTGCTAACAATTGCTTTTAGCAAATCCGATAAATAGGATAATGTCAGCATTTGAAGGGGCGAATGTACATATGTGAATGGGCTTATGTTCCCATAATGCAGTTTTTAATGAAGGGGTTAATGTCCTCCTTTCTATGTCGAATTATGTCCGAAATACTGTTTAAAGTGGAGTAAAACATAATACAAACAAATAAACTATTGTTTCATAATTATGTGTTTAGATGTTTTGACCCTTGTGAATTTCACATTTCGGATTTCGCAAATTACAAATTAATTCATATATTTGTTCTACATAATGCCTTGGAAATTTGGACATGCTTCAAAGGTCATGCAAATAAATAATTAATCAAAGCACTGAAAGTGCTCACAGCAAGGGGCTTACTGCTGATTACATTTGGACATGGATTTACCGATCCCAAAAGTCTAACTAGAACACTTTACTAAAGCACTTTGTTATGTACATATATTGAATGACAAGAGAAAGTTGATGCAAGGCATCAATGTCGCCGGAAAAGACTGCATTGATTTATTTATGTATTCTTGACTTTCCTTAGTCTATTCAAACATTAGGAACGTTGAAATGAAAACATTTGCTTATAAATTTTATATTCATACCTATACATTAGGGTATCTATAAAAAATTAACGAAATGTGTACACATTTATCTTGGCTTAAATTTAATTTTGCTGTTGTTACTTATTTAAATAATAGTATTCATTCATATAATTTCAATGTTTGTCAATCTTATTCGAATCACAAGGTAAATATCCTGGTATTGCTTTAAAGGGAGGTAATTTGAAGAAAACAAAAGTCTTCAAAAGGAAAAATATATCAGCATTACCGTCTACAGTTTAAATTGTTCTATTGTTTGTGGATTTAAAAATGTTCTTTTTTTCTTATTTCTACATGTACAACGAAATATTGCGGCTTCTCTTTGACGCTTTGCGTCAAACATTCGTCTTGTACTTGTCTAAAATAAAATAATATCACTCGCTTTTTCATATCGAAATGCGCATGCGCGAAAATCGATGTTAAAGGTCACGAAACTACACAACAGAATAGGGTCTATATTTAGCTTAGAAACAGTTCCTACTTGAGATATTCATGGATTAACATTATTAAATGAATTCTACACAAATCAAGACATCTCTTTGAACATGAAAACAACATTTAGTAAGTTAAAATTGCTATTAAAAGGAGAATCCGAAATTGACCTCAATGATGACACATAAGAGTCTGCATTAGGGGGTGTTGGTTCACGTCTTGAAGGGACCACTTTTGTCTTCGTAAATAAGACAAAAAACTTAAATGCGAGTGAAATAAAAAAAAATGCAAACATTAAAAAATCGGAATATTTATTTCATTTTAGATGTGTCATTTATTAGTGTTCGTAAACAACCACAATTGTAATATGTTCAAATCATCTAGATTTGTTTCTTTCTAATAATAAGCCGCCCTCCCATGTGATTTCCGAAAAGCTATTAAAAATAGAAGTCGCGGGCTTCTGCCCGGCGACTAATAAAGGAGATGAACATAAAATACTGTACACACAGTATGGTGGTCTATCGATACACTCAAATTTGACACAGGAATCTGGAATGAAATACTCTAGTACTTAGATTCCTGATTAACATTACCGCCGAAAAGAGTTTTGTACATTTTATTTGAAAGGATTTTTGAAATCCCGACACCTAGATCTAAATAACACATGGGCTGTATATGTTATATTTTGTCAACTATTTATTTTTATCATTTCAATAATTTGATTCTCTTTTAGTATAATTTTTATCATTGGGACTCAGTTATCTGAATTTGTTTTCGAGTCGGAATCAAAAAGCTGCTTTTATTCTAATTGATTTACAATATTCAGGAATCACCCATGAACTTTACACATGAGTAAGTCATGTTGAAAGCTTAGAAATACATTTTAAGTATCAATTTTGTAATTCATATATTTTGAGAGTAAATTTCTTTGGAGATCTTTCTATTGCTTAAGTAATAATAATAATAATAATAATAAAGACTTTATTTATAGAGGCTGCACAGTTACATTTACAAATATTTACATATTATATTATAAGGTGTCATGCACATATTTATAGTGATGTCTAATTAAACCCATTTTCCGGTTGGCATCCTAAAAAGTTACCACATTTCGTTTTTAGCTCACCAGAGTGCTCAAGGTGAGTTTTTGTGATCACCTTTTGTCCGTCTTTCGTCGTCCGTCGTCAACATTTGCTTGTTAACACTCTAGAGGCAACATTTTGCATCCAATCTTCATGAAAGCTTGAGCATGTTGAAACTTTGTCAGAATGTTTGTCTTAGTGATATCTAGGCCAAGTTCGAATATAGGTCATGTCAGGTCAAGCCACATTTTAAACTTGAGCATGTTGAAACTTTGTAAAAATGTTTGTCTTGATGATATCTAGGACAAGTTCGATTATGGGTCATGTCCGGTCAAAAACTATGTCACTAGGCCAAATTTAAGAAAAAATCTTGTTAACACTCTGGAAGCCACATTTTTGGCTTGAGCATGTTGAAACTTTGTCAGAATATTTGTCTAAGTGATATCTAGGCCAAGTTCGAATATGGGTCTGGTCAGGTCAAAATTATAGAACAATCTAGTTAACACGACTAGGTCTCAATTTTATACGCCGCCGGAGGCAGTCGTATATTGGCGTCATCTTCTCCGTCTGTCCGTCCGTCCGTACGTCCATTTCTTGTGAACGCAACTCCTCCTACGTTTCTGACCGTATCTTTTTAAAACTTGGTCAATGTCATAACTTAAATATTTAGATGTGCATGAAGCGGCGATTTTCCGGTTCATTGATATTTGCAAGATTTATGTCCCTTGTAACTTAGTCTCTGTAGCTGATTGATATTGCAGCCTTGTGAACGCAACTCCTCTTATGTTTCTGGCCGAATCTTATCAAAACTTGGTCAATGTCATTACTTTAATGGGTAGATGTGCATGAAGCGGCCATTTTCCAGTTCATTGATTTTTGCAAGATTTTTGTCCCTTGAAACTTAGTCTCTGTAGCTGATTGATATTGCAGCCTTGTGAACGCAACTCTTCCGATGTTTCTGACCGAATCTTTTCAAAACTTGGTCAATGTCATGACTTTAAGGGGTAGATGTGCATGAAGCGGCGATTTTTCGGTTCATTGATTTTTGCAAGATTTATGTCCCTTGTAACTTAGTCTCTGGAGCTGATTGATATTGCGGCTTGTGAACGCAACTCTTCCTACGTTTCTGACTGAATCTTTTCAAAACTTGGTCAATATCATTACTATAATGGGTAGATGTGCATGAAGCAGGGATTTTCCGGTTCAGCAATTTTTGCAATAGTTATGCCTTTCGAAACTTGGTCTCTATAGCATATTCACTTGAGAACGCAACTCAAGTTTCCAAACAGGTAGAAGTGCATAAAGCAGAGATTATCCGGTAGAGTGATTTTTGCAAGAGTTATGCTCAGAAGGAAAAAAGGATACATATCGACACTGCCATTTGACCTACTTTCATATAGGAAGCCTCTATAGGGTTCTATCTCTGTTTATATGTATCCTATTTTCTTTAGTTAATACCAAAGTCAGCTAGGCTGGTAAGCAGAGTAAGACTTTCAACTCTGAACAAGTGTGGATAAACTGTTTTGCTCAAGGAAACACCCGGCTGCCCCTGCAGGGATCGAACCTACTACCAGGCAACCATGATCTCAGGTCCCTGTCTCTTCCAGCTAAGCTAACTGGTCTCACAGACTTCATTTTGAGCTTATGTATACAGACATGTTAAAAGCAATAATTAAAAGGACCAATATTGATCTTTATATTTTGTGACGGCGTATATTGTGGCGGCACTGGCACTCTTGTTGACTTTTTGAGAAAGTTTGTCTTGATGATATTGCCATTGGTGCTGAAAGAGTTTAAAAGTCTTAAATAGCCCATTCTCAGGTGAGCGATTCCAGGGCCTCATGGCCCTCTTGTTTTAGTTACAGACTATTCGGCAGTAACGATACTGTAGACATGGATACTCTGAAACCAGTACATTCATTTTAAGCAAATATTCCACAGATGCAGGTGCTTTCATTGACAATATTGTAAACAATCAACGAATATCAAGACATCTCTCTGAACCCGAAATGGTGTTCAGTAATGGAGAGCTACTGTAGAACTAGATATTTGAAGTAATTCATTGCCAATATTGTAATAAGGCTTAAACATTAGGGACTGATTCCAGTCTTGATTTTGATGAGTGTCTTGGGAATTTGCCTTCTATCATATAAGTAATTGGCTCTTAAGAGCCCTTTGCTTAAAATCAGAAGAATCAAACTACTCAAAAGTACTGAAAGTTGAGTTCTCATGAAACTAAATAAATTCAAAGATTGCTTATTATGAGTATTCAATAAGAATTGGTAAACTATTCTACAGTGTGCACACTTTTTTGGGCGGCTGTATGGTCAACATCCTTTAACCCTTTCCCACATACAGCAAAACTGCAGCAGATGACTGTGAAATCACCTAAGCAAAAATACAGAAACTCTATACATGTGTAAATGAAAGTTTAATTATTGAAACATGTTGAAAACATGGTGGCAAAAGGAGAAATTGCTAGTTTTGAGCAATTTCTCCTTTTGTTACGATGTTTTCAAAAGTCGTCTGCTGCAGAAGCGTCGGAAAGCGTCTATATGTTGGAAAGGGGGGTTAAAAACATTACGACCGCAATAGTCTGGAGAAATTGCTTCGCAATTGAACTGACTAAAGTTCTGATTGATTGGTAATTTAGTGTTGAATCATTGTTATGATATTTATGCCCCCTTCAAAGAAGAGGTTCGCCTGTCCGTCCATCCATCTGTAGACCAAATCTTATTCTATTTTTAACTGGATAAAGCTTGAACCTACAGAACTCCAAATTGGCAGAGAGGTTGGGCATGACTAGTTGATGACCCCTTAAGGGGAAAGCTAACCCTTTCCCACATGCAGCAATTCTTCAGTTGGAAAACTTCTAGACAAAATTCGAAAACATTTCTATAAGTGAAGGCATAGTAATTTGATATAGTTGAAATATAGTTGAAAACATTGTGGCAAAACGGAAAATTGCTCATTATGTTTTCAAAAGTCGTCTGCTGCAGAGGCGTCAAAAAGCATCTGTATGTGTCAAAGGGATAGCTAGAAGTAAAGCAGACCTATTAAATAATTCTTGTACAGTACAATTACTGAGTAATTACTTTTGTGTATTGTTTATGATTTATTGTAATGTCATTTAGGGGAAATTAGGATACATAATATAGAGTGATTGATGCAGCCTGCCCAAGGAGGTGATCGATGGTTGCCATATGAATACTACCAGTTATCATAAGTAGAACGCTTAATGCTGAGAGAGATAAATGGAGAGGAAGAATGAGGTATGGCGGTTTTCAGGGAGGGACGTTGTCAGACAGTCGGACAGACAGACGCAATAGAGGTTGGACATCGTTTTGTGCATGTGAAAGACCATGCTTTATGTCAAGGTTACAGTTACATGTATATACTAAAATGGATAGATAGGGCTTTGTCAGAATGTCTTTAACTTTGTCTGTTGAAAGGGAAATTTGAAAGTACTTGGCACAAATGCAGAGTTACACACATTGATAGACAAAGGTTAAAGTGACTTATAGTATTTTATATCAATCATGAAGTATGTGCCACACTTGTCCTTATAAGAGTTTAGTTTGAAATTTACAAATATTTAAGCATCATGACTGACTTAACAAGTCTCCCTTTGATTGGCATTCTAAATGCTTTCTGGATGTTTTAAACCTCTCATACCTACAAACACTTTCTGATGCCTCTACAGCTGACGAAAGGAGAAATTGCTTATGCCCCTTTCGCCACAATGTTTTCAGCTCTATTCAATAATTATACTTTCATTTTTAATTAAAATGAAAATGTTTCAAACTTTTGCCACGATGTTTTCAAAGTTGATTTCAAAGTTGTCCGCTACTTCTTAAAATAGATCAGATAGACTGTGAAATTTATCCCAAGCTGTAGGTGAAATAATGTGAAAGACCATCTTTCTTTCATATATCTTTGGTGCTTAACCTCTTCCCACATACAACAAATCTGCAGCAGACAACTTCGAAAACGTCCCTTTAACCCTTTCCCTCATATAGACGCTTTCTGACGCCTCTGCAGCAGACGGCTTTTTGAAAACTTAGTGACAAAAGAAGAAATGCACAAAACGTGCAATTTCTCCTTTTGCCACAATGTTTTCCACTTTTTGTCATAGGTTATCCATTCAATGATGGAGATTTTCTATGTTTTGACAAAATAGGTTCAAAGTCGTCTGCTGCAGAATTGTCATATGAGGGAAAGGGTTAAATGAAAGAACAATAATTGAATAGAGTTGAACAAATCGTGACAAAACGAGAAATTTGTTTGTTTTGAGAAATTTCTTCTTTTGTCGCCATGTTTTCAAAAAGCCATCTGCTGCAGAGGTGTCAGAAAGCGTCTATATGCAGGAAAAAGAGTTAAGATTGCGGGGAGACTAAGCTTCAGGGATGACCCAAAATTCTCAAGGATACATTTTGTTGAAGTCCTGGTCATTTACCAATTAACCCTTTCCCTCATACGACAATACTGCAGCAGACGACATTGAATATATTTTGTCAAAAAATGGGAAATCTCTATAATTGAATAGATAACCTATGAATAAAAGTGGAAAACATTGTGGCAAAAGGAAAATTTGCTTGTTTTGACCTATTTCTTTTGTCACTATGTTTTCAAAAAGCCGTCTGCTGCAGAGGCGTCAGAAAGCGTCTATATGAGGGAAAGGGTTAAGGCAATATGCCCTGATATGACTGAAAATACTGTTGAGCGTGGTATAAAGCATCATTCAAACAATATAAAACAAATTCTGTATGCGAGACATGCATAGATAATTGGGGCTTGATGTTTATTGTATTTGACAGTCAGGGAATTTATGAAAGCACAATTCTTTTGTTCTATCATTAAGGAGATTACCAGAATTTTTTTCAGTCTGTCTGGAATGTGATTTTTTTATCATGTGCCCCAATCTTCACCCTTTCCCACATACCACAAATTTGCAGCAGATGACATTGAAACTGTCTTTGTCACAATATGGACAATTTTGGTAAATGAAAATATTATTAATCAATTGATTTGAAAACATTGTGGCAAATTGAAGAATTGCTCATAATGAGCAATTTCTACTTTTGCAGCTATGTTTTCAAAAGATGTAAGCTGCAAATTTTAAATGCATCAAAATGTATCCACATGTGAGAAAGGGTTTACCATACACCTGATGTAAATGATGTTATATTGTTGTCTGCTTTATAATCTGCTGAGGACATTGTGGTAAAAGGAGAAGTTGCTCATTCAAATAAAAACTCCTTATCTCACAATGGTATCAATTTTTATGCCCCCCCCCCCCCGGAATCTCCGATTCGGGGGGGCATTTAGTTTTTGGCCTGTTGGTCTGCACGTCTGTCTGCACAAAAAAAACTTTAACCTTGACCACTACTTTTGAACCATAACAGGTACGGCTACCATATTTCACATGTGTATTCCTTGTGACATGACCTTTCTGTCAGTACCAAAGTTTTTGACCTTGCGACCTTGACCTTTGACCTAGATGTAGTTTTTGGCCTGTCTGCACGAAAAAAACTTTAACCTTGACCACTACTTTTGAACCATAACAGGTACGGCTACCATATTTCACATGTGTATTCCTTGTGACATTACCTTTCTGTCAGTACCAAAATGTTTGACCTTGCGACCTTGACCTTTCACCTAGATGTTGCCATTCTCAAAAAAATCTTTAACCTTGGCCATTACTTTTGAACCATAACAGGTACGGCTACCATATTTCACATGTGTATTCCTTGTGACATGACCTTTCTGTCAGTACCAACATTTTTGACCTTGCGACCTTGACCTTTGACCTAGATGTAGTTTTTGGCCTGTCTGCACGAAAAAACCTTTAACCTTGACCACTACTTTTGAACCATAACAGGTACGGCTACCATATTTCACATGTGTATTCCTTGTGACATTACCTTTCTGTCAGTACCAAAATGTTTGACCTTGCGACCTTGACCTTTGACCTAGATGTTGCCATTCTCGAAAAAAACTTTAACCTTGGCCATTACTTTTGAACCATAACAGGTACGGCTACCATATTTCACATGTGTATTCCTTGTGACATGACCTTTCTGTCAGTACCAACATTTTTGACCTTGCGACCTTGACCACCTTTGACCTAGATGTTGCCATTCTCGAAAAAAACTTTAACCTTGGCCATTTCTTTTGAACCATAACAGGTACGGCTACCATATTTCACATGTGTATTCCTTGTGACATGACCTTTCTGTCAGTACCAACATTTTTGACCTTGCGACCTTGACCACCTTTGACCTAGATGTTGCCATTCTCGAAAAAAACTTTAACCTTGGCCATTACTTTTGAACCATAACAGGTACGGCTACCATATTTCACATGTGTATTCCTTGTGACATGACCTTTCTGTCAGTACCAACATTTTTGACCTTGCGACCTTGACCTTTGACCTAGATGTTGCCATTCTCGAAAAAAACTTTAACCTTGGCCATTACTTTTGACCATAACTGATACGGCTACCATATTTCACATGTGTATTCCTTGTGACATGACCTTTCTGCCAGTACCAACATTTTTGACCTTGCGACCTTGACCTTTGACCTAGATGTTGCCATTCTCAATTTTTTTTTTAACCTTCCCCACTACTTTTGAACCATAACAGGTAAGGCTACCATATTTCACATGTGTATACCTTGTGACATGACCTTTCTGTCAGTACCAACATTTTTCACCTTGCGACCTTGACCTTTGACCTAGATGTTGCCATTCTCGAAAAAAACTTTAACCTTGACCACTACTTTTGAACCATAACAGGTACGGCTACCATATTTCACATGTGTATTCCTTGTGACATGACCTTTCTGTCAGTACCAACATTTTTGACCTGGCGACCTTGACCTTTGACCTAGATGCCATTGGGGGGCATCAGTGTTTCACAAACACATCTTGTTTCTTCTGCAAAGGTGTCATATGTAGTACCAGTTTCGTCTGTTCACAGTATAAAGCCATAATGATCCATACCATTGAAGAGTATGTTTATGCTGTAAGTGAGGATAAAGGAAAAAATGTATTAAGTTATTATTAGTCCCCTACTGGTCAGAGACCAGTTTGGGGACTATAGGTAAATTGCTTGTGTCCATCAGTCCATCAGTCCGTCCGTACGTCCAAAATATTTCTTGTCCAGACTGTTTCTTCCACATAATTGAATGGATTTTGATATTTCTTCACACAATTATTCTCCATAACAAGATGATGTGTCATGCACATCACCCAGCCACCTACTCCCAAGGTCAAGGTTACTGCTTGGACTCAAACATTGTCCATCCCCAATTTCGTGTTGGGGCTGTATCAACCACATGCTTCAATGGATTTTGATATTACTTCACACAATGATTCTCCATAACAAGATAATGTGGCATGCACATCACCAAGTCACCTTCTCCCAAGGTCAAGGTCATAGTTTGGGCTCAAACATTGTCCGGGCTGTATCAACCACATGCTTCGAATGATTTTGATATTACTTCACACAATTATTCTCCATAACAAGATGATGTGTCATGCAAATCACAAAGCCACCTACTCCCAAGGTCAAGGTCACAGTTTGGGCTCAAACATTGTCTGACCGCAATTTCGTATCCAGGCTTTTTCTTCTACATGCTTGAATGGACTTTGATATTACTTCACAGTTCACACAATTAGTCTCCCTAACAAGATGATGTGTCCAAAAATACACAATGGGCTGTCCTCATCTGGTAGGGGACTTTTGTATTGCTTCCAATACTCCATTAACTTGTTAATATTGTGTTTGCTGTTTCACAAAGGTAACCGATGTTTTAATATCATTGTACACAGTAAATTGAGAAATTGCAGGTATAGAGTTACCTTTCAATGGTGTTTCTCAGAAATGTGCTCTATATAGGTTTTCCATTCCTAATTCAGAGGATTTCAACAAAATAATCTATAAAATAGGCTTCATGAATCCTTTCCTGTTGCAGACACTGCATCAGGCGACTTTTGAAATCATATCTGGGCATAAGGATCAATTGCTCATAATTCATGAACAATTTCTCCATTTACAAATGTTTTTAAAGCTCTATTCACTGGTTGAACAATTTTAGTATTTTTATTCGTGGAAAAGGGTGAATAAAGAAGCCGGATAAAATTATTTTTCAAGGTTTCTGATACAATTGCTTTTTAGCACATCATTGGGTGCATTAAAAGAATAAATTGCTAAAAATAAGAAATTTCTCTTTTTTTTCAGAATATTTCAATTCTTTCCCATAAAATAGAAGCTTTCTGCCGCCATTGCAGCATATGACTTGTGAAATCATTGTGGCAAAAGGAGAAATTGCTCCTAATGGCTGCCCTTCTTGGCGTGCAGGGTTGCGGGGTTAGCATTACGATTGACTGGCTGGTGTCAGAATAAATGGTCAGTAGTACTTGTAACTTACCCAGGAAACGCTGTGATATAACTGAAAAATTGTTGAAAGCTTTTTACAACACCAATCAGTCAATCAATCAATCAATCAATCAATCAATCAATCAAAGTCATCTGCTGCCTATGTATTGTATGTGGGAAAGGGTTAAACTGTATCAATACTGTACTTCAAATGTGATTGTTTTCATTTTGTTGCCCTCAGATGATTTCCATGCAGACGGGTATTTTATTATCTTATTATCGTATCAGGTATACATTTAACCCTTTCAAACTTGTAGACGCATTCTGACGCACCTGCAGCAGAAGTCTTTTGAAAACATTGTGACAAAAGGTGAAATTGCTCAAAACGAGCAATTTCACCTTTTGCCGCTGTATTCAATAATTATACTTTCATTTATAGAGATTTTCTACCTGTTTAGATGATTGTTTTCAAAGCCGTCTGCTGAAGATATTTTGTATGTGGGAAAGGGTTAATACAGTAAGTTTTGATGCATATCTGTGTTATTTGAATAAAAGTTGCTGCAACGAATTGCAAGTATTAACCCTTTCCCTCATATAGACGCTTTCTGACGCCTCTGTAGCAGACGGCGTTTTAAAAACATAGTGACAAAAGAAGAAATTGCACAAAACGTGCAATTTTTCCTTTTGCCACAATGTTTTCCACTTTTTGTCATAGGTTATCCATTCAATTATAGAGATATTCTATTTTTTGACAAAATATGTTTAAAGTCGTCTGCTGTTGAATTGTCGTATGAGGGAAAGGGTTAACCCTTTTTCCCAATTCAAACCACATTTGATGCCTAAGCAGTAGAAGACTTACGAAAGCAATGTTAGAAAAGGAACAATTGCTATTTTTATGGTCGTCCGCCTTGAGAATAACTGAGGGAGGGGAATGATGTCACATCTTGATAATTTAAAATATGATTTTGACACAGAGTTGAAAACATTGTAGAAGAGGAGAAATTGTTAATGTTGAGCAATTTTTCCTTTCTGCACAATATTTTTAAATGCTGCATGTCTGCTACATAAGCGGCAGTCATTGTCTGTATCAGGGAAAAGGTTATAGTGTGGATTGCCTGAGTAAGAGGAGGTGGGAGGGGTAAGGTTTCATGTACTGGTTATCATTCATGCCATCTGGATATATTCCACCCCAAAAAAATAGTGATAATGTTATATGTGTGTTATCTTACAATCAGGATAGGGCTGGGGAAATATTACCAAAATGTATAGGTAAAGATAGAGATAATGTGCATAGAAAAAGTTGTTTTCACTGGACGCATACTGAAGTAGTGGAATTCTGTCTTTGGATTAACTGTGCTTTCAGTGAAATTATAGTGATGCAATAATGTGATATTGACAAAGTTTATTAACTGTTCATTATATAAATTGTCTGCTCTATATCTTCTAGTGACTTAAATGCATCACCGGGAAATTTGAAAAAATTATTTTGGAGCCTAGAGAAAAACATTCTTGTAAATGGAGATATTACTCATTTTGATAAAAAAAAAAGTTTGAGCTTTATACCTTATCATTTACATTATGTGATATTTTTTTATTTGACTGCTAGATAAGATATTTGTCATCTGGAAAAAGTGAAAATGTCATGTCTATTTAATGGAATTGCAAATCATTTTAGGAAAAAAGGGAACCGATTATTGTGAACACATGTTCCTAGGAACAATATGCATGTCTTTACAAAGTCACATAACTCTGGTTTAAATAGTTAATCAGTAACTACCCTTTTTCGACGGACGAGCGATGGCGCTCTTTTCTTTTCTTTTCCCACAATGCTTTAATTAAAAAATTGTCTGCTGCAAATGAATCTAAACTAATTAATGGTGCAGTTTTGATGTAAATGGGCAAGGTGATGGGGAGGGCTATAAGTAACTTAATCTAAACACAAGGCTGATCAGAATCTACACTGATTGATAACCATCCAGAAAGATTAAAATTATTTCAAGGTAGCATAATGGTTACTGTGTTTAACTCGATCCAACATAAAGATGCATTTTGAAATTTTTTTGATGCATCTGCAGCAGATAACTTTTGAAAACATTTTTTTGACAAAAGGAGAATAATTATGGTCACAACTATTTTTATATCAAATTTCAACCAGGAGCATAGCTCCATTTAGGCACTGTAGGCACGTGCCTACACATTTTTTCTAAAAATGCCCCAAAATGCAGCTGCAGCGATACACATCTGCGTAATGTATCGACCAGATCAGCCTGAACTGTCCACACAGACTGATCCGGCCGACACATTCTGTCTAAGGGGGAATAAATAGAGTTATGATTCCTGAAACAGAAAATACACTGGAGGCGAAAAGTGTATATCCAGGTACGCCTGTGTGGCATGCTTAGGCTGATCCAGGTCCATACTTTACGCAGAGTCCACAATGTTGATTTTCTCACAAGACGGCCTACACATTGATTATTGCCAAGCTACGCCCCTGTCAACCCTATTGAAATGATAACACATTCTGCAGCAGACAACTTTTGAAAACATTGTGACAAATGGAGAGAGTGCTCATAATAAGCAATTTCTCAATTTGCCACGATGAGTTCAACTTTATTCAATCATTTTACTTCTTTCATGTGATTTTCCATATTTTTGCAGACTTGTTTTCAAAGTTGTCTGCTAGAGATGTTCTGTATGTTGGAAAGGGTTCAGCCACAGTCAGGCACATGAATTCATTGTTTAGTTCATGATATTTCAAGTAATGTTCATGAATGTGCAAAATTTCAAGAAAATATCAAGAAATGACATTCATCTCTTATCTATGGTTCTGGCAAACCTTTTCCAACTTGCAGACACATTTTGTTTATCACGCACCTTCAGCAGACGACCTTTTAAAACATGTTTGTGACATTTTTGCCATGATGTTTTCAAGTCGATCATCCTTTCATTTATTGAGAGTTTCTATATTTTTGCCTAGATATTTTTTAAAACTTGTCTGCTGCACAATTTTTGTATGTGGGAAATGGTTCAAGTTCACATGCAAACTGCATTATATTATCCTGGCCTATATTTCTGCTGATGAGTGTTTTTTTGATGCACCAAGCAGGTGAATGAATCCAGGTACAGGAGCATGGGAAAAATAACTTGTGATGGAATGTCATGTTAACTCTTTTACCAGGTATACAGACAACTTAACCCTTATCCACATGCAAATGCATTCTACCACAAAGATTTTCAATACTATTCAATTTTTATCTCGACTATTGGAAGAATAAATTAAGGAGGCTATTATATTGCACTGGTGTTGGTTAAAGTTTTTACAAATGTACTAATAGCTGCTATATCATCAAACATATTTACTTCAAACTTGGCATACTTGTTTCTAATGACATTATAGACCACAGCATCAAGTTATATGACTCTGTCAACCATATTTGTAGAGTTATGCCCCTTTTTGTCTAAAAAACATTACATAAGCTATTATTTTGCTATTTCTCAATATTTCTTTATCAAACTTTAAATTATTTTGTTTATGACAACATGGTTGTGATGCAACCAAAATCTTTGCGTCAAGGTCAGATTTGACAAAGTTATGCCCCTTTTTGTATTAGATTTTGTCATGATAACTTAGTCAGCAATAATTTTGCCATTTCTTAATGTTTCTTCATCAAAATTTCAAATTATAATGCTTGTGACAACATAGACGTCATTAACACCCGTTACCTCTCCCTCACAACTGTATTATTTCCCAGATGTAGGAGATTCTCCTCTGAATTTTCAAAGCAGCCACCTACCTCGGCAATTGTTTATCATAACCCGGTCCTTCGATCATACAACCAATCTGCATCAGACGACTTTGAAATCATCAATGCAAGAGCACCAGGATAACCTGTTTTTATTAAAAGTTCATTTATTGAATAGAATTGAAAACATTGTGGCAAAATGGGAAATTGATCATTATGGGAAATTACTCCATTTGCCTCAGTGTTTTCTATAGATGTCTATGTCTGTATAAACAGGTGAATATGCATCTGGATGAGGGAAAGGGTTAATAAATAAGGGGATAGATTAACCCTTTCCCTCATACGACAATTCTGCAGCAGACGACTTTGAACGTATTTTGTCAAGACATAGGTCTCCATAATTGAATGGATAACCTATGACAAAAAGTGGAAAACATTGTGGCAAAAGGAGAAATTGCACGTTTTGTGCAATTTCTTCTTTTGTCACTATGTTTTCAAAAAGCCGTCTGCTGCAGAGGTGTCAGAAAGCGTCTATATGAGGGAAAGGGTTAAAGAGTAAGCTAGAAAAATATGACAACAAGATGGACTGGCTTACTGTTGACACTAATTTTGGTCCAAAAAATGGCATAACCCTTTCCTACATATAAACGCTTTCTGACGCCTCTACAGCAAACGACTTTTGAAAACATTGTGACAAAAGAAGAAATTACTCAAAGAGAGCAATTTCTCGCTTTGCAACAATGTTTTCAACTTTATTCAGTAATTATACCTTCATTTATAGATATTTTCCATGTTTTTGACTCAATGTTTTCAAAGTCGTTTGCTGCAGATTTGTTGTATGTGGGAAAGGGATATCATAACTTTATGAAATATGAATAACTATTATTAGTCATGCATGGACCAGTTTTATCTAAATTATCCTTCACATGTTCTTGCAGAACCTCAAAATAAGGTGAAATTGCAGAAAATAAACGTTTGTTTTGATATTGGATTGAGATATATCTTCACTGAGTGCATTGGTGATATTTAATCGCTTGTAAAAGTAGTGTTTTTTGGTGTTCATGAAAGGAAATGTACCTGAATCATACATCTTGACCCTTTCCCACATACAACACATCTGTAGAGGATTACTTCAAAAGCATCTGGACAAAAATAGGAAAAATCTATATAACTGAAAGGATAATTTTTTAATAGCCTTAAAAACATTATGAGCAATTTCTACTATTGTCAAAAGTCATCTGCTGGAGAGGCGTCAGAAAGCGTCTGCAAGTGGAAAAGTTACAGACAATCATGTTCCTTTTTACCCCTATTCTTTTTGTGACTGATGACTGCCATTTGTCTTCCACCAATAGGCTAACGGTCTAATTGGAAAGGGCAACCAGTTGCTTGGAAAGACTCAGGTGTGAAATGGCCAGGAAACACATTGGTAGGTGGAACTGGCTGCCATGATATGACTGAAAATGTGTTGAATATGTTGTTCAACACCATTCAAACAAGAAAGATCAGTTTCTCCATTTCCTACAATGATTCAAAAAAGTTAAGTGACAGTTTGAATATTGAATATATTTGAAAACATTGTTGGAATAAGGGAGAAATTGCTCATTAAGAGATTTTTTAGTTTCTCCTTGGTCACTGTGAATGTTTTCAAAAATCTCGCTGTAGATCTGTCAAAATGCTTTTGCTAGTTGGAAAGGGTTAAGAGCAATTTCCCCTTTTCTCACAGTGTTTTTAACTCCGTATCAAAATTATATTTTCAATTTCCCAGGTATTGCAAATATTTCCTCAGAAGATTTTGTTTATTTATTAACCAGACGAATCAGATCATACCACATCAGTGAAAACATGGTAAAACAGTTTTAAGCTGTTTTCATATGATTTATTTTGTCTCTTAGGTGGAAAGAGTTTAAATGATATGTAAAGTATACGTATATGGTGTAAGGGAAAACCTACATCAAATATTACAACACATGGTATAAAACCCCTGCTATTTTCAGGGAAGAATTAAACTTTCAAAATCAGGCACAAATCTGTTCAATCTTAATTAACGGCAATTACAATAATCTGCAAGAGCGATCATTGAAAACAAAACATGAAAGACTGTGCAGTTTTTAGTTGCCCCTAGTATGTGGAATTTCAAGGTGTTAAATCAGACTATAGTTGCGATGAGGGGACTTTTGTGAGCAGTTTCAAGTTACAAATTTCATTTGAAGTGATCTTTATTTTCTTCTATCGTTTATAGTTTATAGTGTAGGTGCGTTATATATTATGTGATTGTATTTACCTGTGAATCGAACTTGAGTATATACCAATTGGATTATCATTTTTGTTACGTGGAATTATAAGAGATTATTATTATGGCAGATATCGCAACTAGACGGCTAAAAATACGTCTACGCTACAGTCTTCCAGCTGGTAAGGATATTTTTCTTTTTCCTATTACAATCCTTCATTTCTTTGTAACCATTTCCAATTTATAGGAAAGTATCATCTATAAATCATTTTCCTTATACAGATGACTGTCTGAAACAGAATTTCTTTTGAAAAATGGGGAACATAACAAGCAATTATGTCTCCGTTTTCCAGAATGTTTTCAACTATCAATTGTGTAAATGATTTGTCCTATTTTACAATTATTATAAAGGCCATCAGCTATAATAAATAATTAATAAAAAATTAATAAAAATTCCCTCAGAAGACATTTAAATAGATTCTGGCAAACAGAAGTTGCTCAAAATAAGTATATTCTCTTTTCACCATAATGTTTCCAACTCTTGGCAACACATTATGAAATATACATTAATTTATAGAAATTTTCCAAATTCTTTCCTAGATGTTTAAAAAGTTGTGCATACTGAAAATAGTGTGAAATTCTATATACCCTTTCCCTTGTACAACAATTCTGCAGCAGACAACTTTCAACATAATTTGTCAAAAAATAGAAAATGTCTATAATTGAAAGGATAAATGATGACTAAATGTGGAAAACATTGTGGCAAAAGGAGAAATTGCTTGTTTTGAGCAATTTCTTCTTTTTGTCGCTATGTTTACAAAAAGCCGTCTGCTGCAGAGGCATCAGAAAAATTTGACATTGTAGCAGGCGGTGACATTAGAAAGCATTTTTGGAAAAGGAGATCACGAAATTTAGAATTATTTCTAAAAACAATATCGGGTATAAACATCATCATTATCTGGATTTTGTGTCACCAGGGATTTGGCAGGGTGACAAATAAAGATATTTTCTCTGTCATCCGTCTGTCAGTTTGTCTGCCCGTCACACTTTAACGTGAAGGAAACCCCATGTGTTTTGTCAAACACTCCAGCCATGGTTATAATATTGCTTGACAGAATCAACCTGATTCTTGCCGTAAGATGTTAATTATCATGAAGAAAAATGTTTTTTTTTAAATGCAGTGGTTTGTTTGGTGACAATTATATATACATGGTTGTAACAATAACCCTTTCCGACACAAAATTAATTTTGTTCAATAGCAGGTAACTTTTAAAAAATATTTATAAAAGAATGGAACATATCTATCTATAAATTGAAGTTAAGTGTTGAATAAAGTTAAAAACAAAGTAGCAAAGAGAGAAGTCACACATGATTAGCAATTTCTCCTTTTGCCACTGTTCTTTCAAATGTTGTTGTTTACTGCAGATAAGGTAAAATGCATCTGCAACTGGGAAGGGTTTAACCCTTTCCCTCATATAGACGCTTTCTGACGCCTCTGCAGCAGACGGCTTTTTGAAAACATAGTGACAAAAGAAGAAATTGCACAAAACGTGCAATTTCTCCTTTTGCCACAATGTTTTCCACTTTTTGTCATAGGTTATCCATTCAATTATGGAGATTTTCTATTTTTTGACAAAATACATTCAAAGTCGTCTGCTGCAGAATTCTCGTATGAGAGAAAGGGTTAATGACATGCAGTTGAAAACGGATGAATACACAATGTGAAAAATAGATAAAATATAATATGCAACTTTGCACATTGGTATAGGCTCAGGTCAATATTGTTGAGTTATAACAATTTGGCAAAGATAGGGGCAGGGGGCAAAGTGATTGTGGTTACATTATAAAGACAGTAATGGAAAATGACACGACATACCAACCAATAAAATGGTTGAATGAATATATTGATGTCTTGTTGATGTCTACGGACACTCTTTGAAGGTCAGTTTATCAGATCGCCCCAAAGGCTTCAAACAGTTTTAAACCTTGTCATAATGACTCGTCAGAAATTACTTACTTCTTAATTGTCTCCTTTTTCCGAATGTACCCAGGTTTGGTTTGACTTTTTACGTTGGCATATATATATATAGAGAGAGAGCTTAAGTGGTTGGTGATCCATGAAAATGTTATTGATGTCGGTTTCAATGGAGGTTTTAGAAAAATGTTTTAAGTCTTGCGTTTAATTCCCTTTCCCACATACAGCAATACCTTTTGCTCATTATGAGCAATTTCACCTTTTGCCACAATGTTTTCAAAAGTTGTCTGCTTTAGATGTATCTACTATTGTGAAAGGGTTAAGTTTAAACTGTTTCCCACATGCAACAAAAATACAACAGATGACATTGAAAGCATCATAGCAAAAATAAAAGTAAAGTCTTTATAAATGAAAGTTAAGATATTGAGTTGCAAAACATTTTGGGAAAAGAAGAAATTGCTCATAATGATAAGTAATTTCCACAGCCGTCTGCATCAGATGTGTAAATATGCACCTGCAGGTAGGAAAGGGTTAATATTCAAATAAAGGAAATTAAATTAAGATGGGAATATAAAAATAAAGGTTTATTAAAATTGTTGTTCATGTATAAAAAATGTAATGAAGTTCACCCTAATTAACATATCCCCATATTTTTACCTTTTAGCCAGATACACTTAGCCCTTTCATTTTTCAAAATGTGTCAGGGCAAGGGTTAAAGTGACATTAAGTTGCATCTGCAGCAGACAACATTTGAAAACATTGTAACAAAAGGAGTAATTGTTCATATTGAGCAAGTTCTCTTTGCAAGTTCTCCTTATACCACAATGTTTCCACCCTATCCAATAATTAAAGTTCAGTTCATAGATATGTATCCGTGTTTAACCCTTTCCCACCTGCAGACCCATGCTGATGCAATAGCAGCAGATGACTTTTGAAAACATTGTGGTCAAAGTTGAAATTGCTAATGTCTGATGAGCAATTTCACCTTTAGCCACAAGGTTTTCAACTTTATTTAACAATTAAGCTATCTTTTATGGAGATTTTTCAGGTTTTTGTTTATCATGGGTTATTTATCCTTTGTGCACATGTTTGCAAAGAGCCATTTGCTGCTGTCTCAAGTATCAGAATTTTACTGTCACCAGTGAAAGATTTTATTTGAAGCAGGTGCAGTCAGGTATGGTGTATATCATGTTATTTATATACAATGAAGGTAATATAATGGAGGGAACCTCTTTAACCCTTTCCCACAGACAACTTTGAAAACATACCTGAAAAAAATTGGAAACGCCATTTAATTGAAAGTACACTTATTGAATATAGTTGAAAACATGGTGACAAAAGGAGAAATTGCTCATTTTGAGCAATTTCTTCTTTTGTCACCATGTTTTCAAAAAGCCTTCTGCTGCAGATCGAGGCGTCAGAAAGCCTCTATGTAAGGGAAAGGGTTAATTAGACCATTTGTATGCAGCTCAACCGGTCTTGATTAACACTTTCCCACAAACAGTCGCTTTTTGACACCTCTGCATCTGATGACTTTGACCACAATGTTTTAATCTTTTATTAGATAAGTGTTATTTTGCAAATTGATAGTTCCCATATATTTTACTTAATGTTTCAATGTCATCTGCTGCAGATCTGTTGAATGAACGTTGGAAAGGGTTGAGGGATGAAAAGGAACATAATAGAGGGCAGTTTCTCAGATTTAGAAAGCTGGCCCCCATGATTCGCGTCAAAAAGCGTGGGTTGAAATTTGGACCTCACCACAAACTAACTTGGTTCAAGTGATCGATCTGTTAGAAACAGGAAGCAGATATCTGGAGTGTTAATTATATAAGTTGTTAGAACTAAATGCTTTACAATCAAGGTAAACAAGTAAGATTCAATACAACTACCAAGCTAGATCAGTCTGTATCTGTGTGCAGTCTGATTGAGACTGTGTGTCATCTGTAGTCTGACCAAGATATTATTCTCTGTTTGTCATCTGTAGTGACTGACCAAGATATTATTCCCTGTTTGTCATCTGTAGTGTCTGACCAAGATATTATTCCCTGTTTGTCATCTGTAGTGACTGACCAAGATATTCCCTGTTTGTCATCTGTAGTGACTGACCAAGATATTGCCTGTCTGTCATCTGTAGTCCGACAGAGACATCTGCAGTCCAACCAAGATATTCCCTGTATGTCATCTGCAGTCTGATCAAGATATTCCCTGTTTGTCATCTGCAGTCTGATCAAGATATTCCCTGTCTGTCATCTGCAGTCTGACCAAGATATTCCCTGTTTGTCATCTGCAGTCTGACCGAGATTTTCCCTGTTTGTGATCTGCAGTCTGATCCAAGATATTCCCTGTTTGTCATCTGCAGTCTGACCGAGATATTCCCTGTTTGTCATTTGCAGTCTGACCGAGATAATTCCCTGTTTGTCATCTACTCATACAAGCATCCTTAGAGTCAATTGTTTAGCAATTATGGCCAATCTGGCCATTCAAGCAGAAATTTGATTAAAATTGCTATTAATATCGAAGCCTTCAACGGTTGTGTTTTTTGATGGCATATATGACTTTATTCAATAGCAAGGATTTCTACACAACCTATCAACTCATAATGATTATTGAAAACGAGAAATGATAATGAGCAGTTTAATTTCTTCTTTTGCAACAGTGTTTCCAATAGATATACCTTCGTCACAGAGCATTTTATAAATACATTTCGCCCTTATTACATTAAAATAATTATATTTTCGCCTCTATAGATTTTCAATATTTTGCTAAATTGTTTTCAAAGTCGTCTTTTTCAGATTTATCTTATGTGGAAAAGGGTAAAACATTTTCCATGGTACAGAATGATGACTTTTGGCAAAAAAAAAATCGTAATATTGTACTTTTAAATTTCTGTGAATAAAAACTTTTTCCTCCAATGTTTTTAAAGCAGATAACAACAACAGTTAATTACTCAAAGAATAGAGAATATTCCCTGGTCTAGTACTGTTCTGTCACCCTCGCTTTATGAATAAATGTTCTTTTAACCCTTTTCCTCATATAGACGCTTTCTGACGCCTCTGCAGCAGACTGCTTTTTGAAAACATAGTGACAAAAGAAGAAATTGCACAAAACGTGCAATTTCTCCTTTGGCCACAATGTTTTCCACTTTTTGTCATAGGTTATCCATTCAATTATGGAGATTTTCTATGTTTTGACAAAATACGTTCAAAGTCGTCTGCTGCAGAATTGTCGTATGAGGGAAAGGGTTAACCGGTAAATGACTGAAATACTGTTGGAAATGGCAGAAAACCCTAGTAAAACAAACGCAATTTCTACTTTTGTATAAACTCTTTGACAAAAGCCTTTAGAAAGGGCAGTAACTCTGTATGTTCTTCTTCATTGTAATCCGTCTGTATTATGAGTTCATGCAGGTAAAAAATCCCAACACATATTGGTGGAGTGTGTGTGTGGGACACAGATTTAATATTTGTCGTATTTATTTAACATTTGGGTTGAAGGGATCAGTATGATGGGGTTAAGTCTGTTTAACGTTGAGGATTTATGTTGAATAGTGGACTTATACATCGACTTTACAGGTAGAGTTAATATTTGTTAGCATTTTTTACTGAGATTTAATAGGTGTTTCCTATCAAATTGTTTATGGTGACAATTATAGATAAAATCTTTCATCTTGACATCAATGTTGTATTTTGCTCTAGATGTTGCTCAAAACGTTTGTTATCAAAACCAATGTAGAAGCAGCTCTGATTGCTTCAGCTTTCTATGGGAACTGCAGTTGAATTATTGTCATCGTTTGTTCAGGTAAATTACTATAAAAACACTTTTATTGTCAATTAATTGAACTGGGGAAGACAAGGTCGAGATTGCAATGCATACAAAAAGTTATGATCATTGCTTCATTGAGTTTAATTTTTACCCTTTCCCTCATACAACAATTCTGCAGCAGCAGACGACCTTGAACATAATTATGTTGTCAAAAAATGGAAAATCTCTATAATTGAATGGATAACCTATGACAGTGGAAAACATTGTGGCAAAAGGAGAAATTGCTTGTTTTGAGCAATTTCTTCTTTTGTCACTATGTTTTCAAAAATCCGTCTGCTGCAGAGGTGTCAGAAAGCGTCTATATGAAGGAAAGGGTTAAAACCATGAAATATTAACCCTTTCTCTGCGGCAGATGATACTGAGCTCCTTTGAAGCAGATGACTTTTGAAAGCATTGCGAAAAAATGAAAAAATACTCAAGAAGGGCAATTCTGCATTTCACTCTCATGTTTTAAACTCTTTATCAAACATTAGTCCACTTTACAAGAGTATACTTTCACTTTTTGACCTAATTATAATACTTTTCCTCAGGTTTTGTAATCAGAAAACTGACAATAAACCCTTTCATACAACAAATTTGCAGCAGACGACTTAGGACAAAATTTTGGAATGTTTCGAAAAATGAAAATTAAACTTAAATTAATGAATAGAGTTGAAAACACTGGCAAAATGAGATTTAAGTTGCTCATGATGAGCAATTACCGCTTTTGTTACAATGTGTTCAAAGGTCGTCTACTTTAAAGGCATCAGGAAGTATCTATTTACGGGGTAATGGTTAAATTATCATGTGAGGTCCCAATGTATTAATAAGGAAATATTAATTACCAGTTTATAATTCATTCACATACGCTGTGTTTGTGTGACACCATTGTTTATCTTGATGAATTAGAAAAGGAGAGGATCCTTGTTTAAAGGAGCATATTTCATGTTTTGAACTATTTCCCACATTCAACAAATCTGTAGCAGATGCTTTTGAAAACATCTAGGCCAAAATGTAGAAACTCTCAAGAAATCTCCATATAAATACTGCATAGAGTTGAAAACATTTTGGTGAATGGGAAAATATGCTCATCTATCATGAGAAATTTCTCCTTTTGCCACAATATTGTCAAATGTTGGTACATGCTTTTAAATACATCTGTTAATTGTCTTGGTTAAATCCTAATCTGATCTTCTAAACCCTATGTTGTGGGTACTGAGATGATTATTTTGAGTACCCACAACAAAGGTTCGGATTGGACAAATAAAAGAGATATTGAAGGGGAAAGTAGTTGTCTCCTCCCCTTTATTTTAGCCCTCAAGTCCATGTTAGAATGTTGAGTTAACAGAGGACTAGATAAGGAAGAAGATAAACCGGTCTTTCCCCACCAATATCTCTCTTATGACTCAACCAAACTCTATGTTGTGGTTACTCAAAATAATCATACCCACAACATAGGGTTTAAGTGTCAAATAAAGATTTTAGAATGTGAATTACTCCCCTTGTCTAGAGCTCTGCTGAGTATGAAGTAAAGGGGTTTCAAACCTGCTTATACGGGCAATTTATCATTGAATACTTGCAACATAGTGTTGGGTTTGCGTAATAAGATAAAATATTGTAGGGCAAAGAGCAGCTTACCTCTCCTAATCTCTGGACTGTTGAGTCTGTTACAATACAATGTATGAAGTAATGGTTAACCGCCTTGTGAAGGTGATTTATTACGTCCTCTTATCAAAGCTGGCCATTTACATACATATAATAACACAGCTTAACCCTTTCCCACATATAGACGCTTTCTGACACCATTTTGCAGCAGTCTTTTGAAAACCTTGTGGCAAAAGGATACATGGCTCATAATGAGCAATTTCCACTTTTGCCACAAGGCTTTCTTCTATTTCGGTAATTATCCCTTCATATTTATACAGTTTTTCTGTGTATTTCAATATATGTTAAAAAAAGTTGTCTGCAGCAGATTTGGTTTATGTGGGAAAGGGTTAACACTTTATATCTAGGTATATGTTGATGCACTTGCAGCAGTGGTGAAGATGCGTCAAATTAAATATGTCTTCACATTGAAAAGATTAAATTGTTTACCTATACCTGTGGTATTTTCATTTCAAGAGATATCTGCTTCAGAGGACTAGGTAAGAGGGAGTGAAAAGGTCTTTTCCCCCACAATATTTCTCTTATAACTCAACAAAATCTTTTTTATTCTTTTGAGTACCCACAACATAGGGTTTGAATGTCAAATAAGGAGTTTAGAACATGAAAAATGCTCCTTATCTAGAGCTCTGTCTGCTTTGAAAACGTAAGTCCGTGAAAAATACTGTAATATCTAAAAAATATGGAGTAGATGTCTTTTAGCCCTTTCCCTCATACGACAATTCTGCAGCAGACAACTTTGAACGTTGTTTGTCAAAAAATTGAAAATCTCCATAATTGAATGGATTACCTATGACAAAAAGTGGAAAACATTGTGGCAAAAGGAGAAATTGCACGTTTTGTGCAATTTCTTCTTTTGTCACTATGTTTTCAAAAAGCCATCTGCTAGAGGCGTCAGAAAGCGTTTATATGAGGGAAAGGGTTAAAAACTTGGTAGGAAAAGCAGACATATTAAGTATAATGGTCTGTAATCAGAGAATCAAGCTGTCTTAGTTTCATTACATTTGGATTCCCACATTCATCAAATCTGCAGCAGACAATTTTGAAAACATTTATAAGGAAATTCATTTGCTGCAATTGTTATTATGTGACTTAGTCTTATGCCAAAAGTTTGTCCAAATCTGTAGGAAAAGGGATACTAGTTGACAATTACAGCCCTTGTAATACGAATTCCTCATTTCATGCTGTATGGTTAATAAGGTACAGGGATTATAAAAGGCCAGGAAAAGTCTGACATTTTGAGAATGTTGTATGTTGGGAGTTGCCATACTACAAAACCCTGTCTATCTCTAGTCGAAGTGACAGATCCAATTCACTTTGTTTACAAAACAGTGACAGTTTTCATCCACTAGGTGGGCGGGTTAACAAAATACCTTACTTGACATGATGGCTTTTAATGTCGGCTGCTTTAAAAACATCCAAATAAAAAAGAAATCTGTAAAATTGGCAATATTAGTTCAGATAATGGTTAAACATTGTGGAAATAGGAGTAATAACTCATTATGAGTAGATTAATTGCAATTTCTCATTTTTGAACTTATTATTTTAATATTGAAAACAATTAAGGTGGCAAAAGAGCAAATTGTTCATTTTTAGCAGTTTTTGCTTTTTCTACATTGATTTTTAAATGATGTCTGTCACAGAAGCATCATTGACTGACATCGGTATGAGGTAAAGAGTTCGCTCAACTAGGTAATGAGGGACAAAATTAACTCTTTCCTACTTGCAGACACATTTTGACTCATCTGTAGCAGATAACTCCTCAAAACATGATGGCAAAAGGAGCAATAATGTTCATAAATGAGCAATTTCTGTGTTTGCTACAATGTTCTCAACTCTGTTCAATAATAAACTATATACTTTTATTATTGTGATATCTTTGCCTAGATGATTTCAAAGTGGTCCCTGGTTTGCTGCCAATTTGTTGTATGTGGGAAAAGGATGAGGGTTTATTATTCCAATGTTATCTTTTTTTATGACTTACAGTTTAAATCTTTTATGGTGGACTTTTTGTATTGGTCCAATTTAAAATGGGTCTTCTCTTGTTGAATGTTACAGTCTAACCTTTTTTGGATATCTTAAAAAAATATACTTTTGAAAACACTGTTATAACAGGAGAAATTGCTCAAAACTTTTCTAACAATGTCTCATTTCTTTATCAAAATCATGGTTCCAATTTTGCAGCCTGTACATGTTTCTCGATCAGGAGGCCGGGAATCACAGAAGTTTTCATGTTTTGTATTAAATTTTGTTCTGTCATTTTCTCATCACTGCTGTTCCATAATGTTTTAAACTATTGCTTGGATGTTTCTGCAGCAAACCGTCTTTTACAACACTATCAAGAACAAACACTACATTTTTTTGGCCGGATTGCTCTAGCTGTTCCGGTCTATAGATTGGCGATGTCCGTCTGTCTGTCTGTCTGTCCGTCAACATTTTGGTTAAAGTTTCAGGTTGAGGCAAAATCTCAGCACTGGAAAGGGTTACAAACTACCCTCATGAAAAGTATGGTCTGAATTTCATCTGAATTAAGCTGAATTTTGCTGAAAACTTGTCTGAATACCTTCTGAATTATTGCTGAATGTGTGCTGATAACCTGAAACTGCAAAAGCTGAATCATGTCTGTTCAGAATAAATCAGCCTTGTTAAGAGTCTTTTTATTCAGATTTTTATATCTGAATAATGGCTGAGGTGCTGAAAAATGGCTTAAAATGGAACAATCCAGACATAATTCAGACAGCTCAGACAATATTCAGAAGGTTGTTCAGACAAGTTTCTCAGACAGTATTCAGAGAAATATTCAGACAATGTTCAGAGAAGTTACTAGGACTATAATATTCAGATTTTTATTTCTGAATAATGGCTGAGCTGCTGAAAAATGGCTTAAAATGGAACAATCCAGACATAATTCAGACAGTTCAGACAATATTCAGAAATAAAATCTGAATATTATAGTCCTAGTAACTTCTCTGAACATTGTCTGAATATTTCTCTGAATACTGTCTGAGAAACAAGTTGCTAGGACTATAATATTCAGACATTGTTCAGACAAGTTACTAAGACTATATTCAGAACATTGCGCATAGAATCGACAGACAATATTCAGTTGCATTTCAGATTTTTCGTGAAACCTTTTTACAACCATTCCCGAGTAATGTCTGAATTTTTCATTCATAGTCTGTCAGCCTGTCCTACCATTACACTGGACACTAAAAACAACAATAGCAGTTTCATCACATTATATGATCTGGTTTAATCATATTATATATATCAAACTACAACATAGTCAAATCATCTTTAAAACATTTTTATACAATGATGTAAATATTAACCTTCACTTACTAGTTGTTTGCTAGAAAAGTGGATCTGAAACTATTCAAAATCAGAACTCAACTGCTGCAACAACTGGTTTTAATTTGTTTTTAACATACACAAATTTCATTGATATGTATCTTTATACTTCATACAAGAGGCAAACATTTAATCACTATAGCCATAAAACGCAAAACAGCCTGCCCCCTAGCGGCCATGTCGTTCGATCAATCAACATGGCTTGAAGTTATCTGATAGGGGGTCACTTAAGGAACATTTCTACAAATTATTCAAGAATTTTTCTAGAATGTAGTTCTAGAATATTCAAGAAACATTAAATGGCCGCTTCTTGAAATGAAATTCAAGAATTGTTCTAGAATTATCCAGGAATGATATGGAATTATTCTAGAATAAAAATTCTGAAATAATTCTAGAATCAAAGTTCTTGAATAGTTCATTTAACCCTTTCCCTCATACGACAATTCTGCAGCACACAACTTTGAACATGTTTTGTCAAAACATGGAAAATCTCCATAATTGAATGGATATATAAACTTATGACTAAAAGTGGAAAACATTGTGGCAAAAGGAGAAATTGCATGTTTTGTGCAATTTCTTCTTTTGTCACTATGTTTTCAAAAAGCTGTCTGCTGCAGAGGCGTCAGAAAGCGTCTTTATTAGGGAAAGGGTTAATAATTCTTGAATAACAATTCAAGAAGCGGCCTGGTGATGATTTAACATTTCTTGAATATTCTAGAAGTAAATTCTATAATTATTTTTTTAGAATTTTCTTGAAACTGAGGAACTTTTTCACTGGTCCAAACCAAAAGTTACTGGCCACGGACCATTGCTAATTTCGCAGACTGACATAATAAACAAGATGTGCATTGATATTGTAAACATTCAATCCACATGATCTTTGACTGTACTATTCACTGAACAATTTGAAAAAACTTCATAAAGAATTCTCAATTCCTTTCACTGGTTAGTGTTCATTTTCTTTGAATTTTCGTTTAACCGCCCGAGTCTTCAGCACAACATCTGAGGGAGATACGTTAAAACGTTTTTCCACCAGTCTGCTCATCATATTGAAATGTTTGGGATCAAATTTAGGTTTAGCGGTTTTGTTTTTTTGCCTTTTTCCCCGTTGCACTATGGGGGTTTATTTAATCTTCTGTGAACAGTTTTGTTAGTCCTGCTTTAACAACTTCATAGGGTCCTTTTTGTTAATTAATAATTGTTACTAGTTCCCCCTGTGTTTCAGATTGATTACTAGGTGTATTTTCCATTTTCTTATTAAATCTACGAAACTCCCATACTCTTCAAATTTCATCACCAGATCTTCAAGAGTTTTGTGTACCTGAAATATTTATTAAATACAATATTTATAAATTATCTGCTTTTTCCATTGTATGGTCAACATGGTTTAATTCATGTCATTAACCCTTTCCCATATATAGACACTTTCTGATACCTCTAGCAATTTCTCCTTTCGCCACAATGTTTTCAATCCTATCCAACAATTAAACTTTCATTTATAGAAATTTTCAATGTGTTTGCCTAGATGTTTTCGAAGTCGTCTGCTGCAGATTTGTTGTATGTGGTAAAGGGTTAATTTCTAGCAGTAAATAGTGTCTTGACCGAAGTCATGGATTGAACCCACTACTTCTAGATTGACCAGGCAGTGCATCAAGGGCTGCTATTAGATCTCGCCACTTTCAACTTGTGAGATAAAGTTGTATGTATTTCAAGAGAAACAAGTACACCTACCAGGCAAGCTCCCATAGACGATTCTTTTGAATACCCATAACATAGTGTTAGATGGTCAAATAAGGATTTTAAAACATATCTAGAGCTCTGCTGCAGATTTATTTTATGTGGTAAAGGGTTAATTTCTAGCAGTAAATAGTGTCTTGACCGAAGTCATGGATTGAACCCACTACTTCTAGATTGACCAGGCAGTGCATCAAGGGCTGCTATTAGATCTCGCCACTTTCAACTTGTGAGATAAAGTTGAATGTATTTCAAGAGAAACAAGTACACCTACCAGGCAAGCTCCCATAGACGATTCTTTTGAATACCCATATAAACATAGTGTTAGATGGTCAAATAAGGATTTTAAAACATGCAAAATAAAACATATCTAGAGCTCTGCTGCAGATTTGTTTTATGTGGTAAAGGGTTAATTTCTAGCAGTAAATAGTGTCTTGACCGAAGTCATGGATTGAACCCACTACTTCTAGATTGACCAGGCAGTGCATCAAGGGCTGCTATTAGATCTCGCCACTTTCAACTTGTGAGATAAAGTTGTATGTATTTCAAGAGAAACAAGTACACCTACCAGGCAAGCTCCCATAGACGATTCTTTTGAATACCCATAACATAGTGTTAGATGGTCAAATAAGGATTTTAAAACATGCAAAATAAAACATATCTAGAGCTCTGACGCATGACGGACAATTCGCCATGACATAAGCTCAACTGGCTTTCAACCAGTGGAGCTAAAATCAAATTCAAATATTTTACATTACTTTAAGTTAAAACCAGCAAATTAAAACAAACATTTGTGCCTTTACAAACAACAGAATTTTGGAAATTAAAAAAAGACCATTCACAGTTGACAGAAACACTCAATTCTTACCAGCAGTAGAAGCATTAGTCCCTTGCAGCAAAGAGCATACTACCAACCAGCTACCAACAAACAGTTCTGGATCTGAATTTTTATCAGCACTGGATCTACAAGAACAAGAAACAATTGACATACATGTAATCATTATTCATACAATCCATAACACCATCATATGTATCCCATAACTCTAGAGGTTGGAGAAAGAACAAGCTGAATAACCAGCCTGTTTCAAGTAGTATGTCAAGTGTATGGTCATCAAATAACGAAACTAACAAGGGCACCGCAAAGCGGATGCATTCCCTCGGTATTCAATTTAAAAATATGGCCAATGACCTGGATATTAATGTTATGTACCAGAAAACTAATTTTATTTGTCCTTGCCTTTATTAAATTGTTATCAATGTTATGTACCACAGAACTAAGTGTAATTTGTATCTGAATGGCAAATTTGGTTATGATCTGCGAAGAGATGATCAATGTAGAGTGGTCATATGGGAAAATAGTTAAAGTCCAATTTTAACCTTGACCTTTAACATATGATCTGGAAAATAAATAGCTTCTAGACCTTGCCATATACTAACTGTATACCAAGTTTGTTTAAGATCGGTCGAAGGATGTTCAGTGTAGAGTGGTCACAAGGTTGTTGATATGGGAAAATAATCAGTCCAATTTTTGACCTTGACCTTTAACCTTGAAAATAAATAGACTTCTAGACTTTGACATCTACTAACTGTATACTAGTTTGGTTAAGATCGGTCGAAGGATGTTCAGTGTAGTGGTCACAAGGTTGTTGATATGGGAAAATAGTCAAGTCCAATCTTGACCTTTAACCTATGACCTTAAAAGTAAATAGGAGTCTAGACCTTGCCATATACTATCTGTATGGCAGGTTTGGTTATGATCTGCAAAGATATGATCAATGTAGAGTGGTCACAAGGTTGTTGATATGGGAAAATAGGCAAAGTCCAATTTTGACCTTGACCTTTAACCTTTTAAATAAATAGCTTCTAGACTTTGCCATATACTAATTGTATATCAAGTTTGGTTAAGATCGGTCGAAGGATGTTCAGTGTAGAGTGGTAACAAGCTTAAGGTTGTTGATATGGAATAGTCAGTCTAATTTTGACCTTGACCAACTTATGACCTTGAAAATAAATAGGCTTCTAGACCTTGCCATATTCTAACTGTATACCAAGTTTGGTTAAGATCGGTCAACGGATGTTCAGTGTAGAGTGGTCACAAGATTGTTGATATGGAAAAGTCAGTCTAATTTCGACCTTGACCTTTAACCTAGAAAATAAATAGGCTTCTAGACCTTGCCATATACTAACTGTATACCAAGTTTGGTTAAGATTGGTCAAAGGATGTTCAGTGTAGAGTGGTCACAAGGTTGTTGATAAGGGGGAAAATAGTCAGTCCAATTTTGACCTTGACCTTTAACCTTGGAAATAAATAGGCTTCTAGACCTTGCCATATTCTAACTGTATACCAAGTTTGGTTAAGATCGGTCGAAGGATGTTCAGTGTAGAGTGGTCACAAGGTTGTTGATATGGGAAAATAGTCAAAAGTCCAATTTTGACCAAGACATGTGAAAAGCAATATACCCCCTCCTTTGAAGAGGCCATAATTAATAGTTCTATTTGATTTTCTACAATTTGCCACAGAATTTATTAAACATTTATTAACCTTTGAGTTTTTAACATTACCGGTAATTCAAATTACCAAATAAAGGTCGCGCAAGTTTCTTTATTTTCTTGTTTTTCCAGCGAATTACTTGTTGTGTAAATCTGCAGAGGTTCAAATCATCCAATTGGAAGAAAAATATTGCCTACAGAGTGTAACTATCATCATTAAAAACCTCGACCCCAAGTTATTATTATGGCATGTGACTGACAACAGAAAACAAAAATGCTGAAAACCCCCACCCACTCACCTCCGAGAGCAAGGATTTCAAACGTCTATTGGCCTAAACATCCGGGAAAAATGGCAACTCCACGGTCACGAACTTCATAAAAAAAAATCTTCGGCTCCTGGATATGTTTCAGATGGAGAACTGACAGTCTATCCCCGTCGTTTTGTCCATTTCATTACAGCATGCGTGTTTACAGACGATTTTTGCGCCATTTTGAAATGGTTTATGACATCACTCCGCGTCGACCACGGAAATCGTTACGGAAAACCCCGATTTGTTCCGAATATAATATCGTACCTAGTCGGCCAAATCCGTGATAGCTCGGTATTTACATGTGTTTGCTTATATGTGGGTAATGTGCAAGTATACTAATGCGTTGTTCTTATTCGTTTTATCAAATTGTTTGAAACTGTATTTATTAATGTACGTTGTTATTGTAACATGTCCTGGAAACATGTCCAACATGTTGTAAGCGTAGGTGGGATCGGCTTTAGTCGGTCGTTTCCGGAATACCGAGTGACGTCACCACGAGATGCGCGCGCTGCCTATTCGGAGGGCCTCGGTCACAATTATTCTAAAAATTGTCGCAGACATTGACCGTGGAGCCGATTGACGTGAGAGCGATGGTATGTGTTTGTTTTGTTTTTGAAGGTAAGACCAGATAATGTTTTCCTGTATTCGGAATGCAGTTATTTTAGGTCTCTGTTTAAATATTTCAAGTCACTTTCACTTTTTTTCCCTTTGAAACACGTTTTCTGATTGGTTCATATGGATACTGCCTGCCAATCAAATATCGATTTACAAAACAAAATGGCTGTCAGAGTAAAAATAAATGTTTTGGATGTGGATAAATAATCGAATAAAGCTTAAACGACAATGGTCCGAATTTGTTTGTGAAGAATAAAAACATGCTAAGCTCACCTGATCACGTTGTGATACAGTTAAGTGCAATAGCATTCTTTCTCTTCGAATAAGCGAGTTAAAATGTCGAATACCACACTGACCTCCAAAGTTACGAACCACATAATAAACACTATTTAGTGTTGTTGTTTGTTGGCGTTGTTTACCCTCGCACTCGGCAATATTGAGGTATTTTTTGCAGGTCTTAAGTATGCTCTGATGGGGTGACGATAGGGCTTAAATGGTGTGAAAAATATTGACATCTTTATTTATAACACGGACGTAGACGTTCCTGTTTATAATGTATCGTATGTATATATCCAAATGGCATTATTGCCGAATGCGAGGGTATCAACATCAGATCATCATACTTTTATTGAACAACGAACATAACTATTTCTGCAAAAAGATTTGATGATAAAAAGCAAAACGCTCATAGCAAATAAATCTAATGTATGCAGACCTTTAAATCAGTGTAGGAAAAGCAGAAATGACTCATAATAAGTTGAAAATTTCCCAAATCTCCACAATATTATTTAATTTCTAACACAATGTAACATGTTGAAATTACTTATCCCTTACCCACATGCAGACACATTGAAAACAGTGGGTGAAAATAGAAATCACTCATCATAACAAATTCTCATTTCAACAATGTTTTCAATTATTTTCAATAATAATTTTTATTTAGAGAAATATGGAATAGAGTAGGTTCTTGAAATAAATAGTTGTTTTCATAAAAGCAAAATCCAAGGTGGTTATATAATCAATCAATCTATGTGTGGTATGAAGTCTCCGTAAATCCTCCAGGACCAAGTATGTTCTGAATTTGTTTAACCTTTCCCTCATATAAACACTTTCTTACACCTCTGAAGCAGGCGACTATTGAAAACAATGTGGGGAAAGAAGAAATTCCTCATAATAATCAATTTCTCCCTTCGCCACAATGTTATCAACTCTTTTCAATAATTAAATATTTTTTGAGAGATTAATTAAGGTAAATTTTATTTCAAAGTCGTCTTCTGCAGATTTGTTGTATGTGGGAAAGGGTTAAAAGCATTAGTCTCTTATGTTAACTGTCTCTAGCTCTTGATGGCTTTAAACAAAATTACTTTGAAGATTGTCTGTCAGGTGACCTGTTAGATTAATTTAGGATCAACATGACCCTCGGATGCATATTTTGTAAATGTAATGTACCACATAAATAAATATGTGACAGTGACCCCAATTGTATTACAATGTATTTATGGTATATTTTGATTTAAAGGTAACTCTGGAATACCGGCAGATGCCAAAAGCAGACCTATTTTAACAAACTGAGAACACGAAGTTCAGTTGCAAAATGTGTGGGAAAAGTTCTGTCCTCAAAGCAAAGAGTACTTTCACATCATTCTGCATTTATTACATGAAATGATGATTTAAGTAAGTAAAATTCATATTTTATCTATTACCATTTTAATACTTTAGATCACAGAGGCAAATTAACCGTTTCCCAGATACAACCAATCTGTGGCAGGCAACTTACAAAAAAATCTAGGCAAAAATGTGAACAAATCTCTGAATTGAAGGATAATTATTGAAAGGAATTGAAAACATTGTGGCAGAAAGAGAAATTGCTAATTATGAGCAATTTGTTCTTTTGCCACAACGTTGTCAGAAAGCGTCTATAATTGAGAAAGGGTGAACATTCTGATGGAGACATGGTCCCCATTCAATAATTAATAGGATTTATGCAAACAAAACACAGAACTTTATTTCTGGTAGCTTTTGCATAAAAGGAGTGAAAAATTTACCCGATTTGAAAATAATTAGGCACAAATGTTCCTTTGGTGATCTTCTTCTAAGATTGTTAAAATGATTCCGATACGTTGATAAACATGGCCACCATCAGGCGTGGCTCATTTTGCTTATATGTATCAAGATTAAATTTTGAAAACTATTGAAGTTCAATTAAATCAGGTGAGCGATCCAGGGCCATCATGGCCTGGCCCTCTTGTTTAATTATCTCCATAAAGACATATGCTTGTCCAGATGAAAAGTATTGTAGGGATTGACTTGGTACTTCACATATTGTTAGAGGTCGTTGAGAGGAAGTGCAGTGACAAAGCACCATAACTCTATCATGGCCAATTTTTAGCTCACCTAAGCATGAAGTGCAAGGTGAGCTTTTGTGATCACTCACCGTCCGGCGTCGTCGTCTGTCAACAATTTCCTACAAATGACTTCTACTAAACCAATGGACAGATTTCAAAATAACTTCACAGGAATGGTCCTTAGGTGGTCCCCTTTCAAAGTTGTTCAAAGAATTTAATTCCAAGTAGAACTTTGGTTGCTGCGGCATCAGAAAAGGGGAAAATTGCCAAATCTTAAAAAATCTTCTTGTCCAAAAGTGCTGGCCCGATTTGAAAATTATTTTGCACAAACGTTCCTTGGGCACCCTCTACCAAGATTGTTGAAATATTTCAGATCCGTTGAAAAACATGGCCGCCAGGGGGTGGAGCTTGTTTTCCTTATATGTGCATTGTTAAAACTTTAAAAATCTTCTTGTTCAAAAGTACTGGCCCGATTTAAAGATAATTTGGTACAAATGTTCCTTGGGTAACCCTCTTGTAAGAACTAAGATTGTTCTAATGATTCTGATCTGTTGAAAACATGGCCACCAGGGGGCGGAGCTTGCTTTCCTATTATAGGGTAAAACACTTTGAAAACTTTTGAAGTTCTATTAAATCAGGTGAGCGATATAGGGCCATCATAGCCCTCTTGTTTAATTTTCTACCTTTATTTTATGAACAAAGCTTGTCCGGAACTTAACTCGAAAAGTATGAAACAGATTGAATTGATATTTCAAACAATGATAGATCCCATTGAGAGGAAGTGCAATGACAAATTAAAAAACTCTAGCTTTCCCCTTTGTTATGCTCCCCAAAACAAAATCAGGGGAGCATATAGTCAGTCGCTGCTTCGTCTGTCTGTCTGTCTGTCTGTCTGTCTGTGAATTAATATTTATCCAGAACATAATTCATGAGACAGATTCACCTGATATAACCTAGGTGATAGAAGATACAACACAATTTATTTACCATTAAAACAATCATTTACACAATTCATAATTCTTATTCTGATTGTAGAAGACTTCACAATTTGTTTGGATTTTTTTCTATTTTAGGTCCTGTTAAACCTTAGAAGAAATTGTACATATATGATGATTCTGTACAGCACTCATGAGAAAAAGAGGATGCAGTAATGTTGATACAGATTTAAACCCCAAACATAGAAAACCTGATAATACCTCTTCTGAGCCAATTGGAACACCATTAATCTGCCAGAGAAATGAAAATGCAACACCTTATGGATTGGAGCCTGCCAATTGTGAACCTGTCACTCTACAAGGTGAAGTCTCAGATTCTGTGTCTGTAGAACCTTCAGAACAGGCAGATATATAGAACACCAGCATGATATCACTGACACAATACAGGAATATTCTTATACAGACCTTTATACAGACAGTTCAGATGAAACTGATCGACCTGAAAGCAGCTCCATTGAATAAACTTCTAGTGATAATGAACAAGAAACAGTGAAAACAAAACTAAAGATGACCATGAACTTTATACTCATTTGGAATTGCATCATACTATTATATTCTTCAATACAATTTATCCAAAAGTCCATCTGAATCACTTTTAAGCTAAGTGAAAGCACTATGCCCAAACAATAAAATGTTGACTGACTTAACACTGAAGAAAATATTTACTGAAGTTGATAAATCAAAGTATAACATTTTTCACTACTGTAACATCTGTTTCGAAACACACCCAGATGATGTTGATGTTTTTCAGTGTTCAACTAAGTATTTTATAAAGAATATTGTCACTGATAAGATATATATGCAGTTGGATTTGTGGTTAGTTTGATAGAACCTGTTCATCCTTTTGATGATGTTCAGTGTACAATTTGGGCATGACTTTAAATTGATTGATTGATTGATTGGGGTTTAACGCCGTTTTCAACAATTTCTCAGTTATATCACGGTGGCCAGTTCACCTACTCATGCATTTCCTGGTTTTCTCACACCAGTACTCCACACAACAATCTTCCCAAGCAACTGGGGCATGACTTTAAAGTTGTGGATATAAATTTGATCAGACAAATTTTTTGTAATACAAAGTGGTCAGTCTGAGGCTAAATAATATTATGTAAGTCATGTTCCAAATATGTATGGTCAGTCAGTTTCCAAGTAAATCAGGAGATGATACATTTTATTATGTTTATATGATACAGTCATGTAATGTTAAACCCTTTCTCTTGTATAGACGCTTTCTGACGCCTCTGCAGCAGACTACTTTTTAAACCATTGTGACAACAGATGAAATTGCTGAAAACAAGCAATTTCTCCTTTTGCCACAATGTTTTCCACTTTTTTCCGTAATAAAATCTTTTTTTAAAGAGATTTTGCCTAGATGAATTCAAAGGCAGAAGCAGATTACGTATTAAGCATAATTGGTGCACACAGGGTTGAAGATTGTAAAAAAAGCATACAGAATATTGCTACATGGGAGAACCATAATTATGTTCGAAATTGTATATATAAGCGAATGGAAAAAGGATCTGTCGTACAGTATTGTGTGATACAGGTGAAATGTTTTCAATTAAGTATTTTATAAAGAATATTGTCACTTATTATATAAGATATATGCAGTTGGATTTGAAGTTAGTTTGGCAAACTACTTTTGAAAACATTGTGACAATAGAAGAAATTACTCAAAACAAGCAATTTCTCCTTTTGCCACAATTTTTTTCCGTAAAAAATCTTTATTTATAAATATGAATAATTATACAAGAACTTGGAACTATTCTAAAAGTTTATCCATTGAAGAATTCTGATTCTTTAAGGCAATTTTTATGGACGATGTTGTAAAATTTTGTCAGTAGTAGAATAATTATTCAAGAACCTAAACGGGTCCACAGAATCCTGATTCTAGAATTTTAGCAAAGTTCCAAAATTTTCATTGTTAAGAATAGATATTCTAGAACGTGTGTTCTTGAATGTGTAGGGTGATTCTTGAAGAATTCATGAAGTTCTAGAATAATTCTAGAACTGAAGAAAATTCTTAAACATTTTTCGCAGGTGATTCTTTCATTTCTGTTTCATTCTGAACAGAAAGCATGGAATGAACTTTTTCTTGCATGATATTAAAAAGTTGAAATTACCTGTGACATTCCAGTTCAAATTAAATAGTAAGTTTCGATTATTTGAATAAATATTAGTGCATATTTTTCGAGCTATTAGAAGAATGATAAAAATCTTTGGAAATCCCGATGTGGTATGCTGGAATAATTTTCATAACATACATACATACATTCACTGATCTAGCATCTTTCGAGGTTATGCATTTATGAGTTTGTATGAGATAAAATGTAAAAGAATAAATCATGTAGGTTTTTTTTCATTGAAACTTGCAGTATCAATTCTGTGAGTAATGATTTTACATTGTTGGAGTTGTTCATGATCACCTAGTTGAATTCGACTGTTGTGATTGCAGTATACTATAATGTCACTGAACAGCTGCATTACTTAAACACACCTAAAAGTAATGTGTACAGAACTCTAAAATACTTGTCATTTTAAAAGTCTGAATTGTTCAGTATTTTTAAAAACTCCAGTATGATACTTTAAAGTCTGAATTTTTTCAGACATTTTAATAACATTTGTCATGACATGTTGTATGATTTGTTTATTAAATATTTTCTACCCATTGCTCATATTTTATCTGGAACATAACTACAAAAGAAGTGAATGTAATTCATTCAAACTTTACACATTGATAATGGTCATTATATGGAAGTATGATGCCCATATATTGTCTGTTCTGATCAATTATTTTAGAATGTCTGTCTAAATTTAGTTGTAGTGAACATTAAAGGACCTGGTGAGCTTCCTTGTTTTAAGTCACAATTGTTTTACTGTGTTTTTGACATTTTTTAGTGTTATCACTTCCTGAACATGCAGAAAATGAGTCTTGAATATGGCAGAAACATCTCAGACCAGTTTCAGTTTAAGTGATTTTTAAAAAAGTCTGAATAAATCAGAAACGAAACTGGCTGCATCTTTTTTTCAGTATTTCTTCAGACATTCGCTGAAGCTGAAAGAAGACTGAACTTTTGGTCTGAACATGTCAGTTTCTTTTCAGTATTTCTTCAGACATTCGCTGAAGCTGAAAGAAGACTGAACTTTTGGTCTGAACATGTCAGTTTCTTTTCAGTACTTTTTCAGACATATTCTATGAAGCTGAAACAGGTCTGGATCTTGTCAGCACTGTTCAGCTTTTATTCAGACATCATTCAGATGCTAGATTTGGTTGTTCAGCAATGATTCAGTCACCAATTTTGCCGTTAGACTGAATTCAGCATTGATTCAGCTTAATTCAGCTTAATTCAGACAAACTTCAGACTTTCTGTTTCATGAGGGTTGGAACTTTACCTGAAGGTAACGAGTAACAAGTTCTATTGATTTCTATAGTTACTTTGACCTAGACCTTGGTTTGTCGTTTTTCAAGTTCAAATTGCCGACAATCCGGTCTTCAGCGGTTTCTTGTTTTCATTTATTTTCACAAATTCATGAATGTTATATTGAATCTGCTGGTATCAAAAGGATAGTTTCAATTTTCATGAAATTCCCCCACCCCTCCCAATGTTTTAGCTAATGGGTAATTTTTTTTCCCTTAACCCTTTCCCTCATATAGACGCTTTCTGACGCCTCTGCAGCAGACAGCTTTTTGAAAACATAACATTATTAGAGAGGTTAACAAGAGGAAAAAAAGCTCACCACAACGGAGAGAAAATTGTTGTGATAAGCTGTTTCTCCTTTTCTCACAATGTTTATTCTGTAAGATGTAGATGTTATAATATCAAAGGGTAGTTTAATAAGGGAAGGATTAAAGCCAGAATTAAGTCAGGGGAAATAAAAGGATGTCCATGTTAAATGGGGCAAGACTTTAAACCTTCCCACATACAGACAAAGTTTAACCCTTTCCCTCATGTAGACGCTTTCTGACGCCTCTGCAGCAGACGGCTTTTTGAAAACATAGTGACCAAAGAAGAAATTGCACAAAACGTGCAATTTCGTTTTGTGCAATTTCTGCTTTGGTCACAATGTTTTCCACTTTTCGTCATAGGTTATCCTAAAAATATGACAAAATATGTTCAAAGTCAGAATTGTCGTAGGAGGGAAAGGGTTAACACATCTGCACCAGACTACTTTTGTAAACATTGTGGTGAAAACGAGAAATATAGTTCATGATGAGCAATTTTTCCTTTGACAACAATGTTTTAAACTACTCAATAATTATAAATTATATATAAATTATTTCATAAGAGATTTCACATAGTTTAATTTGCCTTGATCTTTTCAAAATTGTCTTCTGTTGATTAATGACTGTGGGAAAGGGTTTACCAGTAACCTTCAAACATTGAAGATATCAATATATACTTCTCAAACCTGCTTAGAAAACATCTAATGTAAAACAAGTAAAATCTGGAAATATGGGTTCATATATACAGTTTCGATACAGAGGTCAGATATCATGTGGAAGGAAAACATTCTCCTTTTCCCCAACATATTTTCTAAAGTTATCTTGTGCAAAGGTCTTCAGTCGAATTTCTCCGCATCAGGGAATAGGTTAATCTTCATTGATATACAGATAAAAATATTCATACCCAAACTTTATGATAAATTAATCAACTGAACCATGTCTATGAATAACCCTTTCCCACATAAATTGAATTTACAGAAGATTGACATTAAAAAGCTTCTTGGCAAAAATATATCAAAGAGAGAAAAATATTAAGTAACTTAATGAGAAGATAATGTTGGGGCAAAAAGAAAATTGTGAACCACATGTGAACAATTTCTATATTTGCCACAATATTTTTCAAATGTGTTAATTGAAATGTGGTTTCATGTTAGAAGGGATAATATATACAATTAAAGGTCTTTTTTTTAAAAAACTAAAACGTAATCAAAATTGTCTCCTGGTTTTTCAAAACATTGTGGGTAAGGTGTACTGCATTGTAATACTATTACGTTAATCCTTTCCGGTGACATTCATATGCCTTCAGATGCCTCTGCAGCAATTTCTCTTTTTTCCTTTATGTTTTCAACTTTATTCAAAAATTGTTCTTCGATTTGTAGAAAAAACAGCCTTGTTGTTGTTATGGTTACGAGTGTCCATCTGGGTAGTGGGTGCAAGTTTGATCCCGGGCCAGGGCATACCAAAGACTAGTCCCTGAACTGAGCTGTTTTGTAGAACTGAGTTTCGCAGGGGAAGTTCTGAAATCGTTATTGAACTCATAAACCCTATGTTTTTGGTACTCAAAAGATTCAGCTCATTGCTTTTGACACACAACATAGGGTTTGGTTTCATCATATAAGAGAGATATTGCAAGGATTTAATTGATTAATTGGGGCTTAACGCCGTTTTGAACAATTGTTTAGTCATATCACGGCGGCAAGTTCACCTACTCATGTGTTTCCTAGCTTTCTCACACCAGTACTTCACACAACATACCTTCCAAGCAACTTGCTGCTTTTCCACATAGACTGTTAGCCCATTGGTGAAAGACGAATGACTGACCTGTCACAGTAACTTTTGTCAAACGCCGGAAAGAATGTTGACCGAGCTGGGATTCAAACTCACAACCCCTGGATTGACAGCGCCTGTCGCTACCGACTGAGCTACCGGGGCTCGGCTGCAAGGATTTAAAGACCAGTTTACTCCTCCTTATCTTATCCCCTGTAACACAACCAGTGTGACACATACAAATATGCAAAATGACACAGCTTGTTACATGTTTTTATCCCTTTCCCTCATACAGACATATTTGCTTATAAAAAGCAATTTTTTACCTGTACCAAATGTTTACAACTAACTAGTATATATATATAGATTCAATAATATTACACTGTCATGTTAAACTGATAATAAATGTAGATTTTCAAAATATTTGGCAAGAAATGTTCAAAATTATGCAGATTTTGTGTTTAATTCTGTGGGTTTAAAACTTCACATCTGGGAGCTTGGAAATTTATAGAATTCATATATGAAAAAATTGTGGGAAGTGGATAAATTGCTCACTTAGGGGTACATTTACATTCATGTTTCAGTAAGATGCATCAAGAGTTAGTCAACATAAATTAATTATCCTTAGCATAAAGAAAATGCACAGAAATGTCTCAATGATTAGGGTCATTAGGTGAACTATCTGTGTGCATGTTTGCACAAGATTGCGTCAGCCCATACAAAATACCTTTGTGAGTTTTAACATATCTGACAGACTGTATACATTGTGCTTTGTTTACAATTTGCTTTGACTTCGTTCGCATTCCTTAAATGGGCGTGAATAATGCATTTTATGCAACGAAAATGGCTGGTTACTGCATGATTTACTGAATGCACTATTTTTTTCTTTAAACATTTAAGGAAAGTTATGAAATATCTAGATAATTTGATATGTAACTTTGATATGGAATGAATACAGGGTTTATTACCTAGTAGTTCACAGGTGAATTATTGTGCCTCTCCAACAGAAAATTATCAACCCTTTCCCACATACAACAAATCTGCAGCAGATGACATTTGATACATCTAAGCATTACTATAATGGATTATACTTATAAATAAAAAAAAATCTATTACTGAATAAGTTTGAAAACAGGGTGGCAAATGGATCAAATTGCTTATAATGACCAATTTCTCCTCTTGCCACATTGTTTTCAAAGCCATCTGCTGCAGAGGCGTCAAAACGTGTGTTTCAAAGGGCTTTAATTTAAGATACTGATAAAAATAAACAATAGCTCATAATCAGCAATTTCTTTTTTTCCCATTTTTTTTTTTATTGAAGGGCAATAAAAAGTCATCTGTATCAAGGAAAAGGTTAAATAATGAAGGGTTCCCTTAAATTTGCCAGGTTTTAGAAAAAGAAAATCATTCAGATTCACCTTTATTATTGAATTGAGTGGAAAACATCGATTGTGGTAAAAGGATTAATTTCTCCTTTTGTCACAATGTATTTAAAAGTTGTCTTGCTCATTGCATATTGTAAAGGTCATAACAATTAAGTCATACAAAATTGGGCATAGAATAGAGTCAACCATTTTCCTGATACAGACAACTTTTGACATCCCAGCAGCAATTTTTGAAACATTATATTTATTAAACTGCATCAAAAATTAAACTTTTATTAGTCGCCGGGCAGAAGCCCGCGACTTCTATTTTTAATAGCTTTTCGGAAATCACATGGGAGGGCGGCTTATTATTAGAAAGAAACAAATCTAGATGATTTGAACATATTACAATTGTGGTTGTTTACGAACACTAATAAATGACACATCTAAAATGAAATAAATATTCCGATTTTTTAATGTTTGCAGTTTTTTTTATTTCACTCGCATTTAAGTTTTTTGTCTTATTTACGAAGACAAAAGTGGTCCCTTCAAGACGTGAACCAACACCCCCTAATGCAGACTCTTATGTGTCATCATTGAGGTCAATTTCTGATTCTCCTTTTAATAGCAATTTTAACTTACTAAATGTTGTTTTCATGTTCAAAGAGATGTCTTGATTTGTGTAGAATTCATTTAATAATGTTAATCCATGAATATCTAAAGTAGGAACTGTTTCTAAGCTAAATATAGACCCTATTCTGTTGTGTAGTTTCGTGACCTTTAACATCGATTTTCGCGCATGCGCATTTCGATATGAAAAAGCGAGTGATATTATTTTATTTTAGACAAGTACAAGACGAATGTTTGACGCTTTGCGTCAAAGAGAAGCCGCAATATTTCGTTGTACATGTAGAAATAAGAAAAAAAGAACATTTTTAAATCCACAAACAATAGAACAATTTAAACTGTAGACGTTTGAAGACTTTTGTTTTCTTCAAATTACCTCCCTTTAAAGCAATACCAGGATATTTACCTTGTGATTCGAATAAGATTGACAAACATTGAAATTATATGAATGAATACTATTATTTAAATAAGTAACAACAGCAAAATTAAATTAAAGCCAGATAAATGTGTACACATTTCGTTAATTTGTTATAGATACCCTAATGTATAGATATGAATATAAACTTTATAAGCAAATGTTTTCATTTCAACGTTCCTAATGTTTGAATAGACTAAGGAAAGTCAAGAATACATAAATAAATCAATGCAGTCTTTTCCGGCGACATTGATGCCTTGCATCAACTTTCTCTTGTTTTTCCAGGTTTAACAAATTCTTCATGAGGTGTTCTCAAAAGTATAGGTGAAAACTAGTATATACATGTGGTAAACAATCATGAATCTATACTACAAAGTAGGAGAAAGGTAAACTAGGATATATTTGGAGAATTGTAAGCTAGGATATTGGAGAATTTTAATCCAGCTTTTAACATTTCATCATTTGAGGGAGGGGTCACTCTATTTATTTCATCCTCTGTTGACAGGATATGATAACTGCTTTGAAAACATTTGACTGAAGATAATAGATATACTTTGCAATGTTGAAGTATTATTTTGACTTCAGAATTTAAGCAATTATGAGAAAAGCAGAAACGGCGGCAACGGTGGCCACTTTTTATGCCCCCGGAATCACCGATTCGATGGGCATCTAGTTTTTGGCCTGTCTGTCTGCACGAAAAAAACTTTAACCTTGACCACTACTTTTGAACCATAACAGGTATGGCTACCATATTTCACATGTGTATTCCTTGTGACATGACCTTTCTGTCAGTACCAAAATTTTTGACCTTGCGACCTTGACCTTTGACCTAGATGTTGCCATTCTCGAAAAAAAACTTTTAACCTTGACCACTACTTTTGAACCATAACAGGTACGGCTACCATACTTCACATGTGTATTCCTTGTGACATGACCATTCTGTCAGTACCAACATTTTTGACCTTGCGACCTTGACCTTTGACCTAGATGTTGCCATTCTCGAAAAAAACTTTAACCTTCACCACTACTTTTGAACCATAACAGGTAAGGCTACCATATTTCACATGTGTATTCCTTGTGACATGACCTTTCTGTCAGTACCAAATTTTTTGACCTTGCGACCTTGAACTTTGACCTAGATGTTGCCATTCTCGAAAAAAACTTTAACCTTGACCACTACTTTTGAACCATAACAGGTACGGCTACCATATTTCACATGTGTTTACCTTGTGACATGACCTTTCTGTCAGTACCAAAATGTTTGACCTTGCGACCTTGACCTTTGACCTAGATGTTGCCATTCGGGGCATCAGTGTTTCATAAACACATCTTGTTCAATTATCTATTTCTCATTAACCCTTGGTAGAATTTTTCCGGCCGGGAAAAATAACTAATGTCAAGGTCATGATTGGCCAGAACTTAGCCTTGGTTAGTTAACTTAACCTTGGTTAACATAATGCTGTAGAGGTCAAATATTTCATCCAATCATTTTTGTTTTTTGAATTTTTTCCAGAACATTGGTCTCAATCAAATCTTGGTTCTGTTCAAAAGTTGGTCATGGGGGACCGTCAACTCAATTTCGCCAACGATCACCCCGGATCAAGATATCCCTTGATCCGGGGTGTTCCGTGTTAATCCGGGGTGCTCCATGTTGGGTCCGGCTTCGGTGGGACTGTAGCTTTACTGAGATTTTTTTGAAGCAGACAACACATAAATTATGTGGTAAATGGGTAAAGGGAATTGCTAGGAAATAGATCCAATCTAAAAACCTTCTGCAGCAGCCTACTTTCAAGGGTATGAAAATTATGAAAATTATCTAAAAGTGATAATTAATTATTGAAAAGAGCCTAAGACATTATGGCAACAAAAGTCTGCTGCAGATGAATCAAAACATGTCTGTTTTCTGGGAAAAGGTATCATACTGTAAACTAATTATTCATATTCTGCTTTATGCAAAATAATCTTATCAGTGTGACAATTAAGCCTTGAAAAATAGAGGAGAAAACTTGTAAAAAGCTAATAAATTTTAAACATCTAAGATTTTTTCTATATGAAGATTAAGTTTCTTTCAATATTGACTAAAGGCTGTATTAGAAAGAGTGTGCTTTAAAAGGGATCTGTTGACTTAAAATGTTGTTAAATACCTTAGATCACATTCTACTTTCTCGTCCAATGAGATTCTGTTATTTCATTAAAATAGAAATTCATAATTCTTGTAGAAGTTTTCTGTTTTATATAGAAATTTATTTTTGGAAGAAAATATTTTTCATGAAATACATTCTAAGTTAACTTATCCCCCTTTTCCCCAATACAACAGATCTGCAGCAGAAGACTTGGAAAACATAATGCCAAATGCATTTAGAATCTCTATAAAGTCTAGAGCTATAAGTGAAGCATAATAACTGTAAACACTGGCAAAAAGAGAAATTTCTCATTATGAACAATTTCTCCTTAACCAACAATGTTTTCAAAATCCGTCTACTGTAGTTGGTCAAAATGTGTCTGCATTTGGGGAAGGATTTAGACAAGATGACCATAAACACCATAGGTGAAAACCTTGCACCACTATAAGTAATTAACTGATATTAGTAGAGATATTTACTGTGATAATTAACACAACACCCCCAGTCCTCATTAATTATCATTCCTCTGTTTTATCTCGATAATTATGTTAACAAGCTACACACTGCCCAAGAACCCTTCCTATTTGTTCAGACTTCTTTATATATATTGCCTGCCTCGCCAGGGAGAAACATAAGGATCACTTTCTTGTGTCCATCCGTCTGATCCTGTGGCATGTTTTCACTTACTTTGAACACTCTTGTTAAAAGCTCAATTGGGCTGAAATGTGAATTCTCTAGTGAATCCATTTTCCATCAAATTAATTATTGTGATGTGTGTGCAATAAAAATTTCTTTACACTTTGCCACATATAACACATCTTCAGCAGATAACGGTATGTACATATCTTAGTAAATATTATTGTAAGTCTCAATTTAAATGTAATTATAATCACTCAAAAGCATTGAAAACATTGTTGCAAAAAGAGAAATTGCTCATCAGATAAGCAATTCACTTTTTGCCTAAATGCTTTCTTGTCAAATATTGCGCCAGCAATGTTCAGTATGGTGAAAAAGAAATCTGAATCGTTTTCTTATAATTATTTCTTGGATGCAAAAAGGGAAATCCTATTCATGCGGCCATGGTATGTCTTTTCCATTAAGTACATTGTGGTTCTTTCGTTTAATAGAGCTGTCTGTTTGCTACAAAGAAATTAAGTCAAGCCAACATAGCTTAGATTGTAACAGGAGAGCTATCAATCAGAGGTTGAGAGTTTGAATCAATTTTTTTTTTAACCTTGGCTTTTAATTGACCAAAATTAGTGTATCCAGTTTCATTCTTCTTCCACCAATAGCTTTGTTTGAAGGTAGCTAAGTTTCTGGAGGAAATGTTGTGTTCTAGTGGGAGAAAGCCAGGAAACATGTGGTAACATGTCAACTGACTGCCGTAATTTCACTGAAAAAGTGTTGAAAAGGACAGTATTAAACTTCAATCAACAAACACATTCAGAAACAGAAGAATGTGTAATACATTTGATAATGAGGATAATACCCTTTCCCTCATACAACAAATCTGCAGCAGACGACTTTGAACATATTTTGTCAAAAAATAGAATATCTCTGTAATGAAATGGATAACATTGTGTCAAAAGAAGAAATTGCACGTTTTGTGCAATTTCTGCTTTTGTCACTATGTTTTCAAAAAGCCGTCTGCTGCAGAGGCGTCAGAAAGCGTCTATATGAGGGAAAGGGTTAATGAGTTAAATACAGGTCTGTTTAGCCTATGATTGCCCAAACAAATTATGGAACATAGGAATCATGGAGATATATAGCCTCAGGCTGTTTTGCTTTATCTGCTTTGAATTCTAGAAACGTTTGGTCCTGTTTATCCTGTCTCTGCCACAGAACACTTTTGATGCATCCAGAGCAGTCAACACTGTTTAAAAAGGAGAAATTTATACAGTATGAACATTTGTTTTCATCCTACAATGCTGATTATGTCTCAAAATTTCATTGTATTCTTCACTTTTTAATGGGAAAATAACCTACATATTATGGAATTGCATCAGTTGACTTAACCCCTTTCCCACCTGCAGACCCATTTAACAATTAAGCTATCTTTTATGGAGATTTTTCAGGTTTTTGTCACCCTGTTTTCAAAGTCGTTTGCTGCAGATTTGCTGTATGTGGGAAAGGTTTAAGAAACCATTGTGGCAATTTTAAGGAGAATGTTTTCAAACTTTCATCACAATGTTCCCATCCTAATTCAATAAATAGAGACATACAATGGAAGCCTTGATGTTTTAAGAGTCTTATGCTGCAGATTTTGTGAAGCCTGTACGTATGTGCCAGTGACTTCCATAATAGAGCCAGCTTTAAGCCAAGGCAGCGCATCTGCCCATGCAGGCTCTGTACTGATGGCTTATCAACTCAAATTTATTTTGATATCCCTTGAATTGGCTAAAATATTTCCATTTTCAAAATTAAGCTTTAATTCTGAAAGGGTTAATGTAATGGTAAAAGTTGAAAAGAAAAAACTTGGAAAAAAAATAAGACAATTTGAGTCCGTTCTGTGTGATTGGGTATGATTTATGAATGAAGAAATTTTTCTTTTGTTTTTATAGCCTATCAACCCTGGGTCAAATTGCTTATTCACTTTGTTCATTTGATTTGAAGGATTTTTGTCTTCTTTATACAGATCCTTCACAATTAAGTGCTCTTCAAGTCAATCATAAAATCAAAGCACTGACAGTGCTGTTGGACGGTTCCACTGGTATGAGTGTAAACAGCTGGTAACCTGTTGCACATTTAAGGGAAGTAACACAGTTGCATAATTGCAAATTATGTAAACATTAATTATTAAACAGTTAATTCAAACATTTATTTAAGAAAGAGTAAACCTTTAATTACCCCACAGATCTTCATGAATGATATAATGATGATATAAACAAATGTATATATATAGATATGTGATAATACGTAACATGAAGATACAGGACAATTTGCTTTGATTTATTGACAAGTCTGCAGAAATATTTAGCAATAATTGCCATTAACCCTTTCCCTCATATAGACGCTTTCTGACGCCTCCGCAGCAGACGGCTTTTTGAAAACATAGTGACAAAAGAAGAAATTGCACAAAACGTGCAATTTCTCCTTTTGCCACAATGTTTTCCACTTTTAGTCATAGGTTATCCATTCAATTATGGAGATTTTCTTATGTTTTGACAAAATACGTTCAAAGTCGTCTGCTGCAGAATTGTCGTATGAGGGAAAGGGTTAAGTAGTATACATGTGTAACCAACCAGGACTACTCATAAATAAGATATTGTACATACTCCAGTTTTAGTCTGTCCTACACCAACGTAGACAGCCAAAATATATCATACATCTGTTTAAAATAAATAAATACTTAATACATGTAATAAAATACCTTTTATATAGTAGACTAGTATGTTGTGCAACTAAGTTATAACAATCTATTTGTTCGCGCTTAGACCTAATAAGAAACAAAAAAGATTGCTATAAAACATGTAAAAGAAATCATAGCATGAAACATGTTATTTCCATACAAATACATAAGCTATACAGGAGAAATGCTTAACTTACCAATTTATAAAATTAAATGTAGATATCTCTCTACTCATTAGTTGTCACAACCTGCGTTTCATTCCCAAGTGATGTACTGTAATAAGGACATGTAACTGTTAAGTAATTATACCCCCTGCAAACAAAGTTTGGGGGGGTATATAGGAATCACCCTGTCTGTCCGTCCGTCTGTCTGTCTGTCTGTCTGTCCGTATGTCCACATTTCTTGTAAGCACTACTCCTCCTAAACGGCTCAATGGATTTGGTTCAAACTTTACATGAAGGTTACACATCATATGTAGATATGCATGAAGGAAGATCATACGCCTCGGATTCTTCCAAGGGGAGATAATTCAACTTAGAGGTTACCTGCGAGGGACTCCTGTGCACATACCTCCACATTTCTTGTAAGCACTACTCCTCCTAAACGGCTCAATGGATTTGGTTCAAACTTTACATGAAGGTTACACATCATATCTAGATATGCATGAAGGAAGATCATACACCTTGGATTCTTCCAAGGGGAGATAATTCAACTTGGAGGTTACCTGCGAGGGACTCCTGTGCACATACCTCCACATTTCTTGTAAGCACTATACTCCTCCTAAACGGCTCAATGGATTTGGTTCAAACTTTACATGAAGGTTACACATCATATGTAGATACCATTGTGACATGATATTTTTCTATTTGAGTGTCTGGATTTGAATTTTAAACACAAATGGTAAACAAACATGTCTAACCAAGAACACAATTAAAAATTTAATCAATATTATGTAACATTCGATATTTATTTGATCAGAAAGACATTTGGAATTTCAACAGCAAAGTAGAAACTTTACCATTGTATCCGATGCTTTGGGAGGGGAGCGGAGGGTATTCTTCAGTGAGCTTTGCTCACAGTATTTCTAGTTTGTAATGAACATGCAAATGAATCCAGTTTTAAGCGAGAATTACCCTATAAACATTAATGCTGCTATTCTGAAGTTTAGTTTGGGAAAACGCATAATTATACCCTCTTCGAAGAAGAGGGTGTATATAGGAGTCACTGTGTCGGTCTGTCGGGCTGTCAGTCTGTCGAAAGCCATATTTTGTCTGGCCTATTTCTTACAAACCACTGGGTGGAATTCAATGAAATTTCTAGTTATTACGAATATCACTTGAACATTCTAATTTTATCAATTATTTATCCATGGATCTTATGAACAGTGAGGCGCATATGTTATAGCCATAATTTTTGGAGGAAAAACTCTTTACATGATGAGAATTTTTCTTTTTGCCTTTTGCCTATATCAATATATATACATACTTTCATTTACAGAAACAGTGTTTTTGCTTAGTTCTTTTTAAAGTCGTCTTCTTCTGATTTGTTATATGTGGGAAGTGGTTAAGATAATACAGCTTAACAAGCACAATTTAATCAGACATGATGAGGATTGATATGGATCGTTGATTCCAATTGGCTGTATTTGAAGCTTGAAGTGAATTTGATTGGATATTGTATGAAACCAAGGGTGAATTTGATTGGTTATCTCTGGGAATCCAAGTATGAATCTTTGAAGAGCCAACAAAAGACATATTATCTCCCTATAATGGGTTTCAATGGATATGAAATAATGCTTTTATGTTCAGGAAATACCAACGTCTTTCATGTGAAATGACCCAGAAATAATGTGAGAATGATGTCCAGATGGTTATATAGGAAAGAGCCAAGCCGGGCTAAAATGGGTTGTATTGGTCCCCCCTTTAACAGAATATTGTAAAGGGTTATGTTAATGAAACCCTGTGGGGCTACACTTCTAGTGTTTTGTCAGAATGTAGAGGTACATCTATTTAATGCACTCTTCTCAAGGCAAACAGTGAATTTTTAATTGAGATTGCATGTTTTCACAGGCTCACTGAGACTACAATGTTTGCATGTGTTAGGTGACCCGTAATGGCCAGACTGTCTTCGCTTAATAATTATGGTTACATAAAAATATTAGTAAAGGTAGTTTATAATATTATGCAAGCTAATCTCAACTCTTTCTCTCAGAATCATAGACACATTTTCACATGTTTGCAGCATATGACTTTTGCTACAATGTTATAGACACTTTTCAATATATATACAGTTATTTTCCATTCCTTTGCTTAGATGTTTCAAAGTTGTCTGAAAACAATCTTTTATCAGAATTTTTAAACATTTCAAAATGTCTAGATTCTTTGGTTGTTTTCCTACAATATATCTCTGAATGCTTATTCATTCAGTATCATCATATTATGAGGTAATCATCTGCTCTAATTATACCATTTCCAGTGGAAAAGGGGAAGCAGGAATACTTAATTTTCAGTAAGCGCTATATGATCGAGCAATCTTGGTTATTTCATCATTTGAAGAACGATCAAACACTTTCTATATGATACATTTGGCCTTAGATGACTCTGCAGCAGAACACTTTACAAATCAATGTTGAATAGGGAAAATATGTTAATTAACCCTTTCCCTCATATAGACGCTTTCTGACGCCTTTGCAGCAGACAGCTTTTTGAAAACATAGTGACAAAAGAAGAAATTGCACAAAACGTGCAATTTCTCCTTTTGCCACAATGTTTTCCACTTTTAGTCATAGGTTATCCATTCAATTATAGAGATTTTCTATGTTTTGACAAAATACGTTCAAATTCGTCTGCTGCAGAATTGTCGTATTAGGGAAAGGGTTAATAATTAAAGCAACTTCTCAGATGAAAAATCTCTTTAATTGAAATTTTAATTATTGATTATAAGAATTGGACAAATTCTGTGAAAACGATAAATCATGCTCATAATGTTTTTGCCACATTTTTTTCAAAGGCAATTTACTGCAGAATTACTTCAAAATGCCACTAGATGGGGAAAGGGTTAAACATATTTGAGTACAAAAGAAGATGAGAAATTTGGTAAACTTCGTATTTAATTGGTACATTTTCATTGACTGTGGATGACAAAGTCTCTCTGATTTCCCTCTAGGGTCATTTTTGATGCTGATAAAATTACTGCCTTTGTCTTATTACGTTACCAAATTGGGATATTGAACCATAACCATAAATCACACCCTTAGACTGTTAAATAAACCTTTCTTTTATACAGAGAACAGTAATGTTGATGCCTATACATCAAACAACCTTTCGAAAACAATGTGTGAAATGGAGACAATTTGCTCTTAACGAGCAATTTCTCCTTTTCCACAGAGTATTCATATCTTTATCAAAGTTGGATTCATTTCAATTTCATAAAATAGTCTACTTTTACCCTCAGAAAACAGATATCTCTAAGATTGGCAATGTTGTAAACACATGGTTAATCCGAGTTCCCATTATAATTTTGTGAGTGAAAAGCGCACATATTTGAAAAGTCATGCATGGAACTTTTAATCAAGTCAACAGTAATAATTACTTCTTTTCTCTGACTATTTGAGGAAAACATTAGTTTCTGGAAAAAAGATTAACCCTTTCTCTCATATAGACACTTTCTGACGCTCTGCAGCAGACGGCTTTTTGAAAACATAGTGACATTAAAGAAGAAATTGCTCAAAATGAGCAATTTCTCCTTTTCCCACAATCTTTTCCACTTTCAGTCATAGGTTATCCATTTAATTATAGAAATTTTCTATTTTTTGACAAAATATGTTCAAAGTCGTCTGCTGCAGAATTGTCGTATGAGGGAAAGGGTTTAAGAACCATGCAACATAATTTGGACCAAAAGGATGAGTAAGACATGATAATTGATACAGAAATACTTTTGATGGTAACAGTAGAATGTCCCAAAGCAAAAGTTATATTTGCTTAACCCTTTCCCGCATGCAACTCTGCAGCAGAGGACTTTGAAAACATACCTGAAATTTTTTGGAAACTTCCTTTGAAAGAATTAAAGTATAATAATTAGATCTAGTTGAAAACATATATTAATTGCTTGTTTTGAGCAATTTCTTCTATTGTTGCCATATTTTAAAAAAGCCGTCTGCTGCGGAAGCGTCAGAAAGCATCTATATGAGGGTAAGGATTAACATGATCTACAAAGTCAAGAGGAGTGAACTGTGGTTTCTTTGGTTTACCCTTTTCCACATACACCGAATCTGCAGCTTCAAAAACATAGAACGATCTAGACAAAAGTATGGAAAATCTTTACAAATTATGGAACCCACTTGAAAACAAGTACTGTTGGCAAAAGATGAAATTGTTTACTCTATTTAACACTTATTCTTTCAGAGATTTTCCTTTTTGTTTGTCTAGATGGTTTCAAAGTTGTCTGCTGTAGGTTTGTTTTATGTTCAAAAGTGCATAAATTGATAAAGAAATGGTTTTATGTGACTTTCTTTCTATATAATTTGGGGATTGCCATTCATATAACTTGAATTTAACCCTTTCTGTGAAACTATGCAGCAATTTCTCTTTATCACATAATGTTTTTCAACGCTGAATCAAAATGATCATTCTAGGATTCCCTTACGTTTTCAAAGCAAGTGACGTACTGCTTTTCCATATACAGAAAAGCTAAAGCAGTCGACTTTGAAAACATCTTGTGAAAAATATTGAAAATTACTATTGATGATTATAAAAATCCCAGTTACTGTATGGAGTCAAAATCATTTTTGCGCAGAAGGAGAAATTGCTCATATTGAACAATCTTTATTTTACCACAATTTTTCACAAAAGTCATCTGCTGTAGATGCGTTTAAAAGCATGTGCAAGTGGGAAAGGGTTTCTCCTTTTGCCACAATGTTTTCAAAAGTTGCTGCATCATAATGGGTCTGCAAGTGGGAAAGGGTTAAACTATCATATCAGGGAAACTCACAGTTTGTAATGTTTTATATAATTCGACGGCTTGGCGTGAAATGGTTGTAACTAAAACCCTGGTTTAGGAGCAATTTTGACCCCTTGTAAACAATGCAAATTTAGGTGCTATTGCTCAGGACGAGCAAATTTTGGTGCCATTGCTCAAATCGAGCAATGGCACCTAAATTTCCATTGTTTACCAAGAAAAAATGATTTAACGTTTATAAAGACTTTATAGCGAGGTGATTAACATTGGTAAAGAAATACCTTTTTTAGTTATAACCGTTTCCCGCCAAGCCCTCGAATTATAACCTTTTTCTATATCTGAAGCAGACGACTGAAAGCATCTAGGCAAAAATGGGAAGACTCTTTAAATGAAAGGATTTATTAGTCCCCTACCGGCGTGCCGAAGGGGACTATTAGGTTTGCACTCCGTCCGTCAGTCCGTCAGTCCGTCAGTCCATCTGTCAGTCAGTCAGTCCATCTGTCAGTCAGTCAGTCAGTCAGTCCGGCAAATTTTTGTCCGGAGCATATCTCCAAAACTGTACTAGCTATGGCTATGAAATTCCATATGTGGATACATCTCATCAATGCGGAGTGCAGTGCATATGAACCATAACTCTTGCTTCCCTAATTTTTGAGTTATTTCCCTTTCTTTATTTTCATACTTGATTTTTGTCCGGAGCATATCTCCAAAACTGTACTAGCTATGGTTATGAAATTTCACACATGGATGCATCTCATCAAGGGGGAGTGCAGTGGACATGAACCATAACTCTTGCTTGCCTAATTTTTGAGTTATTTCCCTTTCTTTATTTTCATACTTGATTTTTGTCCGGAGCATATCTCCATAACTATACTAGCTATGGCTATGAAATTTCACACATGAATACATCGTATCAAGGGGGAGTGCAGTGGACATGAACCATAACTCTTGCTTGCCTAATTTTTGAGTTATTTCCCTTTCTTTATTTTCATACTTGATTTTTGTCCGGAGCATATCTCCAAAACTATACTAGCTATGGTTATGAAATTTCACACATGGATGCATCTCATCAAGGGGGGAGTGCAGTTGACATGAACCATAACTCTTGCTTGCCTAATTTTTGAGTTATTTCCCTTTCTTTATTTTCATACTTGATTTTTGTCCGGAGCATATCTCCATAACTATACTAGCTATGGCTATGAAATTTCACACATGAATACATCGTATCAAGGGGGAGTGCAGTGGACATGAACCATAACTCTTGCTTGCCTAATTTTTGAGTTATTTCCCTTTCTTTATTTTCATACTTGATTTTTGTCCGGAGCATATCTCCATAACTATACTAGCTATGGCTATGAAATTTCACGCATGAATACATCGTATCAAGGGGGAGTGCAGTGCACATGAACCATAACTCTTGCTTCCCTAATTTTTGAGTTATTTCCCTTTCTTTATTTTCATACTTTATTGTCTTGATATACCTAAACATTGGGTTGCTATGACAACAGAAACAGACTCAAAAGTGCAAACCGGTAGGGGACTATGGTATTGCTTGCAATCCTCCAGTTACTTGTTTTTAAGTAGAGTTGAAAACATTGTGGCAAAAGAGAAAAATGATCATTACGAGCAATTTCCCCATTTGCCACAATCTTTTTAAAAGTTGTTGGCTGCAGAGGTGTCAGAAGATGTCAATATGGGGGAAAGGGTTAACCCTTTCCCTCATACGCCAATTTTGCACCAGATGACTGAACATATTTTGTCAAAATATGGAAAATCTCTATAATTTAATGGATAACCTATGACTAAAACAGGAAAACAATGTGGCAAAAGGAGAAATTGCTTGTTTTAAGTAATTTCTTCTTTTGTCACTATGTTTTCAAAAAGCCGTCTGCTGCAGAGGCGTCAGAAAGCGTCTATATGAGGGAAAGGGTTAACTGTTTTCAACATCCAGGACAAAGATGTAACAACTGGATAAGGAATCATAATTTTGATGTGGACCAGTGTGAAACATTTTGATACAAAGAGAAATTTCGTTGTAATTAACCCTTTCCCTCATACGACACTTCTGCAGCAGATGACTTTGAATATAATTTATCAAAAAATAGAAAATCTCTAAAACTGAATGGATAACCTATGACTTAAAGTGTAAAACATTGTGACAAAAGGAGAAATTTTGAGCAATTTCTTCTTTTGTCACTATGTTTTCAAAAAGCCGTCTCTGCAGAGGCATCAGAAAGCGTCTATATGAGGGAAAGGGTTAATATGATTTTGATACACATTTTTCTGTGGTCTAATAACAAAAGTAGCCAGAGAGAGTTGATAGTGAAAGGAATATTTCACCAGATAAGCCCTGTATGAGTTATTGAACAAATTATATTGATAAGCTGGATTCAGGTCCCTTATCCTATAGGCGTTTTCAGTAGTCGTGGCATTGAATCTGGACTCCAGTTTTTACAAACAACATGTTCAAACCAGGGTCAGAGACTTTGAAAATGGTAGTATTGGCATTTTCCATCTTTGGCACTCTGGATTAATATGGAAAAAAAATAGCATTATGTCCGACTCACTGGTGTCAGGATAAATGTACCAGCAGTATTGGTAGCCTACCAAGGAAACATTGTGATATGAACCAAGAGAGCGGCAATCAAACCCCAAAGCTGATCCGCATATCAGTCCCCTACTGATCAAAGATCAGTTTGGGAACTATAGGTTTGGTCGATTCTGTCTGTCTGTCAGTCCCATCTAACATTGTCCGGCCCGCATCTTAACCATGCATCAAAGGATTTGAAAGAAACTTGGCACAAACGTTTACCATGATGCTTGATACAAGGTTAGGTGGGACTGACAGACAGACAGACAGAATCGACCAAACCTATAGTTCCCAAACCGATCTTTGATCGGTAGGGAACCTTGCATATCACGCACAAGACCCAGGCCTGGTAGTATTGGCATTTTCCATCTTTGGCACTCTGGATTAATATGGGAAATCAAGGAAACATTGTGATATGAACCAAGAGAGCGGCAATCAAACCCCAAAGCTGATCCGTTTATCAGTCCCCTACCGTTCAAAGAACTAGGTTTGGTCGATTCTGTCTGTCTGTCTGTCAGTCCCACCTAACCTTGTCTGGCCCGCATCTTAACCATGCATCAAATGATTTGAAAGAAACTTGGCACAAATGTTTACCATGATGAGGCGGTATGTCACGCGCAAGACCCAGGCATGTACCTCAAATGTCAAGGTCACACTTAGAGGTCAAAGGTCAAAATGAGTACTGTTTGATAGGATTACCTTATCCGGCCCGCATCTCCACCATGCATTGTAGGATTTCCAAGAAACTTGGCACAAACGTGCACCATGATGAGGCAGCGCGTCATGTTTAAGACCAAGGCCTTTACCTCAAATTTCAAGGTCACACTTAGAGGTCAAAGGTCAAAATGAGTAATGTTTGATAGGACTACCATGTCCGACCCACATTTCAACCATGCATCATAGGATTTCAAAGAAACTTAGCACAAACGTTCACCATGATGAGATGGCGTGTCACGCACAAGACCCAGGCCTTTACCTCAAATGTCAAGGTCACACTTAGAGGTAAAAATGAGTACTGTTTGATAGGACTGTACCTTGTCCGGCCCGCATCTCAACCATGCATAACAGGATTCCAAAGTTAATAGAATCATAAGATGGCGTGTCACGCGCAATACCCAGGCCTGTATCTCAAATGTCAAGGTTACACTTAGAGGTCAAAGGTCAAAATAAGAACTGTTTAATAGGACTGTACCTTGTCTCGCATCTCAACCATGCATCATAGGATTTCCAAGTTACTGGGCATACCATGATGAGGTGACATGTGGCACACAAAACACAGGCCTATACCTCAAAGGTCAAGATCACACTAGAGGTCAAAGGTCGAAATGAGAAACCTTGCATCACAGAATTTCCAAGTTACTCCAGGGCAAACCTGTTCACCATGATGAGGTGACATGTGGGGCAGAAGACACAGGCCTGTAACAGGTCACACTTACAGGTCAAAGGTCAAAATGAGAAATGTTTGATAGGACTGTATCAAAAATGTATGTAATGCATTACTGTTTTGGTCAACAAATGCACATACAATACACAATGTGCTGTCCTCGTCCGGTAGGTGACTTGTATTGCTTGTAATACGACATTAACTTGTTTCTAAGTGGAAAAAGGGGCATTACTGAATAATTATTAAAGCCAGAGTTATGTGACTGTTTGGGACATGTGTATTGTTCCTTGGAACATGTGTACCAAGTTTCATGTGATCGCCTTTTGTCCGTCGTCCGTCGTCAGTCGTCAACATTTGCTTGTTAACACTCTAGAGGCAACATTTTGCATCTAATCTTCATGAAAGTTTATCAAAACATATATCTCTATCAAATCTAAGCCAAGTTCGAAACTGGGTCATGTCGAGTCAAAAACTAGGTCACTAGGCCAAATTTAATGAAAATCTTGTTAATACTCTGGAAGCCACAGTTTTGGAAACTTTCAGAATGTTTGTCTAAGTGATATCTAGGCCAAGTTCGAATATAGGTCATTTCAGGTCAAAAACTAGGTCACTAGGCCAAATTGAAGGAGAATCTTGTTAACACTCTGGAAGCCATATTTTAAACTTGAGCATGTTGAAACTTTGTCAGAAACTTTGTTTTGATGATATCTAGGCCAAGTTCGAAACTGGGAGTTTGTCTTGATGATATCTAGGCCAGGTTCGAAACTGGGTCATGTTGGTTTAAAAACTAGGTCACTAGGCCAAATTTAATGAAAATCTTGTTAACACTCTGGAAGTCATATTTTAAACTTGAGCATGTTGAAACTTTGTCAGAAAGTTTGTCTTGATGATATCTAGGCCAAGTTCAAATATAGGTCATGTTGGGTCAAAAACTAGGTCACTAGGCCAAATTGAAGGAAAAGCTTGTTAACACACTGGAAGCCATATTTTAAACTTGAGCATGTTGAAACTTTGTCAGAAAGTTTGTCTTGATGATATCTAGGCCAAGTTTGAATATTGGTCATGTCCGGTCAAAAACTAGGTCACTAGGCCAAATTTAGGAAAATCTTGTTAACACTCTGGAAGCCACATTTTTGGCTCGAGTATGTTGAAACTTTGTCAGAATGTTTGTCTTAGTGATATCCAGGTCAAGTGCGAATATGGTCAGGTCAACATTTAGGTCACTAGGCTAAATTGTAGAACAATCTAGTTAGCACTATAGAGATTGTATTTTTGACTTGAGCAGCTTGAAATTTTGTCACATAGTTTGTCTTGATGATATTGCCATTGGCGCTGAAAGAGTAAAGTCTTAAATAGCCCATTCTCAGGTGTGCGATTCCAGGTCCTCATGGCCCTCTTGTTTAGTTTTGAGGTAAGGTTAAGGTTTTGTGACAACACAGATGACGACACAAAGGGTATCCATATCTTGACTCTTTTTCTTCGAAAAACAGAGGAGATTATAATGCCAATTCTACCATTTTCCAGATTCAATTGACTACTAAAAATGCCCAGTATAAGGCCAAAAAATATGTAAAATCTCTATAAATGAAAATATTATTATTTCTGAGAGTTGAAAATATTGTAGCTATTGCCACAATGTTTCCAAAACTTGTCAGCTGCAAATGCCTGAAAATGAATCTACATGTGGTGGTAAAGGAATTTCCTGGGAAAACCAAAAAGGCAATGAATTAAGCCTTTCCCTTATACAACAATTCTGCAGCAGACGACTTTGAACGTATTTTGTCAAAACATAGAAAATCTCCATAATTGAATGGATAACCTATGACAAAAAGTGGAAAACATTGTGGCAAAAGGAGAAATTGCACGTTTTGTGCAATTTCTTCTTTTGTCACTATGTTTTCAAAAAGCCGTCTGCTGCAGAGGCGTCAGAAAGCGTTTATATGAGGGAAAGGGTTAATTAAGCCAGTGATTTTCAAAAAAAAAGAAGAGTTTAAACAATTTGTTTCCTCTGAAGCGTATTGAGGAACCATAAAGACGCCATGAAAATATCTTGCATGCTTCTGTGCATATTACTGCAATAAATTGGTCCCCCACAATCAATGCAGAAATGTTATCTGTATTACTTGCAATATTAGTCAGCTCTTTCTATGGTATATAGCTGACTATGGACAACATTGCAGCAGAATACTTTTGAAACCATAGTGGAAAAAGTATAATTCCAACATACCTGCCTTTGTAATGTTTTGAAAAACAGGTGATTGAAGAAAATGTCATATTGATAAACAGTTCATAATTATGACTAAGTAGTAACACAACTGAAACAGCTTAGCTTATTCAATAATCCTTTCATGCATATTATATGCATTTAAACGCATCTGCAGCAGAATTAAGACTGTCGAAAACATTAGAGAGAAAGTAGAAATTTCTCATACAGAGTAAATTCTCAGTTTGCCCAAATGTTTTAAGCTCTTTTCAATAATTACACTTTCGTATCTGGAGATTTTTATGTTTCTGCCTTGATGTGTACAAAGTTGTATTGCTTCAGATTTGTCAAATGTTGGTAAAGGATAAGTAGGTTTGAAATAGGTTAAGAGATTTAGCGATACCTCCTGCCTCGTGGGTGATTTGTTGTTGATTAGGTGGATATTGTCTATCATTGGTTTATCAATACATTGTATATATGGTTTGTGGTAGGAAATATCCTGCCTTGGGTGGTAATATAAGCTTCTCCCACAGACTATAAATCTGCAGCAGACGACTTTGAAAATGTTATTATATAAAAGATGGTAAATTGCTGTAAAAGAAAGTATAATTATTGAAAAGGGTTCAAAACATTGTTTCAAAATGTGAAATTCTTCATCATGAGCAATTTCCTCTTTTGCCACAATGTTTTCAGAGGACATCTGCTTCAGATCTTTCAGAAATTCATCTGCATATATGTAAGAGATAATTAAGCTCTGTTATTGCTGAGGTCTCCGAAAATACATATTAGGCAGGGCCTTTTGATAAAGATTATCCCTGATAAATCGATTTTGCAACTATTCTTCGTCTTCCAGTTCTTCCTTTTTTTGAAAACAATTACACATTCTTGAAAGAAATGGATTTTCAGGTTTAACCCTTTCGCTCATACGCCAATTCTGCAGCAGACGACTTTGAACATATTTTGTCAAAAAATGGAAAATCTCTGTAATTGAATGGATAAACTATGACTAAAAGCGGAAAGCATTGTGGCAAAAGGAGAAATTGCACGTTTTGTGCAATTTATTCTTTTGTCACTATGTTTTCAGAAAGCGTCTATATGAGGGAAAGGGTTAATGGAAAGTTACAATGCTTTCCTAATATTCATACAAATTACAACGAAGTTATGCCTTAATTAGCAATAGACAACATTTGAAATTGTTGTCGGAATAAGAGCATTTTGGAAGTTACATATCAAAATAATGCTTTTCAATTCTCTAGGTAATTCATGATTCTCTGCAGATATTTCAACCTTTTCCCACATACGGACCTTTCTGACACCTCTGCAGTAGACGACTTATGAAAACATTTTTTACTAAGTGTCTTCAAAGTTGTCCGTTGCAGTAATATAAATGGTCAAAAATTTGATCACGGATTCGAAGTGACGAGTGGGCAAAGACCAAACTTATGAATTGCGAAGTGAAAGCTTTAGGGCATTCAAAAATCACAGTTATCCTATCTCTGTGAGAACAACTAATTTCTCTATATCCAAAAATGTTTTCATCCTTATATCAGAATAGGCCATGGCCAAGTGGTTGCAGTGGGGAATTTGGTTCCAGGTGTCTCTAGTTTGATCCTCCAGTTGCCAAGGTCATCAGGTGTTGTGCTCTTGGGCTAGGCACATTTCTTAGCAAGTTGTACTGGTTTGTTTTTTCGCAGGAATTATGGATAAGTGAAATAGTGCTGTGCTATAACTGAAATAATGTTGAAAGTGGCGTTAAACTCCAATTATCCTTATGTCAAAGTTCTGATTTTCAAAGTGTTACAGCAGACGGCTTTTAGAAAACATAGTGACGAAAGAAGAAATTGCTCAAAATGAGCAATTTCTCCTTTTGCCACAATGTTTTTCACTTTTAGTCATAGGTAATCCATTCAATTATAGAGATTTTCTAATTTTTGACAAAATATGTTCAAAGTCATCTGCTGCTGAATTATTGTATGAGGGAAAGGGTTAAAAAAATATCTTATCAGGTAAGCAATTTAGTATTTGGGTCTGTCATCTAAAGGCATTACTGATTGCTATCACTATTTGTTCCTTCAAATTATATACCTGTTATAAAGGTGCAGGTGTTAAAACAATTAACGTGAACCGTCCCCACTTTTTGTTCAGGTAACCCTTTCCCACAATGCAGCCGCAATTATACTCGTCTGCAGCAAACAACTTCTGAAAACATACAGGCAAAAGGAGAATGGCTTTAAATGAGCAATTTCTCCTTTTCCCTCGATGTTTGAAGCGCCATTTTATAGTTATCTTTTCAGTTTTAAAGTTTTTCATAATAATTGTCTTGACATTTTCAAAGCCGTCTGCTTCTGATTTGTTTTTATTTGGGAAAGGAGTTAACACAGAGTACAGCCAAACCTTGCATTAGAAGTGTTAAGATTATTTTGGACTTAAATACTGGAAGGTCATACACCCTTTTCAACATACAGACGCTACATTACGCCTCTGCAGCAGTCGACTTTTGAAAACAATGAGACAAAGGAGAAATTGCTCATAATGAGCAATTTCTTCTTCTGCCACAATGTTTCAACCCTATTCAATAATTTACTTTTATAATAGAGATACTCAAAAGTTTTACCTTTATGTTTTCAAAGTCGTCTGCTTCCGCTTTGTTGTATGTGGGAAAGGGTTAAAGGTTAAAGGTTAACTTGGTATGATATTTCTAGTCATCTTCATAAACCTTTTCCCACATATCACAAATCTGCAGCAGACAACTTTGAAAACATTTAGGTAAAACAATAAAAAAAAAACCACACCTGTAAATAAACATGTAATTTATAATTTAATTGAGTTGAAATAATTGTGGCATAAGGAGAAATATTGTTCATTAACCCTTTCCCTCATATAGACGCTTTTTGACGCCTCTGCAGCAGATGGCTTTTTGAAAACATAGTGACAAAAGAAGAAATTGCACAAAACGTGCAATTTCTCCTTTTGCCACAATGTTTTCCACTTTTAGTCACAGGTTATCCATTCAAATATGGAGATTTTCTATGTTTTGACAAAATACGTTCAAAGTCGTCTGCTGCAGAATTGCCGTATGAGGAAAAGTGTTAAGTGAGCAATTTTTTCCCTCACTGCCACAATGATTTCAAAAGTTGTTTGCTTCTGAGTCTGATGCGTCATAATGGTTTTCAAGTGGGGAAAGGCAGGTTAACCCATTTCCACATACTTATACTTCTGCAGCAGACAACTTTTGAAAACATTGTGGGAAAAAGATGAGCAATTTCTTTCTTTTGCCACGTATGTTTTCATTTCTCAAATACAGATGCATTTGGATGCCACCGCTGCAGATAGTTGTTGACAACAATTTCTTCTTTTGCCACCATGTTTTCATTTCTATTCAATAATAATTGTAATTTTTCGTCATTGTATCCTACTGCATGATGTATTCAAAGTTATTTGAGTGCTGTAGAATTAGTTTTATGCAGGGAAATGCTCAAGTTGTCTGTATGGGGATAAAGGTTGAAACTGACACTATAGTTTATCAGCATGCAAGGAAAATGGTGTCTTTTTTTAATGGATGGCTTACAAAGGAGCAATCTAGGTGCAATTGTAAAGAGACAATCTTCCAATTATATTATAAGCTTAACCCTTTTCCTCATACGAAAAAATCTGCAGCAGACGGCTTTGAACATATTTTGTAAATAATAGGAAATCTCTATAATTGAATGGTTAACCTATGAATAAAAGTGGAAAACATTGTGGCAAAAGAAGAAATTGCTCGTTTTGAGCAATTTCTTCTTTTGTCACTATGTTTTCAAAAAGCCTTCTGCTGCAGAGGTGTCAGAAAGCGTCTATATGAGGGAAAGGGTTAACCCTCTTTCCCACTTGCAGGAGGACTTTTGAAAAAAAGTTTTGAACAATTCTTCATGTGCACCAAGTTATGTTTTCAACACAATTCAATAATTATACCTTCTTTTATAAAAATGTTTCCCTACTTCTGCCTAAATGTGTTCAAAGGTGTCTGCTGCAGGTTTGCTGTATGTGGGAAAGGGTTAATGACAGAATATACCCTAAATGTAAGAAAATAAATTTTCATTCATGATTTATTTACACCAAGTGCCCTTTATGTATCAGATTTAAAGAGCTCAAGATAAGATAAACCCTTTTTAGCTCACCTGTGCACAAAGTGCTCAAGGTGAGCTATTGTGATCACATTTTGTCCGTTGTGTGTTGTGCGTCGTCAACAATTGCCTTGTTAACACTCTACAGGCTACATTTTGCATCCTATCTTCGTGAAAGTTTATCAAAACATTCATCTCCATCAAATCTTGGACAAGTTCTAAACTCAGCCATATGAGGTCAAAAACTAGGTCACTATGTTAAATTGAAGGAAAATCTTGTTAACACTCTGGAGGCCGCATTTTTAACTTGAGCATGTTGAAACTTTATCTGAATGTTTGTATTGATGATATGTAGATCAAGTTTGAAAGTGGGTCAAGTCAAGTAAAAAAGTATGTCACTAGGTCAAATTGAAGGAAAATCTTGTAAACACTCTAGATGCCGAATATAGGTCATATTGGGTTAAAAACTGGGTCACTAGGCCAAATTGGAGGAAAATTGTGTTAAAACTCTGGAGGCCCCATTTTTGTGGCGATTGGTTTGACAATCGCCATAATGCTAACAGAAACAACAACAACGAAAAATATTTACATAGTCGGTTTTGAACAATTGGTTGATATTTTTTTTCCTTACTGCAAACTAATTTACTCACATCCGTTATAGTTCCATCATTGATGCAGAGACGTGATTAATAATAATTATGTCAGTGCTACTTTGGTACCGGATTGTTACTAATATTTGAGTTTTATCGAGACATTATCTACATAGAGTTAAAATATGTAAATATTATCTTCGTCATGATTGGGCAGATAATAAATATCATTGCGTGTTCTGCCTTGCAAATAACGGCAAATAACTCTGATGATACTCAAATCTGGAAATTCCAAAAGGTTCTATAAATAGCTCGCAAGACCAAAAACCAGAAGAGCTTGTAATCTCAATATTATAAACGCTTTATTTTGTAGTTGTTTAAATATATGAAAGCGTCTAGATGATAAGACTGGTTTACAAAGGTTTAAAAGACACACAATGTCAGTGTGTACACACGTTATGTATACACGTCTGCACGTTCTAGAGTCAATTAGCAATCAATGCTGAAAGTGTAGCCTAATTTAGTTTGGAGATCGAGCATTATAATATATGCCTATATTTTTATAAATTGAACAGTTTGGCAAATAGTGAAATTGTGCTTTTTGATCATGTTTTGTGTTTGTTTTTGCACTCACATTATTCGAAGCAGTTTAACAACCTCAGAGACATATAAATACACTGTGTTTATATGTCTTTGACAACCCTCAATCATGCAATGTGAAGGGACTAAATTGAACAGACCTGTTTAATATCGGACATCATTGAAACAAACACCAAACTAATGGATACTGTTTTCTCTCCTTTCTTGATAATTTAGTCATTTCTAAAGTGTAAAATATATTTTATCTTAATATGGCCTAGCGACCTGGTGATAAACATGTGATTACCCGAATAATTTAGATTACAAATAGCCATTATAATGAGCTAAAACGGTAGTCTATCGAATACCAACTAGATTTTTCATAACTTTGGAATGGCCTAATTTTGAACACATCATGACCAATTTCAGAACGTAACTAAAAAATCACCAAGACAACATTCTGGCAAACTAACATTATTCTACTGTCAAAAGATGCAGGGTTGATACATTCTCAAATATACCCACACCAGAGTCATCGCAAGCCCTACACCGATATACTGCTTGTTACTTTGCAGGATTTTCCATACGATCGCCACTACAGTGCCATTGGCGCTTTGATTACTTTGAGGAAGTTGAAATTTTGTCAGAATGTTTGTCTTGATGATATTTAGTCCATGTTCAAATATGGGTCATATTAGATAAAAAGAATAGGTCACTAGGCCAAATGAAGAAAAATCTTGTTAACACTGGAGGTTGTCGAATAATTGTCTTCGATGAGTTTTGCATTAGAAATCGCATTGCATAATTCAGGTGAGCGATCTAGGGCCATCATGGCACTCTTGTCTTCGTATAGAGATGCCTTGATGTCTCTTCAGCAGCTGACGAATATTGATTGATTGATTAATTGGAGTTTAAAGCTAGTTTCAACCTTCTTTCAGTCTATTTTAGGGGGCCAGTTGGCCGACCTTTGTGTTTTCTGTTAATACCCACACCTAAGTTACTAAACCCACAGCTACTCTCTCATCAGACTCTTTGGTGTAAAAGAGCTGAGCTATGATGAGAAAGTTCTGCTTTTCCCTCAGGATCTTGTACTATGCGTATTTACATATTATACCATTAGAATTGCTAAGTATAACTGATGTAATGTTTGAATGATGCTAAACAACAGATATCCAAAGGGTGGTAGATGATAATTGTTGAGAAAACATTACTTTTGCTGAATTAAAGGAACATATTAAGTTAAACCTTAACCACATACAAATGTGTCTTATGCAGCAAAGGGTGAATCAGATCCCTAATTGACAAGTTAATTGTTTGGAGTTAACCCTTTCCCACATATAGCCGCTTTCTGACACCTCGATCTGCAGCAGCCGACTTCTCCATTTGCCACAACGTTTTCAACTTTCTTCAGTAATTTAATCTTCATTTATAGAGATTTTCCACATTTTCTCCTTCAAGATTTTTAAGTCGTCTGCTACAGATTTGTCGTATGTGATAAAGAGGCAGGTTAATATAATACCATTCCTTGATACTAACGATTTTTGCCTTCTCTTCAGTAGACAAGAGAAAGTTGATGCAAGGCATCAATGTCGCCGGAAAAGACTGCATTGATTTATTTATGTATTCTTGACTTTTCTTAGTCTATTCAAACATTAGGAACGTTGAAATGAAAACATTTACTTATAAATTTTATATTCATACCTACATTAGGGTATCTATAAAAAATTAACGAAATGTGTACACATTTATCTTGGCTTAAATTTAATTTTGCTGTTGTTACTTATTTAAATAATAGTATTCATTCATATAATTTCAATGTTTGTCTTATTCGAATCACAAGGTAAATATCCTGGTATTGCTTTAAAGGGAGGTAATTTGAAGAAAACAAAAGTCTTCAAAAGGAGAAATATATCAGCATTACCGTCTAAAGTTTAAATTGTTCTATTGTTTGTGGATTTAAAAATGTTCTTTTTTTCTTATTTCTACATGTACAACGAAATATTGCGGCTTCTCTTTGACGCTTTGCGTCAAACATTCGTCTTGTACTTGTCTAAAATAAAATAATATCACTCGCTTTTTCATATCGAAATGCGCATGCGCGAAAATCGATGTTAAAGGTCACGAACCTACACAACAGAATAGGGTCTATATTTAGCTTAGAAACAGTTCCTACTTTAGATATTCATGGATTAACATTATTAAATGAATTCTACACAAATCAAGACATCTCTTTGAACATGAAAACAACATTTAGTAAGTTAAAATTGCTATTAAAAGGAGAATCCGAAATTGACCTCAATGATGACTCATAAGAGTCTGCATTAGGGGGTGTTGGTTCACGTCTTGAAGGGACCACTTTTGTCTTCGTAAATAAGACAAAAAACTTAAATGCGAGTGAAATAAAAAAAACTGCAAACATTAAAAAATCGGAATATTTATTTCATTTTAGAGATGTCATTAATTAGTGTTCGTAAACAACCACAATTGTAATATGTTCAAATCATCTAGATTTGTTTCTTTCTAATAATAAGCCGCCCTCCCATGTGATTTCCGAAAAGCTATTAAAAATAGAAGTCGCGGGCTTCTGCCCGGCGACTAATAATCTCTTGTAAACTTATTGGGAACAGGGGATTATTTTCCTCTTCCAATTTATTTTCTTGCATCTGAAAAAAAAAAATCTATTTTCAAATTTCTAAATTTGACACTTTTTTTCCTGAAAGTTGAATATTTTACTGCTGCATAGAGAAAGTTACTTGGAGAAAGGATTGAAAATAGATTAGATGAGCCATGAACACCATTTGCTGTTACTACTCACGATTTATCTGTTTATTGTTAGTAAACATTTCACTGGAAATCCTTTATATGAAACATTTGGATAAGTAATAATATAAGTAGATCCAATGTCAATTGTAATCCTTTCCCAACAAAATCTGAAGTAGAAGGCTTTTGAAAACATTGTGCCAACAATATGGAAAATATTTATAAATGAAATTGTAGTCATTGAGTAGAGTTGAAAAGGAAAAGGTGAACTTGCTCATTTTTAGCTCACCAGAGCACAAAGTGCTCAAGGTGAGTTATTGGGATCGCCTTTTGTCCGGCGTTCGGCGTTGTCGTCAACATTCAAAGCTTGTTAACACTCTAGAGGCAACATTTTGCATTCAATCATCATGAAAGTTTATCAGAACATACATCTCTATCAAATCTAGGCCAAGTTCGAAACTGGGTCATTTGGGGTCACAAACTAGGTCACTAGATCAAATTAAATGAAAATCTTGTTAACACTCTGGAAGCCGCATTTTTGGCTTGAGCATGTTGAAACTTTGTCTGAATGTTTGTCTTAGTGATATCTAGGCCGAGTTCGAATATATATATGTTGAACACCTTCCCACCTGTGGACGCATTTTTTTATCTGCAGTAGACGACTCTTGAAAACCTTGTGGCAAAATGAGAAATTGCCCAAAACAAGCAATTTCTCTGTTTGCATGCCACAATGTTTTCAACTTTATTCAATTATCATACTATTATTTATGAAGATTTTTCACATTTTTGAAAATATTAATAGGGTTAAGCCTTTCCCTCATACGACAATTCTTCAGCAGACGACTTTGAACGTATTTTGTCAAAACATGGAAAATCTCTATAATTGAATGGATAACCTATGACTAAAAGTGGAAAACATTGTGTCAAAAGGAGAAATTGCACGTTTTGTGCAATTTCTTCTTTTAATTGTCACTATGTTTTCACAAAGCCGTCTGCTGCAGAGGCGTTAGAAAGCATCTATATGAGGGAAAGGGTTAACACTGGCATCAGACTTTTTCAGAGCAGACAACACTAACCATGCAATAATGCTGCAGCTGACGACTAAATTGAAAAACAGCTAAGGAAACATAATAATTATGGAAACTTTTTTAAATGATAATTGTGGCAAAGGCTGTTTGTTTCATATTTGTCTGTATGTGGGAAAAAGCTAGAAAAATACAACATCAAATGAGGTAAAGTGTGATAAAATTCTCTCTTATCAAAGACGGGTGCAAGTTTCTAACTGTGAAAATTTAACAAATATTGGGCACTCCATCAAGAACTAAATGCTTTATGACTTTCTATTTTTTGTGCCTTCTCGAAGAAATTATTTTCCACTTCAACATTTTGCATGATACATATGACTTTTGATGCCTATGCAACTTAATTATGACATGAACTTATTGTGGGAAAAGAGGAATAATTTATAAAGGCTTATTATAATTTGCGTATAATGTCTTTCCATAGAATTTGCCCAAGACTGTAAGACTAACATTTAGCAAATTTAATATGAATACGCATCTTGGGAAGAGGGTTTGTTCCATACCAAAATTAAGTCACAGTGACCTTGAACTTTGACCCTCTCTTGAAGAAAAGTCATGTCCATGCCTGCCATATATATACTGTATGAATTTTAGCAAATGCTACAAAAAGAGTTTACAAATATGCCCCACACACATGCAGAGATATTTGAAAACATATATAGGCATGAAATATGGAAAATTGTCTTTAAATAAAACTACATTCATAGCATAGAGTTAAAAACATCATGGCAAAAGGAGAAACTTCTCTCGATAATAACTAAGTTATCCCTTGGACACAAATGGAAATTTAAACAGGTGTGTCAAAATGATTATGCATGCATGTGGACAAGTGTTATATTATGACTAATACCAGTTACATTATATAATTGTGTATTTGTTTGTATAGGTTTCATGAAATAATTATCAAATCACATCTGTCAGTAAACCAATCCTATCCCTTCCCTGCACAATTACCCCTTAGTTCAACTTCGTCATGCCTTTATCCCTTTCCCTCATACGACAATTCTGCAGCAGACGACTTTGAACGTATTTTGTCAAAACATAGAAAATCTCCATAATTGAATGGATAACCTATGACTAAAAGTGGAAAACATTGTGGCAAAAGGAGAAATTGCACGTTTTGTGCAATTTCTTCTTTTGTCACTATGTTTTCAAAAAGGTGTCTGCTGCAGAGGCGTCCAAAAGCGTTTATATGAGGGAAAGGGTTATAGCATATTCCCCACATATAAATCTGCAACAGACACCTTGGAGTTAAAGCTATGGACAATTTCTTTATAATGCAACTAATGACGTGAAATTATTGTGGGAAAAGATTAGTAATATATAAAGGCTAATGTGCACATTAGTTCAACTTTATCATGCCTCAATAGCATGTTCCCCACATATAACAAATATGCAGCAGACGCTATGGACAATTTCTATAGGTGAAAGTTACAATTATTATATATTGATCAACCCTTTCTCAAATATAGACATGCGTCTGCAGCAGACGACTTTTGAAAACGTTGAGCAAAAGGAAAAATTGCTCATGATTAGCAATTTCTCCTTTTGTTACAATATTTCAACTCTATTGACTTACTATACTTTCAAATGAAGATACTTTCCATAATTTTGCCTATATATTTTCAAAGTCGTCTGCTGCAGATTTATTGTATGTGGGAATGGGTTAACGTTGACTACTGGAGATTATGTTTCATTATGTTCAATTTCCCTCAATTGTCACAATGTTTTCAAAAGTTGTCAGCTGCAGATGTGTCACAATGCATCTGCAGGTGGGGATTTTACGGTTAAGACTTAACTCAGGTTTCAGATGACAGTAGATGTCTTTTACTGTAGACAATTAAAGCAAATAAAATATGTAATTATTGTGCGAGACTGGGAAATTGATCAAAAGAATTGACTGTCCTCTTTTCCTTACTATGCTTTGAATTCTTTAAGGTTGCTCTTCCAATTTTCTTAATATTACATTGTGCTTGGATGCTTTAAGCATATCCAATATATACAACAAATATGCAGCAGATGACTATATATATATATTAACAAATCAAGGCATAATGTGGAAAATATCTAAAAAAAAAAAAAAATACAGTTGAAACGTTTAGTCAAAATGAGAAATTGCGCATATTGAGTGATTTCTCCTTTTTCCACAATGTTAACAAATTTGTCTGCTGCAGATTTGTCAAAATGTGCCTAAATTGCATCTGCATGTGAGAGAGGGTTTAATTAAATTGTTCTTAATCCTTTCCCACATATAGATGCTTAAACTGAGGCCTTGATCTGCAGCAGACGACATTTGAAATCCTTGTAGCAAAAGGAGAAATAATGAGCACTTTCTCCATTTGCCACAATGATTTCAACTCTATTCAATATTAATGCTATCATATATAGAGATTTTCTATATTTTGATCTTGATAATTTCAATTATCAAGGTCGTCTTCTGCAGATTTGTTGTATGTGGGAAAGGGTTAAGCTAAAGCATTGGTAAAACGATTAAAAGATAAACTGAAATGATAGTGTGTCAGTTACAGATGCATCAAAAGACATTTCTTTTACAAGGTGAAAGCTCAATGAATATTCATGACATCATTGATAAGTGTCTTGTTGCACTTTGAGCTAAGAGGTTTACCTGCAGACATGTACTTTGATTGTGCCGGATTAGATAGTGTGAACACATTAACATTATTTTAGGATTTTCTTACTGAAAAACAAAACACTGTTATATATGTATGCATTAACCTTTTCCTTCATACAACGAAACAGCAGCAAACAATGAAAATTTATGGACAACACAACACTACTGAAATCTCAATAAATGACTATTTACAATACTAAAATCAAAGCGCCGATGGCACTGTAGTGGCGATCGTATAGAAAATCCTGCAAAGTAACAAGCAGTATCTCGGTTTAGGCTGTGCGTCATTTAATACCTGATATATCATCTCTATACACCTTAATTATCAAAAAAAAAAACGCCCACGCTAGCGTATCCCTCACGTATCCGTGACATACACGGCCGCCCGGAAGTACGGGCGCGCACGTGACTGGGTAATCACTTTTCATTTTTGGATTTACCGGAGTAGTCGATAAGAAAATTTATATTATTTATTTCTTTCAATTAACTCTTTTGTTTTATAAGGCCCAGGCCTTATAATCATTTAATTGTCCAAATATTTTTTTCTGCATTAACGTCACAGTCGTAAATTATTAGTCCCCTACCGGCGTGCCGAAGGGGACTTTTAGGTTTGCACTCCGTCCATCTGTCAGTCAGTCCATCTGTCAGCCCATCTGTCAGTCAGTCCGACAAATCAGTTTTCCGCACTTTTTTGGCCGGATTGCTTAAGCAATTCCGGTCTATAGATTGGCGATGTCCGTCTGTCTGTCTGTCTGTCTGTCTGTCTGTCTGTCCGTCAACATTTTGGTTAAAGTTTTAGGTTAGGCAAAATGGTTAAAGTTTCTGGTTAAGCAAAATCTCAGACATGGAAAGAGCTACAAACTTGAAAATTGGTCTGTGTGTAGCCACTAACATGTTCTTTTGATTTCCATGATAACTCTTCACCTTCACCTTCCTATTGCCCGTCTGTCTGTCTGTCTGTCTGTCCGTCAACATTTTGGTTAAAGTTTCTGGTTGAAGCAAAATCTCGGACATGGAAACAGCTACAAACTTGAAAATTGGTATGTGTGTAGCCACTAACATGTTCTTTTGATTTCCATGATAACTCTTGACCTTCACGTTGCTATTGCCTGTCTGTCTGTCTGTCTGTCTGTCTGTCCGTCAACATTTTGGTTAAAGTTTCTGGTTGAAGCAAAATCTCGGACATGGAAACAGCTACAAACTTGAAAATTGGTCTGTGTGTAGCCACTAACATGTTCTTTTGATTTCCATGATAACTCTTGACCTTCACGTTCCTATTGCCCGTCTGTCTGTCTGTCTGTCCGTCAACATTTTGGTTAAAGTTACATCACAGCAACTTGCGTTTTAATTTGCTTTCAACAGTTTTATAGTTATATCAACTTGTGTTTTAATTTGCTTTCAACAGTTTTATAGTTATATCATGGCAACTTTCATTTTAATTTGATTTCAACTGTTTTATAGTTATATCACGACAACTTGCGTATTAATTTGCTTTCAACAGTTTTATAGTTATATCACTGCAAATTGCGTTTTAATTTGCTTTCAACAGTTATATAGTTATATCACAGCAAATTGCGTTTTACTCAGCTTTCAACAGTTTTATAGTTATATCACGGCAAGTTGCGTTTTAATTTGCTTTCAACAGTTTTATAGTTATATGGACTTGTGTTTTAATTTGCTTTCAACAGTTTTATAGTTTTATATTATTTATATTTTATTATTTATTATTTTATTATTTTTGGCCGGATTGCTCTAGCAATTCCGGTCTATAGATTGGCGATGTCCGTCTGTCCGGATGTCTGTCTGTCAACATTTTGGTTAAAGATTCAGGTTGAGGCAAAATCTCAGGACTGGAAAGGGTTACAAACTTGAAACTTTGCCTGAAACTAAAAAGTAACAAGTTCCATTGATTTCTAGGGTTACTTTGACCTTGACCTTGGTTTGTCGATTTTCAAGGTCAAATTGCCGACAATCCGGCCTTACCGTCTTTAGCGGTTTCTTGTTTCTACATGCATTGAGATATTGAGCTGAAATTTTGTATATGGCTTTGTAATCATGTGTCACAGATCAAGTTCGCGTTTCATGGGATTTCGTCATTTTTTTTATGAGTTATGCCCCTTTTTGGACTTAGAATATTAATAAATCAGTTTTCCACACTTTTTTTCTACATGCATTGAGATATTGAGCTGAAATTTTGTATATGGCTTTGTAATCATGTGTCACAGATCAAGTTCGCGTTTCATGGGATTTCGTCATTTTTTTATGAGTTAAAGCATGCTTTATTGTCTTGATAACCTTAAAAATTGAGTTGCTATGACAACAGAAACCAAGTCAAAACGTGCAAACCGGAAGGGGATTATGGTATTGCTTGCAATCCTACAGTTACTTGTTTACTTTATTACTGTATTTCTTGTTTTTGTAGCGGACGATACTCTGAGAAGCACGTGGATTAACCGGGCCAGCCCCACCCACTAATTTCAGTTACCGTCTTCGGGTGCGGAAGTCGTACTGTTTTCAATACTTTTTCCCTACCCTGTTAGCGATAGTACCTTATCTATTGCTGTATGAATTCATTGACTGTTCAATTCAATATTTGTGAAAATAATTTTGTAAAAAAAAATTATTTCAATAATACGTGTCCAAGCTTCCGGGTGTCCCCGTTAGCGTGGATATAAATAAAATATATAAACAATTTTATTTTGTCTTGTGTTTTGTGCATAAATTGAATAATGTTTATGTCAATCAATGGTGAACGGATTCGTAGCCCATGTGGTCATGCTGTGCACCTATGGGATTCGCATCCGACCTGCGTTGTGTGCACCAAATGCACACAGGCTTCACCTTGCGAGTATTGCTCTTCCTGGCCTATTTCCATTTGGAAAAAGGTCGTGCGGAGTAAGACTCGCGAAAGCAGGAAGGTAAAGAAGACCCCATAGAGGGTACCTTTATCTTCATCGAGTGAAGCAGAGTTCGAGGGGTTCTCCCAACCGGACTCTGCGACGGTGTTGAGTGAGTCGAAGGGCACTGCTGAGCCTTTTTCTTCACTCAACACAGCCGTTTTTCCGTGCGCTGAGGAAAATCGGATGGTAGCTTTGGGTGAGAGTTGCTCCGTCGGGAAACGCCAGACACCGTACGGAAACAGCGGGGAAAATGTTCAGCTGGAACGTTCAACCGCTGAACCTCACCATCTGTCGCCTGGTGTCGTGGCTGGGCCTTCGAAAGAAGGAGATGCCTTTGGTAGCTTTCCGGGAAACCGCATGAGTTGTACCAATCCGACACCATACTCCGAGCTACAGCGGTCTTCGGACAGCTGCAGAGTACCGGTTACCTACGTCGGCGGACGTAGTTCTCCGGAGACTTGGTATAGGCAGCTTCACTCCTGCCTATGCATAGTCAACCGGGTTTTGTTTGGGCTGCGCAACAAAACCCAAATACCGAGGCACGTCAGGTCACCGGGCAACCGGAGAGGAATCATTTGTCAATGACTCGACCTGTCACCAGTCAGTCCTTTTTGGACACGACCGGGCCAGTCAGTCACGTTGCTATGACTAGACCAGGTAGTCGCTCACTTAGCCGTGATGCGACAGGGCAAAGGTCTTATTGCAAGGACCCAGCCAGGCAAAAGGTTGATCATTTAGCAACGATTCATCCTGGCAGTCAGACTTTCTTAAATGATTCGACGACTGGCCAAACTCGCGCGCATGTAGCCATGCCGCATCAGGTCAGTAGCCCATTTCATTATGGTGCTACGAGCCAATCGGTCACGCTTGTGAACACGACACAACCAAACCAGTGTCTTTTGTAAACACAGTGCAACCGAGTAGTCAGGCATTTTTCAATGCCTCGTCTACACTGCCGGCCGGCTATGTAAACATGGCGCGTCCAGGCACGGGTTCTGTGGTGATAGACCGTATTGATTCCAATTATCAGTCGATCTCTGCTCCACTACAGAATCAGAATAATTATAACCCAGGTATCGCATCGGGTTCTATTATTCCTCTGTCTTCCATCGGGTATGGGGGTTACGGAAAATCTTTTTCCTCCCCTGGGGGGACAGTGTATGTCGCTAGAGAATACGCTGCTCCTCAATACCAACCACCGGTCCATACTATGGAACCGTTAGGTGTTAGACAGGGTTCAACGGCCTACCGGGATCAGCATTACCCATCTCATGGGGATTCACTGCTCTCGGGGGGACACCTATTTGATAGGCAGTCCGGTTATAGGCAACCTCGGGATCAGAATACATTGCGTCATTTCGTGAAAGAGAGGTCGAAACCGTCCAATACGGTCAGTTCGGCCCCGGCAGAAGTAAAAGAAAAAGAAGAGTGGGTGAGAGTTGCTCCGTCGGGAAACATCAGACACCGTACGGAAACAGCGGGGAAAATGTTCAGCTGGAACGTTCAATAGCTGAACCTCACCATCTGTCGCCTGGTGTCGTGGCTGGGCCTTCGAAAGAAGGAGATGCCTTTGGTAGCTTTCCGGGAAACCGCATGAGTTGTACCAATCCGACACCATACTCCGAGCTACAGCGGTCTTCGGACAGCTGCAGAGTACCGGTTACCTACGTCGGCGGACGTAGTTCTCCGGAGACTTGGTATAGTGCAGCTTCACTCCTGCCTATGCATAGTCAACCGGGTTTTGTTTGGGCTGCGCAACAAAACCCAAATGCCGAGGCACGTCAGGTCACCGGGCAACCGGAGAGGAGTCATTTGTCAATGACTCGACCTGTCACCAGTCAGTCCTTTTTGGACACGACCGGGCCAGTCAGTCACGTTGCCATGACTAGACCAGGTAGTCGCTCACTTAGCCGTGAGGCGACAGGGCAAAGGTCTTATTGCAAGGACCCAGCAAGGCAAAAGGTTGATCATTAGCAACGATTCATCCTGGCAGTCAGACTTTCTTAAATGATTCGACGACTGGCCAAACTCGCGCGCATGTAGCCATGCCGCATCAGGTCAGTAGCCCATTTCATTATGGTGCTACGAGCCAATCGGTCACGCTTGTGAACACGACACAAACACCAGTGTCTTGTGTAAACACAGTGCAACCGAGTAGTCAGGCATTTTTCAATGCCTCGTCTACACTGCCGGCCGGCTATGTAAACATGGCGCGTCCAGGCACGGGTTCCGTGGTGATAGACCGTATTGATTCAAAGTATCAGTCGATCTCTGCTCCACTACAGAATCAGAATAATTATAACCCAGGTATCGCACCGGGTTCTATTATTCCTCTGTCTTCCATCGGGTATGGGGGTTACGGAAAATCTTTTTCCTCCCCTGGGGGGACAGTGTATGTCGCTAGAGAATACGCTGCACCTCAATACCAACCACCGGTCCATACTATGGAACCGTTAGGTGTTAGACAGGGTTCAACGGCCTACCGGGATCAGCATTACCCATCTCATGGGGATTCACTGCTCTCGGGGGGACACCTATTTGATAGGCAGTCCGGTTATAGGCAACCTCGGGATCAGAATACATTGCGTCATTCTGTGAAAGAGAGGTCGAAACCGTCCAATACGGTCAGTTCGGCCCCGGCAGAAGTTTTTGCATGGCCGTCCTCTGCTGCGGAGAGGGGGCCTGCTTCGCAAAATCTTCGACAGTTGGATTTAGTCTGTGATACAGGAAGGGTATCTGATTCCCTTCATTTCCCCCCCTCCTCTGACAGGCGCGCCGATCGACATTTCGTCACGTCATCCGGCCATGTCAGAGGTGATTTCATCGCTTCTGAAAAAGAATGCCATAGAGAGCGTTCTCAACACCAATTTACGGGGTTTCTACAGCCGTCTTTTCCTTGTTCCGAAGAAAGACGGCAAGTGGAGACCGGTTATAGATTTATCTGCGCTAAATCTATTGATTCCGGTCGATAAATTCAAAATGGAGTCGACCCGCTCCATCCGAGTTGCAATTCGGAAAGGCGACTGGGCTCTAGACCTAACAGACGCCTTTTATCACATCCCGATCGCTTCTTCCTCGAGGAAATACCTTCGGTTCGTGATAGAGGGAGAAGTGCTCCAATTTCAGGGCTCTTCCCTTCGGCCTCAAGTCCGCCCCTCGAGTGCTTACGAAGATAATCAGTGTATGGGAGCCTTTCTTCGTATGAAAGGACCCCAACTTCTTCAATACTTCGACGATTGGCTTCTCCACAGGACGGATCGTGTACTTCTAAATCACGATCTATCCCTAGCCTGGCGGACCATTCTGCGGTTGGGTTTAATACCCAACACGCAGAAGTCGGAATTAATTCCGTCAAAGAGGTTCACGTTCGTGGGTATGACGTTTCTCACCGACTTAGCGGTAATTCGAGTACCTTCGGACAGAGTCGATTCACTATTACAGAATAGACAACTAATATTCAACTCATTCGGCAGTGGATGATCAGAATTCGCAAAGGAATAATAATAATTACTCCCCGAGTTGATAATGAGTCAACTTCCGGTTTCACTTCTGAAAAGGGAAGATGATAACAGAAACACTTCTCTGGCCCAGAGACCGTGGTTATACGTCCTTCTGGCGTTTGTCGACGGCTACCGCTTCTTAAGTTTTACTGAGAATTATAAATTCGTATTGCTTGGCGAACACTAACAGGGAAGTGAGTTCTTTGCTTTCAGTAGAAACGAATTACATTAAGTTTCACAGACTGATGGTTAGAATTAGAAAACCCAATTGTAGGAATTAACTCCAAAATAGGATTTGTCTTGCGTCCTCTGGTCGCTTACAAGAGCTCCATACGAACTCTTGAATCGACGTCTTTAAAGTTTTTACTTATAAAACCGTCTTTTTATTAGCTTTAACTACAGATCGTCTCTGTAGAAACCGGGCATATCAGATTCAATGAATCTGATGGCTCCTTACTCTACTGTGTCAACAAGGGTTCCTGGCTAAGAACCAGTTGCAGTCGGTCCTGCCTGGGTCCCCTTGTGGCTTCACAGCAAGTGGTTTGCTAATTCACATAATCCAACACATAAATAAAGTGAATACCGATTGAACCTGTATTCAATCCCCTCTTTCCCTTTATACATCCGTTGGAATTAAGTATGTTTGTTCTTAAAAAAATATGGAATAATATACTACAATGTACCTGGAACGACAGTAAGTATTGGTCGAACCTCCCGTCCTATGCTACGAAGTCATCAGGTATTAAATGACTGGTAATGTATTTTTGATATAAAAATGAAGTTTTTTAAAGTAAAACATATTTTTATTAGAAAATACTTACCAGTCATTTATAGAGTCCCACCTCCCAACCCCGCGTCGTCACCAATACTTAACGGTGAATGAAAAGTGATTACCCAGTCACGTGCGCGCCCGTACTTCCGGGCGGCCGTGTATGTCACGGATACGTGAGAGATACGCTAGCGTGGGCGTTTCTTTTTTGATAATTAAGGTGTATAGAGATGATATATCAGGTATTTCTAATAAAAATATGTTTTACTTTAAAAAACTTCATTTTCAATAATAGTACACTCTGGTGCGGGTAAATTTGAGAAAAGCTGCATCTTTTTACAGTAGAATAGTAGTTTTTGTAATCTGTAAGTAACCAACACTATGAACGAAACAAAACGCATCAAACCTAATTTCGGCCGAACAAAATGATCGATTTTTCTCTTCTTCATTCTTGCAAGATTTATTCGTTCCGTATTCGTTCTGCTATAATCAAAGTATTCTAAACGCTTTATAAAAGTATGTTGACTTGCAAGCGATTGCCAGTCGTCGTAATTTAAAGCGCTCAAATGATTTGATGAATGTCGGAAATTTAGACGCGGACCTAAACAAAGCATAAATCATCGTTAATCGTCGATTTTGACAAAAAATAAGGCAATGATTCGCCGGGTGCCGGTTCTTATTGAAAATCCTGATTATCCATATTTTTTTTATATTTCTTTTGATTATGCGAGTTATAGAACACACAATGATATTTATTATCTGCCGAAACATGAAGAAAGGTAGCACCGACATGATTATTATTAATTGTGTCTCTGCATCACTGATGGAACTATATATTTGGCGGTTTAAGGGATGTAGGTTAATTGGTTTGCAGTAAGGAATAAAAAGTCAACGGGCTGTACAAAACTGACTATGTAAATTTTTTCATTGTTGTTGTTTTTGTTAGCATTGTGGCGATTGTCAAACCAATCGCCACAACAATAGAGTTGAAATTGCTCATTATGAGCAATTGCTTCTTTTGCAAAACTGTTTTAATTGTCTGCCTCACACAGAATCAAATTGCGTCTGCACATGGGAAAGGGTTACCCCCTTCCATGATACAGACAGGCCTTTTAGGCCTAGAGAAGCAGAAACCTGGCATGTTTGTGTAATAATTGAGAGCTTTCATTTAACTGTTTACCAGATAGGAATTTTGTACCTTTTCCAACATATGAGAAATCTGCTGCAGACGACTTTGAAAACATGTAGGCTAAAATATGAGGAACCTCGTAAAGGGAAAGAACAATTATTGACTAAAGCTGAATACGTTCTAATTTTGCCATAATGTTCTCCAAAAGTTGTCTGCTGCAGAGGCGTCACAAAGCATCTGTATATGGTAAAGGGTTAAAGGGTATCTGCTCTTAAAATCTTGAATATATGGCACTTAATTACTTTATTATTCAATTCTAAAATAATGCCCTGAATACAATATAAAATGTTCATACATATGGTTAACATGAGGTATAATACTAACTATTTTAGACATTTATATTAATGAGCAAGGTTTCCCTTTTCCACAATGTACATTATTAATGTAAAATTGAAAATTGTTGGTGTTAATATTGGAGCAATTTTTCCCTCCTTTTCCCGATATGTTTTTCGAAATTGTTTGCTAGTCTCGGGTATCAGCATTAATGGTGTTTGTTAAAGTAAATTACAATTTAAACATCCGAAACAGATGACTTTTGAAAACATTGTGGCAGAAGGAGATATTGCTCGTAATGATTGTTTTGTTGGGGTTTTACGCTGTTGTTAACATTATTTCAGTTATATCAAGGTGACACTTCACTTAATCATAATACTTGTGTAAACAATCCAGAACTAGGCTAGGAAATGTGCCTTGTCCATGGGTAACTCCTCCATGACCACAGCGCCGTGACTGGGGATCAAACCCAAGACACCTGGTTCCACATTCTCTACGCTAACCACTAGGCCACAGCAGATTCCTCCTTTCGCTTCTATGTTTTCAACTTAATTCAATAATTGTTCCTTTATTGAAAAGAGAGATTTTTTTGATTTTTTTGACATCATTTCTTTCAAAGTTGTCTGCTGCAGATTTGTTGTATGTGGGAAAGCGTTAATTTATAATTTGGAAATCTGTTTTATCCCTTTTCCACACATAGATGCTTTTTGAGGCAGCTCTGAGGTAGACGACTTTTGAAAACACTGGCAAAAGAAGGAATTGCTCATTATGAGCAATTCCTCTTTTTGCCAGTGTTCTCAACTATATTTAATAATTCAACTTTCATTTATTGGGATTTTTCACTTAGCCATCACGTTTTCAAATTTGACTGCTGATTATGGATAGGGTTAACCCTTTCCCTCAGACGACAATTCTGCAGCAGACGACTTTGAACGTATTTTGACAAAAAATAGAATATCTCTGTAATTGAATGGATAACCTATGACCAAAACCGGAAAACATTGTGACAAAAGGAGAAATTGCACGTTTTGTGCAATTTCTTCTTTTGTTACTATGTTTTCAAAAAGCCATCTGCTGCAGAGGCGTCAGAACGCGTCTATATGAGGGAAAGGGTTAACCAGCCTTGGAGTGGAGAACAGGTGAAGTCTTCAATTTGAAAACAGTTGTGCCACAATATCTCACAATCATTGAAGGGATTCCTTAGTCCTAATTCCCTCATACAGCCGATGCACCTGCAGCACACGTACAACTTTGAGATAAATGTTGTGAGAGAGAAATTGCTCATTTATAATGATAAATCTTTCCTTTTGCCAAAATGTTTTCACTCTATTCAACAATGGTACTTTCGTTTTTTTACCTAGATTATTATAGTTTCCCTATTGCAGTTCTATTGTGTCTCTTTTTGAATACATATCGTGGGTAAAAAAGAAATTGTTTGGTCAAAACTCAAAACTAGCGATTTCTTCTTTTGCCACAGTGTTTTTATAGCCTTTTGATACATTGGCGTCGACTACTTTTTCAAAATATACACTCAAAAATGTCTTAATGAGCAATGTCTCCTACATGTGTTTTCAACACTTTTTGATAATTATAATACTTTAATTTATAGAGATGTTTTCAGTTATCTGCAGTGCTGCAGATTTGTTTGTATGTGGGAAAGGGTTATAATAAAGTTTGATAATTGGTAGCCTAAGACGATTTCTTTAGAGTATCCACAACATTTATATGGTGGCAGCATTGGGGTGAAAAATATAGCTGATTGTCAAAAAACATTCCAAGTAAAGCATCATGTACATTTATCCTTTCCCACATTCTACAAATTTTCAACAGATGACTGAAAAATATCTAGTAAAAATTATGGAAACACTTTATTCATGAAAGCAATTATTGAAGAAAGTTAAAAACGTTGTGTCAAAAGGAGAAATTGCTCATATAAGAGCAATATATCTCTTTTTTTAACGAATTATTTTTTCTCAAAAAATAATACAGTTAACGCGATCGTGTTTGTTTGCGGAAGTCACGGTTAAACTACACTTCCGCTTAGAATACACATTCGCTGCACCTAAATAGTCCTAGTATTTTTTCGATATTAAAATGACTTCTACGTGTTATTTCAATACAGTGAAGTATCGAATCATCATAGATAATCAATTTTCTAGAAAATATCAAATTAACAGTACGCGCATATATATTTCATTTGTCGGCGGGTACGTATAAGGCACGAGTATGAATTTTAGTCGTATGCCCATTCACTAGAAGTCGACCCCACGCTGTATAGAACAATGTTAATCTCACAAATATGCCACCACGCAGAGCTCAGTGAAATAGTCAGTGTGCATTTTAAACGCTCGCATCGCCGTTGTTTCTCCTTTTTCCAACATGATAACGATGATCAAAGGGGCTTTCTAATTATAGATCATGGTTTACATACGCGCGCATTCAGTTAGCTATATATATATATACGAAAGTAACGCTCTAACGTTGTATCAAAGTACCGTAGTGTAATGGAGAGCGTGTAGAACTACTAATCATGGACTACCTATGGACGCGAGTTCGAGTCCTAATAGGAACTGTTCTCTTTTTTTTTTTTTTAATTCTTTTTATGTGATTTGTTAAACATTATAGATTTATAATAATTAATTCACTCACATGAAACATAGTTATAATATAAGCCGAAATCCTGGATCCGCCCCTGGTGACGAAAACAAATCGAACTAACAATGTAAATCTCACAAATATGCCATGGGTGTTTTGACAGACTTTACGCAGAGCTCAGTGAAAGAGTTAGTGTGCATGTTAAACGCTCGCATCGCCGTTGAAATGCTACATTTACTAAAACTGTCAACTGATAAAAAAAATCTCTGGACAAAAATATTAATAATAATAAAATAGACTAAATTGTGCAATAGCATGATCAATTGCATTCATAAATTAGATTTTACAATACATGTTCAAAATAATTCGTTACTAGTACTTTCAGTACTTTGATTTACAATGCTTTCAAAAGTCGTCTGCCACAGAGGCATCGATCATGCAGAAAGCGGAAAATTTGAGACAGACAGAAAGATTTTCTAACTGCCTCACCTGTGTTCTGTGGATGAGTTGGGTAGAAATTCATTAGTAATGTTTGGTTGGAAGATACATTCCAGATTGCTTCTCTGTTTTTCCTGGAATTATAATGCTTTTCTTTGATGGACTGGTGCTCAACACAATATGTCCAAAACTCATCATAAATAAGACACATCACAAGAAACCCAGCCCTTCAGCACTTTTCCTTCTCACAGTCTGATCAAGACCTTCTGTGGTCACCATCTAAACATTCAGGAAATCTCTGTAGAGTGATAGTTTGCTGGTTTTCTCACACCAGTGATTAAAATTTCACTACAAAGCATTCTTTTCCTGGCAACTGGCTGACCTTCCGACATAGCCTACCTTAGCCCTTTCCCTCATATAAATGCTTTCAGACGCCTCTGCAGCAGATGGCTTTTTAAAAACATAGTGACAAAAGAAGAAATTGCACAAAACGTGCAATTTCTCCTTTTGCCACAATGTTTTCCACTTTTAGTCAATGGTTATCCATTCAATTATGGAGATTTTCTATGTTTTGACAAAATACGTTCAAAGTCGTCTGCTGCAGAATTGTCGTATGAGGGAAAGGGTTAAAAACTCTCTGTAAATGAAAGAAAAATAAAATTATTGAATATAGTTGAAAATATTGAGAGAATTTGATAATCATGAGCAATTTCTCCTTTTGCAACATTGTTTTCCAAAGTTGTCTGTATGTGGTAAAGGGTTTAAGTTGAAAAAGGTGTTAAACCAAAGTCAAATTAGCTTTGATTCAACTAGGTCCTTATCATGATTTACCTGATATAAAATATCTGAAATATTGCTGAAAACAGCATTAAATTCGATAAGTAAGTACAATACAATATTATGCAAAGAAGATGGTGTTGTTTTTCGTGACACCAGATAGACAGTGAATGGACAGTATAAGTCATTAACCCTTTCCCTCATACGACAATTCTGCAGCAGACGACTTTGAACGTATTTTGTCAAAACATAGAAAATCTCCATAATTGAATGGATAACCTATGACAAAAAGTGGAAAACATTGTGGCAAAAGGAGAAATTGCACGTTTTGTGCAATTTCTTCTTTTGTCACTATGTTTTCAAAAAGCCGTCTGCTGCAGAGGCGTCAGAAAGCGTCTGTATGAGGGAAAGGGTTAATCATGAAAGACTGTTGACAAGAGCAGGGTCTTTCAAATAGTATGGTCTAGAAACGCCATATATAAACGCCTTATCGTACTACATATCTTGTCTCTATCGATTTTTTACCTGGAAGTGTTTATCACGGCGTGTAATTATCACGCTTAGCGAATTAGTGTTTATCACGGCGTGTATTTATCACGCTTAGCGAATTAGCGTATTTTGTCCTAATATGTAATTGTAAATGATTTATTTTAAAGCTAGTTAAACATGGGCAATATTCCGCCTATCCCCCTTAATGATCATTTGCTTCGCGATACTGGTCTAAGAAAATTGTCATATTCTTTAAATGATTTAAGTATTTTTGTATAATATTTATACCGTAGAATAGGAATATCAAGTTTAAATTTGTTATCGTATAATCAACCTGTTTGATTGTTTGTTTGTCTTTCCTTTAATGAAATTGCATTCGACGATGTTTAATAATGTTTAATTGTTACGTGTGTAATACCCGAATAATTCTTAATTCTTAAGTGGTACAAAATGCATTTCTTTGATGATTTTACGTGCGAAAAGATGCGTTGTCGCGTGATCATTAATCCTTTGTATTTCTTTAATAAATCATTATCAAGTGTAGGAGTAATGAGTAATCCTAATTATCACACCAAGATTAAATATTTCTTAATTAAGTGGCACAAACTACACGTTATTTCTTTGATGATGTTATGTGCGAAAATATGCGTTGTCGCGTGAACCTTTAATCCTTTGTATTCTTTAATAAATTATTTCTAAGTGAAGGAGAAATGAGTTATCCCAATTATCACACCAAGATTGAAGAATGTTCCTCAAAAGAGTCAAATCTATAAAATACACCACAACTGTTTGATATGTTATTAGTTGAAAAAAAACCTCTATCGTATTAAGCTATGGCGTATTCCAAATCTGACTTTTTTCATTGGGATAATGACTTGGATTTAAATAGTATTCTAGGTGAATATACGTGTTCTAGTGAGGATGAACATTCAGAGAATGTAGATGCTGATGTATCGAAATCTTGTGTGGAATATCAGTGTCCCGAATGTGACAAGTGTTATAAATCCATATCAGACATCTTACTGGAAAACATGGATATAAGAGAGTCAAAGGTAATTCTTTGTTATTATATAAAAATTTAAGGTTGTTAAAACTGTATTCATCTGCTACACGTTCATCGTTCCCGTCTGAGTTCCAAGTTAATTGCCGAATCCCGGTAGTTCAGTCGGTAACGACGCGGGCTGGCAATCCAGGGGTCTTAAGTTTGAATCCCGACTCGGCCAACTGTCTTTTCGACGTTTGACAAAAGTCAATGCGCTATGCACCATTCGTCTACAACCAATGGGCTTAGTCTATGCGGAAAAGCAGCCAGTTGCCTGTGAAGATTGTTGTGTGGACTACTGTTGTGAGAACACCAGGAAACATTGAGTAGGTGAACTGGCCGTGATATGACTGAGAAATTGTTAAAACGGCGTTAAACCCCAAACAATCAATCAATAATTGTATTCACCACCAATATAAAAACTAGTTTAGCAGAGGCTTATGATGTACTCAGATGAGCTAATAAAACAAACAGAAGTTGTGTTTTGTTCTTTTTAATCAATGTCATAATAAATGATAAAAACAAGCAATATAGGGCATATGTCATTGTTCTATAAATAATTTATTTTACTGACATGTATTTACTGACAATGTATTAATATAACAGTAACTGAACGTCCTCGTCTTATTTTTTTTCCAAATGGCATTGTGATGAAGGAAGTCGAAACGGCACAGTTTCATAGCAAGAAGGTCTCACATCCTGTAAAATTAGAAAAATGTCACTTTAATATATATCAGAATGAGGTATCAAAATATATCTTAGTACATACTTGGAAAAAAAAGTTCACACAAAAACAATTATCTCAAGCTTAAATTAGTATAAATTTCTGAGGACTGCTAAACTACATGTTCACCCTTTCCTTGCATAAGAAGATGTTACATGTAGGACCTTGTAACTGTTGATTTTGGCCAAAATTATAGCTCAAAATCACTTCAACCTTTCAAAATTATTTAAAGATCATGTCTTGGGCATTAAATATATCTCACCATGCAAGTTGGAAGTAACTACACATTGAAAACTGTTTTCCAAATATCAACGTATTGTGCCAATAAAACACCATTTTTCTTTAGATTTTGAACAGGTCAAAACATGAAAATACAGATGAAATATGAAAATCTAAGACATAGATATCATAGATTAGACTTAAATATAAAAGAAAAAAGCCAATGTATTAGTCCCATAAACACCATGCTAGTAGGAGAATCTCAATATAAAACAGTTTCAAAATATCAGCGTATCGTGCAAAAAAACATTTTTCTTTAGACTTTAAACAGGTCAAAACATGAAAATACGGATGAAATATGAAAATCTAAGACATAGATATCATAAATTAGACTTAAATATAAAAGAAAAAAGCCGCTATGTTAGTCCCATAAACACCATGCAAGTAGGAGAATCTAAATAAAAAAGTAGATTTTCAGCTTTCTGCGATTACCGTAATGGCGTAAACAAAGTCGTTCGTATCAAAATAAATTTCAAATACGAAAAACCACCTAAAAAAGAAATGTCAGGACAAAATACTTTCATGCAAAGAAAAAAGAATACTTACATTGCATCAAGGATTACTTTGTTGGTCACATTGATGGATAAACATTTAGATATACGTAGTTTTATAACTTTTATAACTTGATCGTTTTCTTCTGTTTTCCAAAATGGCGGGTTCCCCTGATGTTGGTCACGTGATACTACACAGCTTATTTCGCGCACTGGCTCGAGTCTAGACCATACTATTTGAAAGACCCTGACAAGAGGAACTCCCAAAGTACTGACAAGAACTTAACCCTTTCCCTCATACAACAATTCTACCAGCAGACGACTTTGTACATATTTTGTCAAAAAATAAAAAATAAAAAATCTCTTTAATTGAATGGATAACCTATGACTAAGAGTGGAAAACATTGTGGCAAAAGAAGAAATTGCTCGTTTTGAGCAATTTCTTCTTCTGTCACTTATATATGCTTTCAAAAAGCCGTCTGCTGCAGAGGCATCAGAAAACATCTATATGAGGTAAAGGGTTAAATGGATTCAATCACTGACAAAGACTAAAGCTTTAACTCTTTCTTACATGCAACAATTGAGTAGTAGACAACTTTGAAAACATCTTAGTTAAAATATGAAAATACTGAAAACTGACTTTCCTAGGATCCAAGATCAGATCTAGAAATCATAGACTAGACTAAGACAGACATCTTTTTATTTGAAATTTAAAGGATCATAATGAGACACATTGTTAGAAACATAGGAAAAATGAAAACTTTCTCATTTTGATCAATTTCTCATTTTCCTTGAATGTTTTCAAAGTACATCTAGTACAAAAGCTGAGTGTAAAATCATCCTCTATATAAGGGAAAGGGTCACTCTTCACCACATATATAGACACATTTGCAGCATACACCATTTGGAAATATTGTTGCAAAAGGAGAAATTACTCACATAATGAGCAATTTTTCCATTAACAGATATTTTATAAATAGTTTTGCCAATGTCTGCTGCAAACTTTTTGTATGTGGGAAAGGGTTAAGAAAAAATGCGTAGAACAGAAAGCTGATTTTGGTGGGTTCTTATCCCTTTCCCACATACAGCAATTCTGCAGTAGAAGAATTTGCAAATGTCTTATCAAAAATATGGAAATTCTCAATAATAATTGTAGGTATATTACTGAAAAAAGTTGAAAAGATTGTGGCAGAAGAAGAAATTGCTCGTGTTGAGCAATTTTTCCTTTTATTACAATGTTTTCAAAATTCATCTGCTGCAGATGCATCTATAGGTGGAAAATGGTTAACGGATCAAAGTACCCTAATTACTGAATGTCCATTCCACACTTACCACTGGGTTGAAAGGGAGATCTTGGGGCAACTGTACCTAATTACCTGCAGTGCCTTATCAACCCTTACAGCTAGCTTAATCCCAAACTCCGGTCAGTTGAACTCGCATCTTAAATTCTTCTGTTGTCAAAAAATGTACCAAACATTAAGCTGACCATTGCAAGATTGGTTTGTGTAAATATTTGCTGCAGTTTGATCTCAGTCTTCACTGGTTGAATAGGTAATGTAAAGTTAATCACTATAGGATTTAAACAGTGGTTTTTATCTTGCCTACTTTCGACTTTGGCAGATAAGACATGCACGGAGTATGGGCATCATGTGGTATTTCACGCACATACTTCAATCACCAGCATTTCCTGAATTCTTTTTCGAAAATAAAAGTTAATGAAATAGTTCTTCTGTTTTTGTCATGGATTTAAAAAGTGCTTCAATGATCAATCTGTGGATTTAAACTGAGTGATTTGTTTTGCTCTCAATTTTCTTATATATGGAAAATTCTCGGGGAAAACTGGATTACTTGTGCTCTGTGTTTGTTACTGTTTCCTTGAATGAAGGGCATTTTTATCTCGGAAAGTATTGTTGGAAAATCAGCCTGATTTGTTGATTTATTATTATTATTTTTTAATGTATTAGAATTTATTTGCTGTGAACAAAAGCAGGCAATCGATTACTGACTTTTTGCATAGTGAAGACTGTGGAAATTCAACGATGGATTACAATGGAATATCTACCGGACTTTTCACTGGGTAAAATGCCAATTTTTTCTGATACAGATGCGTTTGACATTTTTTGCAGAAGGTGACTTTTTAAGTCATTATCAATATGGAAAAAAGGAGTCTCAGAAATGGCTCATCATATAATAATCAGCAATTTCTCCTTTAGCCACAATGTTTCCCCTTTCAACAGTCTTCTGCTGCAGATGCGATAAATGTGTCCGCATGTGTAATAAGGGTTTTAACCCTTTCCCTCATATAAACGCATTCTGACGCCTCTGCAGCAGACGGCTTTTTGAAAAGATAGTGACAAAAGAAGAAATTGCACAAAACGTGCAATTTCTTCTTTTGCCACAATGTTTTCCACTTTTTGTCATAGGTTATCCATTCAATTATGGAGATTTTGCATTTTTTGACAAAATATGTTCAAAGTCGTCTGCTGCAGAATTGTCGTATGAGGGAAAGGGTTAAGATGCTAGGTTGATTAAGTTATTTCAAGATGATAACATAAATATTTAAAGATTATTGGCTAATAAACAGACACAATATACAGAATGTTTGAACAATTGCAGCTGGTTTCTAATTAAATAATGCATGAGAATCTTTTACCGCTTACATGTCCTAATTATGAACTTCTGCACACGAATATCAGATTTTATTTCATGCATAACCAGTCAAAGACAAATCGTTTTAACCTTCCCTTTTCCACATGCAGTCACTATTTGAAGAATCTGCAGCGGATGAGTTTTGAAAAAATTGTTGCAAAAGGAGAAATTCCTGCCGAGTTGCTATTTCTGGATCAATTGATTGATTGATTGGGGTTTAACGCCGTTTTTAACAATTTCTCAGTTATATCACGGCGGCCAGTTCACCTACTCATGCATTTCTTGGTTTTCTCACACCAGTACTCCACACAACAATCATACCAAGCAACTGACTGCTTTTCCACATAGACTTAGCCCATTGGTGGAAGACGAATGACGCATGTCGCATTGACTTTTGTCAATCGTCGGAAAGAAAGTTGGCCAAGTTCTGGATCAAAATATGCAATAAAGATACATTCAACATGATACCAAATTGTAATTTTAGATGTTTTAATTGCATATATGTGTATAGAATGTCAGAATAAAAACTAAGGTCAATAAGGAAGCCTGAATTCACTTCAAAATTTAAGCAGCAGATCGATTCCAAATCTACTTCAATGTGCTATAATTATCTTCCCACATACAACAAATCTGCAGCAGATGACTGAACACAACAAGGCAAAAATGAAGAAAATCTCTATAACCATTGAAAGTGTTCGCTTCAAAACATTCCGGTAAAATGTGCATGCCTTAATGTGGGGAAGGGTTAATGTGCGCTTAATCGATTCTATGATTATATGATTATATGCAGAAATCATTAGATTTAAAACTCTTTAATTCAGATGATTGTGTTTGTGTGCACAGGATTCTTTTTCTGTTTATTATAGAAGCCTGCATTGAATCAATTTATACTTTTTGTATTGTTAAATGTTGGTGAAATTCAAAATGGATTACACTGGAGTTTCTGCAGGGAAATATATGCTAGCATTTATTTGAAACAATTCTCCGATGCAAATTACTTTCGTTGCTTCTGCAGTAGATGGCTTGAGATCATTATCAATATGGAAAAAGGAGAGATTGTATACAAATTAACCATACTTTCAGAAAATAGACAATGCATGATGGGATAACATCTATTTAAACTGGCGGTTTCCCACATAAAACTAACTTGCAGCAGCTTACTGTGAAAACATCTATTAGCTAAAATATAAAATATCTCTGTATGAAAGTATAATCATTGAATTATAAGAGTTGAACACACATTGTGGCAAATAAAGACATTAACCCTTTCCCTCATATAGACGCTTTCTGACGCCCCTGCAGCAGACGGCTTTTTGAAAACATAGTGACAAAAGAAGAAATTGCTCAAAACGAGCAATTTCTCCATTTGCCACAATGTTTTCCACTTTTAGGCATAGGTTATCCATTCAATTATAGAGATTTTACATTTGTTTACAAAATATGTTCAAAGTCGTCTGCTGCAGAATTGTCGTATGAGGGAAAGGGTTAAGGTGCAATTCCTCCTTTTGTGACAAAGTTTTCAAATGTCATCTGCTGCAGAGGTGATAAAATGCTTCTGTGGGTTGGAAAGGGGGAAAATGTGAGTTCCTACTTGTGCAAAAATCATGATTTGATGTTAGATATTTAGCTGGACAAATTTAATTTGATAAGAACATAGAACAGGAAATTGTGAAATTAAGCCAGAAGGTTAAAATAACATACCAGTGAAAGACATGATGTATCCTAACATTTATTGGTCATGCATGTGTTGTAATCTTAAAAATAGAACATCATACAACCATGGACCCTGCTTCTGGATGCTTTGTTCAACCATTTCCCACATACAACAAGTCTTCAGCATAATATTTCACCCAGGTACAGAAAATGAAAAATCTATAAATTAAGGTAAAATTATTAAATAGAGCAGAATTTATTGTTTGCTCATTAAAAGAAACTTCTAATTTTATCACAATGTTTTCAAAAGTTGCCTACTGAAGATGGATCAAATGTAGGTCTGGAAAGGGTCGATGTTTCAAAACAAGCAATGTTTTCTTTTACTGCATGAGTCTTTGTTCAACTCGTTGCCCTCATATACTATACATTGATTGACTTTATAGATAGGCATGCAATGATTAGAATATGATCTGTCAATTAATACTCACATGCAGAAGTTCATAAGGATATTTAGGAGGTAAACCAAATCACATGCATTATTTTATTTAGAAACCATCTTCAATATAGTTCAAACATTTTGAATTTTGATTCATATGCAGCAGAAGGGTTTTGAAAATAAAAGAAATGAAAACCCGGACATTATTATTTGCAACAATGATTTCAGCACAATTCAATGATCAAATGTATATTAACCCTTTCCCTTATACGACAATACTGCAGCAGACGACCTTGAACAGGTTTTGTCAAAAAATCTCTATAATTGAATGGATAACCTATGACTAAAAGTGGAAAACATTGTGGCAAAAGGAGAAATTGCTCGTTCTGAGCAATTTCTTTTTTTGTCTCTATGTTTTCAAAAAGCCGTCTGCTGCAGAGGCGTCAGAAAGCGTCTATATGAGGGAAAGGGTTAGCCATGCTTTCCACAAGGTGTTTATAATTAGTCTGCTAGGAAAGGGTTAAACTTGTATAATTTGCATTCATAGACTGTGAGTAACCACTCAATGTAAGTTATGCCAATCATGTTGTATATTGCAACAACTATTAGTGGGAATTCAATTACCAATGAAAAAGAAGTCCTTTTGCTCCTTCTTTAACCCTTTCCCTCATATAGACGCTTTCTGACGTCTCTGCAGCAGACGGCTTTTTGAAAACATAGTGACAAAAGAAGAAATTGCACAAAACATGCAATTTCTCCTTTTGTCACAATGTTTTCCACTTTTAGTCATAGGTTAGCCATTCAATTATAGAGATTTTCTTTTTTTTGACAAAATATTTTCAAAGTCGTCTGCTGCAGAATTGTCGTATGAGGGAAAGGGTTAACCCTTTCCCAACTGCAGAAGCAATTTGAAACATCAGCAGACGCTTTTTGAAAACATTGTTGGTCCCTTGGGCAAGGCACATTCTGTAGCCTGAGTGCTGGTAAGTTTACCCAGGGAGCATGAATAAGTGCACTGTTGCCTTGATATAACTGAAATAATGTTGAAAACGGCATAAAACCCAGAATAAAACAAAACATTCAGCAATTTGTGGCAAAAATGGAAAATTGCTCAAAACATGCTATTTCTCCTTTTGCCACTATGTTTTCAACTATTTGGTAGTATTACTTTCATTTATTAACTTTTACGATAGTTTTGCTATGATGTATTCAAAGTTAGCAGCTGCAGATTTGCTGTTTGTAGGAAAGGATTCAATATTTTAAAAGTCAAAAGAAAAAGATAATTGAAATGTCACCTAGAACCCCATACTGAGTGTCCTGTCAAGCTATAGTTACAGGGCCTAACATTCTGAAACTTTTCCATTTGTAAACCATGACTCTTCACATGCCTATAATCCTTCCCTGGTGCACATACAACACATCAGCAGCAGATGACTGTGACACTTAATCTAGGCAAAAATGCATTGATAAGCAATTTCACCTTTTGCCAAATGTTTCTAATTTTAAAAGTCGTCTTCGCCTATTATTCATTTTCTGAATAAATGACCCTGCAATTAAAGACCACCAGTGTCAATAATGATCATATTGTTCTTATTCCCATGGGTGGTCTTTAAACACAGGTTGGACTGTATATGTTAATGATATATATTTGTTGGCTCTAAAGTCAGGATCAGGTCAATATTGTTGAGTAATAGTAAGATTAATGCTTGAAGTGGAGAGGATATGGGGTAGGGATGATTGATGCTTTTCAGTTTGCTGCAAAGATTAACCTAGGGTATTTTGAATACCTCTGTGTAAATGAAGACTGTATTGAAAGAGGTAGAGGATGATCATCATATGCTTTGGGTTTTGAATGCAGTACGATAGATTACACTCTCTCATGGCGTGTCACTGTTTAACCCTTTCACACATTTTAATACTTTTTATGCCCCCGGAATCACCGATTCGGTGGGCATCTAGTTTTTGGCCTGTCTGCACGAAAAAAACTTTAACCTTGACCACTACTTTTGAACCATAACAGGTACGGCTACCATATTTCACATGTGTATTCCTTGTGACATGACCTTTCTGTCAGTACCAAAATGTTTGACCTTGCGACCTTGACCTTTGACCTAGATGTTGCCATTCTCGAAAAAAACTTTAACCTTGGCCATTTCTTTTGAACCATAACAGGTACGGCTACCATATATCACATGTGTATTTCTTGTGACGTGACCTTTCTGTCAGTACCAACATTTTTGACTTGGCGACCTTGACCTTTGACCTAGATGTTGCCATTCGGGGGCATCAGTGTTTCACAAACACATCTTGTTAATATCTGCAGCTGAAGAATGGTAAAAATATTGTGGCAAAATGAGAAATTGCTCATAAAGAGAAGGTTCTCCTTTTCCAACAATATTTTCAACTCTAATTAATTATTTACCTCTCATTTAACAAAAATATTTGCCAATATCGATGGTTTCAAAGCCGTCTGCTGCAGTGTTATTGTATGTGGGAAAGGATTAAAACATTTCATTTTGATTGTGGTCACTATTGTCAACACCTTCCGTGTACTATTGACTGTCACCATCGCTGTGCTAGTAGTGTCCAGTTTAAAGGATAGTATATTTTCGACCTTAAATTAACCCTTTTCCACATTCAGACATTGCAGGCCTTGGCATCAGACAATGAATGTATATTGTTTTATGGCGCATCGACAGCTAAGGTCATTTAGCGCGCAATTGAATTTAATTATTCATGATCCCTGGGTAAACAAACCAGTACTAGGCTAGAAAATGTACCTTGCCCAAGGGCACTCCACCATGACCGTAGTGCCGCGACTCGGGATCGAACCCGGGACATCCGGTTTCGAAATCCCCGTGGCTAACCACTCGACCACAGCGGATTCCTTTGGCATCGGACAACACTTCACTCAGGTGTAATGGTTTAATCCCTTTCCCACATACAGACGCTTTTGACGCCTCAACAGCTTTTTGAAAACATTGGGACAATAGTAGACATTGCTCAAAATGAGCAATGTCTCCTTTTGCCACACATTTTTCAACTCTATCCAATGATAATATTTTCATTTAAAGAAATTTCCCATTTTTTTGTCTAAATTATTTCAAAGTGATCTGCTGCTGATTTGTTGTTTGTGGAAAAGGGTTAAGGGTCTGCCTCGAAAATGGGAAACTTTAAGGGTTCATTCATGTGGACTGATTCCTCCAACCTGGATACCAGCATTTTCTGGGCCCAGCAACTAATCAAAAAGGAATTGTCTTAAACAAAAAGGACAAAACCAACTTTCACCACACTAGAAACAGGACAGATTAACTTACCAGATATAATCAGGAAATATTATTATACCCCCTTCGAAGAAGAGGGGGTATATAAGAGTCACTGTGTCGGGCTGTCTGTCTGTCTGTCGGTCGGCCGGAAGCCATATTTTGTCTGGCCTATTTCTTACAAACCACTGGTTGGAATTCAATAACATTTTACATGAAGCTTCTATACCAAGAGGAGATGTGCATATCCTAAAGGGGTTACAATTGCATGTAATTTTACAGAGTTATGGCCCTTTTACTTATTATGCCCCCTTCGAAGAAGAGGGGTATATTGCTTTGCACATGTCTGTCGGTCGGTCGGTCCGTCGGTCGGTCCGTCTGTAGACCAAAGCTTGTCCGAGTGATAACTCAACAATGCCTGGACCTATGGTCCTCAAACTTGACTTGGGAGTTGGGCCTGACCAGTAGATGAACCCTATATATTTTGAGGTCATTGGGTCAAAGGTCAAGGTCACAGTGACCTTGAACACAGAAACCCTTTTTAAGCTTGTCCGAGTGATAACTCAACAATGCCTGGACCTATGGTCCTCAAACTTGACTTGAAGGTTGGGCCTGACCAGTAGATGAACCCTATTTATTTTGAGGTCATTGGGTCAAAGGTCAAGGTCACAGTGATCTTGAACACAAAAACCTTTTTTTAGCTTGTCAGAGTGATAACTCAACAATGCCTGGACCTATGGTTTGACAAACATCTCTTGTTAAGTTATGGTGTAGCTCAAGGTGCTGTTTTAGGTTTTTTTTATCATCTTCAGTGATAGTTCTAGTTTTAATAGACTTGAAATATGGTTGAAATAAGCAGCAGAGGATTTTTGAAAAAGGTCTAAATAATTTATGTACATGCAAGTATTTCGCTTAAAGGAATGTTCACTGATAGGAGTATAAACATCATATATCAATCTAATTTGCATATTTCTCACCCTGGTAAAACCCAAACAATTCAAGTTGACAGTCTTCTAAAATCATTAACATATTTTCTTTAAACCTATTCTTTCATACAGACAACTATTAACCCTTTCCCTCCTGCAGACTCATTTTGACACAATAGCAGCAGAAAACTTTTTAAAACATTGTGGCCAAAGGTGAAATCGCTCATGATGAGCAATTTCTCCCTTGGCCACAATATTTTCAACTTTATATTACAATTAAGCTATGTTTTAAGGAGATTTTTCAGGTTTTTGTCACGATGTTTAAGTTGTCTGCTGTATTTGTTGTTTGTTGGAAAGGGTTAAAACATTAGGGCAGTGGGAGACATTTCTAAAAATGAGCTTTGTGCATCAATACTTCCTGTTTCATGGAAGGTAAGCTTTAAGTGGCATCTTAACCCTTCCCACATATATAAAATCTGCAGCAGACGCCTTGGAAACATGTGGACAAAAATATAGAAAATCCCTATAAATCAGGGTATATGTACTGAAAAAGTTGAAAACATTATTGCAAAAGGTGAAATTGCTCCTTTTGAGCAATTTCTCCTTTTGTCACATAGTTTTCAAAAGTTGTCTGTATCCGAGGCGTCAGAAAGCGCCTGTATGTCATAATGTGGGGAAGGGTAATAACTCATTTTATGAGAAAGTGATCAAAAACTAGATCCCTAAATTGTGAATTAACAAAATGACTTGGAATCAGTGGCTTTTAATTCAACACCTCATCTTTCAACATAATCTAGCTAATTATGTAGTGATGTCATAAAAATGTCACAGGTTGTGAATGATCCAGACTTAACCCTTTCCCTCATATAGACGCTTTCCGACGCCTCTGCAGAAGACGGCTTTTTGAAAACATAGTGACAAAAGAAGAAATTGCACAAAATGTGCAATTTCTCCTTTTGCCACAATGTTTTCCACTTTTTGTCATAGGTTATCCATTCAATTATGGAGATTTTCTATGTTTTGACAAAATACAATCAAAGTCGTCTGCTGCAGAATTGTCGTATGTGGGAAAGGGTTAATTGACTTGTTGTTGCCTTTAATCCCTTTAGCAGATGATGCTGTGCTTTGAAAAACATCTGATATAGCTCACCTGAGCATGTGATGGAGAGCTCAAAGTGTGTTATTGTTAACACTCTAGAGACCACTATTTTCATCCAATCTTCATGAAACATATTCAGTTGGTTTGACTTCCTGATATCTAGGCCAAGTTCAAATATGCTGGGTCAAATACAAGGTCAATTGGCCAAATTAAACAAAAAACTTGTTAACACGCTTGAGGCCACATTTTTGACTTAAGCATATGTTGAAACATTTTATTGTCAGAATGTCTGTCTTGATGATATCTAGGCTAAAGTTGGATATGGGTAATGTCAAGTCAACCCCAGATTTGAGAATAATCTTATTAACACTTTAGATACCAAGTTTTGACTTAAGCATGTGGTAACTTTGTCAGAATGTTTATCTTGCTGATTTCTAGGCCAAGTTTGAATATGGGTTATGTCTAGTCAACAACTACATGTATATAGGTCACTAGACTAAATTTGAGAAAAATCTTAGTAATACTTGAGACAATGTATTTTGGACTTGAGCATTTGGAAAAGTTGTCAAAATGTTTGTCTTGATGATAACTAGGCCATTTAGTTTAAATATAGGTCATGTCAGGTAAAAAACCATGCCACTAGGTCAAATTTAAATAAAATATGCATGTTTTTTTTTTATTGAATAGAGTTGAAATCATTGTGGCAAAAAAGAGTTACATCATTATGGGCAATTTCTGATTTTGTTGCAATGTTTTCAAAAGTCAACCTCTGCAGATGCTTCTAATTGTTTCTGGATGTGAGAAAAGAGTATAAATTGTTTTTTGCATTATTTTCAAAACCTATGGTCAGATTTCATGTGACCTGGCACAAATGCAACCCTTCTTGTCTGCCGGGACTTCAGTAATGTTAATCAACTGGAACTATAGACTGTGAACACTTTATAATGACTGATCCCTTTGACTGGTTCCATCAATCATTGGAGTCAAACTGAGGATATGTGTTGTGTCTGATCTTTACCCTTCATTAATCATAGGGAGAAACCTTTAATTACTCTACCTTTCATACACAATCTAGCAGGGCTCTAGATAAAAAGAGTATTTAACATCCCCAACTCCTTATATATATGGCCTATGTTTTGGGTACTGAAAAGAATAGTCTGTCAGTGGGATGATTCCTTTGAGTACCCACAACGTAGGGTTAAGTTGAGTCATAAGAGATATATTGTTGGGAAAAGACCAGCTTACTCCTCCTTATCTAGTCTTCTGCAAACTATTTTGAAACCATATAAACCTACCGACTGGGCTGTTTTGAAAACGTCTTTGAGTTCAGAAATTTTACATGTCGAAAGTTACAAGGTTACTTTTAGGTGGAGTTGCAAACATTGTCTACCGTTTTTCACTGGTTTCAAAAGTCAGCTGCTGCAAGGGTGGTCTCATCTTGCCAGTATAAGATATAAAGGGTTAAACCATTAATCATTGTAATTAGAAGTGGATGTTTCAGACTTGAGTTACCTGGTCTCTGCTATTGAATTATCAAATACAATCACCCCTAAGCCCCTATATTTACTCAATTAACCCTTTCCCAAATGCAGATGCAGTCTAATGCATCTGTAGCATATAGCTTTTGAAAACATTGCGGCAAAAGGAGAAATTGCTCAAAAATGGGGCAATTTCTCTATTCGGCACAATGTTTTCAACTCTCTTTATTTCAATATATTTCCTTGGATATTTTCAAGGTCATCTGCTACAGAATGGTTGTATGTTGGGATTGATTGATTGATTGATTGATTATTTGGTGTTTTACGCCGCTCTCTACAATATTTCAGTTATATCAGGGGATTTCTTTGGTAAGTTACAAGTTCTACTGGTCCATTTATCCTGACGCCAGCAGTCAGTCATAATGCTAACCCAGCGACCCTGAGCACCAACTTCAAGTCTTGAAGGAGCTGACATATGTTGAGAAGGGTTATATAAACTTTTTTCGGAACAGATGTCATGGAAATTTTATAATCATTTCTGATTCATGCATTGGCCTCATAAAGCATTATGTGGGGTATAATGGTATTGCATGCACTTCATAATTGAATATAAGATTGGAACTCACTGGTTATAGGGCTACAATTCTAGTTCTCATTACAAGTTACATAATTACATGGCTCTTATTAACACTTTCCCTCATACGACAATTCTGCAGCAGAAGACTTTGAACATATTTTGTCAAAAAACAGAAAATCTCTATAATTGAATGGATAACCTATACCTAAAAGTGGAAAACATTGTGTCAAAAGGAGAAATTGCTCGATTTGAGCCGTTTCTTCTTTTGTCACTATGTTTTCAAAAAGCCGTCTGCTGCAGAGGCGTCAAAAAGCGTCTATATGAGGGAAAGGGTTAAAGCGACTAACAGTGAAGGCTCTGGTAAGATTGCGCACTTTCTAAATTGCAGACACATTTTGACTCATCTGCAACAGACAACTTTTTAAAACATTTTGGTTAACCCTTTCCCACATACAACAAATCTACAGCAGATGACTTTGAAAGCAATTCAGGAAAGTTGGAGAAATCACAACATGATGGCAGTCTAGTTTTAGGATAGAGTGGAAAACATTAAATGTTGCTAATGGAGAAAATGATCTTCATGAGCAATTTCTCCTTTTGCCACAATGTTTTCAAAAGTGGTCTGCTCCAGAAGTGTCAGCAAACGTCTGTACATGGGAAAGGGTTAAAGGAGCAATGGGCAATTTTATGTTTTGCCACAATGTTTTCAACTCTATTGAATAATGAAACTTTCATTTATGGATATATTCTATGTTTTTTTCTATGATACATTTCCAAAGTCATCTGCTGCAGATTTGTTGCATGTCGGCCTATTATGAAGCATCATCTCAATACTGACTCATGACCGTTAACCCTTTCCCACAAATGGACGCTTTCTGACAACTCTGCAGCAGACAACTTTTGAAAACATTGTGACAAAAAGAGAAATTGCTCAAAATGAGCAAGTTCTCCTTTTTCCACAATGTTTTCAACACATTGCACTAGTTACATTTCCATTTCTCGAGAGTTTCCATATTTTTGCATATAATAGACAATTTCAAAGTCGTCTGCTGCAGATTTGTTGTATGTGGGAAAAGGTTTACACAACAAGATCCTATATTGCCTAATGCAGCTCGTGTATTATTATTTAACCCTTTCCCACCTGCAGATGCAATAGCTGCAGACGACTTTTGAAAACTTTGTGACCAAAGGTGAAATTCACTGCCGCTCATGATGAGCAATTACTCCTTTGGCCACAATGTTTTCAACTTTATTTAATAATTAAACTATCTTTAATCAAGATGTTTCTGTTTTTTGTCACTATGTTTTCAAAGTCATCTGCTGCAGATTTGTTGTATGTGGGAAAGGGTTATACAACATACAACAAACCTGCAGCAGACGACTTTGAAAATATCCAGGTAATAAAAATATCCAGAAAATCACTCAAAACACTGACAAAAGGTTGAAGCGTAATGGCAGAAGGAGATATTGCTCATTCTGAACGTATGTTGAAGTTCAGATATTTTAAAATATGGTGATCCTTTTTGAATGGTAATGAAGTTTATTTTTTGCAAGCTGGACTTTTAAAACACATTGTTCATAAAGAAGAACAATGATTATTGAGTAATTTCTTTTTGTCCCCCGCTTTAGCGAAAGCGTGGGGACTATTAGTTCTCATTCGTCAGTCAGTCCGTCAGTCCGTCCGTCAGTCACGCTGTCACAAAAACTTTAACCTTGGTCATAACTTCTGAACCGTAATAGGTACTGCTTTCATATTTCACATGTGTATTCCTTGTGACAACCCCTTTCCATCAATACCAATTTTTGTGACCTTGACCCTGGCGGGGGACCATAATTCTCTGAATTTGCTTGTTATTCCAGCTTGTTGCTTACCAAAAACAATAATTCAAATTGCCTCTGCGTGTGGGAAAGGGTACATTTAAGAAGCATTTTATGAGAATGAAATAAAGTGTGTAATGGATTAGCAGAGAAAAACTTCATTTTGTTTTGCTTTAATCACTGATTTTGGCAGTTATGGGACAATTTGATATTGATAAGAAAACCAGTTTACCAGACACAAACAAAAGTAGAAAATAGCCTAAAAGTTTTATTTTTAACAGATTGTGTGTGATAAATGTATTGATTTTGGCAAGTTGGCAGTGGTTTGGACTGATACTGCCAGTCACAGAGTTTAGATTAACACTTTTCCCTGACCTTTTAGGATAATCACTAATATTTTAACCACTTTTGAAAACAGTTTTGGAAAAGCCGCATTTCCTGTACATATACTTTTATTTCCCCCCATCGAAGATGAATGGGATATTGGTTTGGGGTTGTCTTAATCTGTCCCTTCATACATACATATCCTTCAGACTTTCTGTCTGTCCATCTGGAGCCATATCTAAGGCATGGTCTAAGATGGAATTGATTAAAACTATATGAGATGCTTACTACCATAGGGAAATGTCAGATGGCAAGTTTCACTAAGTTTTCCTCAAAAATACTAGAGTCATGTTCTGTTAAACTAATATTGTATATGTACAATATCATGGTTTATATCAAAATTACCTTATGAACACTCTACAGGCCACATTGAACATCCACTGTTCATGAAAGTTTCATCTCCACCAATTCTAGATCAAACGCTAAACTGGGTCACATGGGGTACAGAACTAGGTCAAATCTCATGAACACACTAGAAGCCTCATTTTTCATCAATTCAATATAAGGGTTCATCAGAACAGTTATCTTAATCAAATCAATTCAGTTTCATCGAAAAAATTCTTTCTAGGATTTCTAAATCAATTTTAAGATACATTTGAGATTGTTATGTCACCCATTGTAACACTCTTCAAAGATCCAACCTGACCTGGCTTTGAACCTTGGACCTATATAATAAGCAAGGCAGTCCTCTTGTACACATAGCTTGACTACATATTCAATGTGGACAAATCTAATAATATGTTATGTTACAAGCTCATGAAGAATGATGACAAACAACATTTGTCAAAGTTTCCAATACAGTCTCCCACATTATGGGTGAAATTTTTCTCAAATCTGCAAACGATAAACAGTTAGCTTTTAGGCTATTAAATGCCAGCATCAATTACCCATGGGTCATTAGACTATTAATTTTCTTGATAAGGTGATTAAATTGCCAAGATGTTTGTCTGACCGGTATATGACTGTGGGCTGTGTTCTCAGGGCATGCACATTGCATTTGTTAAAGAAATCAAAGTACTGAAAGTACTGCTAACGAATTATTTTGAAAATGTAATTAATAATTGCATTTGATCATGTTTTTTGTTTGTTTTAAACTTGCTTTAAAACTTAGTAGTTTTTTTAGCTCGACTATTCGAAGAATATGAGAGCTATAACAGTTACTTCAGGGCTGTACAAAAAAAAAATTCAGCCACTTGTCCAGGACAAGTGACTTTCAGAATGCCACTTGTCCTGCTAAGATTCTCACTTGTCCCACTTTTCTGCACACCAAGTTTAACATGCGACAAATTTAAGAATTGTGTGGTAGCCCGGATCGCGGTTTCTTGAGTGATTTAATTGTTTTTTAGTGGGTTTTTTTTCTAGTTCTGTATAAAGATAACATTAAGAGCACACAATGTACATGATTTAAGGGTAGTGACCAATTCAAATAACATTATTGCAAAAGACCTGTAGTGCAGCATTCAGTTAAAAACAAAATGAAATTTGGAAAAGAGATTATTTTTCACTGGGTTATTTGAAATATTCTGCATAAAATGTATGTATTTTATCCATATTTACAAAAGATTCAAAAGCTATTGACAGAAATGTTAAACTTGAGACAACATAGTCACTTGTGCGTCGGCGTTGGCGTTGCAACTTTGGTTAAATTTTGAAACTTCACTCACTTATTGGACATCATCAAATGACCTTGCAGGACAAGTCCCATAACTCTGACTGTGGGCTGTGTTCTCAGGACATGCACATTGCATTTGTTTAAGAAAGAAGACAAGATAAAGTAGATGTAACACATCAATGTTGCCGGAAATCCATACTGCAGTTATGCATAACACTTAGATTATAGTAGATGAAAAAACCACTTATCAACTAAAGGGCATATTGGAACATCAGGGGTGGGGTCAAGTGAAAATGTATCATAACTTGCATTTTTTTTGTCAACGAAGTGAATGTCCTTCACAGAATTTCATTGTTTATGATCAATCTCCATTCTAAGGTAGGTTGGCCCATTGACATATAAACATATATATACATGTTTATATGTCTCTGGTTGACCATATACACAGCCAACTAATTATTGATCATAAACAGGAAATGAGTAATCTTCCCAATCATTAGTCTACTCATGTTTTAAAATTATATAATGATGAGCGCCCTAAATTTATGTGTCATTGAAGCATAACAATATGCATATCGCAAGCAAAATGCGTGTAGGGAATTTAATAACACATTTAAATTTGTCAAGGACGAAATAAGACCCGATTTGATTCTTAGTAATCTTTGCATAATTGTCGTTTTTTACACTCTCTTTATAGGCAGAGTGTTCATTCAAAGTAATTTTTATATTAAAACCAGTCTTATCTCAGTTTGTTCTTTTCGTCATTTGTTTCGAACCAAATAAATATTTTAAATCACCTATAATTAACTATTTGTAAGTGAGTGTAAAGAACGGCTCTCTGCAAAGGAGATTTATCTACACAGTCCGTATTCGGTAGTCACTTGATCAACATATTTAGCTTCGAAACAGTTCCTATTTTAGATATTCATGGATTAACATTATTAAATGAATTCTACATAAATCAAGACATCTCTTTGAACATGAAAATAACATTCAGTAAGTTAATATTGCTACTAAAAGGAGAATTCGACGTGATTTTTATCTCGATATTGACACATAACAGTCTGCAGCAAGTCTAGCAGGGACTCTTTTGTCTTCGTAAATAAGACAAAAAAACACAATTGCGAGTCAAAATAAGGTAACTGCAAATACTTAAAACATCGGATTATTTATTTCATTTTAGATGTGTCATAATCACAATTGTAATATGTTCAAGACATTTAAATTTGGTTTTTTCTAATAATAACTCTCCCCCATGTCATTTCCAAAAAGCTATTAAAAATAGAAGTCGCGGGCTTCTGCCCGGCGACTAATAACAATAAGGACTGTACCTCATACATTATCTTTCTGAAGCACATAGTGCAGTTACAATCCATCTTAACAGTTGATCAGCTAATATGTACACATTTTATATGATCTTTTAAAATCCATTTGTGATAACTGGGGAGCCCAGGGCAATAATTTGAACAATCTTGGTAGAGGTCGACTAGACGAAGCTAATATCAAATATCAAAGGCATGGGCCTTCTACTTTCGGACAAGAAGATTTTTAAAGCTTTTTCCCTATACAAGTCTATTTTAAACCAGTGACCCTAAGGGAGGGGCCATTTTTGACCCCAGGGCTATAATTTAAACAATCTTGGTAAAGGTCCACTAGATGAAGCTACTTACCAAATATCAAAGGCCTTAGCCTTCTACTTTTAGACAAGAAGATTTTTTTCCCCTATACGAGTCTATTTAAAAAAAAAAAGAGACACCAAGGGATGGTCAATTTTGACCCCAGGGCTATAATTTGAACAATCTTGGTAGATGTCCACTAGATGAAGCTCATACCAAATATCAAAGGCCTTGGCCTCCTACTTTTGGACAAGAAGATTTTTTAAAGTTTTTTCCCTATACAAGTCTTATGTAAAACAAGTGATCCCCTGGGAGGGGTCATTTTTACCCCCAGGGCTATAATTTTAACAATCTTGGTAGAGGTCCACTAAATAATGCTACATACCAAATATAAAAAGGCATGGGCCTTGAGACTACTTTCAGACAAGAAGATTTTTTAAGTTTTGGTTAATTTATCCTTTTTTTGTTGCCGTGGCAACCAAAGTTCTCAATGGAACTTAAGTCTTTGAACACTTTTGAAAGAGGGCCACCAAAGGAACATTCCTGTGAAGTTTGGTTGAAATTGGTCCTGTGGTTAAGCCGGAGATGATGTTTAAAGCTAAAAGTTAACGATGGACAAAAATTTATCAGAATAGCAAGAATCGATCTAACAAGAGCTGTCGGAGGACAGTGCGCTCGACTATTTCTCCGCTTATTTAAGTTACTGAGATAATGGACTCGAACGTAGTTGCATGCAAAACATTAACCACAATTTCTTAAAGAGTGATAATTTGCATTATAGAGTTATTTAACATAATAATATACATAGGTGTGATAGTTGGGTAGGGTTGTAGAAAGTGTCAATGCAACGCATCAAGTAAATACTGAGATATGGACTCTTAATGTAGTTGCACGCAAAACTTTAACCAGAATTTCTTAGTAAAAAAAGGGCCATAACTTGCATAAATTGCAGGATCGAGTTATCCGACTTGATAATCTACATAGGTGTGATCGTTGGGTAGGCGTGTAGAAAGCTTCAATGCAATACATGTAGTATTTAGGTACTTGCATGTAAAACCTTAACCAAGGTGTGACGTAGACGCCGACGCCAGGGCGAGTAGTATAGCTCTCATATTCTTCGAAAAATGCAATTGGGGAAATTGAATATTATTTGGGGACCGATGCACATTTTTCACGCCTTGCAGACCTTCCCTTTGTAACGGTTAAGAAACAAAAACGTTGCATTGACGACACTCCTCAATATGGTGCTCGTAGAAAAAGAATGCTTACCTCCACTCCACAGGGAAAGAAGTTACTTGACTGAATTCAAACAGGAAGCCCATGTAGGACCTGTATCGCTTTAATACCTTATTTCTTTGACTGGTTATAATGATAGCCGCCTGGTGAAATTGACTCAATCGTTAAGGGCAAATGTAACATATGAGAACATTTCTATAATTTGCAAAGATAGCAATTTGCAAAGATAGCATATGTGTACAGTGGGCATAACTACATAAGCAATTTTGGTCCAGGGTTACAAATGAACACAATTATTTTGAAAATGCTAAAATGAAAGCAAAGTAATTTGTAATGTATTGCATTGTTGTATGTCTTGCCAAATGGGGAAACTGTCTTCTGAGAGAGAGAGAGAGAGAGAGAGAGAGAGGGAGAGGGAGAGGGAGAGGGAGAGGGAGAGAGAGAGAGAGAGAGAGAGAGAGAGAGAGAGAGAGAGAGAAAGAGAGAGAGAGAGGGGGAGACAGACAGACAGACAGACAGACAGACAGACAGACAGACAGACAGAGGGGGAGGGGGGGGGGGGGTAGTATTTCTTATTATATGCTTATTAGTTTTAATGTTGGATGTTGTCATTCTTAAGGTTAAACAATCTACAGTACATACATGTATATAAATACACATATTGATTTGGAAAATATGAAATTAATTGCTTAACCCCCTTTCCCAAATGCAGATACATTTTAATACGTTTCCAGCAGTTGCAGTACACTGTCAAACATTGTGAGAAAAAGAGAAATTGCTCAATGGAGTAATTTTCTGTTTTCCAACAATGTTTTCTTCTCTTTTCTATTATCTAACTTTCATTCATAGAGGCTCCCCATGTTATAACCCTTTCCCACCTGCAGAAGCATTTTGACGCACTAGCAGCAGACTACTTGTGAAAACATTGTGGCGAAAGGTGAGTTGCTTATGATGGCCACAATATTTCAACTTTATTTAACAATTAAGCTTGGTTTTCAAAGTCGTCTCCTGCAGATTTGCTGTATGTGGGAAAGGGTTAAAGATATGTTCAATATTGTCTCCTGCAGATTCATTTTATTGTTGGAAACGGGGATTACATGGCTACTTTTCCTGCGATTGTTTCAATATACATATGCAGCTAGTTCAGTCATGAACAGCTTTCTGTATCATGAAATAGGGAAGTAACTTTTCCTTTCCACATTGTTTCCCTCTGGTTCACAAGCTTGCATTGGGACACATGTCATATTCTACCTTCACTTCAACTTGGTTCTGTACAAGTTTCAAAAGTGAAATAGCTGGTCTAACAACAAACTCGACACAGATGTGGTTTCTCTGGTCATGTGATAACATATCAACGGGGCTTTCACTGAAATAGGGGTCAGATGCTGGGCAGTAAATGACTCATGCAGAGGTGTGAGAATTGTTTACCGTTACATTTTCTTGGGGATTTTTGGAGATTCAGGCATAATGTGAGAGACTGAATAGTTTATTAAGCTGTAATTTAATCAAATGAAAAACTATAATTTAAATTTGATACCAATTTAATATTCCATGAAGGAAAGGGCTACATAGTAATCCTAAACATTTTAAAATGGTTTATTGTTTAATAGTTAATGTGTATTGATTGTATAAAAAAAGGGTGTTTCATGCCCACACAATATTGTGCATCATAAACCATTAGCTGTCCATCCCAGTGATTTGATTTAGTTTGAATTTTGTTTTATGCATTTTTCAGCTTTATCAAGGCGTTTCATAGGTAATTTAAAAGTGGAAATAAAATTTGGATGCATAGACTGAAACATTGTAGCACATGTAAATGGAGTTTTATCACAAAACATTTTACTCTCCTAATTATTTGACAATGATAGTGTGGGACTTAATAAGGCCCTCTGCATATCCCTGCGGTTTCTCTTTTTGCTACAATATTTTAGAAAGTTGTCTGCTGCAGAGGTGTCAGAAAGCGCCTGTATGTTGGAAAGGGTTACAAATCTGTATGCAGAGGTAATCATAACTGCTTGTTAACATTCAGGCATTTTCAGTCTTTATTCAATATACACAAAATTTGTATATTTAAAAATCTGTCAACCCAAAAGTCTATATGAAGAGACATGTATCAAGCCCTCGCCTTGCCTGCTGTGTCAAAATATTTGGAAAGTAAGATATCTGTACACATGATGCTTTGCAATGGTCATCATTTCGATTGTTTACTCACCAATTTCAATACTTCTGACAATATCACCTAGGACAGAACAGCTTAGTATCAACTCTTTCCTTTCTATTTCCAGATTTAGAAAACAATCCAGATTATTTAAGGATGATCTCCGATGCCGAGGAGACGGGACAGCGTCGACGGTCTGCAGAACCTGTATCTACTGAGGGATATAATGAGAATCCAGAAGGTGATGAGTTTCTGAATAAAGTTTGTAAATTTGAACTCATATCCCGTGGTAAAAACACTCCTTCAAACCGAAATTCAAGCAGTAGTAGTAGAAGTTCTGGTAAATTAAACATATCCTCACCTGATGCTAAATCTGGACGAAGATCGGGAGAAAACTTTGGACACGTTCAAAATTATGTGGGAGAAAAACTGTTTACAAAAGATACTGCCACCACAAGAGTGTCTGCTAGTGTTCTAACACCACAAAAAAATTCTCCTAAATCTGATGTATCTGTAACTCAGGATATAAATGCGAACTCTATAGGAAGCTTTGGAAGCGTTTCCTCAAGGAGAAAATCAGGGGAATCTAGAAATTCTGGATCTAGTTTTAAATCGAGATCATCTGGGAAAAGTGCAGAAAGTCCGGTGTATTCTCCCAGGGATTCAAATTCCAGTAATTCATCTAATGTATTTTTTAACAGTTTAGTTTCTCCTGTAAGGAAAACTGAATTGGCACCATCACCATTCTACACAGGAAAGTCACCCACTTCACCCAAGTCACCTATCAGTCCCCTGTCTTCCTCTCCAAAATCACCAGGGATTTTTAAAACACCAGTGCAAGACTCGCCAAAGTTATCAATTAATTTTGCTCCTGGTTCTGCAGTTAAAAAAAATTCTGTAGTAGATGCAGAGACCAAAGTAAATGGAATATCTGATGGTAAAAATTATCTGACAGTTGATGATTCAGATTCATGTAGTAGTAGAAATACATTTGATGGGATTGACTTTGACTTTAATGAACTTACAGAAAGTCAGAAAGATCTCACTCTCAAACACAGAGAAGTCGTAGCAGAAAGAAAACAGGAACAAGAGATGGAGAGGCTTGAACGTCTTCGCTTGGAGGAAATACTGAACATGTGTGCAGAGTACGAGAAGCAGGTCGAGGCAGAACAGTCAAGCAGTGTGAATAAGCATCAGCAGTCATTTGCTACAGATTTCATGACTGCTGATCAGAACACCCCTCCCATACCCCCCTTACCACTACAGTATCAGCATTTACATAAAAATACCGCACACAGCCAAAGCCTAAACTCTCCAAGAACTCCAACTTCCAATTCTCCAAGAAATAACGAATCACAACTGATGCTCACTTCAATTTCGACTAGAAATATTGATTCAGCAAAACCTTTTCCTGCTTCACCAAAAGCTACAGATTCTGGAGCGATTCAAGTAGTACAATCTAGGCTGGCAGAACCACCAAAGAATCTAGACTTTGATACTCAGTCATTGGATAGGAGAGACCAGCTGCAAAAGGGGGAGCAACGTAGTTCTATGACTAACAAAATCATGACAAACGGCTCTCTAACCATGCTCTCCTCGCCTACCAACCCAAACAAAGATTTCATGCATGGATTTCAGATGAGGAAATGTGGGTCCAATTCTTCCAACTCAGAGGATGAATCGGTGTGTGGAAGTTCAGAAGATACAGGTACCATAAAGAGGAGACCAAATTCAAACCATGGCATTCTGGGAGCTGACAGTCCAAAAAGTCCAAGGACTACTCCAAGAAGTCCATTTACTGTATCTAGATATAGCAACCAATCAGTGGCTTCCACCTGGCAAACAGACCAATCACATCATATCATATCCTCCTCTCCATCAATATCATCTATAGCAACATCATCAGTTACCATGACAACAATGTCATCATCGACATCAGTTAGTTCACCTACAGGACAGTATAGTGCTATTCAAGATGACTTCACAAAACAGTTCAAGATAGAGCCACTGAGGTTGACGAAAGTTAATATAGAAAGGGCAGACCATACTGCTCCTTTCGCAGAACAGTCTGATGACATTAAACATGCATCAACTTACAGTGAGCCTGAATGTGATCTACAATTAAATCAGGATAGAATAAGGGAATTAGAATTGATGGAACATATAGATCAAGTGACACACAATGGTAGTAAAGCATTGGGTCACCCACACGGTACAAATACAGACAGTGCTAATCATAATAGTAATAATGATTATAATTATGGTGATACAATGTTCAATAGTGGTGCTAATATCTCCAATGGGGAAGACTATTCAATCAATGGTGGTTATTCATATAGCTTTAAGAAAGACTCTGCACATCATGATTATGTTAACTTAGTACATGGATCTCACATGTCCGATTCTAACAGCACTGGATCCAGTTCTTCAACAATTTGTCCATCATTGTCAAATGGAGTTGCAAGTCAGGTGACATCATCGGCTTCACCAAGGTCTTCCAAATCATCCAGTATTGAGAATGTTACTCCTGTGAACAGTGATAACGAGTTTAGTCTTCCGGTGATTACGAAGGACAATTCCAGACCATCTTCTACATCAACAGGATCTACCGCCGAGTCCAGTGAGTGTAGCTGGGGAATCATTGATGTAAGTTATTTTATTTTTTTGTTTTTAAACATTTACTCTATGGAATTTTAGAACATAATGCTTTAAAAAGATCTGAGGAAACACCAAACTCGTCTTGAAAAATCTCCCAAGTACAGTTTGTATGCTGTGTTGAAAACATTATAGTAAAATAGGTAATGGCTTATTTAACTTGTGATTGCTTTTATAACAAAGTTTGCAAATTTGTGATAAAATTATATTACTTTCCTGAAGTTGTTAGCATACTTACCTGAACCCAAAGTGCTCAGGTGAGCTGTCGTGATCACTCAGGATGTCGCAGTGTCAGTTTGTCAGTACGTAAACAATTTCCATAGATAAACTTCTACCAATTTTAGAGCTGAAAATAGAAAACTTTTTTGAATGACATCTACTTAACCACCATTCATATGAAAAAAATAATTTCACACAAATATTTCTTTAGCTGGCTCTCTATCAAAATTGTTCAAACCATTTTGATTTGCTGTACAAGATATTTAACCTTTTCCCACAAGACACAAATCAGCAGCAGACGACTTTGAAATAATCTAAGCACAAATGTGGTAACTGTATAAATGAAAGAACAAATATTAAATAAAGGTGAAAACAATGCGATAATAGGGGCAAATTTTCCTTTTGACATAATGTTTTTAAAAGACTACTGCAGCAGAGGCGTCAGAAAGTGGCTGTATATGGGAAATGGTTAAACAACATCTTTTCCTACTTACTCAAATATATAACAATAAATCTCAGGTGAGGCATACAGGACCATTGTGGTCCTCTTGTTTAAAAGTAGAAAATGCTAAAAATATCAATTCCGTTTTAAAAGGGTTTGAAAATTAAGGAGAAATTGCTCATTTAAGAGCAAATTTTCCTTTTACTATGTTTTCAAAAGACTACTGCAGCAGAGGCGTCAGAAAGTGGCTGTATATGGGAAAGGGTTAAACAACATCTTTTCCTACTTACTCAAATATAACAATAGATCTCAGGTGAGGCATACAGGACCATTGTGGTCCTCTTGTTTCAAAGTAGAAAATGCTAAAAATATCAATTCCGCTTTAAAAGGGGTTGAAAATTAAATTTGAGCAGAGAATACTGAAAAGGTTTATTGTCAACTCTTATCTCAGGAAAACATTTTTGGCTAATGGGACAAAGTAACTATGGATTGTTTCCCTGCAATGGTTTGTTTGCCCTTTAACCCTTTCATTCATACGACAATTCTGCAGCAGACGACTTTAAACATATTTTGACAAAAAGTGGAAAATCTCTAAAATTGAATGGATAACCTATGACAAAAAGTGGAAAACATTGTGGCAAAAGGAGAAATTGCACGTTTTGTGCAATTTCTTCTGTTGTCACTATGTTTTCAAAAAGCTGTCTGCTGCAGAGGCGTCAGAAAGCGTCTATATGAGGGAAAGGGTTAAAGTTTGAAAAATAATGCTTGTTTGGAAATTCTTTGAAATGTGGCTATATCAAGGGAGATGACCTGTATGTTTTCATGAATGATTCAATATAAGAGTTAATGTTCCTGATACACTTGCATACATCCCTCACAGCTCAGTTGGTTGCTGTAAGTGACGGAGGACTATCACTAAAGGAGTCTTGAGTTTGAATCCAGAGTTCTAGATAAAAAGAGTATTTCACATCCCCAAATGCTTATATGACCATCAAACCCTATGCTGTGGGTACTCGAAGGAATCATTGCAGTGTGACATTTCTTTTGAGTACTAGGGTTGAGTTGAGTCATAAGAGAGATACTGTTGTGAAATACATAGTTGGAAAAGGAGAAATTGCTGTATAAGAAATATTGTATTGATAAATAATCAATTTTTGTGTGTTTTTTGTGGTAAAGCAGAAAAAATCTCCTTTTCTGACAATGTTTTCACAAGTTGTCTGATGCAAAAGCTTCAAATGAATCATATGTATACAGCTGCGGCGATAGACATCTGCGTAATGTATCGACCAGATCAGCCTGCGCTGTCCGCGCAGACTGATCCGGCCGACACATTCCGTCTTAGGGGGATAGATGTATAGAGTAGCTATTCATGAAACAGAAAATACACAGGAGGCGAAAAGTGTCTATCCGGGTAAGCCTGCACGGCATGCTTAGGCTGATCCGGGTCGATACTTTACGGAGAGTCCACAATTTTGGTTTTCTCGTGGAACGGCTCAAATGGTTAACCCTTCACCACCTCCGGACACAGTTGACATGCCTACAGCAGACGACTTTTGATGATAATAAGCAATGTATCTCTTGCTGCAATATTTTCAAATGTTTTCATTATTTTTTACTCTTATTCATAGAAATTGTTTCCATATTTTACCCTAGATTTGTTAAAAAGAAGCCTTCCACAGATTTGTTATATGTTGAATAGGATTATAAGCGTAATGGTTTACAATGTTGCATGTATTAACTGAAGCCTGCACAGGAAATAGCCACTTAAAAGGAGTGTAATAGTTAATACCTTGCCCTTTTTTGGAGCCTTCCCATTCCAGAAATTACCTTTAACCCTTTTTCTCAAACAGAATAATATTCACCTTTGACCTAGAATTTAGTTTCTGATGGAATTTCAATGTTTTTTAATCCTTTCCCACATAGACGGTTTCTGATGCCTCTGCAGCAGACGACTATTATTGTGACTTAAGAATAATGAGCAATTGCTCCATTTGCTACAATGATTTCAACTCTATTCAATAATCATACTATCATTTTATAGAGATTTTCTATATATTAGACTTGATAATTTCAGTCGTCTGCTGCAGATTTATTGTATGTGGGAAAGAGTTAAGGTAAAATTGATTTGTGACAAATTTTGAGATGGCTTAGTATTGCATTACCTGAGCCATTTCGTAGTTCACTTTATTGAGATTTCGTCAGAGCTTAATTATATTCCCAATCTCCCTCCTTAACTGTTATTACCGTCTATTAACCCTTTCCAACTTGCAGACACATTTGTTATTTGTCCCTCATACAGACGTGTTTCGACACCTCTGCATAAAACGACTGACAAACCGGTGACAAAAGGAGAAATTGTTCATCTTTTGCCACATTGTGTAACCTCTATAATTAATATGCTTTCATTAACAAAGAACTTTCATATTTTTAATGTCATCTGCTGCATATTTATTGTATGTGGGAAAGGGCAAAGATCTATTATATAGTTATGTGGAGTAAATATATAAGTAGAATAGGTAAACAGATAGGTTTGGCCAATAATCTGTTGACAATCTATATAGCGATCACCGATACGTTTACTACATCACAGGTGATTTGTCTTCCTTTAAAATACAAATATTTCATACATATGTACATCGTCGTATTGTACACATCGTACGTTGTTCAAGCAAGCATGAAGACGCTTCGCGTGGTAAATACAGTTATTAAGCATATTATATTTTGTAATAGATTACATTCTTTTCTTTTTTTTATGTCTTAGGATAAACTGAAAACTAGCTTGTGGATAAGATGTAGCAGCAGTTCTGATTATCAAAAAGACTGAGAATATTTTTTTACTAATATATAATTATAATGTTCTTTGGTTTTCTAGTTAAACCCTGTCTCACACATATAGATACATTCTTCAAAAAGGCGAAGTTGCTCATAATGAGCAATCTCTTCCTCTTCCTTTACCTCAATGTTTTCAACTCTATTCAATGATTAAACTTTCATTTATAGAGGTTTGCCATTATTTTAGCTAGATGATTTCAAAGTCATCTTGTATGGAGGGAAAGGGTTATTTTAGCTAGATGATTTCAAAGTCATCTTGTATGGAGGGAAAGGGTTACTTTCCCTCATATAGACGCTTTCTGACGCCTCTGCAGCAGACAGCTTTTAGAAAACATAGTGACAATTTTAAGAAGAAATTGCACAAAACGTGCAATTTCTCCTTTTGCCACAAAGTTTTCCACTTTTTGTCATAGGTTATCCATTCAATTATGGAGATTTTCTATGTTTTGACAAAATACGTTCAAAGTCGTCTGCTGCAGAATTGTCGTATTCATGAGGGAAAGGGTTAAAAATTAATCAATTTTGACATTGGGGATTTTTCAGCCTCATGGATGAAAAATATACTTCTTTGAAAACATTTTGTCAAAGGGAATCAAGTAAACAATTATTGGTAACCATATTTCTGAGATTTTCCTTAACCCTTTCCCTCATACGGCAATTCTGCAGCAGACGACTTTGAACGTATTTTGTCAAAAAATAGGTTATCCATTCAAAAAGTGGAAAACATTGTGGCAAAAGGAGGAATTGCACGTTTTGTGCAATTTCTTCTTTCGTCACTATGTTTTCAAAAAGCCGTCTGCTGCAGAGGCGTCAAAAAGCGTCTATATGAGAGAAAGGGTTAACAGGGATATTGAAATGATCATGCTATTGTCCCCATTTACCTCCAAGTCCCAATTAAATCATGTCGATAAGAGTTAAGGGTCACAACAGATAACAAATTTTTGTGATTGCATAAAACATAGTGAAGTGGGGAATAGCGTTGACAAATCTTTAGCCATAAGGGGGATGTGATCTTGTGTTACGGGGAAAAAAATAAAATATGTAAATACGTTTGGAATGTGGTCATATTTGTGTCTTTAGTCTGGAGTTAATACATAAAACTTGTTACCTGTTATGATTTTAAGAGTCATCTGCTTTGAAAACTTAACGAAAGGTGTTGTATCTCAAATTAGTCTGAATTATATTTCTTATACAGCATTGAAAGCATTCTGGGTAAATAATATTTGAGCAATTTCTCCTTTCTCTACAATGTTTTTTTAAGTTCTCTGCTGCTATGTCAAAATTTTGTTTGCATCAGGGAAAGGGCTAATATGGGATTTATATACATGTAAATATTGTATATACATAATGTATGGTATTCAAAATATACATGTCAATAGACTTAAGGTTGTCTTTCATAACTCTTTTTGCTTTGTAACCCTGAACTTTCAGTTGATAATTTTTGTTAACACATTGGAATAAGTGGCCATAGATTGTTTCACCTGTTGTTGTCACATTTTTAACAAGGAAGATTTTAAATGGTTTCATCAGTCAGTATTGTGTGTCATATTGAGTGATATCTATAGCCAATATATATGTGAGTGAATCATTGACAGATTGTTTGAATACCTATCAACCTTTGCAAAGTGTTTTTGATAGTAAAACAGGATTTTGGGGGATTTAAATCTTGGATATTATATTAGTGGAGAAGTAATTGAGGCAGATTAAGAGACTGTTGGACATTTGTCAAATGGTAAGTTAACCCTTTCCCACTTACTTACACATTTTGAAGCATTAAATTTTGTTAGCAAATGACTTATGAAAATGTAGTGGCAAAGGGAAAATATAGCTCATATTGAGCAATTTCTCCTTCCACAATGTCTTCAAAAATCAATAATAAAACTTTCATTTATTTAGAGATTTACTACACTAGATTTGTTAAAATTCATCTGCTTCAGATTGTTTGTATGTGGGAAAGGGTTTAAAGTTTTGTCAAATTCTTTGTAACTTCTTTTTTATCTAATAGAGAATAAGTTTTAAACGTCTGCATTAAATTGGATTCATCTTTCAATCTGCACCATAGGAATCTAACCGAGTCACAGGTTAGTGTATATGGTTTTGAAATCGGGCCTGCCAGGTTTGATCCCCAGTTGAGGTGGTCATGGTGGGGTGCCCTTGGCCAAGGCACATTTCCTAGACCAGTAATCTTTGATGTTTACCAAGGGATCATGAATATAGGGATATTACTGAAATAATGTTGTTTATATCATAAATGACGTCGCCGGGAGTGTAATAAAGCCATTGTATAAATTGCGTATTCAACTAGTGTAATAACTGTATACGCGTTTCTAAAGACTAAAAGTTTAAAGAAGTATAATTTTGACAGAATTTAAATCAAATGTGGGGAAAGGAGAACTAGATCATATTGTTTTTGAGCCAAATACATCAGCGGCCATAATCTACAGCCAAATAGTCACTAAAAAAACCTTTGTTTGAGTGTTTGTTTTTTTTCCTTACGCTGTTTTCAACATTATTTTAGTTACATCATGGCAACAGTTCACTTATTCATGATCTCTGGGTAAAGAAACCAATTCAAGGCTAGAAATGTGCCTCGCCCAAGGACACTCCACCTAGTCCCTCTTGCTGATACTGGGGATCGAACCCGGAATGCCCGGTCTCAAATCCCTTGTAAATGTGTATAGGATGCACAGGAAATGATTGATTGGGTCAATTTTATAATTAGTATTTGACCTTGTTTGAAAGTGAAAGTAGAGGATGAGAAAAACCAGATTTGCCCAAGCCCCCATTTCGTCCAAAATGAAGGTAACCATTTTCGCAGGGTGAATTATTTCTTGCATATTACATTTTCTTCTGATTATTTTAAAGCTTAGAGGCAACCCTTTTCAATGATATAGGTTGTTCTACATGAGAAATGCTTATAAAGTGTATACCATTTAGGGTTGAAACTGGTTGATTTACATGGAAACAAAGAAGGAATCTATTTAGTGTATTGTGAACTGTCAGGGACTGTTGATGATGATTGGAAACACAGACAAAAATTGGGGAAAGTCACTTAAAACAGAAAGTACAATTATAAAATAGAGTTGAAAACATTGTGGCAAATGGAGAAATTGCTTATTATGAGCAATTTCTCCTTTTACGAGTGTTTTCAAAATTTGTTAGCTGCATACACGCCAAAATGCATCTACAAGTGGGAAAGGGGTTAATAAAATGTAGACAAAAAGCTTTAATTATAAATGAAAGTACATGTATGAATTTATATTGAATAGAATTGAAAGCAGAGTCTGTGGCAAAAAGAGAAGTTGCTCAGTGTAATATAAGCCATTTATTTCTCCGATTCAAACAATCTTTTAACCCTTTCCCTCATACGACAATTCTGCAGCAGACGACTTTGAACGTATTTTGTCAAAACATAGAAAATATCCATAATTGAATGGATAACCTATGACAAAAAGTGGAAAACATTGTGGCAAAAGGAGAAATTGCACGTTTTGTGCAATTTCTTCTTTTGTCACTATGTTTTCAAAAAGCCATCTACTGCAGAGGCGTCAGAAACCATCTATCTGAGGGAAAGGGTTAAACATAATCTGCTGCTGCGAAAACGCGAAATATGTCTGTATACATAATTCTTAAAATTACAATGATAAGATGAAACTCATGTAGATAATAAATTAAGCAAAAGGCACAAAGACTGTATTGTAACTTAATACTGGCAAACATCCGAGGGATACATGCAGTCACTACTTTTGACGACTCTGGTACAGAATGTTTGTTTAATTGGGGTGTTATGCCATTTATAGAGGATATTACATGAGTGGTCATTCAATACGACATTTTATTAAACGAGTTTTCTAAAATTGATAAAAACGAGCCTTGGCGAGTTTTTAGCAATTTTAGAAAACTCGTTTAATAAAATGTTGTATTGAATTTTCACGAATGGTATATTCTATTTATATCATAAATTCCAATTTGACGATTATTAGCGCAAAATATATATAACGTCGCTATATAGTGCGGTCATTTTCAATGCTTTTCATTATGACGTTACGTAGCATTGCATCTTGGCAAACAGTTTTTAGAAGTTGTCTCTTGCAGCTGCGTCAGAAAATGTCTGTATGCATGTGTGAACTTTGGTTGAAATATCATGTCGCATAAAAAGTTTACATAAATTATTTTCACTAAACATGCACTGTCAAAATAATGTTTTTGATTAACCCTTTCCCTCATACGACAATTCTGCCGCAGACGACTTTGAACATATTTTGTCAAAACATAGAAAATCTCCATAATTAAATGGATAACCTATGACAAAAAGTGGAAAACATTGTGGCAAAAGGAGAAATTGCATGTTTTGTGCAATTTCTTCTTTTGTCACTATGTTTTCGAAAAGCCGTCTGCTGCAGAGGCATCAGAAAGCATCTATATGAGGAAAAGGGTTAATGTGTAATCAATTTGGCCTTTTTTCAAACATGCATGCATTTCTTATTGCCTATTAAGCACTATAATATGCCTTAAATTTCGCAATAACAATTATCCATTGTTCACTTTCATAGAGAAATACCTGTTTTTGATTCAGAAGTTGACATTTGAAAATATTGTGGCAAAGTGAGAAATTGCACATAATCAGTGTTCCACTGATATTTTTTTTCTAGAGAGAATTTTTGGGGAGTTTTAGTCCAGCAATATTTTAGTAATTTCTTCTTATGCCACAATGTTATCATCTCTATTCATTAATAATTGTACTTTTATTCTTAGAGATTTACCTTTTATGATCGCCTAGCTGGCTTCATAGTAGTTGTCTGCTGCAGAGTTGTTTCATTTGGAAACAGATTAAAAACCAATACAATATTCTCCATTTGGAAACAGATTAAAAACCAATACAATATTCTCTATTTGGAAACAGATTAAAAACCAATACAATATTCTCTATTTGGAAACAGATTAAAAACCAATACAATATTCTCTATTTGGAAACAGATTAAAAGCCAATACAATATTCTTTATTTGGAAACAGATTAAAAACCAATACAATATTCTCTATTTGGAAACAGATAAAACACCTGCAATACAATATTCTCCATTTGGAAACAGATAAAACACCAATACAATATTCTCCATTTGGAAACAGATTAAAAACCAGTACAATATTCTCTATTTGGAAACAGATTAAAAACCAATACAATATTCTCTATTTGGAAACAGATTAAAAACCAATACAATATTCTTTATTTGGAAACAGATTAAAAACCAATACAATATTTTCTATTTGGAAACAGATAAAACACCAATACAATATTCTCCATTTTGGAAACAGATTAAAAACCAGTACAATATTCTCTATTTTGAAACAGATTAAAAACCAATAGAATATTCTTCATTTGGAAACAGATTAAAAACCAATACAATATTCTCCATTTGAAACATATCTAGAGAAAGAATACAGGTGATGATAGTTTAAATCCACTTCTTCCAATAGCTTCAAAGTGTCAAGTTTTTCCATTTCAAAGCCCTGCCAATAGGTTGTACAATAAATCTAGTTTTACCCTTCTCTGCTGATTATAACATCCAGACTAAAACTTGAGGTAAAATCATTGGGTATTTATAGAGATAAAAGTATAGTGAAAAAAGGAGAATCTGCTTGTGATCGAGCAATTTCTCCTTTTGCCACAAAATTTTCAAAAGACATCTGCTACAGATGCATATATAAAATTGTGTCGGGCATATATAATGGGCAAGGTGTAATTATCTGCAATCATACAGATTAGGGTAAGACTGATTTGAGGCGATTAAGAAGTCCATGTCAGTCAGTTTTTGATAGCTTTTGGCACATTACTTAACCCTATCCCACATACGACAATTCTGCAGCAGACGACTTTGAACATATTTTGTAAAAAAGTAGAAAATCTCTATAATTGAATTAACAAGAGAAAGTTGATGCAAGGCATCAATGTCGCCGGAAAAGACTGCATTGATTTATTTATGTATTCTTGACTTTCCTTAGTCTATTCAAACATTAGGAACGTTGTAATGAAAACATTTGCTTATAAATTTTATATTCATACATTAGGGTATCTATAAAAAATTAACGAAATGTGTACACATTTATCTGGCTTAAATTTAATTTTGCTGTTGTTACTTATTTAAATAATAGTATTCATTCATATAATTTCAATGTTTGTCAATCTTATTCGAATCACAAGGTAAATATCCTGGTATTGCTTTAAAGGGAGGTAATTTGAAGAAAACAAAAGTCTTCAAAAGGAGAAATATATCAGCATTACCGTCTACAGTTTAAATTGTTCTATTGTTTGTGGATTTAAAAATGTTCTTTTTTTCTTATTTCTACATGTACAACGAAATATTGCGGCTTCTCTTTGACGCTTTGCGTCAAACATTCCTACTTGTCTAAAATAAAATAATATCACTCGCTTTTTCATATCGAAATGCGCATGCGCGAAAATCGATGTTAAAGGTCACGAAACTACACAACAGAATAGGGTCTATTATATTTAGCTTAGAAACAGTTCCTACTTTAGATATTCATGGATTAACATTATTAAATGAATTCTACACAAATCAAGACATCTCTTTGAACATGAAAACAACATTTAGTAAGTTAAAATTGCTATTAAAAGGAGAATCCGAAATTGAGCTCAATGATGACACATAAGAGTCTGCATTAGGGGGTGTTGGTTCACGTCTTAAAGGGACCACTTTTGTCTTCGTAAATAAGACAAAAAACTTAATGCGAGTGAAATAAAAAAAACTGCAAACATTAAAAAATCGGAATATTTATTTCATTTTAGATGTGTCATTTATTAGTGTTCGTAAACAACCACAATTGTAATATGTTCAAATCATCTAGATTTGTTTCTTTCTAATAATAAGCCGCCCTCCCATGTTATTTCCGAAAACCTATTAAAAATAGAAGTCGCGGGCTTCTGCCCGGCGACTAATAACCTATGACTAAAAGTGGAAAACATTGTGGCAAAAGGAGAATTTGCACGTTTTGTGCAATTTCTTGTTTTGTCACTATGTTTTCAAAAAGCTGTCTGCTGCAGAGGCGTCAGAAAGCGTCTATATGAGGGAAAGGATTAACCTCGGAGCTCCTGATTAACCCTTTCCCACATACAGCAAATCTGCAGCAGATGACGTTGAAAACATCTAGGCAAAACGATGGAAAATCTCTATCAGGGTACATTCGAGAGTTGAAAACATCTAGACAAAAGGAGAAATATTGCTCGTTTTGATATATTTCTTATTTTGTCACAATGTTTTCAAAAGGGCATTTAGGAAAGGGTTAAATACCTCCTTTTCACACAGTTCACAATCACTGCACAGCTGTGTGTTATATCACATAAGAGCATTGGACTGTTGGAAGCATATTATGTCTTTCGAAATTGGGGCTACAAAAGTTCTTATTGGGTATCCCTTTACAGGGATTCAGATAACTTCATAATTATGCATAAGACAACTTTTAACCTTTTCCCACATATAGACGCTTTTTGAGGTCACGTTTGAAAACACTGACAAAACGAGAAATTGCTCAAAACAAGCAATTTCTCCTTTATATATAGCCACAAGGTTTTCAACTCTTTTAAATGATACAACAACCCTTATTTATGAAGATTGTTCACATTTTTGTCAATATATTTTCAAAGTCGTCTGCTGCAGATTTGTTGTATGTGAAAAAGGGTTAAACTTTAAAGCATTGTGGAAAAGGGAGAATTGGCTTAATATCAGCAGTTAATCTCATTGCTGCAATGTTTTCTACTCTTTACTTCCCCAAGAATTGTTTTCAAATAGGCCGATTTTTAATTCTTTTCCATTTTAACAGACTTGCAGAAGACAATTTTTGAAAACATTGTGGCAAAATGAGAAATTGCTCATTGGTTGGTTGTGCATGTAGTGGTAGAGCATCCACCTCGTGGAATGTTGCGAGTTCAAATTCCCAGCCAAGTCATACCAAAGTCTTTAGAAATTGTAGTAAAGGCTTTCCCTCCTTTGCGCTCAAGGCTTTGGGGTTAGCATTATGACTGACTCGCTGGTTTCAGGATAAATGGACCAGTAGTATTGTACTGGTAAATAACCCAGGACACGCCATGATGTAACTGAAAAATTGTTAATTGCAGTGTAAAACACCGATATACAACCATGCAAAACAAGAAATTTGCTATACTTAAAGCTGATATGTTTTCAATGTCATCTGCTGTAGATTTGATGTGATGTCAGTATGTGGGAAAGGGTTAAGATAATTAGTCGCCGGGCAGAAGCCCGCGACTTCTATTTTTAATAGCTTTTCGGAAATCACATGGGAGGGCGGCTTATTATTAGAAAGAAACAAATCTAGATGATTTGAACATATTACAATTGTGGTTGTTTACGAACACTAATAAATGACACATCTAAAATGAAATAAATATTCCGATTTTTTAATGTTTGCAGTTTTTTTTATTTCACTCGCATTTAAGTTTTTTGTCTTATTTACGAAGACAAACGTGGTCCCTTCAAGACGTGAACCAACACCGCCTAATGCAGACTCTTATGTGTCATCATTGAGGTCAATTTCGGATTCTCCTTTTAATAGCAATTTTAACTTACTAAATGTTGTTTTCATGTTCAAAGAGATGTCTTGATTTGTGTAGAATTCATTTAATAATGTTAATCCATGAATATCTAAAGTAGGAACTGTTTCTAAGCTAAATATAGACCCTATTCTGTTGTGTAGTTTCGTGACCTTTAACATCGATTTTCGCGCATGCGCATTTTGATATGAAAAAGCGAGTGATATTATTTTATTTTAGACAAGTACAAGACGAATGTTTGACGCAAAGCGTCAAAGAGAAGCCGCAATATTTCGTTGTACATGTAGAAATAAGAAAAAAAGAACATTTTTAAATCCACAAACAATAGAACAATTTAAACTGTAGACGGTAATGCTGATATATTTCTCCTTTTGAAGACTTTTGTTTTCTTCAAATTACCTCCCTTTAAAGCAATACCAGGATATTTACCTTGTGATTCGAATAAGATTGACAAACATTGAAATTATATGAATGAATACTATTATTTAAATAAGTAACAACAGCAAAATTAAATTTAAGCCAGATAAATGTGTACACATTTCGTTAATTTGTTATAGATACCCTAATGTATAGGTATGTTTATAAAATTTATAAGCAAATGTTTTCATTACTACGTTCCTAATGTTTGAATAGACTAAGGAAAGTCAAGAATACATAAATAAATCAATGCAGTCTTTTCCGGCGACATTGATGCCTTGCATCAACTTTCTCTTGTTAGTCGCCGGGCAGAAGCCCGCGACTTCTATTTTTAATAGCTTTTCGGAAATCACATGGGAGGGCGGCTTATTATTAGAAAGAAACAAATCTAGATGATTTGAACATATTACAATTGTGGTTGTTTACGAACACTAATAAATGACACATCTAAAATGAAATAAATATTCCGATTTTTTAATGTTTGCAGTTTTTTTTATTTCACTCGCATTTAAGTTTTTTGTCTTATTTACGAAGACAAAAGTGGTCCCTTCAAGACGTGAACCAACACCCCCTAGTGCAGACTCTTATGTGTCATCATTGAGGTCAATTTCGGATTCTCCTTTTAATAGCAATTTTAACTTACTAAATGTTGTTTTCATGTTCAAAGAGATGTCTTGATTTGTGTAGAATTCATTTAATAATGTTAATCCATGAATATCTAAAGTAGGAACTGTTTCTAAGCTAAATATAGACCCTATTCTGTTGTGTAGGTTCGTGACCTTTAACATCGATTTTCGCGCATGCGCATTTCGATATGAAAAAGCGAGTGATATTATTTTATTTTAGACAAGTACAAGACGAATGTTTGACGCAAAGCGTCAAAGAGAAGCCGCAATATTTCGTTGTACATGTAGAAATAAGAAAAAAAGAACATTTTTAAATCCACAAACAATAGAACAATTTAAACTGTAGACGGTAATGCTGATATATTTCTCCTTTTGAAGACTTTTGTTTTCTTCAAATTACCTCCCTTTAAAGCAATACCAGGATATTTACCTTGTGATTCGAATAAGATTGACAAACATTGAAATTATATGAATGAATACTATTATTTAAATAAGTAACAACAGCAAAATTAAATTTAAGCCAAGGTAAATGTGTACACATTTCGTTAATTTTTTATAGATACCCTAATGTAGGTATGAATATAAAATTTATAAGTAAATGTTTTCATTTCAACGTTCCTAATGTTTGAATAAACTAAGGAAAGTCAAGAATACATAAATAAATCAATGCAGTCTTTTCCGGCGACATTGATGCCTTGCATCAACTTTCTCTTGTCATTACTAATATCACATAGATAATTTATAGCTGCAGTGATCTGTAATGAAAATCTAATTATAGCCTTTGGCATTGTTTTATTATATACTTCATGCAAGATATTGTCAAATTAGGCATTACATAAAGTCTTGCTTGCTTCATTCATAGAAATGTGCACATGCTCTATTGGTGACCTGTGACCACCCTTTAACCCTTTCCCTCATACGAGAATTCTGCAGCAGATTTCTTTAAACGTATTTTGTCAAAAAATAGAAAATCTCTATAATTGAATGGATAACCTATGACTAAAAGTGGAAAACATTGTGGCAAAAGGAGAAATTGCACGTTTTGTGCAATTTCTTCTTTTGTCACTATGTTTGCAGAAATTAGCCGTCTGCTGCAGGGGCGTCAGAAAGTGTCTATATGAGGGAAAGGGTTAACACAATCAAACACATATGAATCTATACTGCTGTACAGACGAATCTTAAAACCTTGTAGGGCTAAAGAGCAAATCCAGAGTCAGATCAGACTGCAAACATGTGCAGACTGATCTGTATGTACACTTGGTGCAAGAGCCTAATGGTTGGTTTTCAGAGATCACAGCTCAAATATCATGTTCACATAAAAAACTACACACAATTTGATTAAGTACTTGACCTATGCTCTCAGACACTATTGAATATTTATCTAAAGTACATAAATGTTCAACTTTTAACAAGATTACCATTCCCTATTAATCCCTTCATAATCCTACTTACATTAATTCCTTTTGGCTTAAATACGTTTTCAACAAGTTCAGGTCCTTAAATGCGATTTATACGATGTGATAACACGAGCAATTTCTCCCTTTGTCACACTGTTTTTAACTTTTTTTCAGTAATTATACCATCATTCATAGAGATTTTCCGTATTTTTGCCTACAATTTGTCAAAGTTGTCTGCTTCAGATTTGTTGTATGTTGGAAAGGGTCAAAAGAATTAACTGGAAGTATATTTTGAAACAAGAGTTAAAAATATTATGGGAAAAGGATCATGATGGTCTAGAATGTGTTACCTACCTGCTTGTGATACTTTTTGGACTTGACTAGTATTTCAGAACTCTAAAGGATGCCATGGCATGTAAAATCTGCCAATATTTAAGTACATTATTTAGAAAAAAAGTTTGGGAAAAGAAGTTATTGCTTATCATGAATAATGTTTTTGCTGCCTACATTCAATGTGAATAAAAGGATCTGCTGCAGAGGCATCAAAAGTGGTTTCCAGTAGGGGAAGAATAAGTAATTTCCAAACTTTGATGTACATACCTTTGACTTAGCTGTAGTATTAGCAGGTTTTCAGTCTTCTGCTGTTTGAATGTGAAAGATAGTTGGTGCACTGTGTTAAGGGCCTGTCACACCTAGCCGATTTGGCTTGCCGGAGCTAAACCGGAGCACAAATTTAGTGATTTTCGGGGATCGGTACTAGTTCGGCAGCACAACAGTATCACATCGCTAAGAACAGTCTAGTACATCGTCAGGACATCGGCGAGAAAATTAACAACGGCAGGCGACAGTATAAATTTTTGAACATGCTCAAAAGTTTCTGCCCTTGTGCTGCCGGAGCGAGCAAAGGAATTACGACAGCTGTACTCTGGTATGGCTTTGTTAATGTCGGTAGAGCACAGGAAGCGCCCCCGTAATAGATCGGCAGCTCTCAGGTGGCATGTGTACTGTAATTGTACATGTGATACCGTAGTCCTGCCGATGTACTAACGATGTACTAACGATGTACTAACGATGTACTACCGTTCTTAGCAATGTGATACAGCACTACATCGGTATTGCTATAGCCAATTGTGATTTTTCAAGTGCTTTTTCGCCGGAGCTCCGTCGATTTTCTCGCCGTTGTTAATTGAGTGCTCCGTTTTGACCCGGCAAGGTACATCAGTAGTGTGTGACAGAGCCTTTAGATAGAATATCAGCCCAGGTCCCAGGTTTGATTCCAATGATGAATGAGATTTTACATGCAAACAGCTCGTACTTGAAATATCTCCATTAAGCTGACATGTAGCATGATTAATATAAGCTAAAAGCTTGTAATGCAAGCAGTATAAAATAAATAAGTTCCGACTAAATAGCATCTGTTTTAAGAAAAGTCAATTAACATGCCTGCCACTGTGATATAACTGAAATGCAGTTAAAAGTGGTTTTAAAACCACAGTAATAAACCAATTCATTTTCAAAAGATACCCAATTGTCTAGAGGTATATGGTTCAGTGTCAACTAGATTTACAAGTGGTAACTAACTTATGCCCAATTTACAAATGAACAACAGAGTTATTGGTATTGTAAGATAAAAAAGTATAGGAACGTTTTGTGTTATAAAAGCGACTTTTGACACCTGTAAATGTTACAGAGACTGTCCATTGCATTCAATAACCAGTGTGAGTTGTTTCTTTCTGTTTATGGAATACGCCGTGGTCGAGTCTGACAGGTTTGCGTCAGGGATTTGAAACTGGGCGTCCCGGGTTAGATCCTCAGTCATCAAATGACACTCATGATGGAGTGCCCTAGGACAAGGCACATGTTTTAACATGTTATACTTGTTTGTTTATCCAGGGATCATGAATAAGTGAACTGTCGCCGTGATATAACTGAAATAATGTTGAAAGTGGCGTAAAACCCAATGTAAAATAAAAATATTTCTGTTTATAAAGATTTAATTAATTTTTTTTTGGCACTGATTTATGAAGAATTAAACCCTTTCCCACTTGTAGATGCATTTTGACACATCTGCAGCAGATGCCTTTGGAAACACTGTCGCAAAAGGAGTAAGTGCTAATCCTCTATATTAAAGAAGGACATTCGGAATATAAAGGTAGGGTAAAGCGTGTACGTGAATATCATATTTTGTGTGTCAAAAACCTTTGACTTCAAAAGACAGTAAGAATATTTTTATTATAATAGATAGTAAAAGTGACAGTTTTTGTCTGCCTGTGTTTTTGTCATTAATTTCATGCTTGAGGAGCTACAAATAAAACCAACAGACAGTAGAATATTGAAACCATTTGGCCATCTTTGATTTTGAATAGAAAAGGTAATGATCTTGTCATTTACTGGACATTTTGCTAACGGAGCAAGATTTATTGTCAATTAGTCCATGTGTATACGCTGAACTATAATTAAAATTGTATCGGTAGGCCTTTATTAACCCTTTTCCTCATCTTGACGCTTTCTCACGCCTCTGCATCAGACGACTTTTGAAAACGAGCAATTTCTCCTTTTGTCACAATGTTTTCATCTCTTTTCAATAAGTATGTCTTGATTTAGGCAGATTTTCCATCATTTTGCCAAGATGTTTTCAAAGTTAACTGCTGCAGATTTGTTGTATGTGGGAAAGGGTTAACTTGCTATGGGCTGTGTATGCATCAGAATCTTGATTTGATGGTATAATTATGCTGTTAAGGCCGATCAAAAAGTTCACAACCTGATACAGATACGAACAGCTTGGAAAATAGTAAGTGCATACTATGAGCCAGTGAATGAGAAAAAGGAACAAGTTGGCATTTCTGCACAGTGCAGGCTGAGATCAGCATTTATATCTCAAGGGGTTGGCGTGAAACGGTTGTAACTAAAATTGGTATTTGTTTTAACAAGGTTAATCACCTCGCCATAAAGTCTATATAAGCGTTAACTCATTTTTCTTGGTAAACAATGGAAATTTAGGTGCCATTGCTTGTTCTGTGCAATGGCACCTAAATTTCCATTGTTTACAAAAGGTTCAAAATTGCCCCTAAACCAGGGTTTTCAAAATAGGTTTATAGTTACAACCGTTTCATGCCAAGCCCTCAAATTCTGTTCCTTAATTCTTATTAGTCGCCGGGCAGAAGCCCGCGACTTCTATTTTTAATAGCTTTTCGGAAATCACATGGGAGGGCGGCTTATTATTAGAAAGAAACAAATCTAGATGATTTGAACATATTACAATTGTGGTTGTTTACGAACACTAATAAATGACACATCTAAAATGAAATAAATATTCCGATTTTTTAATGTTTGCAGTTTTTTTTATTTCACTCGCATTTAAGTTTTTTGTCTTATTTACGAAGACAAAAGTGGTCCCTTCAAGACGTGAACCAACACCCCCTAATGCAGACTCTTATGTGTCATCATTGAGGTCAATTTCGGATTCTCCTTTTAATAGCAATTTTAACTTACTAAATGTTGTTTCATGTTCAAAGAGATGTCTTGATTTGTGTAGAATTCATTTAATAATGTTAATCCATGAATATCTAAAGTAGGAACTGTTTCTAAGCTAAATATAGACCCTATTCTGTTGTGTAGTTTCGTGACCTTTATAATCGATTTTCGCGCATGCGCATTTCGATATGAAAAAGCGAGTGATATTATTTTATTTTAGACAAGTACAAGACGAATGTTTGACGCAAAGCGTCAAAGAGAAGCCGCAATATTTCGTTGTACATGTAGAAATAAGAAAAAAAGAACATTTTTAAATCCACAAACAATAGAACAATTTAAACTGTAGACGGTAATGCTGATATATTTCTCCTTTTGAAGACTTTTGTTTTCTTCAAATTACCTCCCTTTAAAGCAATATTAGGATATTTACCTTGTTATTTGAATAAGATTGACAAACATTGAAATTATATGAATGAATACTTTTATTTAAATAAGTAACAACAGCAAAATTAAATTAAAGCCAGATAAATGTGTACACATTTCGTTAATTTGTTATAGATACCCTAATGTATAGATATGAATATAAACTTTATAAGCAAATGTTTTCATTTCAACGTTTCTAATGTTTGAATAGACTAAGGAAAGTCAAGAATACATAAATAAATCAATGCAGTCTTTTCCGGCGACATTGATGCCTTGCATCAACTTTCTCTTGTTAGTATATAAAATACAAGTTGACAAGACTCAAGCTGTATTCAAGCTAATATGTTAATAGACTATGTGAACAGTTTAGACCTAGATAATGCGGATGTACAATCTGATCTGGATCTTAATGTCTCACACAGGCCCACTTGTACCTTTTTCCCATACGGAAAACATTGTGGCAAAAGGAGAAATTGCACGTTTTGTGCAATTTCTTCTTTTGTCACTATGTTTTCAAAAAACACTGGTTCATGTATATACTTCTTACAGTGTGCCAGTTATCACCCTTTCCCACTTACAACAAATCTGCAGACTTTGAAATCATCCAGGTAAAAAATCTATATGTTCACTGAAAATATTGATCTACATGAAAAAGGTTTAAAAACATATTTGACACAGTTTCTTATTCATATATTATCAAAAACATCCATTACCACTTTCTAACTTACAGACAATTTTGACGCATCTACAGCATAACACTAATAAAGGGACAAGGAACAAACAAATAGATTTTATCTAAAGGGTAGGGGATTAGGGACTATAGTTTGATCCCTCGGATGTGGCGGTCATGGTGAAGTGCCCTTGGGTAAGGCACATTTCCAAGCCTTATAGTACTGGTTTGTTTACCCAGATATCATGTATAATTTAAGTGAACTGTCGCCGTGACATAACTTAAATATTGTTGAAACATAAATCCAAATGAAATAATAAGTTTGATGACAGTAACAAAGACCTTGGCAGGTTCTGATGACTGCATAATTCTGTGGTTAACCCTTTCCCACATACAACAAATTTGCAGCAGACGACTTTGAAAAACATCTCAACAATAATATGGAAAATGATATGCCTTAAATGTTTAGACACACTTATTGAATAGAGTTGAAAACATTGTGTTAAAAGGAATAATTGCTTGTTTTGAGCAATTTCTTCTGTTTCAAAAGTCGTCTGCTACAGAGGCATCAGAAAGCGTGTGCAGGTGGGAAAGGGTTAAAATGTCATTGTGGTTTTCCGCTACAATTTACTGAATCATATCCAGAGTCGAAGATAATGGGTATTGACTCTTTCCCACTTATAGATGCATTTTGACGCATCTGCTGCATATGTATATATATGACTTTTGAAAACATCGTGACTAATAATATAGAAGAAGTTGTTCATAATGAGCAATTTCTCCTTTTGTCACAATGTTTTCAACTCTATTCAATAATTATGCATTCATTTATTGAGATTTTATCTGTGTTTTTGCCATGATGTTTTAAAAGTGGTCTGCTGCAGATTTGTTGTATGTGGGAAAGGGTTAATATTCTTTTTCCTTACCTGCTTGCAGACGCATTTTGTTGCATCTGCAGCAGACAACTTTTGAAAACATTGTTGCTTAAAATGAAAATGCTCATTCTGAGCAAGTTCTCCTTTAGCTACTATGTGCCCAAATGTATTTAATAATTGTATACCTATACCCTCAATCCAGGGGTTGTGAGTTTGAATCCCTGTTTGGCCAAAGAGGTTTGACAAAAGTCAATGTGACAAGTGTCGATCGTCTTCCACCAATCAGCTAACAGTCTACGTGGAAAAGCAGCCAGTTGATTAGAAAGACTGTTATGTGGCAAACTGGTATGAGAATACCAGGAAATATTTGAGTAGGTGCAGTCTCTCTGCCGTGATATGACTATTTGGTAAGCTATTATTATAACCCAGTTGTCATCATATGACTTGACCTTTCAAAATCAACATTTTACCTGTGGCATGATTGAAGGTTATACAGTTGAATTGAAGCACACCGAAATGAAAGTAATGTGTTGACCTTGAAGCTATTATGTCAATAACAAGGTCAATTGTGCAGAGTAATCAAGCAGAAGAAAAGGTTAATTGAAATTTGTCCACCATAATCACATAACACTTTCCTACATATAGCCTTTTCTGACGCCTCACCAACAGACGACTTCTGAAAACATTCTGACATATGGAAAAATTGACAAAAGATGAAATTGCTCAAAACAAGCAATTTTTCCTTTTGCCACAATGTTTTCAATTCTATTCAATGAGTATTATCTTTCATTCAATATAATTTTATATAGATGTTTTAAAAGTCGTCTGCTGCAGATTTGTGGTATGTGGGAAAGGGTTAAACTTTGTTTACCCTTTCTCTATTACAAATGGCATTAGATGCTTTGCAGCAGACCGATTTTGAAAACATTTTGGGAAATACTGATAAATTGCGTCAGAAATTCCCTTAATGTTTTCAAACTTGTATCCAGATGATTCATCAAATATTCTTGATATTAAATGTCTGTTTTTCGAAGTTGCGGTATTGTGATACCCTTGGTGTCGTCACAAAACTTTAACCTTACCTCATAACTCAAAGATGTTCATTATTTTCTAATGAAACTAAATAGTATACAATGTCATGTTCCTTAGTCTACGCATGCCTATTCCATGTCACATAACTCCGGCTTTAATATTAATTCAGTAATGCCCCTACCCGTACGAAGATTTTAACAGGATTCCAGCAGGACCCTGGTAGGAATGTACCAGGAATCTAGCAGGAATCAATTTTTCCTGCAGGAATGTAACCGTACATGGAAAAAACCTAATTTCCTACAGGGAAAATTTGTTCATACTGGAAAAGTTTCCTGCTATAGTAACAGGAATCCCTTTACTGTAGCTGGAATATTGGTGAAATTCATATTCCTACTAGGAATAATTCATCTTATAATATTTAAAATCTCCAGTTAATGAAACTTTGGCAGGATTTCTAGAACTTATACTTTTTCATAGCAGGAATTTTATACTTTAACATTTTACTAACTTGGATTCTGAAACTTAGAAAATATGCAAAAGAAAATCTAAAACTTTAATAAAAAAAAATGGTATACAATCCTTAGTTCCCCACTGGGGTATTCAAGATCAGTAGGTACAATCCTAAATGAAAAAGCCATTGAAATTTAAATAGCAATTTCTCCTTTCCTCACAATATTTTTAAAATGTGTTTGCTGTAGATGCATAGAAATGCCTCTACAAATTGGTAAGGGTCAACTTATTTACCCGGGAAAACTTAGCAGCTAACCTATTTTTAACCTACACAAATGAGTCATGTCATACAAAAATGACATTTGGTCTCTGCAACCAGCCGATATTCATATAACTTGATAAACCTGCCCAGTCTGCTTCTAAGGGTCTCTAGTCACACACACACAGCTTTAACTACACAGGGGGAAAACAATGACTTAATGTAAAACTTGACATAGAAGTATTAACTGTGATCATAGTTCATTGATATATAATGTGGGTTTTCATATGACGTGGCTCAATCTCTCCCCAGCATTTTAAACAAAGGTCGGCGACTTAATTATGACGCAATAGGTCACGTGAATGTTAGACAGGCAGGATTTATGTAAAAGTAAGTTGGACTTTCCCAAAGCATTTATATTCTGATCAGTCCAAATTAATGAATTGGTGACAATTGTTATTAACTAGATTTAAAAAATGCTTCAAAAGTGTTACATATCTTCACCTCTGTGCAAATTTGACCAGATTTTTATAGATTCTTCAAACAAACAACTAGACACCATTTAAAAACATTGTGAGAAGAGGTGAAACACTTACCTTTCGAGTGTATTCAAACATCGTATATATATTTGGGATTTACGGTGACTATCAAGAGGAGTTGTTTTTTGTTAGTTTTTCTTTCAGCTAACAAGCTTTTGAAAACATTGTAATAAAAAGGAGAAACCAAGTAATTTCTGAGTCGATTCATAAACCATGTATACATATCTCTACTATCAAACATTTGTTTTAAGTTTTACTTTCAGCTAACCAACTTTTAATTTTGAAACATTGTTGGAAAGGGAAAAACACATTACGTCTGATGAATGCGTCTGCAAGTGAAAAAGAGTTAATTTAAGTGTGCAAATGGATATTAAGTGTGAAGTTATTTATACAGTGTCTCTTAAGTAATTTAATTATCTAAGGAAAATCTGGAATAAACTCATATTTATCAACCACTCCCATCGACGGTCTGTAATATTTTTAATTGATTTATGTTTAAAGTCTTAAAACTTTTCTGCATATTTGTTACTTTCGACAAGTCACTTTTGTTATGCATTGATCTTGTTACGTCATGAATGGCATGTGGTATGACGTCATTAAAAAAGTCTATCGGCGTTTGGAAAATTGTTTAAATCAAGATGGCGGCCTTTTTCAACACATGCTGTTTTCACAGAATATATGCGATATCGGCGATAGTTTGCATCTATTTCTGTTTAGTTGATGGATTAAGTGTTCTGGAATATTCGTAAGTAAATTATTTTACTTTTATTTTGCATTATTTCATTTGTATTGCAATCAAAATGCTGTTACGAAGATCTCTCACCCTTTCTCTGTCCCACAATATTTAGATCAACAGAAATATTTTAAAGCATTTATTTGATCATATATCATTGGAAAATATTTACTTGCGTACAGCGACGGACCACCTTAGAATGATTAATGGGTTTTTGTATAACCCTTTCTGGGATTCAACACAGGAGATCAAAAACAAATTGTTTCCATAAATCTTTACTGGAGCAGTGTGCACAAATTCAAGACCATTGTTTCATTTACACATTTGTATCAATGAGTCCTTTGATGTGTTCTCCCAAAATAATGAGTCCTACTAAATTACTGTTGTTTTTTCACATTTTAATTAGTCTATGACTCGGCAGAAAAATTAAACATTCAAGACACATTCCCATGTTTAGAAATATTTGTCTGAACCAGCAATTTAAATTAATACTTGAATGTATACTTTTCAGTTGAAGCAGCTAGGCAAGAAAAATTTGGAAAGCATTCTAGCTTTGAAAATTGACCAACCAAGGACATTACCTGTGACGTGTTCCAGATGAACTATTGACAACATGGTGATTTATATAAATTTATAATGGTGATACTGACCTGTCGTCTTAGATGATTGATTGATTTGGGTTTAACGCCATTTTCAACAATTGTTCAGTCACATCACGGCGGCCTACTCATGTATTACCTTGCTTTCGCATAGGATGATTGATTGATTTGGGTTTAACACCATTTTCAACAATTGTTCACATCACGGCGGCCTACTCATGTATTACCTTGCTTCGCATACCAGTACTCAACACAACATACTTTCTAAGCAGCTGGCTGCTTTTCCACATAGACTGTAATCCCATTGATGAATACCCGGTTGCGGCGACATTCTTTCGGGCGATGTTTTCCATTGCCTCTCACCTCTGATCTATGTGAGAAAGTAGTCCGTGGCTTCGAAAGAATGTTGTGTAAGTACTGGTGTGGGAAAGCCAGGAAAACATGGGTAGGTGCACAGACCGCCGTGATATGACCAAAGCTGTTGAAAGCGGCGTTAAACTCCAAACAAACAAACCATTGATGAATGACGCATGTCAAAGTGACTTTTTCAAACGTCAGAAAGAATGTAGGCCGAGCTGGGATTCGAACTCTCAACCCCTGGATGAGGTCTAGGTCCGCACATTTTTCATACAGACCTCGTCAAATTAATGAAGAAAATAACCGTTCTTGAGAATATTCTAAGACTTGAACTCAAAAATGCAATATTTAACGATGAATATTAAGTAAAGTATTTGAGATTAATTTGCAAACTTACTTTATATTAGATATTTGCCTTTAAATGAACGTCCATGAAAATTGAAGCTGGTTTATCAGAATGCAAACTTGAGAACAATCTCAAAAATGGTTGCTGGATTCGAGATATTGAGTATTTTCATTAATGTTTTGTAAAAGAAAGATGACTGGCACTGCATATAACTAGGCAGACATGATCAAATAGAGGAAAGGTAGCTGTGTAAACGAAAGTAAAATTATTGAATAAAGTTGAAAACAGATAATAGTGGCAAAAAGAAAAATTGCTCATATTGTATTTAAAAGTCATCTGCTGCAGAGGTGTCAGAAACCGTCTGTATGGGTAAAGAAGCCTTCAAGGGTTCATTTATTATAATTTTCTATCTTTTACTTTCATTTGAATAGCTCCATACACAACAACTTAAAAGAGCCCCTTATAGAGGATGGTCCAGTCATCACCAAACTGAAACAAACTTTAACCATTTCCTCATAGTTGACGACTGATGATTTGACCACCAGACTCTACAAGACTCTGCTTAGTGATACCCATCAGTGCTTTGTTCATGCACAATCAAATGGATTAATTCTTTAAGTTAAACTATGTTTCCAGATCACCCTTTGTTTTTAAGTGGCAACATTCTTAAATATTCCTGAGTTGTTTGTGAACAATTTTTCAACCTACTTCTTGAATTGTGAATGCTTGTGTTTGTTTTAGAATTTAAAGTTGACACTTTCCCTCATACAAGGGATCTGCAACAGCTGACTTTGAACATGTCCTGGCAAAATGAGTTGTTATGGAAAATCTCAATAAACTAAAGCGGTTTTTTTAATTGAGTTGAAAACATTGTGGCAAAAGGAGTAATTGCTCATTATAGATGAGAATTTTCTTCTTTTTCCACAATGTTTTCTAAAAGCGTCTGTATGCGCAAAAGGATAAAAAAAATTGTTCTGATATATATGTTAATTACCATCAAATAAATCAATGATGCATTATCAGCATCTCTTGATTAAACATTTACAGTTATTATTTATTCTAGTAAAAATTTGATTTGGATTCCTGGTAGGATTTTGTTCTAGGAATCCTGTTGGGTATTTGAACCTAAAATAGTGGTCTAGTCCACTCTCTTTAATAATTTTACTTATAGATTTTCCGTATTTTGTGACTAATTAAGGACCATCTTGGCCCTCTTGCTTCTTATTAGCTCGCCTGTCACGTAGTGACAAGGTGAGTTTTTGTGATCGCCCGTCGTCTGTCCACAATTTCTTGTGAACACGATAAATTCTTCATTTATTATCTAATGTTTACCAAAATTATACAGTAGCTAGATACACCATGGGAGCTCAGTTCCTTTCAAAACCCAGCCAGATCCATCCATGCATGACTGGATTATGGCCCTTTAAAATTGGCAAAATTGTTCAAATTGACCTTGTGAACACGATAAGAACTTGATTTATTATTCGATGTTTACCAAACTTATTCAGTAGCTAGATAAACATGGGAGCTTGGTTCCTATTGAAAACCAGCCAGATCCGTCCATGCATGACAGGAAGATGGCCCTTTAAAATTGGCAAAATTGCTATAATTGACCTTATGAACAAAATAAAGTAATCATTTATTATCCGATGTTTACCAAACTTATACAGTAGCTAGATATACATGAGAGCTTGGTACCTTTTGAAAACCAGCCAGATCAGTCCATGCATGACGGGATTATGGCCCTTTAAAATTGGCAAAATTGCTATAATTGATAATTTATTATCTGATGTTTACCAAACTTATACAGTAGCTAGATATACATGAGAGCTCGGTTCCTTTTGAAATCGGCCAGAGGCGTCTATGCATGACTGAATTATGGCCCTTTATTAAAATTGGCAAAATTGCTATAATTGACCTTGTGAACAAGATAGTCATTATTTATTATCCGATGTTTACCAAACTTATACAGCAGCTAGATATACATGAGAGCGCACTTTTTTTTTAAATCAGCCAGATCCGTAGATGCATCACTGAATTATGGCCATTTAAAATTGTCAAAATTGTTATAATCGACTGTGAACACGATAAAAACTTCATTTATTTGTCATTTGTCCTTTACATTGATTTATAAACATGTGACCATGACCTAAAAGTGATCTTTTACAATTAAATAACATCATTGTCTTTGGATGACCTTCACCATGACTTTTTGACCTTCTTGTCTAAACATTAGTAACCGTACATATAAGCACTGTTAAGTCTCATAAAAGGTTGAACCTGGATTCCTTTGATTCTTTGTACGATTTTTGTACCAGGAAACGATTCCTTGTAGGAATTTTGTACCAGGAAACCTGATAGGAAGTTTTAACCTATTTAAGTATCAAAAATCTTTTTGGATTTTGTAATGAGATTCCTTGTAGGATTTTTTCTATATTCCTTGTAGGATTTGTTCTATATTCCTTGTAGGATTTTGTAACTGGATTCCTTGTAGGTATTTAATCCAACTAGAAATCAAGAGTTTTGAAATATGCAAATGAGGTTTGATTTCCTGCTACTAGGATTCCTGGTAGGAAAAAAGTAGAAGGAATCCAGCAGGAAAATGGCCCGAAATATGTAAATGAGGACAAAATCCCTGCAAGGATTTTTTATCAAATATTCCTACAGGATTCCTGTTAATCTAATTAACATATTTCGCTCCATTTTCCTGCTGGTTTCCTTGTAGGATTTAGAGCGATATTCCTGTATGAATCCTGTTATATTACGCCTGGACTGTTTCGTACGGGTATTCAACTTAGAAAAATGCAGACAAGTGTTGGCGTTCGCTTGTGGCGCTCTTGTTTGCCTTCTGTTATGATTCTTAAATAATTTGATTCTGAACACGTCACATCTGGTTATTGCTCGACCAACAAGAAATATCATCCATAGAGAGCTATAATTGGTGTGATTCACAAGACTTTAAATCTGGTAGTGGTAACTTTCCACCTTGGAACTCAGGATTGCGGGAACAGTTACGACTGATGTTGAAAGAATATATGGAAAACACAGTAATTTTTTCAACGCCATTCAAACAAAACAAAAATTGGACATCTTCAAAGCAGTAGACTAGAAATATAATATCTGAAAAAAACGAGTTAGTAATCAATTCACTTCCTCTAGAGTTATCAATTTTTGTTGTGTAGGACATATTTTCTTTATCAATCATAAGTGTCCCAAGTTTTCCCATAGAATGGGATTATTGGGTTTGGGCCTTACAACTTCAAAGAGCCCAGTTTAACCTTATCATGATAGGATTACTCACTTTAACCCTTTTCCCACTTACAACAAATCCGCGGCAGACTTCTTTTGAATCATCTAGTGAATAATATTATATGGAAAATTTGTTTTGTTGGATAGAGTTGGAAACACTGTGGCAAATGCAGTGAGTGCTCATTTTTGAGGACTTTGTCCTCTTGCCACAATGTTTGCAAACGCAATCTGCAGTTACCTGCATCAAAAAACATCTGCATTTAGGAAAGCATTAATACCATTTCAACAAGTTTTACTCTGTCTTTATCCTCTGTGAATACATATTTAATTGTAGCAGTCACATGGCTTACTTAGATGTTTCTATATATACTGACCTTGTGCCATTGCAATTAACACAGACAACAAACTTAAGCCCTTATCTCACATTCACGAATCTGAACATGAATGAACACAATTTAACGTTTTTCCTTAAATTGTGTTAGAACGTATGAAGGTCGCACACTCATTCGAGTTCATTTGTGTTAAGTCGTGGTCATTCACGTGCGGTCGTATGGACGTCGCAGCTCGGCTTAAATTGTGTTATAAATTTATAACACGATTTAAGCCGAGCTGAAAGGTTGTGTTGGGAGCGTGGGAAGAAACTCATACGACCTTCATATGTTTTAACACGATTCAACACAACTTTCATACGACTCCCATACGCCTGAACACGAAATCCATACGTTTGTCATCATACGACCGGAAGAGCCCATCACGTGACTGGGTGAGAATGTGGAAAACCCCTTAAAGTGAAAGCTCATTCTACAGCCATGCCAAACCTCAGGTGGCCGAAATGGAAGCTCCTCCAAGCAAAACCTTCGAAAGGGAAATATCCTTCACCACCAACCATGGATGAACATCCACCCGGTGGCCGGGGACAAGATGAGCCAGCTGAAACCTCTGATACTAATGGTCGAACCCAGAATCTCTTCCTGTTCCTCACTCTGCGACGACTACGCTGCCTCCTACCCCTCACCATCAAAGCCATAGCTACCGGAAGTACTTCCTCCTTCTCCAAAGCTGCTTCATGCGGGTCTTGTTCGTTGTTGAACATGGTGAAGACTGACACAGAAATGCTGTTGCAATGCAGATTATATACTACATGACCCACGTGACCAAAATAAACAAATATTTGTTGTATGAAGGTCTTGCTCAGTCGCATATGGAGATCGTGTTTATTTTTGTATAGTCATATGGACATCGTAATGATTCATGTTTAATTGTATGGCAGTCATGTTGATTCGTGCTAAGTTGTATAGGCGTCGTATGACAGTTGTGTTTGGTCGTATTGGGGTCGTGTTAAATGAGGTTTAATCGTGTTGTATCGTATGAATATCTTATGATGGTCGTGTTTGGTTAAGAAATTTGCATAAACCACAAGGTCAAGCACGAATCAACACGATTTTTCAACTTTTCTTATACCGTGTCACAGTCACTATGATGATGATGATGATGATGATAATGGCTGACTTAATGTTTCGATGTAAACTGACCTTGTTATGGATTCATCTTGTGACATTGCAATTAACACTGACTTAAACCTTAAACAGATCTAGATCGCGAAACAAAGAGAAAGCATTTATGTCACTGAACACATTTAAATCTGAAACATCCATTAATTTTTATATCAAAAATACATTACCAGTCATTTAATACCTGATATATCATCTCTATACACCTTAATTATCCAAAAAAACGCCCACGTTAGCATATCCCTCACGTATCCGTGACATACACGGCCGCCCGGAAGTACAGGCGCGCACGTGAGCGGGTAGTCACTTTTCATTTTTGGATTCACCGGAGTAGTCGATAAGAAAAATTTATATTATTATTTCTTCTTCCAATTAACTCTTTTGTTTTATAAGGCCCTGCCTTATAATCATTTAATTGTCCAAAGATATTTTGTCTACATTAACGTCACAGCCGTAAATTATTTACTTTATTGCTGTATTTATTGTTTTGTAGCAGACGATACGCTGAGAAGCACGTGGATTACCCCACCCGCTAATTTCAGTTACCGTCTTCGGGTGCGGAAGTCTTGCTGTTTTCAATACTTTTTCCCTACCCTGTTAGCGATAGTACATTAACTATTGCTGTATGAATTATTGACTGTTCTATTCAATATTTGTGAAAAAATTTTGAAACAAAATTTATTTCATTATACGTGTCCAAACTACCGGTGTCACCGTGGTGTGGATATATTAAAACGGATTATAAACGGATTATATACGGATTATTTACTGTTTGGTGAGTATTTTGAATTATGTCAATGTCAATTACTGGTGAAGGGATGCGGAGCCCATGTGGTCATGCTGTGCACCTATGGGATTCGCATCCGACCTGCGTTGTGTGCACCAAATGCACACAGGCTTCACCTTGCGAGTACTGCTCGACATGGCCTATTTCCATTTGGAAAAAGGTCGTGCGGAGTAAGACTCGTAAAAGCAGGAAGATAAAGAAGACCCCTAAGAGGGTGCCTTTATCTTCATCGAGTGAGGCAGAGTTCGAGGGGTTCTCCCAACCGGACTCTGCAACGGTGTTGAGCGAGTCGAAGGGCAATGCTGAGCCTTCTTCTCCGCTCAACACAGCCGTTTTTCCGCGCGCTGAGGAAATTCGGATGGTAGCTTTGGGTGAGAGTTGCTCCGTCGGGAAACTTCAGAAACCGTACGGAAACAGCGGGGAAAATGCTCAGCTGGATCATTTAACCGCTGAACCTCACCATCTGTCGCCTGGTGTCAGGGCTGGGCCTTCGAAAGAAGGAGTGCCTTTGGTAGCTTTCCGGGAAACCGCAGGTTGTACCAATCCGACACCATACTCTGGGCTACAGCGGTCTTCGGACAGCTGCAGAGTACCGGTTACTTACGTCGGGGGACGTAGTGTTCCGGAGACTTTGTATAGTGCAGCTTCACTCCTGCCTATGCATAGTCAACCTGGGTTTTGTTGGGCTGAGCAACAAAACCCAAATACCGAGGCACGTCAGGTCACCGGGCAACCGGAGAGGAGTCATTCGTTAATGACGCGACCTTTCACCAGTCAGTCCGGGTTGGACTGGACTGGGCCAGTCAGTCACGTTGCCATGACTAGACCAGGTAGTCGCTCACGTATCTGTGATGCGACAGGGCAAAGGTCCGATTGCAAGGACCCAGCCAGGCAAAAGGTTGATCGTTTAGCACCGATTCATCCTGGCAGTCAGACTATCTTAATTGATTCGACGACTAGCCAAAATCGCGCGCATGGAGACATGCCGCATCAGGTCAGTAGCCCATTTCGTTATGGTGCTACGGGCCAATCGGTCACGCCTGTGAATACGACACAAACACCAGTGTCTTATGTAAACACAGGCCAACCGAGTAGTAGGGCATTTTTCAATGCCTCGTCTACACTGCCAGACGACTGTGTAAACATGGCGCGTCTAGGCACGGGTTCTGTGGTGATAGACCGAATTGATGCTAATTATCGATCGATCTCTGCTCCACTACAGAATCAGAATAATTTAAAGCCTGGTGTTGCACCGGGTTCGATTATTCCTCTGTCTTCCATCGGGTATGGGGGTTACGAAAAATCTTTTTCTTCCCCTGGGGGGACAGTGTATGTCGCAAGACAATATGCTGCTCCTCAATACCAGCCACCGGTCCATAATATGGAACCGTTAGGTGTTAGACAGAGATCAACGGCCTACCGGGATCAGCATTACCCATCTCATGGGAATTCACTGCTCTCGGGGGGACACCTACTTGATAGGCAGTCCGATTATAGGCAACCTCGGGATCAGAATACATTGCGTCATTCTGTGAACGAGAGGTCGAGACCGTCCCATACGGTTAGTTCGGCCCCGGCAGAAGATTTTGTACGGCCGCCCTCTGCTGCGGAGAGGGGGCCTGCTTCACAAAATCTTCGGCAGAACATGGATTATTCTGAATTATCCATGTCTGAGTCGGACATTGATCTACCGGTTGGAAGACCGAGTGGTCAACCTCAGAGGAGTACACACAACCCTACATCTTCGTCTAACGATGATGAGGGAAATAGGTCTCCTTCAGATGAGGAGCCAGCTGTAGAGCGTTGGTCTTTTCAGCAGGCTATTGACGAAGTATTTCGGGTGGTGCCGAATACTTTATGCCCTAAGGTTGACGCTCCCCCAGGTCGGAAAAACCTTTCGAGCCTAGAGGAACTGAATGTACAGGCTTTTACGCCAGTGCAATTACTTCCTCAAGCTAACAACTTGGGCAGGTTGTTAGACCAATTGCAGTCGACCAGGTCTCTAGAGGCTTTACCTTTAGGCTGGTCGGTCCCAGGACCCATTTCTAAGGAATGGGTCAATCCTAAACCGTATTCAACGTCTAAGGAGTTCTTCCCTGTCAAAGTGCCAGCTTTAGACGGGGATGCAGCTAAACTGGGGTTAACTGCACCCGCTTCTGTTCAAGTCTCTACTAAGATTCTAGAGAAGTGGGAGGCCAGAGCAAGACTGGGTGTAATGGTGTCATCTCATGACAACCATTTCGCAGTCGCTCTGTCTTTGTTGTTAAAAGAGGAGAATATCTCTAGCCTAGGGGCTAACAGAATTCTCGAAGCTTTCGACACAGGCAACAGGCATCTCATGGCACTGAATCTTCAGACCGCCACAGAGATACTGTCCATGAGGAGGGACGCAGTGCTAGCTGCTCCTAACTCATTGCTAAGTGCTAGCAAGGACAGCCTGAGGGCCGCACCATTGGAGTCGAAACAACTCTTTGATGGAAGGATTGCTGCAGTGACGGTTGCTGATGCGTCAGAACAGTCTCGACGCCTTTCGGCGAACGCAGCTAAGGCTTTTGCGCAGGGCCAGAAACGTTCAGCGTATTCTGCGAATGTGGGTAGTTCTAAGAAACCCAACCCAGCAAAGAAGCCAAAACGGGATGTAAAGGCGTTTCAGCCTAAACAAACCCCTTCCACGGGTCAAAAAGCGGCTAAACCGAAGCGCCCTTATCAGGGTACTAAGCATCGGCAGCCCGCTAGAGTTAACACGAACCCGAAGCCGCAGCCCTAGGGATTCGCTCCTCTCTATGACAATCCCAAGGTCGGAGATTGCAGTCGGGGGCCACCTGTCATTTTTCACGGAGGAGTGGGAAAGTATCACAGAGGATCGTTGGATTTTATCTGTGATACAGGAAGGGTATCTGATTCCCTTCATTTCCCCCCCTCCTCTGACAGGCGTGCCGATCGACATGTCATCACGTCATCCGGCCATGTCGGAGGTGATTTCATCACTTCTGAAAAAGAATGCCATAGAGAGGGTTCTCAACCCCAATTCTCGGGGTTTCTACAGCCGTCTTTTTCTTGTTCCGAAGAAAGACGGCAGGTGGAGACCGGTTATAGATTTATCTGCGCTAAATCTATTGATTCCGGTCGAGAAATTCAAAATGGAGTCGACCCGCTCCATCCGAGTAGCAATTCGGAAAGGCGACTGGGCGGTCTCTCTAGATCTAACAGACGCCTATTATCACATCCCGATAGCGTCCTCCTTGAGGAAATACCTTCGGTTTGTGATAGAGGGAGAAGTGTTCCAATTCAGGGCTCTTCCCTTCGGCCTCAAGTCCGCCCCTCGAGTGTTTAATATTCGAAGATAATCAGTGTTGTGGGAGCCTTCCTTCGCAGGAAAGGACCCCAACTTCTTCAATACTTCGACGATTGGCTTCTCCACAGGACGGATCGTGTACTTTTACTTCACGATCTGTCCCTAGCCTGGCGGACCATTCTGCGATTGGGTTTAATACCCAACACGCAGAAGTCGGAATTAATTCCGTCAAAGAGGTTCACGTTCGTGGGTATGACGTTTCTCACCGACTTAGCGGTAATTCAAGTACCTTCGGACAGAGTCGATTCTCTTTTACAGAAAATCGGTCTCTCACTGGAACAGGCTGCGGTAACAGCCCGATCCATGCTGTCACTTCTGGGTTCCCTGAGTGCAGCAGCCGACCTAGTCTTTCTAGGAAGGCTCCACATGCGACCCCTTCAGTTTCTTTTTCTGTCCCGGTGGCGTCCGTCTGTGGACTCACTGGATCAGGAGATAGCTCTGACGGATTTCTTCAAGTCCCACCTTCGGTGGTGGCTGGATCCGTTAATCTATCAACAAGGGGTACCCTTACTCACACCACCTCCGGATCTGTACCTATTTACAGATGCCAGTGCTGCGGGTTGGGGAGCTCATTTAGAGCCGCAGGGCCTAACAGCCCAGGGCATGTGGACAGCGGAGGAGAAGTGTTTTCACATAAACAACTTGGAACTGAGGGCAGTCCTGCTAGCCCTCAATCAGTTCGCTGCCTCCGTTGCGAACAAAACTGTTTTGTTGTCGACGGACAATACTACTGTTGTGTCGTACATTCGCAGGCAAGGAGGAACGCACTCCCATCTTCTCTTTTTAGAGACTTGGAAGTTACTCCTTTGGTGTCAGGCGACGTCGTTAGTACTTCTAGTAAAACACGTCCCAGGTCGTCTAAATGTCTTAGCAGACAGTCTATCCCGCCAGAACAAAATTCTTCCGGCGGAATGGACATTGAACCAGAGTGTGTTGAACTCAGTGTTCATGCGGATCGGGACACCCCTGGTGGATCTTTTTGCCACCAGAGTCAATCATCGGCTACCACTTTATGTATCCCCGATGTACGATCCTGCAGCTTGGGCAGTGGACGCACTGACCCTCGATTGGAACCTCCTGTTCGGGTATGCGTTTCCCCCGTTCATACTGGTTCCGATCGTACTTCAAAAGGTTCTTCGCTCGCAACAGTGCAAAATACTGTTGATAGCACCCTGTTGACCCCAGAGGTCGTGGTTCAGCGACCTCCTGGCCTGTCTCTCGGCAAATCCAATACGACTTCCTATTCGAGAAGACGTACTGTTTCAGCAACCAGGTCGGCGTCTTCATCCCAACCTGGCAATGCTACATCTTCACGCCTGGACATTATCAAGCGTTCTGTCCGAGAGAGAAACTTTTCTCAAAAAGTTGCCTCTCGTATCGCACAATCAAGAAGACGATCCACTAGAATCGTTTATGATTCCAAGTGGAAAGTTTTCTCAGATTGGTGTGGTACAAGGTCGATCAATCCGGAGTGTCCCTCTGTAACTCGGATTGCCGATTTCCTTCTTTTTCTTTTCGAAGAAAAACAACTGGCAATTAGTACGGTAAAAGGCTACCGTTCTATGTTATCGAACACGTTTAAGTTCATTGGGGGAGAGAGTATTGGTTCAGATCCGTTTCTCTCGGAACTTATACGCTCGTTCGAATTAGAGAAACCCGTTTGTAGGAGTTTAACTCCAAAATAGGATTTGTCTTGCGTCCTTTGGTCGCTTACTAGAGCTCCATACGAGCCTCTAGTATCGGCGTCTTTAAAGTTTCTAACTTATAAAACCGTCTTTCTTTTAGCTTTCGCTACAGCTCGTCGAAGGAGCGAATTACATGCTCTTTCAGTAGAAACAGGGCACATCAGATTCAATGAGTCTGATGGCTCTTTCACTCTACTCTGTCAACCGGGGTTCCTGGCTAAAAACCAGTTACCTTCGGTTTCACCTTCGCCAATCACAGTTCCCAGCCTTTCGGCGACCTGTGGTCCTTCTGATTCCGACAGAACCCTTTGTCCCGTTAGGTCTCTTAAGCATTATCTTAAGAGAGTTGAAGGGACTCGGGGTCGGAGAAAGAGGTTATTTCTTCCTCTTATAGGTTGTAAAGATATTTCGGCGGCATCTATTTCCCGCTGGATATCTATTACTATAAAATTAGCTTATAAAGACCTTTCTAGTCGAGATCTCTCGTTTCTGCGGATTCGTCCTCACGAGGTTAGAGCTCTCTCTACAAGTTGGGCATTCTCTAATAATGTTCCTCTTGAAGAGATTCTTCAAGCGGCAGTATGGAAGTCGCAATCTACCTTTTCGTCTTTCTACTTACGTTCTATGGCTAGTCAGTCAGATAACTTGTTCTCTCTGGGTCCCCTTGTGGCTTCTCAGCGAGTTGTTCGCTAATTATTATAATCCAACACATAAATAAAGTGAATACCGATTGAAACTGTATTCAATCTCCACTATCACTTTATACTACCGTTGGAATCAAGTATGTTTGTTCTGAAAAATATGGAATAATATACTACTACGTACCTGGAACGACAGTAAGTATTGGTCGAACCTCCCGTCCTATGCTACGAAGTCATCAGGTATTAAATGACTGGTAATGTATTTTTGATATAAAAATGAAGTTTTTTAAAGTAAAACATATTTTTATTAGAAAATACTTACCAGTCATTTATAGAGTCCCACCTCCCAGCCCCGCGTCGTCACCAATACTTAACGGTGAATGAAAAGTGACTACCCGCTCACGTGCGCGCCTGTACTTCCGGGCGGCCGTGTATGTCACGGATACGTGAGGGATATGCTAACGTGGGCGTTTTTTTTGGATAATTAAGGTGTATAGAGATGATATATCAGGTATTAAATGACTGGTAAGTATTTTCTAATAAAAATATGTTTTACTTTAAAAAACTTCATTTTAGGCACAGTAGTCGAGCCTCTTCTTTCTATAGTCTGTAACAGAATTAGAGCTATAATCGATCCATGGGGTCATGGGTTTCAATCCTGGCTATGTCGCAGTCCCATGGCTGACTAAAAGTTTCTATATAAACTGACCTTGTGAATTATAATATTCATCATGTTGCGTACGTTGCAATGAGCACAGACTATTTATTAACTTAAATCGAAAAAGAGAAAGCATTAATAGCTAGGTCATTGAAAACATTCTAGTCTGAAACATCACTTAGGTACAATAGTCTGTAATAACTTTAGAGCTACAAGAACAAAAATTGCTGCAAAATGCAACAAAGAAAGTTGCCCGATGGAGCGAAACAGTCTTTGGACGAAATCAATTTGATCCGATTATTGCATATACAAATGCATATTGACACCTGTCCAGTAAACGTCTTTATAAAACATAAGGTTTTGGAAGACTTTTACTGCTGTAACTTTGAAATGTATTGTCGGATGCTTACAGAGAAAGGGAGAGCTTAATTCAGTCATTGATTTGAAGTCTTTGTATAGACCAATCAAGGATCTGGAGATATGGCCCTCTTGAGAATTACATTTAAAGAAAACATTGTTGAAATATTTTCTCCCCTCCTTTGTAGTCACATTAAACCATGCATACATTTGACTTTATTTGTTGTCCATTTGTTAAAATATCAGAGTAAAGTATGTTATCCCTTGAACACTTGAAAACCAGCCTCAAGGAATTTGTGACAAGTGTAAATCAGATCAGTCTTTGCAATTTAGCAGTTTGATCTGCTCTGCACTGCTGTTTTCCAATTAGTTGTAGAAGACTTCAAGAAACTTTTGTTATGTAGGATCAATTTGGATATTGGCATTGGTGTGCAGGCAAAGTCTTATTCCACATTTACAATAATTACATGAGGCGTTCCACGAGAAAACCAACATTGTGGACTCTACATAAAGTATAGACCAGATCAGCCCTGACAGACACTTTTCGCCTCCTATAGATTTTCTGTTTCAGGAATCATTTCTCTATACCTCAGTCCCCCCTGAGATGGCTTGTGTCGGCCAGGATTAGCTTGCATGGACTGCACAGGCTGATCTTGGTCGATACATTATGCAGAGTCCAAAATGTTGGTCATGCGTTGTGCGTTGTCAACATTGAGCTTGTTAACACTCTACAGGCTACATTTTGCATCAAATCTTCATGAAAGTTTATCAGAACAATCATCTAAATCTTGGACAAGTTTGAAACTGGGCCATATGAGGTCAAAAACTAGGTCACTAGGTCAAATTGAAGGGAAATCTTGTTAACACTCTGGAGGCCACATTTTCAACTTGAGCATGTTAAAACGTTATCAGAATGTTTGTCTTGATGATATGAAAGTCAAGTTTGAACATGGGTCATGTCGGGTCAAAAAGTAGGTCACTAGGTCAAATTGAAGGAAAATCTTGTTAACACTCCAGAGGCTGCAATTTTTGCTTCAGCAGTTCGAATATGGGTCATATTGGGTCAGAAACTAGATCACTAAGCCAAATTGAAGGGAAATCTTGTTAACACTTTAGAAGCTGCACTTTTGTCAGAATGTTGAGCTGGATGATATCTAGGCCAAGTTCGAATATGGGTCATATGCTGGGTCAAAAACTAGGTCACTAGGCCAAATTGAAGGGTTACATAAATCTTGTCAACACTCTAGGGGCAACATTTTCAAATAGAGCATGTTGAAACATTATCAGAATGTTTGTCTTGATGATATGTAGGTCTAGTTCGAATATGGCGTCATAATCTAGGTCACTAGGTCAGATTGAAGGAAAATTTTGTTAACTCTGTAGAAGCCGCTTTTTTGGCTACAGCGGCTTGAAATTTGATCAGGATTTTTATCTAAATGATATCTAGGCCAAGTTCAAATATGGGTCATGCAGGGTTAAAAACTAGGTCACTAGGCCAAATTGAAGGGAAATCTTGTTAACACACTGGATACTGCATTTTTACTTTGAGCATGATGACACTTTATCAGAATGTTTGTCTTGATGATATGTAAGTCAAGTTTGAACATGGGTCAGGTTGGGTCAAAAGGTAGGTCACTAGTTCAAATTGAAGGAAAGACGCATTTATTGCTACAGCAGCTTGACATTTGATGAGAATGTTTATCTAAACGATATCTAAGTCAAGGTCGAATATAGGTCATGTAGGGTCAAAAACTAGGTCATTAGGCCAAATTGAAGTTTGGATGCCGCATTTTTTGCTTCAGCAGCTTGAAACTTAGTCAGAATGTTTGTCTAAATTATATCTATTGGTCAAGATTGAATATGAGTCATATTGGGTCAGAAACAATGTCAATAAAGGAAAATATTGTTTAAACTCCGGAGGCCGCATTTTTACTTTGAGCAAGTTGAAACTTTGTCAGAATGTTGTCTTGATGATATCTAGTCCATGTTGGAATATTGGTCATATCAAGGTAAAAAAATATAGATCACTAGGCCAAATGCAGGAAAATAATTGCATTCAGAATAACTGTCTTGATGTGTTGTTTTGCATTGCAATACATTGTATAATTAAGGTGAGGGAACTAGCGCCATCATGTCCCTCTTGTTGTGGAATCACGTTTTCCCAATTTGGAAGCCTCAGAGTCTTTGTCCGTCAACTCTTTCAGTATAATACCTGTCATGAAGTCAGCATTGTCAACTCATCTTTATAAGGGACAGTGTTTGCACCCCCTTTCCCTGGTGACATACACAATTCTGTAGCAGAGTGACTTTGAAAACATCTAGTTAAAATATGAAAAGTCTTCAGAAGTGAAATTATAATTATTGAAAAGAGTTGAAAACTTTGTGACAAAAAGAAAAACATTGCTGGTGATGAGTAATTTCTCCTTTTGCCATATTAATTGTTTTCAAAAACGGATGTGTTGGATTGCGTCTGCAAGAGGGAAAGATTCAATGTTGTTATCATAATTGTTTTCAATAAGCAGCTAGAGCTCAGTTGATGGATGACTATGGCTGTCTATATTGGTATGATAATGGTTTGAATCTGCCCTTCATGTTTTTGGATGATTAATCTCTGAAACATAAATGTGTATTCAGAGCTCTAGATAAGGGGCGTTTTGCATGTTCTAAAATCCTTATTTGAACTTATAACCCTATGTTGTGGGTACTCAAAAAAATCCTCTCATTGAGACGATTCTTTTAAGTTCCCACATCATAGGGTTCGGTTGGATAATAGGAGAGATATTGTGGGGAAAAGAGCTGACGTATACCCCTCCTATCTGGACCTCTGGTGTATTAGTGGTTAATATAATTAGTCTTTGTTATATACATTTTGGATATTTGTCATAATGTATAACAATTATGACAGTGTGCAATAAGATATTGGTGAAAATACTTTAAAATAATCCTTACATCTTTCAGAAATCTTGAAACCTAATAACAAGATACTAAGGCTATTTTAAATATAATTCACCACCTGGGATTTTATTATTATACATACAATTTTGTTTTAACGTTTAACCCTTTCCCTAATACGACAATCCTGCAGCAGACGACTTTGAACATATTTTGTCAAAAAAGAGAAAATCTCTATAATTGAATGGATAACCTATGATGAAAAGTGGAAAACATTGTGTCAAAAGGGGAAACTGCTCGTTTTGAGCAATTTCTTCTTTTGTCACTATGTTTTCAAAAAGCTGTCTGCTGCAGAGGTGTCAGAAAGCGTCTATATGAGGAAAAAGGGTTAACATACAACAAATCTGCAGCAAATGACTTTGAAAACCATGCAGAAACCAAAATTATTTAAAAATCTCAATAAAATGAAATAGGGACAAGAGAAAGTTGATGCAAAGCATCAATGCCGCCGGAAAAGACTGCATTGATTTATGTTTTAACACACATGTATTCTTGACTTTCATTAGTCTAAACATATACATAATGTTTTCATAAGGACTAATTCCAGGATTTTTGAAATTCCACATAGATCTACAAATTTCAGGATTTCTTTTGTTCAGGATTTTGGATGTTTTGTATTTGTCAATAAAACCACGACAAATTAATACATTTTGGGATTTAAATCTACATGCAATAAAAAGCTATTAAATATTTCCATGTTTGAAGCAACAATGAAAACCTTTAAACGCTTAAAACATTGAGAAAACGGTTAAATTGCTGAAGACATGAACTTCCTCCTTTTTAATAATAATTATAATAAATATTTCACAGATGTTAAAATGTTTAAAAAGTAGACCACACTTGAAACAACATATCAGCTAAATTGTTTATCTAAATCGTTGATGCATACAATATATGTTTGGCGCAAGAGAAATGCCAGTTGCGAGTCCCATTACTATTTAATAGGTGGCAAGTATGAAATTAATTGGGTGCGAAAGAGCAGATTTTCTTTATTTCTAAATCTATTGTTTATCAGAGTTCGTTCTTCTCTTAATTTGTTTCAAGCCAAATAATCATTTAATATCACATATATTTAAACATTTAAGTGTGTAATATTAGCTAGCTATCTGTAATAAGGTGTTTGAGCATTCTTTCGAAATGTTGACCCGCGATCGTTTCAAAATCGAGTCGTAGTGTCAAACATCGAAGAAAGTGAATAAAACATCAGGCAAAGCGTTATTGCATTCGAGAGAAAAAAGCATTTCTATAGTATCTGTCTTTCTCCTATATTCAACCCATGCACTCGTGTCGTGACGTTTAAGAAATCAATTTGTCGTGCGACATTTTTTGTATGCATAAAAAAGTCACTTTTCTAAGTTTACATTTTACTTCCGGTTACTTCGCTTTGTTTACATTTTGACAATATGAAACTAGGTCACAAACTGAGGAAAAGGCGTTTCGACGTTCACGACCGATAAACAGGCTTATATTTGAGACATATTTTTACCAATTATTCTTATTTTTGTTTCTGTTACCAGTTTATGTTGATACTTATCTATTAAAAGGAGAATTCGACGTGATTTTAATATCGATAATCGGCTGCAAGCAGGTACGCGTATGTAATCAAATTAGACTGTGCGACGTAAAGGTTTGTAGTTATCGCCTTTTGATTACATAGTTTATGAAAATAAAGTATCCCAGTCTAGCTAATAGGGACTATTTGTCTTCGTAAATAAAACACAAAAACGTAAATGCCAGTCAAAATAAAGAAACTGCACATACTTAAAACATCGGAATATTTATTTCATTTTAGATGTGTCATAACTTAGTGTTTTTAAACAAACGCAATTGTAATATGTTCAAGACATTTAAAACAATTTTTTTTAATAATAACCCCCCCTCCCATGCGATTTCCGAAAACCTATTAAAAATAGAAGTCGCGGGCTTCTGCCCGGCGACTAATAAGTTATTGAATAGAATATTATTGAGTATACACTGACTTTTAAATTACAGGCAGAAGGAGAAATTGCTGATGATGAGCAACACAATGTTATCAAAATTCATCTGCTCAAAAAGCGCCATGGCAGAAAGTGTTTGTATTTGGGAAAGGTTCAACATATATTTCTTTACCAAATATGACATTTTGTAAATTAGATTTTGAAGTTACAAAAGTTAACATAGTACACCAAATCAGGAGCAGACTAAATTGAAAACATATAGGCAAAAATATGGAAAATCTCACTAAATGAAAATGTAATAATTGATCTTAGTTGAACAATTTTCTCCTTTTGCCACAATGTTTTCAAAAGTCATCTTCTTTAAAGATGTCCGAAAGCACCTTTATGTGGATAAAAAGATAAAACTACATTTTTGTATAACTCCTGGGGCTACACTTCTACATTTTTGTGAGTAGATGCATTTAGGTCTGTTTAGACAAACAGTGCAGACTCAGGTGAGATTGTGGACGTGAACCAACTCACCTGGATCAACAACTTTCACCAACCTTACTTAGTTCTAAGTAATAATTAACCCTTTCCCTCATACAGACACTTTCTGACACATCTGAAGCTGACCTCTTTTAAAACATTGTGACAAAAGAAGAAATTGCTTAAAACAAGCAATTTCTTCTTTTGTCACAATGTTTTCAACTCTTTTTAATAATTAAACTCTCATTTATGCTGCAGATTTGCTGTATGTGGGAAAGGGTTAAATACTTATAGCAAATTTCATCAAGTTTGGTTACCTTATAAAAATGCCAAAATATTTCATTTCTTAACAAGTATATTGTTATAGGCAAATTGAATTTTTGTTTTGTTTCTCTATTACTTTCAAGAGGAAAGTTTAGAAAACTAAAAAAATGATGTTTATAAATAACCCTAATTGTGTCTAGGAATTTTTATGACTCAAGTTTTCATAAGATACATAATGTATTACCTATGGTGACGGAGCTATTATATAAGTATATGCATGTCCTGAGCCAATTTAAAACTGTCAGTTCATTTTACATACACCTTTAACTTTAAACTGCTGTAAAGATTTAACCCTTTCCCACTTATAATAGATATGTACAAAGGTTGTACGCAGACGCATTTTGACACAATGGCAGCAGACAACTTTTGAAAACATTGTGGCCAAAGGTAAAATTGCTCATGAGGAGCAATTTCTCCTTCGGCCACAATGTTTTCAACTTTATTTAACAATTAAGCTATCTTTTACGGAGGTTTTTCAGGTTTCTGTCACTATGTTTTCAAAGTTGTCTGCTGCAGAATTATTATATGTGGGAAAGGGTTAATTATTGTCCTTTTGAGTGAGATTTATGTATGTGCTGGCTGATGGTGACAATAACACCTTGAAGATTGGTTTGAATGGAGCATTGCTTAACCCTTTCCCACATACAGGAAACCTGCAGCAGATGATGTTGATAAAATCTAGGCATAATCACTGAAAATACCCATAAATGAGGGTTTGGTTACTGAATAAAGTTGAAAATAATGTGGCAAAAGGAGTAATTGCTCGTTTTGAGCAATTACTTCTTATGTCACAATGTTTGCAAAATTTGTCTGCAGCAGAGGCGTCAGAAGGCGTCTGTAGGAGGAAAAAGGGTTAAAAAAAGAGTCAAAGAGATAACATGTGGCAAAAGGGGAAATTTCGCAATTTTGACCGATTCTCCTTTTGTTACAATGTTTTTTTTCAATCAAAGTCCATTACTGCAGATTCGTCAGTATTAGTCTACATGTTGGATAGCGTTACGGTCTGCTAAAACTGCATCAATTTAATTGTCATCTGCATCATGGTTTCAATGTGAACTTCTTAACTCTTTCCAACATGTAGACGCGTTTTGATACTTCTGCAGCAGACGACTTTTAAAAACATTGTGGCAAAAGAAGAAATTGCTCAAAACAAGCCATTTCTTCTTTTGCCTCAATGTTTTCAACTCTATTTAATAATTAAACTCTCATTTATGGAGATTTTTCACGTTTTTGTCAGTATGTTTTTATTGTCATCTGCTGAAGAATTGTTGTATGTGGGAAAGGGTTAATATTAGAATTATAAGAGGAGGTTAGAGATTGTGTGGGCTTCATGCAAAATGGTTGTTATTGCGTCTTATTACAAAAAGTGGTAAAACATGAAGCATGAACGTGAGCCATTGATTTGAGAAAAAAATGTACTTAAAGTCTATTGGTTTCACTTCCTGGTTCTGTGTGCTATATTTAGTATCTGAAAGTACATATTATCAGTAACCAAATAGGGATAATTAAGCCCTCTGAGAGCTCTTTTTCTTGGAATTGCTTTAGCTAACCTTTCCTATTTGATTGTTTTGAAGGCTTGACTATATATACATGTATATCCTTTACATTGTTTGAAATTGAGAAATTAATGATTTGTTAACAATTTTAAACTTTTCTAATTATATTCACCGATATGTTGATACTTCAGAGTTAGTCTGTATCTTGGAAAGAAATTTAACTGTTTCCCACATATGACATATCTCCAACAGACTTTAGTAACTCTGTTTATATCTAGGCAAACATATGGAAATTCTCAATAAATGAAAGTATAACAATGGAAAAACTTTTGAAATTTTAACAAATTTCTCCTATTGCCAAAGTCGTCTGCTTGAATAGTCACGCTTATAGTCATTTCCTGCCGTAATACCATTGCAGCGGACACTTGGCTCTTTTAATCCTTATTTTAAATACCAAACATGGTCACAATGTTTATGGGTATGTAATTTTAATTCTTTCCCACATACAATAAATTTGCAGCAGCCAACTTTGAAGTAAAACAAAGGGAAATGAAATTATAATTATTGATTAGAGTTGAAAACATTATGGCTAAATGAGCTCAATATGAGCAATTTCTTCTTTTGCCACATTGTTTATAATATTCAACTTCTGCATATGCAATAAAATGCATCTACATGTGAGAAAGTGTTAATTAAATAGGATATACTTAAGTTATGGTACCTTAGTTTGTTTGGCAGCTTGGTATTCTTTTTAACTTTTCTATCTTTATTTCATTTTTGCATGCATTATACTATTAAATCAGCTGATGATGTTGGCTAAATAAAACAACTATATTTTCTTATTTTCTGTTCATAGGAAGCGGACCCTTACAAGCAATTAGAAGCCTTGAAAGTGAACAAAACAGACCTGCTGAGGAAAGTTGCTGCACTCAAACACCAAATACTTGACATTGAAACACAGGAAAATGAGGCCATTCATGAGGTACGGTCAAGTTTTAAGTCATATCAAAGTTCTTCACATTGAAACAAAGGATAATGAGGTAAGGTCAAGTGTTGAGGTCATATCAATATCACATTGAAACCACTGCAAAGAGACCATGCATGAGGCAAGATCAAGGTCATATCAAAGTCCTTCACATTGAAACACTGGAAAATGAGGCCATGCTTGAGGCAAGGTCCAGGTTATAAGTTCTTGACATTGAATCACAGGAAAATAAAGTCATGCATGAGGTAAGGTCAAGGTCATATAACAGTCAGAAAATCCTTGACATTGTAAGAGTGGAAGATGAGGTTTCATGTTCATATAAAAGTGATGGAATATATTCTTGTTTTAAGATCTGACTTTAGTGCAAAGAGGTATATTATTCAAATGTCATATATGTATTTTCATCATAGCCAATGAAGTGGTTATTTGTTCCGCTTTGTGATTGTCATAAAATAAATCACAAAGTTGATATAATTCATAATGCCATTTTCCACAGTATTTCAGATCTATCATTGAGGCAAAATTCACCTACTCATGTATTTTCTGAATTTCCCTTCACAAGCACTCCACACAACATTCTCCTCAGGCAACTGGCTACTTTCCCACATAGCCTTAGGTAACCCATTGGCTGAAGGTAAATCACCATAAAGAATATTGACTGTGCCAGGAATTGAACTCACAACTAATGTTATGTCTCTCTCTCTATCTCCCCTCCCCCAACACCCCGGTTGGGGGGGTGAAATATTGTTTTTTCCCTGTCTGTCGGTCATTCACACATGCTTTTTGTTCATTTAAAGGAGTTAAAACCCTTGAGTCTTCAAACTTCATGGGATGATTGGTCTTATTGAGCAGAAAACCCATGTTGTTTTGGGGTCACTAGGTCAAAGGTCAACATCATAGGGGTCATAAAGGTCAAATCAGTTTCTGGTCATTATCTCAAGAATCCTTTGACCCAGAGTCTTCAAACTTCATGTGATGATTGTTCTACTTTGGGGTCACTCAGTTCAAAGTCGAGGACACGAGAAGCCATGAAGGTTCAACCAAATTCCACCTAGTATCTCAAGAACACTTTGACCAAGAGTATTCAAATTTTAGAAGATGATAGGTCTAATCAAGTAGATGATCCCTATTGTTTTAGGGGTCACTGGGTCAAAGCAGTCATTAAGGTAAAATATGTGACTACTTATTATCTCTAGAACCCTTTGACCAAGAGGCTTCAAACTTTATGGGTCATGATTGATATGATTATGTAGATAATCTGTTTTGCTTTGGGGGTCACATGGTCAAAGGTCAAGGCCGCAAAATCAGTTACTGCTCAAACCTCAAAAAATCTTTGTCCCAGAGTCTTCAAACTTCTCAGAATGATTAGAGTACATTGGAAGATGACAACTACTGTTATAGGGATCATTGAGGTCAAATCGGTTTCTGCTTAATATATCAAGAACTCTTTGACCCAGAGTTTTTAAACTTCATAAGATGGTTGAATTCCATAAGCAAATAACCCATACTGTTGTTTGGGTCACCTAGTAAGGTCAAGGTCTTATGGCTGTCAAATTGTTATTTGCTTCCGCTGAATATCTGGAGAATCCTTTGACAAGAGTATGCAATCTTCAAAGAATGATTGGCCTATTTGAGTAGATGACCCTTTTATTGTACAATGGCGAGAAATACTCTTTATTCAAAAAGCTTCTTCTAGTTAATTATTGGAGAGAATGTTGGCCAAGCTGGGATTCAAACTTGTGACTCTTTTAGGCTATATCAGAGCAGTGCTTGTCACAATGACCTTTGTTAATGGTTGGAGAAAATGTTGGCCAAGCCAGGTAAACTTGTGGCTCATTTGGTTTATATCTGACTGATGCTTGTCACAATAACTTTTGCTAATTATGAATGTTGGCTGTGCTAGAGTTCAAAATCATGACTGATTTGGGATATATATCTTAATTAAACTGGTCACAATGATGTTTTTTAACCCTTTCCCTCATAGGACAATTCTGTAGCAGACGACTTTGAACATATTTTGTCCAAAAATGGAAAATCTCTATAATTGAATGGATAACCTATGACTAAAAGTGGAAAACATTGTGGCAAAAGGAGAAATTGCTCGTTTTGAGCAATTTCTTCTTTTGTCACTATGTTTTCAAAAAAAGCTGTCTGCTGCAGAGGCATCAGAAAGCGTCTATATGAGGGAAAGGGTTAAACATCAAAGAGAATTGTTGCCGAGCAAAGGTTAAAGGTTGTTACTCATATGATCTATATCTGAAGGATACTGGTCACAATGACTTTCTATTGCAGCTGGAGATGGAAAGAGCGTTACTGGAAGGGGAACACCAGACAGAAATGGAGCATTTACAGATGGACCATGAGCAGATCAGCAAGCTGAGAGAGAAGCAGACGTTATTGATAGAGAAGGCATCCAGAGAACGGGAAAAGGTGGTTATTTTTTTTATTAATACAATAAATGTAATCCTCACATTTGTTACTATATCACATGCTTCAAAAGGGTATAGTTATTTTTATGTCAAAAATACATTACCAGTCATTTAATACCTGATATATAATCTCTACACCCTTAATTCATCCAGAAAAAGAACTCGCCTTGCGTATTCCTCACGTATATGTGATATACACGGTTGCCCGTAATAGAGGGCAAGCACGTGATATCTTGTCACTTTTAATTTCTGGATACACCAGCTAGACAGCTAAGAATTTACACATTATTTTCTAATTATTCTTTTCTTGGCTTTTTAAGGCTTATTGCCTTATTTAGTTGTTCATTCAGTTAGGAAACTGCATTAACAGATATTCAACTGCATTTAAAGTTAAATTATTGTTGTAATTGCTTGTTTTTGTAGGCGACAGCTAGCTGAAAAGCGACGTTGAGGTGGTTACCCCACCCATTATTTTCAGTTAATGTCTTCGGGTGCGGAACGTAATTGAGTTCAAGACTTAAAGTTAAACGATGAGTTCCCAATCCCGTTATAGATTATACTTATGATGTTTGTTGTACTTACATGTAATTATAACATAGACAAAAATTTTGTTTATAGATTATATACGTTCCGGGTTGTCACTCGGGTAGAAAAATAAAAAGTAGAAAAAAATTTAAAAATTTTTTTTTGGTTTTATTGTTGTGTTCTTTTCGTATATATTTGTATCATAAATATGTCACTTAGAGGTGAACGGAGGCGTGGCTCGTGTGGTCATGCTGTGGACGCATGGGACACGCATCCGAACTGTGTGGTTTGCTCAAAGGGCACACAGCTTTCACCGTGCGAGTACTGCTCTTCTTGGACTGTTTCTATTTGGAAACGGGCTGGGAAGGGTAAGACTAGCAAAAGCAGGAAGGGTAAGAGTGCCCCTAAAAAAGGCGTCTCTGATATCTTCGAGTGAAGCGGAGTTCGAGGGGTTCTCCCAATCGGACTCCGCGACCGTGTTGAGTGGTTCAAAGGTTAAGGCTGTACCTTCTCCACTTAACACAAACGCACCTCCTAGTCTAGCTAGAGACGAAGAGGAGCGTGTTAAGGTAGCTTTGGATGCGCGTTGTCTGTCGGGAAACTAAAGCCTTCGGGCCTGATACCGTATAGAAACAAGGTAGAGAGTGCTCAAAGAGATAGGAAGGCCGGTAGGGTCGCTGGAGTCATCTACACTTGAACCGCATTATCTGTCGCCTGGTGTTGCTTAACCAACACCACACTCTGAGCTACAGCAGTCTTCGGACGGCTGCAGAGTGCCGGATTACAATGTCTGCGGACAAAGTTTTCCGGAGACTTATGGTAGAACAGCCTCACAACTGCCTATCCCTAGTCAACCGGGTTTTGCTGGTGCTGGAAAGCAAAACCCATATGCCGTGGCGCGACAGGTCCCCGGGCAACCGGGGCGTCATCTAGCGATGACGCGACCTGTCACCGGTCAGTCATTTAGCCATGACACGACCGGGCCAGTCAGTCAATTTGCCATGACTAGACAAGGTAGTCATTCACTTAGCGGTGAAATGACAGGGCTGCAGTCGAATAGCTACGACGCGGCCAGGCAGACGGTCACTCATTTAAATATGACGCGACCAGGCAGACACTCATTTCACTATGACGTGGCTAGCCAATCAGTCTCGCATGTAGCCATGTCTAGACAAGGTAAACAGGCAGACACTCATTTCACGATGACGTGGCTAGCCAATCAGTCTCGCATGTAGCCATGTCTAGACAAGGTGTGGATCAATCATTTAACTATGATACGACCAACCTACCGGTCACGCAGGTGAACATGACGCGGCAAGGAGATAGTCAATCATTTGGTAATGACGCGGCTAGTCTACCTGTCGGTTATGAAAACATCGCACGACCAGGCAGTCCGTCATTTGGCAATGACGCGGCTAGCCCAGCCAGTCGCTTATGTAAACATGTCGCGACCAGCCAATCGGTCACGCATGTGAATATGACACGATCAGGCAGTAGTCAGTCATTTGGTAATGATATGGCTAGCTTGCCTGTCGGTTATGTAAACAGCGCACGACCAGGCAGTCTATCATTTGGCAATGACACGACTAACCAGCCAGTCGCTTATGTTAACATGGCGCGACCGGGCACGGGCTCTGTACTGGCTGACCGAATTGATACTATTATCATTCTATCTCAGGTCAACAACAGAGTGGTGTTATGAATATTCAGAGTAGGTTAGCACCGAACTCTAATATTCAGCCGTATAGCTCCGAGTACGGGAATTACCGGTCGGAGAAATCCTTCCGTTCCCCAAAGGGAACTGTGCACTTCATTAAAGAGTGCCGGATTACGATGTCTGCGGACAAAGTTTTCCGGAGACTTTCGGTAGAGCAGCCTCACAACTGCCTATCCCTAGTCAACCGGGTTTTACTGGTGCTGGAAAGCAAGACCCATATGCCATATGCCGTGGCGCGACAGGTCCCCGGGCAACCGGGGCGTCTTCTAGCGATGACGCGACCTGTCACCGGTCAGTCATGTAGCCATGACACGACCGGGCCAGTCAGTCAATTTGCCATGACTAGACAAGGTAGTCATTCACTTAGCGGTGATATGACAGGGCTGCAATCGAATAGCTACGACGCGGCCAGGCAAACGGTCACTCATTTAAATATGACGCTACCAGGCAGTCACTCATTTCACGATGACGTGGCTAGCCAATCAGTCACGCATGTAGCCATGTCGAGACAAGGTTTGGATCAATCATTTAACTATGATACGACCAACCAACCAGTCACGCAGGTGAACATGACGCGGCAGGGAGATAGTCAGTCATTTGGTAATGACGGGGCTAGGCTACCTGTAGGTTATGAAAACATCTCACGACCAGCCAGTCGGTCATTTGTTAATGACGCAACTAGCCAGCCAATTGCTTAGGCAAACATGGCGCGTCCAGGCACGAGCTCTGTACTGAGTGACCGGATTGATACAAATTATCATTCCATAACAGGTCAACAACAGAGTGGGTGCACGAATAATCAGAGTATAGGTTACGGACCGACCTCTATTTTTCACCCGTCTGGCTCCGGGTATGGGAATTTTCGTGCAGAGAGATCCTTTCAATCCCCAAGGGAACTGTGTACATCTCTAAGATAACACTTTTCCCCAATTACCTTCCACCGGTCCATTCAATGGAACCGGTCGGAAATAGACGGGATTTCCAAACCTACCGAGAGCATCAAAAACCCAACGTTTTTTGGGATATCGAGGCATTCGGAGGGACATCTATTTAATAGACAGTCCTTGGAAAGGCAATCCCTGGAACAGAATACGTTGGCGCATTCTGATAAAGGGAGGGCTAAGCCGTCCCACAAAGGGGGAGAACCTCTCTATGGTCATCCCATTACCAAGGGGCTAAGAATCGGCAGCCTTCTAAATAAAGCACAACCCCTAGGCCTCAACCCTGGGGATGCGCACCTTTCTATGATCGTCCCAAGGCCGGAGATTACAGTCGGGTCCGCCTGTTGTTTTCATAGAGGAATGGGAAAGTGTCACAGAGGATCATTGGATCTTATCTGTGATACAGGAAGGGTATCCAATTCCCTTCATTTCTTCTCCTCTGACAAGCGTGCCTATCGACATGTCGTCACGTCATTCGGCCGTGTCAAAAGTGATTTCATCACGTCTTCTGTAAAGAAGGCCATAGAGAGGGTTTTCAACCCCATTATCGGGGTTTGATACAACCGTCTTTTCCTCGTCCAGAAGGAAGACGATCGGTGGAGACCGGTTATAGATTTATCAGCTCTAAATCTATTGATTCCGGTCGAGAAGTTAAAATGGAGTCGACCCACTCCATCCAAATAACTTTTTGGGAAGGCGACTGGGCGGTCTCTCTAGACCTCACAGACACCTATTACCACATTTCAATCGCTCCCTCGTCGAGGAAGTACTTTCGTTTTGTGGTAAATGACAAGGAACAGAGGATATTCACTATGTGAACTCTGAGACAGGGAGGTCAAGACCATCTCATACGTGAGCTCGGCCCCGACGGTTGATTCCATGCGATCTCATTCTTCTTCGGAAAAGGGATCTATGTCAAGGGATCAATTCCTCGGTCATAACTCTAATTCAGAGCACTTCGGAAAAGGGATAATTCCTCGGTCATGACTCCTTCATAATTTCTAATGTGGAATCGAACACTGACCTTCCGGTTCAGAACAGGCTATAGGCAATCTCTTGTCGTCGGTGAAACCCAAGACCCAGTCTTGTCTGACGAATAAGAGACATATCGGGATCAGTGCCCCATATGATGATGAAACAATTTAGATCTAGACTCTAAATAATTATCATTGGCGGAATGTTACTGCTTTCATTGCGTCCATAAGGCATTTCGGCGTATGCGGCGACATCGTTTACACAGGGACAGAAACGTACAGCGACTTCTGCAAGGGCGTTCTTGAAACCCCAACCTGTGAAGACGCAAATAGACAGGCTAAGTTCGAGCCTAGCGTTACGGGAACTAGCTAAGTTGGCATACAACCAAGTAGAGCACTGTCCCTAATCCGCAGCTATAGGGAAGCACTCCTCTCTATTAAATCTTCTAACAAAGAATGATATAGAGTGGGTATCAACCTTTCATTCGGGCTTGATACAACTGTTTTTATACCCCCCGGCAAACAAAGTTTGGGGGGGTATATAGGAATCACCCTGTCTGTCCGTCTGTCCGTCTGTCTGTCTGTCTGTCTGTCTGTCCGTATGTCCACATTTCTTGTAAGCACTACTCCTCCTAAACGGCTCAATGGATTTGGTTCAAACTTTACATGAAGGTTACACATCATATGTAGATATGCATGAAGGAAGATCATATGCCTCGGATTCTTCCAAGGGCAGATAATTCAACTTAGAGGTTACCTGCGAGGGACTCCTGTGCACATACCTCCACATTTCTTGTAAGCACTACTCCTCCTAAACGGCTCAATGGATTTGGGTCAAACTTTACATGAAGGTTACACATCATATGTAGATATGCATAAAGGAAGATCATATGCCTCGGATTCTTCCAAGGGCAGATAATTCAACTTAGAGGTTACCTGCGAGGGACTCCTGTGCACATACCTCCACATTTCTTGTAAGCACTACTCCTCCTAAACGTCTCAATGGATTTGGTTCAAACTTTACATGAAGGTTACACATCATATGTAGATATGCATGAAGGAAGATCATACGCCTCGGATTCTTCCAAGGGCAGATAATTTAACTTAGAGGTTACCTGCGAGGGACTCCTGTGCACATACCTCCACATTTCTTGTAAGCACTACTCCTCCTAACCGGCTCAATGGATTTGGTTCAAACTTTACATGAAGGTTACACATCATATGTAGATATGCATGAAGGAAGATCATACGCCTCGAATTCTTCCAAGGGCAGATAATTCAACTTAGAGGTTACCTGCGAGGGACTCCTGTGCACATACCTCCACATCTCTTGTAAGCACTACTCCTCCTAAATGGCTCAATGGATTTGGGTCAAACTTTACATGAAGGTTACACATCATATGTAGATATGCATGAAGGAAGATCATATGTATCGGATTCTTCCAAGGGCAGATAATTCAACTTAGAGGTTACCTGCGAGGGACTCCTGTGCACATACCTCCACATTTCTTGTAAGCACTACTCCTCCTAAACGGCTCAATGGATTTGGTTCAAACTTTACATGAAGGTTACACATCATATGTTGATATGCATGAAGGAAGATCATACGCCTCGGATTCTTCCAAGGGCAGATAATTCAACTTAGAGGTTGCCTGCGAGGGACTCCTGTGCACATACCTCTACATTTCTTGTAAGCACTACTGAGTCAAACTGTATATGAAGGCTACACATTATATGTAGATATGCATGAAGGAAGATTTTTCTCCTCAGATTCTTCCAAGGGAAGATAAGCAAAGTAGAAACTTTACCAATGTATCCGATGCTTTGGGAGGGGAGCGGGGGGTATTCTTTAGTGAGCTTTGCTCACAGTATTTCTAGTTCTTCCTGTTTCTAAGAAAGACAGACAGTGAAAACCGGTAGTAGACGTTTTGACTCAGTTCGCGTCTAGTACGGCCGTGTAGTAGAATGGAACGTCCGTTTCACCAAGATCACAATCCGGAACGGCGGTCTGGGCGAGTTTTAGTCCTAACAAACGCCTAATACACGTATCGTGTGCCTTGTCATCGAGAAGTTACAGTTCGATTACCTGCGTTCGGAATTATTTCCCAAAACAGGCAAATCGGATCTAATTCCCTCGAGAATCCGATTCGTTTTCTGGTTCGGGATCAGTAAGTACGGGAACAGCCCGATACATGCTTCACACCACACCCGAATTGTTTACAGATATCGGGGCAGTGCGTTACAGCCTACGGCATGTTATTAAATAGAGTAGACAACTTCATATGAATTCAGTTCTGCTAGCTTTCAATTCTACTCATTCGGCAGCAATCGGAATACGTCGGGGATGAATGCTTACGGATTTACCCGAGAAGTTCCGATTGATTCCGCAGTGGAATAATAATAAACAACTTCCGGTCTCAGTTTCACTGGCTGAAGGTGTAAAATGATAACAGAAGCACATCACTGGCTAAATGACCGTGGTTATACGTCATGCTGGCCTGTCTCTCGACATAACCGTTACATCTTCCTTAGAAATAGACAGTTCTTACCGATTGATGTTATTAAGGTAGGTCAATCTCTCTGAACGTTCGTCGGAAACTACCGCTTCTTAAATTAGTAACTGAGACTTATAAATTCGTCTTATTTGACGAACACAAGCAGGGAAGTGAGTTCTTTACTGTCATTAGAAACTAATTTCATTAGGTTTCACAGCCTGATGGTTAGAATTAGAAAAACCCATTGTAGGAGTTTAACTCCAAAATAGGATTTGTCTTGCGTCCTCTGGTCGCTTACAAGAGCTCCATACGAACCTCTTGAATCGACGTCTTTACTTATAAAACCGTCTTTTTATTAGCTTTCGCTACAGCTCTTCGAAGGAGCAAGTCAAACGCTCTGTCTATAGAAACCGGGAATGTCAGATTCAATGAATATGATGGCCTCTTTACAGCTACTGGGTCAACCAGGGTTTCTGGCTAAGAACCAGTTACCGTCGGTCCTTCCTGATCCGATTCAGTTCCTAGTCTTTCTGCGAGCTGTGGTCCTTCGGATTCCGACAGATACATTGTCCTGTCAGAGCTCTTAATATTAACTTAAGAGAGTTAAGGGGAATAGGGGTTGGAGAAGGAGGTTATTTCTCCCCCTTATAGGTCGTAATATATATCAGCAGCTTCTTTTCTCGCTGGATATCCATTACAATTAAATTAGCGTACAAGATTTACCTAGTCGAGATCTTTCTTTTCTGCGGATACGCCCGCATGAAGTTAGGGCTCTTTCGGCAAGTTGGGCTTTTTCGAACAATAATTCCCTTGAAGAATTCTTCGCGCGGCAGTTCGGAAAACTCAGTCAAGTTATTCATCTTTCTACTTGCGTTCTATGTCTAGTCAGACAGAACTTGTACTCCCTGGGCCCTTTGGTTGCGTCTCAGCGAGTTGTCCGCTAAATTACTCCCAACATATCAATGAAGTGAACACTGATTGAAATTATCAATCCCTGCTCTTACCATATATACGGTTGGGTTGATAGTACTTTGTAAATAAATTAGAAAATAATACACTACAAGGTGCTGCTACCTGGAACGACAGTAAGTATTGGCCGAACCTCCCGTCCGATGCTACAAAGTCATCAGGTATTAAATGACTGGTAATGTATTTTTGACATAAAAATGAAGTTTTTTAAAGTAAAACATATTTTTATTAGAAAATACTTACCAGTCATTTATAGAGTCCCGCCTCCCATCCCCGCGTCGTCACCCAACACTTAATGTTGAAATAAAAGTGGCAAGATATCACGTGCTTGCCCTCTATTACGGGCAACCGTGTATATCACATATACGTGAGGAATACGCAAGGCGAGTTCTTTTTCTGGATGAATTAAGGGTGTAGAGATTATATATCAGGTATTAAATGACTGGTAAGTATTTTCTAATAAAAATATGTTTTACTTTAAAAAACTTCATTTTAACCCTTTCCCTCATATAGACGCTTTCTGACGCCTCTGCAGCAGACGGCTTTTTGAAAACATAATGACAAAAGAAGAAATTGCACAGAATGTGCAATTTCTCTTTTTGCCACAATGTTTTCCACTTTTAGTCATAAGTTATCCATTCAATTATGGAGATTTTCTATGTTTTGACAAAATACGTTTAAAGTCGTCTGCTGCAGAGTTGTCGTATGAGGGAAAGGGTTAAATGGGAAAAACCTGATTCCCATAGGCCTCAGGAGTGAGGCATCCACAAGAGCTACATTCTCTCTAACTCAAGCAACCCTTATCCAATCTTCACCAAACTTAGTCACAATGCTTACAGAATTATGTATTGGCCAAATATAATTTGTAGCAATAATGCCAAAGTTTTGGCCCTTTAATAAATGAAATTAATTGTGAGTTTCACAGTCTTATTCCACAATATTTAAACTTGATCAAAATGAAATTTTCAATGTCTAGAAGTTAAATGTGTAATGCTAAAAAATTTCAGAGCTGAGAGTTTATAATAGATAAAAGGGTTATCATATTCAAACAACATTGTCTTCCAATATTATCTCTTATATTTGACATTCAATAGTGTGTCTCTTTCATCCTTCCCTCTCTTTAGTTTTATGGTGATGTGTGACTGTTATTTCCTTGTTTACTTTGGTTTAGTCAAGTTTTAACACTTTTCCTGATATAGATGACATTTGGTACCTTTGTAGTTGAAAACATTGTTAGAAAAGGAGAAATGGCGCAAAGCAAGCCATTTCTCATTTTGCAACAATGTTTTTGCAACTCTGATTCAAAATTGTATTACCCCACTCTTTTCATAAGAAATTATCAAAAGCAAATTTCTCCTTTTACAACAATGTTTTCAAAGGTTGTCAAAAGGGGTCTAAAATTCATCAGGATGAGGAAAAGTGCTAATGATTTCTATGAGGTGTTTGGCTTTTTACACCAACCCTTTCCCTCATACGACAATTCTGCAGCAGACGACTATGAACATATTTTGTAAAAACATATAAAAACTCTTTAATTGAATGGATAACCTATGACTAGTAGTGGAAAACATTGTGCCAAAAGGAGAAATTGCACGTTTTGTGCAATTTCTTCTTTTGTCACTGTTTTCAAAAAGCTGTCTGCTGTAGAGGCATCAGAAAGCGTCTATGTGAGGGAAAGGGTTAAGATAACCTCTGCTTAGGGGTGTTTTATTCATGTTCGTGAGGGCTTTGGCTTTCTTGTTTTCTCTAATTTGAATTAATACTGACATGCAGACGCAATCAGAAACCCATGAAGCAGACCATTTTTTAATTTATTGTGACAAAAGGAAAAATTGCTCATAACAAGGAATATCTCTTTTTGTCTCAATGCTTTCGACGCGATTCTATAATCAAACTATCATTTATATAGATTTTCAAATAGTTTGCCGGAATGTTTAACCCTTTCCCTCATATAGACGCTTTCTGACGCGTCTGCAGCAGACAGCTTTTTAAAAACATAGTGACAAAAGAAGAAATTGCACAAAACGTGCAATTTCTCCTTTTGCCACAATGTTTTCCACTCTTTGTCATAGGTTAACCATTCAATTATAGAGATTTTCTATGTTTTGACAAAATACGTTCAAAGTCGTCTGCTGCAGAATTGTCGTATGAGGGAAAGGTTAAACAACTTATCTGCTGCAGATTTGTGGTATGTGGTAAAGAGTTGATTGATAATAGTCTTTGTGGCCAGTACGGATGAAATACTTCTGAAAACAGTGATAGCACAATCAAATATAGTTCAATACGTAGAAGGCTATTGTTAGCCAACAGTTTCAACCCTATCCCACATTCCGTCACATATACAGCAGACAACTATTGAAAACATTGTGGTAAAAGGAGAAAATTGCTCATAATGAGATGTTTTTCATATTTACCACAATGTTTTTCTACGCGATTTTAAAATTGATCATTCATTATTAGAGATTTTCCATTTCTTTTGCCTAGACACTTTCAGAGATGTCTGCTGCAGATGTCTTGTATGTGGGAGAGTGTGTGTATTGTATTCTAAATTTGAATATCAATTGCACAGTAATCAATGCTGAAACAAAGGGCTTATTCTAAAAAATTAGAACAAACTAACCCTTTCCCTCATATAGACGCTTTCTGACGCCTCTGCAGCAGGCGGCTATTTTGAAAACATAGTGACAAAAGAAGAAATTGCACAAAACGTGCAATTTCTCCTTTTGCCACAATGTTTTCCACTTTTTGTCATAGGTTATCCATTCAATTATGGAGATTTTCTATGTTTTGACAAAATACATTCAAAGTCGTCTGCTGCAGAATTGTCGTATGAGGGAAAGGGTTAACTCTTTGGTTGCGGGATCTGATTTTGTGAAGCCCGGGTGCCACCAGTATAGAGCAAAGCCAGCCCGCGCTGCTCCACTCAACTCAACATTTTTATCTTGATATTCCTAGAATAGCCTATAAACTCTTCCAAATACAAAGCTGGGCAAATCCATTTTAGAAATTTGTACTGTGAGATCATCTATTTACAGTATACTAACACCATGGCTCTCTATTTCACAATCCATTTCTTCTTTTATAACTCAGGCTAAACTAAAGGTATGTCCACAAGAGTAGTGTCCCTTTATAAACACTCTGTTTCTCAGTCCTGTATAAGTGAGATGTCTTTGAATGGGTTGTTACATTTCATTGAAAACCCTTTCCCACATATTTCACATCTTAACCCTTTCCCAAATATTTCACATCTTAACCCTTTACCACATACAACAAATCTGCAGGAGACGACTTTGAAAACATCTAGGCAACAACATGGGAAATCCCCATAAATGAAGGTAATGATTATTGAAAAAAGTTGAAAACATTGTTACAAAAGGAGAAATTGCTTGTTTTGAGCAATTTCTTCTTTTGTCACATTGTTTTCAAAAGTCTTTTGCTACAGAGGTGTCAGAAAGCGTCTATATGAGGGAAAGGGTTAACATCTAGACAAAAATTGTGAAAATCTCTAGAAATGAAAGTATTTTACTAAATTAGTACAAAAATTAAATTCCATTTTTCTTGACGTTACCTATATTTCTTCAGACATATACAGATAACTTACCTTCTTTTTCTCTGACATATTCAAAGGAGATGACTCTGAAAGTATAATATCGGGTAAACAGTTAATTTTGCGCCCATGTGAAGATGTCTCTTTGTACTGGACACCCAACACCTTCTTACTACAGATTGAATAGGAGTATTATGTCTGGTTTACATGTAACTCGAATCACCATGCAACTCTGCAGCAGACGATTTTTAAAAAAACATTGAGGTTAACCCTTTCCCTCATATGGAGCTTTCTGACGCCTCTGCAGCAGACGGCTTTTTGAAAACATAGTGACAGAAGAAGAAATTGCTCAAAACGAGCAATTTCTCCTTTTGCCACACAATGTTTTCCACTTTTAGTCATAGGTTATCCATTCAATTATAGAGATTTTCTAGTTTTTGACAAAATATGTTCAAAGTTGTCTGTCTGCTGCAGAATTGTTGTATGAGGGAAAGAGTTAAAGGAGAAATTACTTATAATGAGCAATTTCTCCTTTACTAATAATGTTTTCAACTCTATTCAATAGTTCTGATTTCAGTCATAGAGAATTTCCATGTGTTTGCCTAGCTGTTTTAAACGTTGTCTGCTATAGATTTATAGTATGTCGGAAATGGATAATAAAATAGTGGAGTTTGTGTTTAGCAAAATGGTATTATTAACCTTGTGTCTCAGTTCTTATATATACAGTGTAGTTATACTGATGTTTTCTGTCACTTTTATCATGTATGTTTGATTGTTTACTCATCATAAGTAATGTATATAGTTACTAACTTTTCTGAGGGGAAATGACGTTTGATTGCAGACCAAAATCTTGATATCATACCTTTATTTTGGTTTTTGGCCTGATTGCTCTAGCAATTCCGGTCTATAGATTGACGATGTCCGTCTGTCTGTCCGGATGTCTGTCTGTCAACATTTTTGTTAAAGTTTCAGGTTGAGGCAAAATCTCAGCACTGGAAAGGGTTACAAACTTGAAACTTTGCCTTGAAGGTAACCAGTAACAAGTTCTATTGATTTCTATGGTTACTTTGACCTTGACCTTGGTTTTGTTGATTTTCAAGGTCAAATTGCCGACAATCCGGCCTTACCGTCTTCAGCGGTTTTTGTTTAAAATTAATTTAATTAGGTCCTTAAAAATCTGTTTTATACAGTCATAAATGTTTAACCCTTTTTCACATACAACAATACTGCAGCAGATCAGACTTTGAAAACATATGGGTAAATATATGTAAAATCATTAAATGAAAGTCTTTCTGTTGAAAAAATTGTGGCAAAAGGGGACGTTTTTCATTATGAGCCATTCCTCTTTTGGCCACAAATGTTTTCAAAAGTCATCTGATGCAGATAGATCAAATTTCATCTGCAAGTGGGAAAGGGTTAATTAGTAAATATATATCAGGAAATCATTTTACATGTTAATTTTAGCTTGAAATTTGTCCGCCCAAAAGTTTTCTAATTAGTATATAAACAGTTCAATACTTGCCATAATCTCTTTGAGTAGGAAAAATGATGTCAAGGTGACTTGTTAAGTGCATTTAGTGGAAGTGGATGTAGATAATACATGTAGTGTGTAGGGTGAAAAGTTGATTATTACATGACTGTTTGTTATGTTACAAACTCATAAAAATCAGACCAAAAGACTTTGCTGTACATATATTGGATCTGACTGTAACAACGCATACAGAGTCGTCTCATATTGACCTTATACATTTAAATATTCCTTAGCATGTGGTTGTTTTTTATGTCCAATGAAATTGCACAATACAACAAATGCCTGTGTGATATAATCAGAGATTTAGCCAATCACTGCTTCTCTATATTGTCTATGTATATGGGTGTCTTAATTGTTTTACACCAGACAATTTGGTAAGCAACAAATTGATTGGCTGACGCAAAGGTCAATCTGAGACGACCTCAGATCTATGTACGAGCAAGCGAAGTTTGGGTCAGGTTTTTAAAATAAGATAGGTTATGTGGTTATGTTAGTAACAAATAACATACATATATTTAATGATAATACACAGTGGGTAAATTGGTATCATATTGAAATGTTATGGGAGCCATGTCACAGAAAACTGACCTTAATTTTGAGAGTACAGTCCAACCTGTGTTTAAAGACCACCTTTGGGAAGAGAACAATCTGGTCTTTGTTCACAGTCATGTGGTCTTTAATTACAGGGTCATTTATGTAGAAAATTAGCTATTGGGAATTTAATGTAAGGTTGCTATAGACAGGGTATTGCTAAACAAAGGCGGTCTTTAGTACAGGTCTGACTGTATATAATCCTTTCCCACATGCAGACACATTATGACACACCTGCTATAGAGGACTTTTGAAAACATGTCAGTAGGAGAAATTACTCATAATGAGCAATTTCTCATTTTGCCACAATGTTATCATCGTTTATTTTATTTTTTTAATTGAAATTTTCCCCATTTTTGCCTTTATTTTTTAAAAGTTGTCTATAGATTTGTTTGTATGTCAGAAAGGCTTTAACTGATAATAATTTTGGATAATCAGTTTTCAGACATAATCAATTCCCAGAGATTTGCAGAAAACTTTTGCGATTAGAGAAGAACCAGATCGGGCTTTGTGAAGGCCATGGCTGATCTGGATCTTTAATGGCTACTAAGTCCAAACAGCTGGTTCTTACTGTGACATGGTTCTTACAGGGATATTATGTGTTTGTGGGTTGTAAATTGTAAATTTATATATATATATATTTATATTTATATTGCCATGTAATTCTTACAAATATTCTTTACTGTCATAAAACACTTTGAAGTGTTTATTCTTATCTTATTAACCATTCTCTGATTATCCTTGGTACAGCTACAGCCCTTAGACTTGTAAATCATGAAAGTTTTGAAGTTTTTTGCTGTTTTTCTTTGCAATTAATGCACATAGAAAGATATTACAATGCTTGTGGCTGAATGTACTATGACAAGGTGGAGTTCACATTTGATTACTCTAAGTTGAGTTATTTCCCCCTGACTCTGAATATTGCATAGATCTATAGTGATTGTGCAATTTAGGATTTGTTTCAAAAAGTGGCACTGATGTTGTTCATACTCTTTTCTCATCTTGACCTCATATGACATGACTTATCAAAGTGTGATGATGATACAGATGACAGTTGGAGTGGTTTTAGACCAAACCCCACTGTTGTCGTCTGCCTGTCTGTGTTAGACAATTAGCTACTTCACGTTAATAAGTGGAGGAGATAGGATGCAAGTGATGAGAGAAATTAAGGCCATCATCAGTATTAAAACAATACATCGTTGTTCATCAATATACTTTTTGACAAGTGTTGCATTCCATTTTGATACATCATACATCAGCTCATGCAAAATGTACTTTGACCATAACGTATCCTTTTATTTGTACACATGTGCAGCTGACAACTTTTAACAATGATGTAAGAAAAGGAGAAATTGCATACATGTATAAAATATTTAATTAGACAGTCTAACTTAGTGCACAATGAATTTTCTTTTGTAACAAATTGGTACTTTCATTCATTCATATGTTCGGAATCCGCTGTGGTCGAGTGGTTAGCGTCGGGGATTTCGAAACCGGGTGTCCCGGGTCTGATCCCCAGTCACGGCACTACGGTCATGGTGGAGTGCCCTTGGGCAAGGCACATTTTCTAGCCTAGTACTGGTTTGTTTACCCAGGGATCATGAATAATTAAATTTAATTGCGCGCTAAATGACCTTAGCTGTCGATGCGCCATAAAACAATATACATTCATTTATTCATATGTTCAGAGCTCTAGATAAGGGGCATTTTGCATGTTCTTAAATCCTTATGTGATCCTCTAACCCTATGTTGTAGGTACTCAAAAGAATCGTCTCAGTACCCACAACATAGGTTTCACTTAAATAATGAGAGAGAAATTGTGGGAAAAGAGCTGAATACCTTTATCTGGAGCTCTGTATGTCCGTAATGGTTTTTTTATGAAATTGATTGTTTAACTGTTTCCAATATATAGACTCATATTGACTTATCTGCAGCACACAACTTATAACAACATTGTGGCAAAAAGGAGAAACGGCTCATAAAGACTTATTTCCCCTTTAATTACAATGTTATCATTTCTATTCAATTATTAAATTCTCATTTACAACGACTCTCTAGGTTTTTACCAATAGGTTTTTAAAACTCCCTTGCTGTTAATTTGCTGTAAGTGGAATAGGGTTGGAGAGTCAGAAAATGACAAATCATGTGATAGGTTATTACCATCCAAAGTCCTAGATATGAAGGAGTGAATGCACTGGTTGTTTCCATAAATATCTCTATATATCCTTTTATTTCTCTTTCAAATGCACCACTTTGTACAATGCATTTATTAAAGAAAACTCAGTGAGTACCAAAAACATAAGTTTGGGGATTAGTTCCCTGGCAGGGTCACTCATAGAGATCTTTTCCCAGACATCTGTTTGTTAGTCTATCTGTCTGTCCATCAAAGCCAGTTTGGAAAGCATCCTTTGGTTTACTGCTTTTCTTGTTTTCTTTGGCTTTTAGGTCAAGGTCACAATTCAAGGTCAAAGGTAAAGGATCTGGCTTGCATGGATAGATCAATAATGTGAAAAGTAAATTAGCTTATTTTATGGAACTTGTTCATAGAGGGCAATAGATGGGTTAAGAACAAGATCATATTTTTCTGTTGGCTTTAAGGTCAAGGTCATTCATTCATAGGTTAGGCAATGTTACAAAATAACAACCACATCAAAATAATCACTTAACCCTTTCCCACATATGACAAATCTGCAAAAGATGACATGATGAAAACATATGGGCAAAAATATAGAAAATCTCTATAAATGAGAATTATTAAAAAGAGACGAAAACATTGTGGCAAAATGATAAATTGTTCATTATGACCGATTTCTCCTTTTACCACAATATTTCAAAGGTTGTCTTCTGCTTATCAAAATGCATAGGCTTGTTGGAAAGAGTTAAGGGCCTGTGTGACTCACTGTCCACTTACAGCTTATGCTCATCTGAAGTGACTATTGGACCCTTTCCCTATTGCAGGCACATTCAGGTGCATCTTTAGCACACAACATTTGAAAACATTGTAACAAAAGGAAAAATAGCTAATAACAAGCAATTTTTACTTTTCACACAATGTTTTCAACTCTATTTCATTAATATACATCTATTGATAGAGACTTTGCATTTATTTACCTATATGCTTTCAAAGTCATCTGCTGCAGATTTGTTGATCAAGGAGGATTAAGAGTTGGTCTCGATCTGGTCACATCTGTTTTATAAACTTGTATTGTATATATAAACTGCATTCGTATGAATTGCGACAAGCACTATAGTTATAGTTGTCATTTGATTGGAAAATGTTGATCTCTGAATACAGCTATTATTATGTAAAAAATGAAAGAAAAAAGTTTTCTTTTATTTAGTTTTATTACATAGTAATACATGTTATGGACTGTATTTCATTGAATTATATCTTTACTGAACTAGCTACTGGAGAAATTCATTAATGATAATTATGATAACAGGATTCTTTGTTTGAAAAGATGTAACTTTCGATAATTAAATTTCAATATGAAAATAGAAACATTGTGGGGAAAATGAGAAATTTGCTACAAATAATAATTCCAATTTTCCATATATAGAGTTCATTTGCCATTTAACTTTTGATTGTGGTTATTCTATCCCGAGTAATATTTGCATGTGTGTGACAATCAGTTTATTGTTATTAGCGGATACAATGACAAGGGATAAGAACTCGTATTAAACATTCAATGGCAAATATATGAATAACATTAATTTTTACGAACAATGGTATTGGTTTCATTTCACATAACTGAAATAACTTTTGGACATATATAGATAGCTGTCTTTATGGAAGGTCCATTATATACACAAACATGTATTGCTACGTAATATAAAACGTCACTTTATCTCATCCGGGCAACTGATATTCTCCTATAGGAATTAAGATTTGTCTTCGTCCCCATATATTTCTATAAAATTTCTTGATATTATGATATTTAAAAGCAGAACTCCTATTATTTACCATATAGTGTGAATTGATGAAGATTAATTATTTATATTTAGGAGTTGGCAGTAATAGAGCGAGAAAGACAGAAGTTGGACCAGTTGGAACAACAAACACTTATGTTGGATAAACAGTTACAGGATTGTTCTTCTGACCAAGAGACCTCACTGCTAGAAAGGCTGCAAAAAAACAAAGAACTTTCAGAAAACCAACGGAAAATTTTCGATGATCTCGAATTTCAACAACTTGAAGTAAGTCTTATTTGATAAACTTTCTCCAGTGAATGAAAACATATCTGCAGCAAATGACATCTAGGTTAAAAATAAGTAAAACTTTAAATGAAAGTATATAATATTGATGTAATTATTTTGTAAACATCCAGACAAAAATGTGGAAAATCTCTAGAAATGAAAGTATAATTGTTGAATAGAGTTGTAAACATTGTGGCAAATGGAAAAATTGCTTATGAAGAGCAATGCTTATTAAGACCTTTATCTCCTTTCGCTACAATGCTTTCATATTTTATCTGATGTAGATATATCAAATAATAAGTCAAGGACACAAGCTCGCGATGAACTGTTTCTCCTTTTATATACCTGTCCTTAGATGGGATATATTATGAGAGCACCTATGGAACGGCCATATCAACAAATTCATTGTTGGTTGTTTTACGCTGCTTTCAACAATTTTTCCGTAATATCACAGCTTTTCCTGGGTAAGTTACCAGTACTACTGGTCCTTTTATCCGGACACCAGCAAGTCAGTCGCAATGCAAAGCCGGCAATCCTGAATGCCAAGGAGGGCAGCAATCGCTACCATTTTAAAAGTCTGGTATGACCAGGCCGGAGATCAAATGCGCGACCTCCCGCATGTCAACAAAAGCGGTTTCCTCTCTTACTTGAACAATTCTTATTAATGTTGATCTTCATCAAAATTGCCCTGAGTATTCTAGGTAGCCTATCTTGACCCCTGCAGCAGTTAAATTTGAATTTGTTAACCCTTTCCCTCATATAGACGCTTTCTGACGCCTCTGCAGCAGACTGCTTTTTGAAAACAAAGTGACAAAAGAAGAAATTGCACAAAACGTGCAATTTCTCCTTTTGCCACAATGTTTTCCACTTTTTGTCATAGGTTATCCATTTAATTATGGAGATTTTCTATGTTTTGACAAAATACGTTCAAAGTCGTCTGCTGCAGAATTGTTGTATGAGGGAAAGGGTTAACCCAGTTTAGCATCACTGATGATCTCATAAATGTTATGTTATGATTTTTACAATTATTTACCTGAAATAAAGGAAGACTGCATTGAAAAAATTTGACTTTGAAAAACTAATTTGATAAAGAATTTTTAAACAATGTTGGAAAAAGAGAAATTGCTTGGTTAAATTATAGTAAACTAGAATCATCTTTTTCTTAAGCTATCAGCAGCAGAGAAACAAACATAATGCAGGGACAGTTGCTAACTATTAACATGGACTCACAATTTTTTCAAAACTCATTTGCTACAGTGCTGTCAAAAATATTGCTAAACAGAGATCACAGACCATTTTTGTCATTTCATACAAAAACATACCTTCAGGATTTTTCAACCAATTGAAGATCCAGTTCAGCCCCATCTATTCGCAAACTGATTATGATCTTTATCTGTCATCTAGTTGTACAAGCATTATTGAGAGAGTTTTTGACTACACTGTGACACCAGTTGCATAGTATTCAATGTGATTGCAATTTGGATAACTCAAACCTTCCAAAGAGGTCAGTTTTCTTATGGCCATGGTAATATAGTGTGATATATATGTAACAGTTGTTACATGTATCTGTTTAACTCTTTCTAACAAATAGCAAATTATCAGCAGTCAATATTATGGAAACCCTATTTAACCCATTCCATCTTGCAGATGAATTTTTGAAAATGTTGTGGTAAAAGGAAAAAATGCACATAATGAGTAATTTTGGCTTTTGCCACTCACTATGTTTCAACTAAATTGAATAATTATACTCTCATTGATAGAAATTTTGCATGTATATTTTGTTTTATGTGGAAAAGAATAAAGGAATATGTAATTTTTGGGTCCAGTTAAAAACATTGTGGCAAAAGGAGAATTGGCTCAATTTCTCCTTTTGCCACACTTTTTACAAAAGTCATCAGCTACAGATGTGTCAAAATTGATCTATATGTGGAAAAAGGAGGGTTAACCCTTTCCCTCATACGGCAATTCTGCAGCAGACGACTTTGAAGACATTTTGTCAAAACATAGAGAATCTCTATAATTGAATGGATAACCTATGACTAAAAGTGGAAAACATTGTGGCAAAAGGAGAAATTGCTCGTTTTGAGCAATTTCTTCTTTTGTCACTATGTTTTCAAAAAGCCGTCTGCTGCAGAGGCGTCAGAAAGCGTCTATATGAGGAAAAGGGTTAAGACACGTTGTTCAATTTTATATTAACCAGTCTGAGGCCAAATTTGAGGAAGACCGGGAACAAGTCCACAGGAAGTTGCTGACAGACCAACATGAACTCTTATCGAAATACAGAACGAGAGAGGTAAGTCAGCCTTTGTTTAATACTAATCATATCTAAAATCTAGACAAAAACATTGATGCATTTTATTTTGCCTAATTTATAAATCGTTTCCCACATATATTATAGTTTTGCAGACACCTTGAAAGAATGTAGGCAAAAGTAAATTTAAGTTGAGATATTGTACAGAATTGATAACAGTGTGACAAAAGGAGAAATGTTGGCTGCTGCAGTTGTGTCTTTATGTGGGAAATGTTTAATTATTCTATTAAAATTTATTTCCCTGATTAACCCTTTCCCTCATATAACAATTCTGCAGCAGGCGACTTTGATCGTATTTTGTCAAAAAATAGAAAATCTCTATAATTGAATAGATAACCTATGTCGACTGAAAGTGGAAAACATTGTGGCAAAAGGAGAAATTGCTCGTTTTGAGCATTTTCTTCTTTTGTCACAATGTTTTCAAAAAGCCGTCTGCTGCAGAGGCATCAGAAAGCGTCTATATGAGGGAAAGGGTTAATTAAATAGTTCATGTGAGCTGTTTCATATAAACACTATACATGTATTCAGAAAGTCGTCTGCTGAATATGAATCAAAATGCGTCTGCAAGTCGGAAAGGGTTAATGACATCCTAGGTATGAATTGAGATTACTTATTACGCCGATCAGTTTCGATTGACAATTAAAGTAACACATTAAATGAAACTCCATTTTCAGGAGAGCCTTCAGCATATATCCAATCAACAAAGGGAGATGATCACAAACGTACGACAGGAGATGGAAAAGCTTGAGAAACAACGACATACGTCAGTGGACAACTTTAATCAGGTAATGTTGGGTGTCTTTCCACCTAATCTTATAGAACAAATGAAATGAAATAGGATAAGACATTATGGGTAAGCCTTGACCTTCAATTTTCTAACAGAAAAAGGTTGACCATTTACCTGAATTGATAATTTTCGTTGGAAATGCTATTTTGATACAGAGATGAAAATGTATCCTGACCCATATCCCTTTTTCCAACAATGTTTTTGTATCTATGCAGAATCTATCCTTTTGAATTTGCCAGAGCTATTTTTGGGATAATATGTTTTAACTGTGCTCTGGGAAAACTAACCTTGGGAAATAATTATTATGATCTGTGTAGATTCGGACAATAATGCAACAGAACAAAGTTATACATATGTATGTTTTGATTTGTAGCCAAGTTCAAAGATTAAAGTCATATACTTCAAGGTCAAATTGTTTTGGAAGGGGGTGGGGGGCAGGAGTATTTGTTATTCACTCTGATAGCTTATTTTTCTTTTCTTTTTTTAAGCTTAAATTGTCTAGCTTAAGTAATAGTAGATGCTGTTCTTTGCCTGTAATTGTATTTTTTTTCAAACATTCTAACTCTTCTCTATAGGCATGGGGGATGCTGATCGTGATGGTGGGAAAATGGGCATGCAGACCCCCCTTTTTTCATTTTCTTTCAATAGTAATATTTTGACTTGACACTGACAGATGTAACAAAATTGGCTTAGACATGGAGGAACTCCGTGAATGTTTTGGGGATCATTTGGTTCAGGGTCAAGGGCAAGGTCATTGATTCTAAAAATAGACCATCTATGTGAATGTCATGGTTGAAAACATGTTTCATGAATTAACTGCGTTCTTGTTGCTATAGTATTTACCATGTAAAGCCAAAAATACAATTTCATTACAATTAGAGATTGTCCCATTATGACTGTGCTTTCAAAAGCTTTTTAACACATTTTCTTATTTCACTTTTCCATGCCCTAATTTAAAAATATAAAGCAGTAATAAACAATACTTAATGTCACTATCAATATATGAGCAGCGCTTAAACCTCTTCCTCCCTAAATCTTTTGGCATAAATTTGGTGACCAGTATATATACAGATTATCTTGCACGTCCAAGCAGTCTGATCTGAACCTACACTGTTCACCCATTAGAAAGAAGCATACACCAGAAAAGTTTTCACTAACAATGTATTTTTGGATCAGATAACAGGCATATCTTTATCTGAAATTGTCAAAAAATATTCTGAGTTTGGTTTCCGTACAGTATGGCTCATATTCCCAAATGTTCTATTCTTTGTGCTTTTTGTGATTCCCCATAGAAAACCTCTGTGTGTTTCTCAGTGATGCATTGTAGTTATGTGTGGTGTTCATGTCTTGCTTTTACATAGGGGCATCTTTTTTTGCAAAGAAAGGGGTCTTGAAAGACTACAAATGTAGCCTCACTGGTTTCAAGCAATTACAAAATTTGTAGTTGTTCATCTAATGTAGAAATGGAAATGCAATAAGACCCTTTTTGCTGCTTTAAGTCGCTTATACATTTAACCCTTTCCCACCTTACCACTTCAAATATCTGCACCAGACAACATCTTAGCCAAAATATGGAAAACCTCTACAAATTGAAGTTGAATTATTGAATAGAGCTGAAAACGTAGTAGCAGAAGGAATATATAAGCAATTTCACTTTTGTCACAATCTTTTCAAAAGTCGTCTGATGCAGACACGTCATAATGCATCTACAAGAGGGAAACAAAAGTAATGGCTCATAACAAGCAATTTCATCTTTTGCCACAATGTTTTAACTCTATTCACTAATTATACTTGCATTTATAGAGATATTCTATATTTTGGTAATTGCTGTTTTCAAACTCATCTGCTACATATTTGTTGTATGTGGGAAAGGGTTAAAGAACCATTCTCCAGAGGCTACCAGGTTGTTTAGCCCTTTCCCCTATACGACTATGTCTGCCTATGCTGCAGATGCTTCAAATGGCATCTATATGTGGGAAAGGGTTGTTAAATGAATAGATAGCAAACAGGGAAGATGCCTTCTACCAGACTGTGTGGATGCACAGGCTGATCTTGATCTTAGCTGGTTGCAAAGTCCCAAAGGTGTGGCTGAAATTGGCTTCACGAGGAGAAGCTAATTATGGTGATTTTGTTATCAAGACTGCATTTTGCTTTGTTATCCATGATTGATATTTGTTCACATATAAAAGACCATTTTAAACATGTATTTACACAGATTTGTTATTTGCTACAGTTTTGCCTGTTAGAGTGTATTGATCAGCTATCATAATGAATAGATAACAATATATGTTTTTATTTTGATCAGAATAAAATAATCAAATTACATTAACCCAAATTACAACAAATCTGCAGAAGATGACTTTGAAAACAAAGTGACAAAAACCTAAAAAATCTCCCTAAAAGATAGCTTAATTGTTATATAAAGTTGAAAACATTGTGGCCATATGTTTTCAAAATGTGTCTGCAGGTGGGAAAGGGTTAAAATATATGTCAGAAAGTCTGTTTAAACGAAGAAAACTTTTCATACAGTGACTCTTTCCTGTTTTATACAAAAAAGTCATATAGAAATGTATCAAATCAGTGTGTGAGCATGACTTCAATGATTGATAAACTATACATTACATAATTGATCATAACTGGTCAATGAAAATTGATACTATTCTTTATTAACCCTTTTCCATATACAAGAAGTATGCAGCAGAAGACTTTGGAAACATGGAAATATGGAAAATATCTATAAGGGAAAGATTGATCATCGAAAACAGTTGAAAACATTGTGGTAAAAGGGGAAATTGCTCAATTTCTCCTTTAACCACAATGTCTTCAAATGTATTGCCTGCATAGGCGTAAACAAAAGTGTCTGTATGTGGGAAAGGGTTCAATCAGCTGAAGTTATGACTCTTAAGATGTAGAATCTGTTGCAATGTAAGTAATGGCTAAATGGATAATGTCATTTCACAGCATCCGGGCAACTGATCTTCTCACATAGGACATTTTTCTCTATATGCTAGGCAAAATGCAATAATTCATAAATCCTTGTATATTGTTTGTTATGATAGCTGATTACTGATTGATAATGAATGAATTGTGTGTGAATTGCACTGTTTTCACTGCATGTTTTAGACATTGAGACCTACGTGCATTTTTCAGGAAAAGGCCAATTTGGCAGAGGTTAACAAGCACCTGCTAGAAATAGAGAAATCTTTGTCACCGTCCAAATCGGAAAATGATACCCGTCCACATATAAATGAATTTGATTTGGAGCTTGAGGTATTTAGTATGATATTAACTTGGTTACTGATATCACAATTTTAGACTATAACCCTGGTCACACTAGGCTACGACCAACTAACAACCACCGACGACCAGCTTTTGCTGATCGATAGACACAAAATAATTGTTTGAAGTCTTTCTCTGGTTAACCAGTCTTGGAAATTTTTTGTCGTGTTGATTTGTTTTACGGTTTAACCCTTTCCCACATACTAATGCTTTCTGATGCCTCTGCAGCAAACGACTTTTGCCCAAATGTTTTCATCTTTATCCAGTAATTTGTTATTTGATTTATAGAGAGTAACCACATTTTTGACTAAATGTTTTAAAGTCTCTGCAGAAGATTTGTTGTATGTGGGAAAGGGTTAACTGAAACCATTTGCAAACAAAATGGGTTAGGAAAGTGTTTAGTAGTCAATTTCTATCGGTGAAAGGTTGATGCAATTTGTTTGATCATTTTACAAACTGTTGCAACTGAACGCTGAAGGTTGGCAACCATTGGCATCAGAAGTGGTTGGTGATCTCTTGCTGTCTGGTTGCAACCACTGGATTACCAGTATCCAATATTTTTATATATCAATTGTATGACCCAATATTTGCAATCAATCTCATCTAATAGTTGGCAACAAGTCACTTATCAGTTGCCAACCAGTTGTTAACAGTTTTATGAGTTTCTGGTATCACCAACCAGCCATACAACTAATTGCCAACCAGTCATACAACTAATCACCAACCAGCCATACAATTAATCACCAACCAGCCATACAGCTAATGGCCAACCAGCCATACAACGTATCACCAGCCAGCCATACAGCTAATTGCCAACCAGATATACAACTAATCATTAACCAGCCATACAGCTAATGGCCAACCAGCCATACAACTATCATCAACCAGCCATTCAGCTAATCACCAAGTAGCCATACAGCTAATTGCCAATCAGCCATACAACTAATCACCAACCAGCCATACAGCTAATGGCCAAACAGCCATACAACGAATCACCAACTAGCCATACAGCTAATGGCCAACCAGCTATACAACTAATCATTAACCAGCCATACAGCTAATTGCCAACCAGCCATAGAACTAATCACCAACCAGCCATTCAGCTAATGGCCAACCAGCCATACAAATAATCACCAACTAGCCATACAGCTAATGGCCAACCAGCTAATAATACAACTAATCACCAACTAGCCATACAGCTAATGGCCAAGCAGCTATACAACTAATCGCCAACCATTCATGACTAAACTTTTGGAAATTTTAACAATTTTGCAGCTATAAGTTGACAATGGTTGCCATCAATTTTGGTTGTTAGATTAGGGCTTCTTGTTACTGAACCTTAATAAAAATTCAATTTCTATCATAAAAGGCTGGAATGCCTTTTAGCTATTTACATGATGTTGCATTGTTTTGTGTTGTCTGCTGCTTTATTAATGTTTCTTTTTTTTTCAAATCGTACTACTTCAAAAGTCTTATATTGATACAAAGCAGAAAATAGCCGATGATGAAGTTTGAAAAGTCGTTTTCATAAGTGAAAGAGTTGGGACTTCCTGTCATATCATCATAAAATTGTTTACGCATAAAACAATTGCAAAGCATTTAAATATTAACCCATTCTCCCATACAGATGTTTTCGGGCTCCTATGCAGCAGACGACTTTTGCCACAATGTTTTCAACCTTATTCAATGATTGTTATTTCATTTATAGAATGTTTCCATATTTTGGACTAAATTTTGTCTGCTGCAGATTTGTTGGTTTTGGGAAGGGGTTAGTTGATTGTAATTAAAATCATGAAACAAATTTATGAAAGGGAAAATACGTATCCCTTTTCCAACATTTAGCAATTCTGGCGCAGACGATTTTTAAAACATTTAGCCTAAAATATGGAACAATTCTATGAATGAACATTGAATAGTGGTGAAAACATTGTGTTAAAATGTAAATCTATACTTTTTTGCAATTTCTTCTGTTGCCACAATGTCTGCAAAGGTTAATTTGTCTGCTGCAGATGCATTCAAGTTGCGCTGTATCTGGAAAAGTTAGGTGTCAAAATCCTCAAACCTACCTTTCATATATTGATATTAGAACTGTTTAATTGTTTGTGTGACCATCTGCATGCTTTAATTGTGTTTTGTGTTTGTGTTTGAGAGCTTTTTCCCTGCTTTTAACGTGAATAACAATCCTTTGTCTTTACCCCATCCCTACTAATTTCATCTCTTTTAGATTATATGAATGTATAAAGTATAAAACTTAAAGGATGACAAAGCGATGAATAATAACTCCCATTTCCCACAATGTATTGAATTGTCAAATTTTGCAGTATCACCAAACATGTTGGTCCCACATTAACCCTTTCCCTCATAAAGACGCTTTCTGACGCCTCTGCAGCAGACGGCTTTTTGAAAACATAGTGAAAAAAGAAGAAATTGCACAAAACGTGCAATTTCTCCTTTTGCCACAATGTTTTCCACTTTTGTCATAGGTTATCCATTCAATTATGGAGATTTTCTATGTCTAGTGGCAAAAGGAGAAATTTCTTGTTTTAAGCAATTTCTTCTTTTGTCACTATGTTTTCAAAAAGCTGTCTGCTGCAGAGGCATCAGAAAGCGTCTATATGAGGGAAGGGTTAATTTATCATTGAAAAAGTGTTTAGAATAGTCTATAAAGCTCTGTCTTATATAACAGATAACAGCTTCATGGCTCTGTCTTACTCTTGACGAACAGTTTGGTTGCTTTGTCTTTTCAATTATTATACTCTAATACTAACTGTGTTATAGCTCAGTCTGACAGATTATTATACTCTAGTATTAATAGTTCCATAGCTCAGTCTTATCAATTATTATACCCTAGTACTAACAGTTTCATAGCTCAGTCTTTTCAATTATTATACTCTAGTATTAATAGTTTCATAGCTTTGTTTTTTCAATTATTCTACTCACTTTCATAACTCAGCCTTATCAATTGGTAACAGTATGATATCACTGTTTTATTTATTATTTATTATTATAACCTAGAAATATCGGTTTTGATAACTCAATCTTATCTATTATCCCTTTCCTACATATATATATATATAGTTACAGCAAATCTGCAACAGATGACTTTGAAAATGTCTGCTGAAAAATATTGAAAATCTCTATAATTATAAGTTTAATTAATGAAAAAAGTTGAAAACATTGTGGCAAAAGGAGCAATTGCTTGTTTTGAGCAATTTCTCATTTTGTCTCGATGTTTTCCAAAGTTGTCTGCTGCAGATGTGTCAAAATGCGTCTACAGGTGGGAAAGGGTTAATTGATATACTCTAGTACTAACAGTTTCATAGCTCTGTCTGATCAATTATTATACTCTAATACTAAGGATTTGATAGCTCTGTCTTATCAGGTTTAATACTCTTAACCCTTTACATCATACGACAATTCTGCAGCAGACGACTTTGAACGTATTTTGTCAAAACATAGAAAATCTCCATAATTGAATTGATAACCGATGACAAAAAGTGGAAAACATTGTGGCAAAAGGAGAAATTGCACGTTTTGTGCAATTTCTTCTTTTGTCACTATGTTTTCAAAAAGCAGTCTGCTGCAGAGGTGTCAGAAAGCGTCTATATGAGGGAAAGGGTTAAACTGTTTGAGAAGCATGCTTGCTGTGTTATGCATTTGGGTATGCCTAACCTTTAATCTGATCATTTATCTTTATAGTCTTCCTCTTTGAAAATATCGAAGGGGAAACTGGAAATATACAATTGAAAACATTATAGATAAAGCAGGAATGGCATGTTTTTGACAATGTCTCCTGTCTGCATGCAGAAACTTTCAGGAAATAGTTTGATCGTCTGGTTGTCTGTCAGTGCAGTTTGTCTGTCCTGGAGATCTTTTATAACAATTCCTCCTTTCCTCAAAATGTTTCAAAAGTTGTCTGCTACAGAGGCAATTAAAGTGGCTAGTATTTGGGCACAGGATAATAAAGCATTTGGAGCGAGGTATTTGCAACGAACAGCACAATAATATCAATTTGCATGTATTGTGCCGTAGGATTGATTTGTTTGTACCATAGACTTTTAATGTTTCAAACTGTAGGTCTGATGTGGTGTCTTATTATTACATCTTCAATCTTCTTCTTGTTAACCCTTTCCCTCATACGACTTTGAACGTATTTTGTCAAAACATAGAAAATCTCCATAATTGAATGGATAACCTATGACAAAAAGTGGAAAACATTGTGGCAAAAGGAGAAATTGCTCATTTTGAGCAATTTCTTCTTTTGTCACCATGTTTTCAAAAAGCGGTCTGCTGCAGAGGCGTCAGAAAGTGTCTATATGAGTTAAACCCTTTCCCACATACAACTAATCTACAGCAGAAGACCTTCAAAACAACAAGAGAAAAATAAGAAAAATCTCTATAAATGAAAGTTTGTGTATTTATATATATAATTATTTGAGCACTTTCTGAAACCTATGGTTGCAGGGTTGATCAGATTTTACTATATCGTCCTAACATATTGTCAATTCTATTTTACCCTCAGGAACGTGACGGAGAAAGAACGAAGAAAATAGATGAAATCCTCCAATCACCCACAGTGAGAAATGCCAATGTATTTAGAGCTTTGGAATCGGCCATCACGAATACCCACAGTATATCATTTGGATTTCCTCCGCTTTCTCCTACATCGCCATTGGGTACAGGTGAGCGCAAGAAATCCGCCACGCTGCTGGAAATTGAGAAAAACCACTCGCACTTCCTCGAAACTCAGGGCAAGTAAAGTACACTGAAGCTAGTCATGTGACTCACCAAAAATAGAACTTGAATGTCATGTGATAAGGGGGAAAGTTAAAGGGCATGCAAATTGGTTAAAATTATTCTATTGATGCACTTTATTCAGCACTTGGTAGAATAAGGTGTATGAAAATTCACATCAAATGAAAGTTTAATTATTGAAAAGAGTTATAAACATTGTGGCAAAATGAGAAATTGCTCATTTGGCCACAATGTGTTCAAAAGTCATTTGCTGCTTAAAAATGCTTCAACATTTGAAAAAGGGTTAAACTTTTCAATTACAAACTGTCTTTAAATATCACATGACAGCCTAGTAGATTTGAATGTTTTGATGTACAAAAAAAAAGCTGCTAGTCTAAGCATAAAATCAATCCGTATTGTTCATACTAAACACAATGCTACCTTTCTGAATGCTATCACATACTTTATAATTTGGCTGACTCTCTAAAAAAAAATCTATGTTTCTATTTAGTATCAGTGCTTGGTCCTCGATACAATGATGTATATGCATGCTCACTTTGATTGGTAACTAAATTCGTAATATGTTTCTCATAGAGAAAAAAATTGATTTAATTGTCCATTGTAGTCTGGAAAAAATAATAATAGAAAATTGATAATCAACTCCTTGTAGTTATATTTACCGTATTAGTAAATTTTTTACTTGTCTGCTCAGAACACTTCCGGCAATATCATTCACAGCAAATCAACACTAGACAACTGTATTAACATCTATGCAAACATATGAATAATCACTATAAACCAAAGTGAAATCATTTGAAAGAAAAATATCTCTTGTAAGAATTATGTCGCGTGCAAAAGGCATCAAAAGGCATTTATTTCATGGAACAAGTTTTAAAACATGTTATTATCCTTAACCCTTTACCTCATATAGACGCTTTCTGACACCTGCAGCAGACGGCTTTTTGAAAACATAGTGACAAAAGAAGAAATTGCTCAAAACAAGCAATTTCTCCTTTTGCCACAATGTTTTCCTTTTTTAGTCATAGGTTATCTATTCAATTATAGAGATTTTCCATTTTTTGACAAAACATTTTCAAAGTCGTCTGCTGCAGAATTGTCGTATGAGGGAAAGGGTTAAAAGTCTACTTTGTGTACAAATGGAGCTGGTATAATTGTAATTTATTAGTCTTTTCCACATGTAGATGCCTTTGCAGCAGATGATTGTTTTGAAAACACTGACAAATAACAAAATTGCTCATAATGAGCAACTTTTCCTTTTGCCATGATGTTTTCAAATTTCTTTCATTTATAGAATTTGCATATTTTTGACTGATTATTTTATTTTTAACTTTAAATCAGTAAATTTGATACATGATAGTTTTTTTGTGAGATAATAAGGGAGGTCATCACTACTAAAAGTTTTTATAAATATCTAGAGTTATCTTTACTGACATGAGTGAGTGCTTGCCGTCTTTACTTATATCCTTTTCCCATATTTAGGCAAAAACATTAAGAATCTCAATAAATGAGAGACTAATAAGTAATTTATAAAAAGAGTTTTAAGATTATGAGCAATTTCTTCTGTTGCCACAATGTTTTCAATATTCGTTTGCTAAAGAGGCGTCGGAATGCATCTACATTTGGGAAAGGGTAAAGAAGTAATGAACTTTTTGAATAACATTTTCCCTTATTTGATGTTTATGAATATTTTCACCTTTTGCCACAATGTTTTCCAAAGTTGTCTGTGGCAGTTCTGGATGTGAGAAAGGATTTAACTGCTATGATAATTTTCACACCGAAATATTTATTTTGTTTTATTTCTCTCATTTCAGTACTTTTTTTTTTGTTAAAGTATTCTGCTCAAGTTTCATCATCATTTTTATGAATCAAGGAATTTTAATACTATATGACAAGTTTATTGATCATAAATTTGTAACACTCTTTAACTGTTTACATGTAAAAAAGATAGCACTCGGTCCACTATTATTACTAAATGGGCGAAAAATAAAGTAAAGTTGGTTCCCTTATTCATTTTGAAACAAATTATACCTCTTCTATCACTTCTACACGAGTACCAGTCAAGGTGGTATGTTATATATGGAATGATGTCCTTATTAATTATGGACTATTTGTAGAAATTGTATTTCTCTCTATGTATATATAATCAGAGTTACAAAAGTGTTGTTTTAATCTGTAAAATAATTAAGTTAACTTTCAGTGAAACGTAACCTCAGCCGTCTTCAGTGTACTGAACTTCAAGGTCTTTTACTAACCGTTTATGTGATTATTCAACTTATATTGAACACTTTCTAACATACAACAAGTCTGCAGCAGATGACTGTGAAAACAACAGTGAACAAATTAAAAATCTCTTTAACCCTTTCCAACAAATGACAATTCTGCAGCAGCCGACTTTGAACATATTTTGTCAAAAAATAGAAAATCTCTATTTGAATGGATAATCTATGACTAAAAGTGGAAAACATTGTGGCAAAATGAAAAATTGCTCGTTTTGAGCAATTTCTTCTTTCGTCACTATGTTTTCAAAAAGCCATCTGCTGCAGAGGCGTCAGAAAGCATCTATATGAGAGAAAGGGTTAATGAGAGTATTATATTGAATAAGAGCAATTTCTCCTTTAGCTTCAATGTGTCCAAATGTTATCTGCTGCAGGTGCTTCAAAATGGGTCTGCATGTGGAAATCTTAATTTGATAATAGAAAAGAGTGTTAACCATTTCCCTCATATGGCAATTCTGCAGCAGATGACTTTGAACGTTTTTTGTCAAAAAATAGAAAATCTCCATAATTGAATGGATAACCCTTTTCTAGATATATTCAGACCTCTTTGGAAAAAAGTGTGGAAAAAGAAGCAATTTCTTATGAGCAATATCTTCTTTTGCAACAATGTTTTCAAAAGTGGTCTGTTGCAGAGGGATTAGGTAGTGTCTGTATGTGGGAAAGGGTTATTACATTCTTACAACTTCAAGAATTTGTTTTTGCTACATGTAGATACATGAGTAGCAAACACTGTAGAATTAGGTTAGACTGCATGTTTTTGTTTTATTTAACCCTTTCCCTCATATTGACGCTTTCTGATGCCTCTTCAGCAGACAGCTTTTTGAAAACATAGTGACTAAGGAAGAAATTGCTCAAAATGAGTAATTTCTCCTTTTGCCACAATGTTTTCCACTTTTAGTCATAGGTTATCCAATCAATTAACGAGATTTTCTATTTTTTGACAAAATATGTTCAAAGTCGTCTGCTGCAGAATTTTCGTATGAGGGAAAGGGTTAAAGTCATTTAGTAAGGTAAATGTTGATTGACCTTTCCCACTTGCAGATGCATCTTGACACTTTCGCTGCAGAAACTTTTGGAAAACATTGCGACAAAAGGAGATTGTGCTCATCAGTTTAATCTTTTGCCGCACTGTTTTCAACTCTTTTCTAAATTTGAACTTTTATCTGAAGAAGTTTAATTTGATACTGCTCTGAAAATATTGTTTGAAAAAGAACAGTTGCTCAAAATAGCCAAAATGTGTTGTTTGAATGCAGGAAAAGTTTAAGATATGATTTTAATGAAAATGGCTAATATCTGATGCATAATAGGTTTCCCAATTTTATAGTAATAATGAATTAACATCCCAACTGAAGTTGTTTTTTTATGAGCAGAAAGAACTGCTTCAATTCTGTTTTTTAGCACCAAGTCCTGTAGGTTTTGTCACAGTGTTAGCATGTATATAATGAAAGTAATGTTTTTTAACTTAGCACAATATTTTAGTATAACCCTTTCCCTCATATAGACGCATTCTGATGCCTCTACAGCAGACGGCTTTTTGAAAACATAGTGACAAAAAAAGAAATTGGTCAAAACGAGCAATTTCTCGTTTTGCCACAATGTTTTTCACTTCTTGCGATATAGGTTTTCCATTCAGTTATAGAGATTTTCCGTTTTTTGACAAAATATGTTCAAAGTCGTCTGCTGCAGAATTGTCATATGAGGGAAAGGGATAATAATACCTGAGTTTATGGGTAGATCACAAACTATAAATGAGTATATATAGATATTATTTAATTAAAACCTCCTCTCAAAGATAATGCCATTGAGCATAAATAACCATTTACCTGGTAAGAGCCTGGGATGGAATTAGGGACAAGTTTGCTTTTGTGAACATTGTAGATACAGATCAGCCTGTGCATGCACACAGTCTGATTAAGATCTACACTGTCCACATGTTACTGTCATACACAAGCTTTTTAGAACATTCTGTCAACTTGTGTATATTCTGAATGTTAGTTAAATGCTCTAGTCTTCTTATTTTGTGCATTGCATCTTTTTAGAATAAGTTTGATCTTTTCCCTTATACTAAATATATATGACTTTTGGGAACATTTTGAGGTAAAGAGAAATTGCTCGACATGAATAATAATATAATCTCCTTGCGCAATATTTAATCCACCGTCTGTAATGTTTGGGGATGATTTTCTGAGTTATTGCCCTTTGATTGTGATTTATAGATTGCACATTCTATAATTTTATTGACACAGGGCCTTTGTGTTGGTCTATCACATTTATAGTTTTTCTTAACACAGGGGCAATCAATTAAGCCAATCTGTCTCTTAAAGCTTCTGTTAAGCTTTCCAAATGCAGATACATTTTACGCATCTGCAGCATGTGATTTTTGAAAACTTTGTTGTAAAGGAGAAAGTTTTTAAAGCTGTCTGCTGTAGATTTGTTGTATGTTGGAAAGGAGCAAGCATTTTATTATCCTAAGCCTGTTTCATGTATTGCATAAGAAGGATTGAATAAATAAAGCCTTAATTGGCTAAAAGATCAAGAATGTCTTGACTGCACACATGATTTACCATTTTCAACATGCATCAAACTGCAGCAGACTGTGAGCTTTGAAAATATCCAGGTAAATTTTTATATGGAAAATCTTAATAAATAAAATTCATTTAACCCTTTCCAACAATATGTACCGTTTTACCCAGTACAATTTTATTTTTACAATCAAACAATAATAAATATAACATTATATAGCAGTTTATCTTCTTATCACTAAATATATTGTTTTCAGTATTTTAAAGAAGAATTGTGAGATAATCCCTATAAAAGTAAATTAAGATAGCCTCTTGGGGCCATTTTCCCCCAATGAAATCACGCTCCATTAAATTATTATCTTATAGCAAGTCCCTAGATAGATTATACCCTCATCAGACAACTGAATGTGGTGAATAAGCCCACTTCTGGTTAAATGATTTTGATCAGTCCACCCTAAAATATTGGAAATCATTAAGTCTCGCAAGAGCCTTCATTCACTATCTGTCTAGATTAGTAACATACAGAATGTAGATGGTAATTAAAGCTTTATTATAAATGAAAAAGCTTCATGTGCAGCCCCTTCCCCAATTTGTTCTACACACATATATCCCTATGAGATACAACAGGTCCCCAGATTTAACTCTTTCCCTGCTATGAATACAAATGTCTGCTTCAAAAACTGAGATTATTGGAGCATATTTCGAGGGCTTGCCGTCAAACGGTTGTAACTAATATTGGTATTTTTTTACCAAGGTTAATCACCTTGCCATAAAGTCTTTATAAGCGTTAAATCATTTTTCTTGGTAAACAATGGAAATTTAGATGCCATTGCTCGTTCTGAGCAATGGCACCTAAATTTGCATTGTTTACAAAGGGGTCAAAATTGCCCCTAAAGTAGGGTTTTCAAAATAGGTTTTTAGATACAACCGTTTCACGCCAAGCCCTCGATTTCAACCTTTTCTCACACACAACAAATATGCAGCATAAGACCTGGAAAACAACTACATTGAAATATGAGAAATCTTTTTAATACAGTTTAAACAATGTGACAAAAGGAGAAATTTCTCATAAATGAGCAATTTCTCGTTTAGTCACAATATTTTTAAAAGTCTGCTGTGATGTGTCAGAAACTACATCTGGGAAATGGTAAAATTACAGTTTTAAGCAGTTTCTTCTTTTCTGATTTTATTTTTTCAAACATTCTCTGTTGCAAATGTGTCAAAAGTCATTTATGTGTTAACATTGTCCCCTTAAACTTTTCCCAAATGCAACGAAACTGCAGCAGACGAATTTGAAAAACATTTAGGCCAAATATCGAAAATCTCTTGAAATGAAAGCATGTAATGAGCAATTTCTCCATTTTCCAAAATGATTTTTCAAAGTCGTCTGCATCAGATGCCAAAGAATGTATCTTCAAGTTGGAAAGGATTAACCCTTTCCCACTTGCAGACACATTTTGACACCTCTGCAGCAGACAGCTTTTTGAAAACATAGTGACAAAAGAAGAAAATACTCAAAGCAAGCAATTTCTCCTTTTGCCACAATGCTTTCCACTTTTAGTCATATGTTCGAAAGTCGTTTGCTGCAGAATTGTCATATGAGGGAAAAGGTTAAACAATATCTCCTCAAGACTTTTCATGTTAGACCATCAAAAGGATTTCATAAGAGAATCACTATTGTGTGTAGATATCGATCTAATAGGTTTTTAGTTCTTTCTATTTTCGTCATAGAAATTACAGGGTTATGGGGAATAGGCATTTCCTCCTGTGATAAAAAATGATTCAAATGCCATAAACATTGTACATGCATTCTTTGTAAAAATACTTAATGAATTTGAATCATTTCTGGTGGATTTTTATTTTCCTTTTTCATGTGTTTGTTCTGTCATAAAATTTGTACTTTTAAGTTTTGGATAATCTTTTCTATTGTTTGTATCAATTTGGTATTCCATTTGTATTCCAGTGGAAATATGTTGGTTATCCAGTAGAATCATAACTTTAAATGATACTTATGTGATACCAGCGGTATTTTGGCTGAATACCAGTAGTATCGATTTGATGTTCCAGTGCAATACCAGTGGAATTATGTTGCTATTTCAGTGGAATAACTGTCTGTGCACTTGAACCACCACACATTTGTCCTACCATAAAACTTATAGGTTGTAGCAGACATTTCTTACCTCTTTTTAAAGAGTTCCTGTGTTTTATGCTAGAGTTACCTTACATGTTATATATAGTTCCAGTTGTATTTCACCTGTACTGGTATTTCAAATTCCAGTTTTTGCAAATTTGGTTATTCCACTGATATTTCAGTAACATTGCAGATTCTGGTGGAATCTATGTATTATTGCACTGGTATTACATTGATCTTCAATAATAATATGAATTTTAATTGAGATACAGAAGGAAAAAAAGGCAAAAAAGGTGAAATTTAGCAATTTCTCCTTTTACCAGAATGTTTTCAAACAATGTATGTTGAACAATTAAGGCACCAGAGATTATCCTCTAGATCAGGCAAATTTTTAAATAATTTCCCACTTGCAGATGCATTTTCATGCATCTGCAGCAAACAACTCATGCCACAATGTTACCATCTTTTCAATGATAATACTTTGATTTAACCCTTTCCCTCATATAGACGCTTTCTGACCCCTCTGCAGCAGACGGCTTTTTGAAAAAATAGTGACTAAAGAAGAAATTGCACAAAACGTGTAATTTCTCCTTTTGCCACAATGTTTTTCACTCTTTGTCATAGGTTATCCATTCAATTATAGAGATTTTCCATTATTTGACAAAATATGTTCAAAGTCGTCTGCTGCAGAATTGTCATATGAGGGAAAGGGTAAAAGAGATATTCCATGTTTTTGAATAGATGTTTTCAAAGTCATTTGCTGTAGATTTAGTCAATTTGGGAAAGGGTTCAACAGAGATTTTTATCCAATGTTCATCTAGCAAGGTAAATGAGTATTTACTGATAGGTAAAAGTGTTATTATGTGGTAGGGGAAGCAGTTATAGGTGTAAATTATGTTAGGGAATTTCCCAGAAGAATTCTTGAGGATGATTTATTGTCAGCAAATCAAGGATATCATGACTGTGCTTGACATTTTACCAAACATTGTCTGAATGTAATCTTCTTCCTCCATAAATATATTTGAGTCTTTTATAATAATTGTTTGTAATGTTAACCATTTACCTGATACAGATGACTTTTAATGCCATATGAAAACTTTGTGTAAAAAGAAAATATTGCTAAAAATAAGCAATTTCTCCTTTTCCTACAATGTGTTTTCAACGCTAGATTAAGGCCATACACGTAACATTATCCAGAAGACTGGAAAATATCTCCCTTTCCCACATACAATGCAGACAGTTTTGAAAACATTTAGGCAAAAATATAAAATCTCTGTAAATGAATTGAGGTATAATAATTGAATAGAATTGATAACATTCTGACAAAAGGAGAAATTGCTCATATTGAGCAATTTCGCTATTTGTCATATTGTTATCAAACGTGGTCTTCTGGAGAGGCGGCCAAAACTGTATGTATGAGGGAAAGGGTTAAGTCTGATATAACCACTTGACAACAACTTTTTGTTTTATTAACCCTTTCCCTCATACGACAATTCTGCAGCAGACGACTTTGAACGTATTTTGTCAAAACATGGAAAATCTCTATAATTGAATGGATAACCTATGACTAAAAGTGGAAAACATTATGTCAAAAGGAGAAATTGCACGTTTTGTGCAATTTCTTCTTTTGTCACTATGTTTTCACAAAGCTGTCTGCTGCAGAGTCGTCAGAAAGCGTCTATATGAGGGAAAAGGTTAAAATTTCCCAGACATGTGGTATATAACTGAGGGTACTGTTACTTCAGATCATAGTAGAAGATCGTCTTAATTTCTTTTTTCAAAATAGAAAAAAAGCAATTTCATATAGAAACCCATGACATTTAACTTTAACTATTTTCGTTTTATTACAAAACAGGCGGAAATGTCATTGAGCATGAAAAGAGAAGGATTGCGGAATTGCGTCTTCGTGCAGCTGATGAAGGCCGGGCCCAGTGGGAAGAGAAAAAGCTCCGTGAAGCCAACTGTAAGAGTTTCAACTCGCTGGAATCGGAGGAGTCCAGTATAGCCAGCAGCTGCGATCAAGAAACTAGGTAGGTTTCACACAATTTTACCATCTTAATTTTTTCCCACATAATTATAGACGCTTTCTGACGCCACTGCAGCCGACGTCTTTTGAAAACAGCATGACAAAACGAGCAATTTCTCCTTTTGCCTTTGTTTTTTAACTATTCAAAAGTTACATTATCATTTAAACAGATTTTTCATTTTTTTGTCTCAATGTTTTCAAAGTTGTCTGCTGCAGATTTGTTTTATGAGGGGGTTAATTCTTTCCATTATGCAGAAGACTTTTGAAAATGTTATGTCAAAAGGAGAAATTTTCGAATTTCATCTTTTTTCACAAAGTCGTCAATAATCTATTCAATAATTATATTTTCATTTATATATCAATAGTTTTGACTAAAACATTTTCTAAGTCATCTGCTGTAGATTTGTTGTATTACCGAAATGGTTATCTTTAACCCTGGATAATATGATGTAATTCCTAAAGCTCTCAGCTTTTAAAACATCTTGGGCAAAGTGTGCAACATCTGAATAAATGGAATGACAGTTTTGCTAAGGAATTGAAAATATTTCTCATTTTTGCAATTTCTTCTTTTCCCACATTTGTTTTCAAAAGGCACCAAGATGTTCTTTGTAACAGGTAAAAGGTAAACATATTAAAACTTCCTTCTACAAGTAATTGTATATGCCTTTGTAGCAAGACAATTTGACCCTTTCCCACGTACAACAATTAATTCTGCAACAAACGACTTTGAAAACAATAGGTAAAAAAATCAGGAAAACTTATAAATAAAAAGTCTTATTACTGAAAAAAGTTGTAAATATTGTGTCAAAAAGGAAATGGTTCGTTTTGAGCAATTTCTTCTTTTGTAAAAATGCATTCAAAAGTCTTCTTCAGCAGAGATGTCAGAAAGTATCTATATGTGGGGAAAAAAATGAAATTGCTCATGTTGAGCAAAATTTAATGAGCCATTTCTTGTTTTCCAACAACAGTATTTTCAACATCTCAGAATAATAAATTCAGCTTGGCTAATTTGATTTCCTTGGTATTTAGGTGAGCTCTTTTGGGCCATATGTGCCCTCTTGTTTGCTTAACCCTTTCCCTCATATAGACGCTTTCTGACGCTTCTGCAGCAGACAGCTTTTTAAAAACATAGTGACAAAAGAAGAAATTGCACAAAACGTGCAATTTCTCCTTTTGCCACAATGTTTTCCACTTTTTGTCATAGGTTATCCATTCAACTATGGAGATTTTCTATGTTTTGACAAAATACGTCCTAAGTCGTCTGCTGCAGAATTGTCGTATGAGGGAAAGGGTTAACTTAAATGAACCAAATGATGTGTTGTTGATGAAATGGTTTCTCAGATCAGATAAAATCTGACAAGGTTCTCTTCAATTTGTATGTTTGTAGATTGTATGTTTGTAGACCACAGTTTATTTTTGAGATCTGGTGACTGGATTGCATGCTAAAAACATATGTTTAACACTGATGAATGATCAATTAATGTTAATGATAGACCTATTGGGTTATTAACAAAGCTGATCTGTAAGGCAGAGAGACTTGATTGCTTGATTGTTTGGTGTTTTACGCCGCTTTCAACAATTTTTAGCTCTACTGGCCAAAGGCCAGAAGAGCTTATGCCGTGGCGTGGTGTCCGTCGTCCATGTGTCCGTAAACAATTGCTTGTGAACGGGATACAGTCTTCAGTTTTAATTGTATCTCAATCAAACTTATACAGTAGTTAGATATCCATGATACTTGGTTCCTTTCGCAAACCATCCGCCCATGCAAGATTGGATTATGGCCCTTGAAATTGTCAAAATTGCTATAATAGAGCTTGTGAACACAATAGAGGCTCCATTTACTATCTGATCTTCACCAAACTTACACAGTAGTTAGGTATTCATGAGAGCTTGGTTCCTTTTGCAAACCAGACTAGATTATGGTCCTTGGAATTGTCCAAATTCTTATAATAGAGCTTGTGAACACAATAGAGGCTCCATTTAGTATCTGATCTTCACCAAAGTTACACAGTAGCGTTAGGTATCCATGAGAGTTTGGTTCCTTTCGCAAACCAGCTAGATCCGCCCATGCAAGACTGGATTATGGCCATTGAAATCCCATCCCAGTAGAGCATAGGCCCTCATGGCTCATGGGCCCCTTGTTTAGTTATATCACAGCGTTTCCTGGGTAAGTTACCTGTACAACTGGTTGATTTATCCTGACACCAGCCAGTCAGTCGTAATGCTAACCCAGCAACCCTGAGCGCCAAAGGAGGGCAGAGAGACACTTAAGGATCACCATTATCTTTCTGTCTGTCAATCTCAACCTTTTCCCAACAGCAGACTAAATTTTGCCACAGCTGCAGCAGATTACATTTGAAAACATTGTGATAGACGGAGAAACTGCTCATGGTGAGTAATTTCTTGTTTTGTCACAATGTTTACCACTTTATCTAATAATAATGTTATCTAATAATAATTTTACCTTCATTAATATTAATCATAGAGACTTTCAATATTTCAACCTGGAAGTTGTTTCTTGCAAATGTGTTATATGTGAGAAAAGGTTAATTGACTTACTTGGTTATAGTTATTGCATGATTGGTTAAAATTGGAAGACGATACATGTGACTATTCTTGTAAAAGAAACGAAGGGTGGCAGGTATTCAGAAACACAAATAATCAATTTTAGAAGTTCTATTTAGATATCCTGTCAAACAATGCATTTCTGCTCCCAATACTTGCTCCTTATGTTGATAATTGTTCCAGGTATATTTACATTTATGTTTGGGGTCAGCAACTTATATTAGTAGGGTGGTATACCTTGCTATAACTTCTGTTTGTCTGTCAGTTTGTCTGTCTGATTGTCATGCAGAGACATATTTGTAGGTGATACATTGGTTTCAATGAATTCAATCCTTTTAATCTCTATTCATCATGTATATTTTCATTCATTGAGATTATTCATAGTTTTACCAAGATATTTTATACGTCGTCTTTTGCAGATTTGTTGTAAGTGGGAAAGAGTTAAACCAAATGTGTTGTAGGCAACTGCTCACTGTTTAAAACTTTCCCACATATAGATGCTTTTTGACGCCTCTGCAGCAGACAACTTTTAAAATTTTGTGGCAAAAGCAGAAATTGCTCAAAACCAGTAATTTCTTCTTTTGCCACAATGTTTTCAACTCCTTTTAATAATTAAACTTTCCCTTATAAAGATATAACATTATATATATAACCTGCTCAGATGTTTTCAAAGTCGTCTTCTGCAAATTTGTTGTATGTGGAAAAGGTTTAAGGTGGGAAAATTGGGCAGTGATCAATTTGTTCACTGTAATTGTGTTGAGGTATTTAATGTCAACGGCTATAGTAATAAGACTAATTAAAAAGACAGCTTCCTGTAATTGGAAGATTTCAAGGGAATTTACTACAAATAAAATTGGCACAAGGTCTGGAACCAATTTTTGTGTGTATGCTTAAACAATTTTCCTGACATTGCCTTGTGCCTTGATTGACAGACTAGTAATATTAATTGGATATTTCCCTCTGTATAACAGTTGACAATTATTTAGCTAGTTTGTTTATTAATATTCTCTTAAGGGTTTTATGTTTGTAATTTGCCCATGATAACATATATTTACAATAATTCCCAGCAAAACTTGGAAGATGCATTTTCTCTTGAAGTCAAATTTTGATCCAGAGTTGTAAACTTTGTTTAAAAAGGAGTAATTGGTAATTCAAAGCCATTGTTCCTTTTCCTGTAAGGTTATTTCAGAGCCGTAAGATGGTAACATTGAAGCATCAACATTGATCTATAGAAATATTGAGTAAAAAAATTCTTCAGGAAAACAAACATTAGGGCATTTGTGATCAGTGTAGAATCTATGATCAAGATAAGCCTGCAATGTTGTAGTCTTATCTGGATTTCAAAAATAGAAAAACTTCTGAACACAGTGTTCAATTTGAATATAGCACAGATTTGCAAGCAGACCTGTATCAATCTGTTATTGTTTTTAATCATTTTCAGTTTGATTCATTTATTGCTCACATAGCAGATACGTTTTAAAGAATCTGAGTCCCCATTTTGCCCACTTCCTGTGTAATTTCCTGTTTTGGTGTTGACAGGTTTCGTAAACAATTACCTGCTTCCTGTTTTTGACTGTGGTACTTGGACTCAGATGTTGCTGGCCATTTGCAATAATTGTGTTGGTATGGTTAACACTGAATGTGAATTCTTTTTTAACCCTTTCCCTCATATAGACGGTTTCTGACGCCTCTGCAGCAGACGGCTTTTTGAAAACATAGTGACAAAAGAAGAAATTGCTCAAAACAAGCAATTTCTTCTTTTGCCACAATGTTTTCCACTTTAAGTCATAGGTTATCCATTCAATTATATAGATTTTCTATGTTTTGACAAAATATATTCAAAGTCGTCTGCTGCAGAATTGTCGTATGAGGGAAAGGGTTACAGAAGACAATATGTGTTCTTAACCCTCTCCTGTTCCTTCCTGAGATAGTTTTAGTTGTTTTCATTGCTAACGAGCAAAGTATGAACATTTAGCAATAAATCAAAATTATTTTCAAGACATTATAATCTTACTGGGACAGATTCAGATTTGAGCAAATCAAACTCTATACATGAACGGAAGTAGGGTAAACTAAGAATCCCTCCCCAAACAATCAATAAATCAATCATTCAAAAAAGGTCAGATGTAACTTAAGTCTCTAAAATATCTATAAATGCTTCCTTTTACAAAAATGTTTCTGCTTGTTATAGCATATTACAAAGGTTTGTTTATTTGTATCATCTTTAACACAAAATCCCTGCTCGGCCAACTTTCTTTCCGACGATTGACAAAAGTCGATGCGACATGCGTCATTTGTCTTCCATCAATAGGCTTATAAGCCTATGTGGAAAAGCAGCCAGTTGCTTGGAAAGATTGTTGTGTGGAATACTGGTGTGAGAAAACCAGGAAATGCATGCGTAGGTGAACTGCCGTGATATAACTGAGAAATTGTTAAAAACGGCGTTAAACCCCAATCACTCAATCAATCAATTTAACACATAATATTGAATTATTCCTGAAATGCTAGCCAGAGTTGTGGATTGTGACCTTTGACTCGGGGAGGATAACTTCTCTCTTTGGCACTCAGAGCTTTGGATTGTATCCTTTTAGTTTATCTGAGGTGATAACACCCCAGACCTTGGTGCTCAAAGTTGTGGATTGTATCCTTTGGCTCTGAGATAATATGACTTCTTGTTGCTCAGAGTTGTGGATTGTGGTCTTTGGTCCTCAGGTTACGACTTCCCTCCTTGCCATGCTCAGAGTTGTGGATTGGTGCCTTTGGTCCCGAGGTGATGATTATCCTCCTTGATGCTCGGACTTGTGGAGTGTGGCCTTTGACCCTGAGATGAGGATTTCCCTTCCTGGTGCTCAGAGGTCTGGATTGTATCCTTTGACCCTGAGATGATATAACTTTCCTACTTGACACTCAGAGTTGTGGATTGTGGCCTTTGGTCCTGAGTTGATGACTTCCCTCCTTGTTGCTCAGAGTTGTTGAGTGTGGTCTTTGGTCCTCAGGTTACGACTTCCCTCCTTGCCATGCTCAGAGTTGTGGATTGGTGCCTTTGGTCCTGAGGTGATGACTATCCTCCTTGATGCTCGGACTTGTGGAGTGTGGCCTTTGGCCCTGAGATTAGGATTTCCCTTCTTGGTGCTCAAAGGTCTGGAGACAGAGTGTGGTCTTTGGTCCTTAGGTGATGACTTCCCTTCTTGTCATGCTTGGAGTTGTAGAGTGTGGCCTTGGGTCCTAGGTTGACGACTTCCCTTCTTGTCATGCTCAGAGGTGTTGACTGTGGTCTTTGGTCCTGAGGTGTCGACTTTCCTCCTTTGTGCTCAGAGGTCTGGATTGTGGCCTTTGAGCCTAAGATGATATACGTTTCCTCCTTGACACTCAAGGTTTTGGATGATATCATTTCGCACTGAGATTGTGACTACCCTCATTGATACTCAGAGTTGTGAATTGTAGCCTTAGTCCATGATCTTGTGGTTTCCCTCCTTCAGGCACTCAAATCCTTTGGCACTGAGATGATAACAGGGCATGAGAAGCCATTGAATGATGTCAGTGAAAAGCTTTCTAACTAAGATTAATATATCTTGATAATTTAAAAAATCCAAATTGCCAATTGGTTCCATTAACAACAGCCGTTTTGAAATGGTTTTGTTAAAAAGAGTAATTGATTGTAATTTGACTTAATTTACACCATTCTCTGTCTTTGTGTCAGGAAATGTATCATAATTTTAAAAGAAATAATCATAGTTTAGCATGGTAATGTCATTCTGAATGATGAGGGATCTTAAATAGGGGAGAATGCATGATTATTTGCATCTGCAATAATTTAATGTCAAATATCATAACATCATCCATTTACCCGTGATCAGAGTTTTACTGTCTTTGAGATAAATAAAAGATTTAAGTTTTATTTTAATACACATTTGAAAACATTGCTCGAAAAAGGAGGATTAGCTTATTTTGAGAAATACATGTAGCACATTTTATAACATTTCTGTCAAAAGTTTGTCTGCTGCAGAGGCATGAAAAGCCGTCTGTTTTAGTAAAAAGGAATGATAATGATTACCTTATACAATAAACAAACTTTAAAAACAAAGCAAATATTCTGCTTTACTGTGACATTTAAAATATTGTCTCCTACAGAATATTAATTGAGAATGCATCTGCAAGTGAGAAAAGGGTTAACCCATTCCCACATATAGACGCTTCTGACGCCTCTGCAGCAGACAACTTTTGAAATCGTTGTGGAAAAAGGCAAAATTGCTCATAATGATTTCAACTCTTTTCAATAATTGTACTTTCTTTTATAGAGATTTTGAATATTTTGATGTTAATAATTTCAAAGTCATCTGCACCAGGTTTGAAAATGTATGTGGGAAGGGGTTAATCTTATGCTGTATGGGAAGTATTAGTAGGGGAATTTCTTATGATCAGTGGGACATCAAAGCTACTCAATTTTATTACTGCCTTACATTAGTATAGGAGACTATAAAAGTGTTTCTGTAGACAAATCATGGACTTCATACATAAAATAGTTGTAACTACATCTTTTTCCAAAATGAAGTTACATCTGTTTTGTGAGAAGCTATGAACAAAAAATCAAACAAGAACTATTTGAACAAAAGGTTTACCTCATTTTGTTGTTTTTGTTATTTTTTCTCCTGTATCTCTCTTGTCATGTAATTCATTATCTCTGAGCCATTGCCCTTTCTTATATGTTTAACCTTTACCAAATAGCAGACCACTTTTGAAACATTGTGAGAAAAGGGCGAATAGCGCATGATGACCAATAAATTGTTATGCCTTTTGTCATAATATTTTCAACTGTATTCAATAATTATACTTTCAATAACTTACAATTTCTTTAAGTTTGCTAAAGATGATTACAAGGTCGTCTGCTGCAGATTTGTAGTATGTGGGAAGGGTTTAAAGTAAGCCACTAATTAATGAAGTTCTCCTCGTTGCTTCCATAGGATTAACTCACTGTTTACCTGATATGTGAATCTTTAACCCTTTCCCTCATATGACAATTCTGCAGACGACAACGACTTTGAACATATTATGTCAAAAAATAGAAAATCTCTATAATTGAATGACTAAAAGTGGAAAACATTGTGGCAAAAGAAGAAATTGCTCGTTTTGAGCAATTTCTTCTTGTGTCACTATGTTTTCAAAAAGCTGTTTGCTACAGAGGCGTCAGAAAGCGTCTATATGAGGGAAAGGGTTAAGGCATCCTGCACTTTTATCTTGAGGACTATAAAGTCTTGGCAAATATATAAAAAAAAAAGATAAAGATATCATGAAGAGCAGACAACTTTTGAAAAAATTGTTTACTAAAGCAGAAATTGCTCAACTTTTGTCAGAAAGTAAATCTTTATATATACTGGTAGAGATGTTTTCCAATTTTTGATAAGATGTGTTCAAAGTCGTCTGCTGAAGATTTGCTGTAAGTAGGATTTTAAGGGCAGTAAAAAGATAGTGATAAAAGGAGAAATTTGTCAAAGTGAGGAAATTTCTCCTTTTCCATTAATATTTTTTAGTAATATTATATTTAGTGAAAGCTCATGTTTTTCTCAGTTATCCCACATACAGAAATGCTTTTGAAAACATTGTAGCTAAAGGAGAAATTACTCTTAATTATTTATATTTTATAGAGATTTTCAATATTTTCAAAGTTGGCTGCTGCAGATTTGCTATATGTGGGAAAGGGAGAGTTAAAGGAAAAGACACCTTTGTGACACAATTAAGAGAAATTTAGTGGTAACACTCGAGGCCCGTTGTTTATAATTGCTTGGACTGTACTTACGGTGCCCCCCCCTTACCTAGGTTGATACTTTGTATATTGATTGGTGAACGAATTCTGCCAGCGTACTACCAGTCTAAGACAGGCAATTGTAGACTGGTTTGGAGACCTTCATAATACTAGCCTCGTAGAATCACTTGGCATTTGAGCATGTGCTATTATCACACTGCTAGAATGAACGTTTATTAAGATATTAATAAGTGAATTCATGGAAGTGGATTTTAAAAAAGTGAGAAATAATTATCGACAGTGAATTATTCTATAGAGTTTGAGCATGGATTAATTGATGCAGTTTTTGATGGTTGAAAGCTTTTTTTGTTATTTTTTTATCCAGTTATATTTTTTAGTGTTAAGAAGATATCTGATTTTCTGCCGTGCAGAACTCTTTTTATCTGCAATATAAAGTGATCTCTGTCAGAAATTCAAGTGTTCTAACTTTAATTATCAGTCATAAAATATTGTTGCTTAAATTGTTTACCTGAGATGAAATTTTAAGAGTTGTTTGCTTTGAAACTCAAGAAAATAAAAATGTTAACTCTTCAAGCCCCAGGTTTCTTTACATCATGTTTGACTAAAGCCAATGCGACAATCATTACTCATCTTACATCAATGGGCTACTATCTATGTGGAAAAGCAAACTGTTGTGTGGAGTTCTGGTGTGAGACAGCCAGGAAACACATGGCTACCTTATAGGTGAAAAAAAGTTTGAAAACATTGTTGGTTAAGGTAAAAGTGCCCTAAATCCGAGCATCTTCTCCTTTTTTTCCACAATGCTTACAACACATGCATATTAGACTTGTACTGCCACATTTTGCAAAACTACCCTTGTTTCATTATAATGTGTTAATTCACTGCGTAGAACACTTAAGTAGCTCATGAAGTAGCCGGTGAACAGAGAAATTTACACATTAGAATAATGTGAACATTTATAATTCATGTTTGTGACACTGTTTAACTCTTTCCCAATTGCAGATGCATTTTGGCGCATCTGCAGTAGATGACTTTTTCCTCAATGTTTTCAACTTTTTTTTATATTGAACTTTAATTTATAGAGAATTTTCATAGTTTTTTGCATTATAGAATCTTTCAAGGTTGTCAGCTCACTGGACATTATTATGTTTTGGGGAAAGCGTTAAACAGGAACAGAACTCTTAGGATGTCTTTTAGTTGTGTTTTAACCCTTTCCCTCATATAGACGCTTTCTGACGCCTCTGCAGTAGACAGCTTATTGAAAACATAGTGACAAAAGAAGAAATTGCTAAAAAACAAGCAATGTCTCCTTTTGCCACAATGTTTTCCACTTTTAGTCATAGGTTATCCATTCAATTATAGAGATTTTCTATTTTTTGACAAAATATGTTAAAAGTCGTCTGCTGCAGAATTGTTGTATGAGGGAAAGGGTTAGACCCTTTCCCACATATAAATGATCTTCAGCGGATGACTATGAAAACAATTAGGTAAAATGTGGAAAATTGATTTAAATGAAGGTAAGCCATTGAAAAGGGTTGATTTCATGGAAGCATGAGAAGTTATAGCTCATCAGAAGTTGTCTGCTGCAGCATCAAAATGCACCAGCACATTATTACCAGTAATTGTTGCAGAGACCCTAAGGTATTTATGATATAAAACCTTTCCCACATACAGCAAAGCTGCAGCAGTCAACTTTGAAATCATCTCGACAATAATATGGAAAATCTCTGGATGAAAGTATTTTAAATAAATAAAGTTGAAAATATTGTGGCGAAAGGAGAAATCTAAATGGTTTATCTGGTAATTAAACTATTGTTAGCCCTTTTCCACATACAATAAATTTGCAGAAAACAACTTTTTAGTCAAAAATGGAAATGCAAGGGCATTTTATGCGGTTTGCTTCAACAAAAGTGTAAGCTGCTGAAATAAAAATCAACTTTTGTTTCCCAAACAATGAATTGTGATCTGTCTCAAAGGGATCAGAACTAATATCACACTGGTTATATTTACACTTCATTAATTCAGACCAAACTGGGACTAATATATTGCAGTGCCACTGATATTATAACATACTGCGGATCTTTCAAGTTTTACATCCAGTATAAACAGAGTAGAATTAACAAATTCACTGGCTTATATGTTTCCCACAAAACAAAACTGCAGCAGACAACTTTAAATGCATTTAAGCAAGCATACCAAAAAACTTTATAATTGAAAGTATAGTTAATGAATCAAGTTGGAAACTTTGTGGCATAATAAGAAATTGCTCATGATGAACAATTGCTCCTTTTGCCTCATTGTTTTCAAAAGTTGTTCTCTGCAAATGTATCAAAATGCGCCAGCTGTATGTAGGATAGGGTTAAAATGAAAGTACATTAGCAGCCCCAGGGGATCTTGTTGCACATGTTCACCCGATCCCACACATACAGAAAATCTGCAGTACCCGACTTTAAACATCATCATCTACTAAAAGATATAGAAAATCTCTATAATTGTATGTATATTTACTGAAAAAAGTTAAAAACATTCTGGCAAAAGGTGAAATTGCTTGTTTTGAGCAACTTCTCCTTTGTCACAATGTTCAATGTAGATGCGTCTACAGGTGGGAGATGGTAAAAAAAGAGATGCATTAAAACCTGTTATCACCTGTGGTATAATTTAACCCTTTCCCGCATACAGACACTTTTTGAAGCCCTCTACAGCAGACAAATTTAGAAAACATTGTGGCTAAAAGAGAATTTTATTCATACTGAGCAATTTCTCATTTTGCCACAATATTTTCAACTGTATTCAATAAGTGTTCTTTCATTTATAGAAAGTTTACACAATTCTGCAAAAATGTATTCAAAATTGTCTGTTGCAGATTATAGTTGTGTGTGGGAGCTGACATCTAGTTGTAAATGTGCTTTTGCTTGTTTAACAGTTTAATTCCATAATATTTTCAAATCTTATGGCTGGCTGTATGAGGGAAATTGTGCTTAGTAACAAAACAATGAATTATTAATTTATAATATCAACTGGGAGTTTGGATGTCCTTATATAAATACAACAGGAATTATTCCGGTTAGCTAAACTTTGTTCTAGTACATTTTAGGCAGGAATTGTTTTTTACACATGCATGCGTCTTGTTATGCCTCTGCAGTAGACTGCAGAGATATATTGCAACCCCCCACCCACCCTGACGTGAAAGGTTTTATTTAAACTCCTGCATACAGACGTTTTCTGACGTCTCTGCAGCAGTCAAATTTTGAAAACATTGTGGCAAAAGGAGAATTTGCTCATGATGAGCAATTTCTCCTTTTGCTATAATGATTTCAACTCTTTTCAAAGATTATGCTGTCCATTTATGAAGAATTTAGTTATTATATTGCCAAGATGTTTCCAAATCATCTGCTGCATATTTGCTGAGGGAATCCGAAAGGGTAAATGTTTAAATACAGAATGAAATTCTCTAGACTTGTTTAATTAACCCTTTTCCACATACAGACACTTTTGATGCCTCCTAAGCAGCAGACGACTTTTGAAAACATTGTGACTACAGGAGGATTATTCAAAATTAGTTTCTCCTTTTGCAAAATTATTTACAACTTTTTTCAATAACTAAACTTTCATTCATATAGATTTTACATACTTTTGCAGAGAAGATTTCATAGTTGTCTGCAGATGGGTTGTAAATGAGAAAGGGTTAATCCTTTCCCACATACAACAAATCTGCAGCAGATGAAAATCTCTATAATTGAATGGATAACCAATGACTAAAAAGTGGAAAACATTGTGGCAAAAGGAGAAATTGCTCATCTTGAGCAATTTCTTCTTTTGCCACAATGTTTTCAGAAGTCGTCTGCTTCAGAGGCGTCAGAAAGCGTCTGTTTGAGGGTAAGGTTTAACAAGCACTATCTCATTGTATAAATAATGTGATAATAGAGAATTGTATAAAATTCAATGGGTTTGATTGATTAGACCTTTCAGGCTATGTCAGCAGTCTCATTGGTTGTTTATTAAATAGATAGATAATATACTGGTCTGATTGCTGCTGTCCCTTTGCCTTGATACAGACCCTTATTAATGCATATGCAGCGAATGAGTTATGACCACTCTACACTAAACATCCTTTGACCGATCTTAACCAAATTTAGTATACAGTTAGTAAATGGCAAGGTCTAGAAGCCTATTTATTTTCAAGGTCATAGGTTAAAGGTCAAGGTCAAAATTGGACTGACTATTTTCCCATATCAACAACCTTGTGACCACTCTACACTGAACATCCTTCGCCCGATCTTAACCAAACTTGCCATACATTTAGTATATGGTAAGATCTAGAAGCCTATTGATTGTAAATGTCAACGGGCAAAGGCGGGGTCATTGGCGGAGACAAGGACAAATTACACTTACTTCTCTGGTACATAACATTTATAACAATTTAATAAAGGCAAGGACAAATAACATTAGTTTTCTGGTACATAACATTAATATCTAGGTCAATTTGGCCATATTTTTAGCCATATTTTTAGATTGAATACCAAGGGGATGCATCCCCTTTGCGGTGCGCTTGTTATGCTTTCAATTTTAGAAATTTCCATATTCTTGTGAAGTGGTCTGCTGTAGAGGTATTTGCTATTGTAATTGCTTGATTTAGTTAATGACCTTTCCCACAAATAACAAATCTGAAAACATCTAGGCAAAAATATGACAAGTATAATTATTGATATAGAAAATGGTAGTACATGTATCTTTATTATCCCCCGCTTTTTCGAAGAAAAAAAGGGGGGTTATTAATTTCGGTTTGTCCGTCTGTCTGTCTATCTGTCAGTCTGTCACACTTCGTTTCCGTGCAATAACTGCCACAAATGTGAACCATTTTTTTTCAAACTTGGTAACAAGATTAAATGCCTTAAGGGCTAGGCCAAGTTCGATCGTCACTTTCGGCGGACTTTATTTAGTGGAGTTATGGCCCCTTATTTAACACAAAATGTCGTTTCATGCTGTTTCCGTGCAATAACTGCCACAAATGTGAATATTTTTTTCTCAAACTTGGTAACAAGGTTAAATGCCTTAAGGGCTAGGCCAAGTTCGATCGTCACTTTCGGCGGACTATATTTGGTGGAGTTATGGCCCCTTATTTAACAAAAAATGTCGTTTCTTGCTGTTTCCGTGCAATAACTGCCACAAATGTGAACCGTTTTCTTTCAAACTTAGTAACAAGGTTAAATGCCTTAAGGGCTAGGGCAAGTTTGATCGTCACTTTCGGCGGACTTTATTTGGTGGAGTTATGGCCCTTTATTTAACAAAAAAAGTCGTTTCTTGCTGTTTCCGTGCATTAACTGCCACAAATGTGAACCGTTTTCTTTCAAACTTAGTAACAAGGTTAAATGCCTTAAGGGCTAGGCCAAGTTTGATCGTCAGTTTCGGCGGACTTTATTTGGTGGAGTTATGGCCCTTTATTTAACAAAAAAAGTCGTTTCTTGCTGTTTCCGTGCAATAACTGCCACAAATGTGAACCGTTTTTTTTCAAACTTGGTAACAAGGTTAAATGCCTTAAGGGCTAGGCCAAGTTTGATCAGCACTTTCGGGGGACTTTATTCGGTGGAGTTATGGACCCTTATTCAACAAAAAATGTTGTTTCTTGCTGTTTCCGTGCAATAACTGCCACAAATGTGATTTTTTTTTTTCAAACTTGGTAACAAGGTTAAATTAGGCCAAGTTCGATCGTCACTTTTGGCGGACTTTATTCGGTGGAGTTATGGCCCCTTATTTAACAAAAAATGTTGTTTCTTCCTGTTTCCGTGCAATAACTGCCACAAATGTGAACTGTTTTATTTCAAAATTGGTTACAAGGTTAAATGCCTTAAGGGCTAGGCCAAGTTCGATCGTCACTTTCGGTGGACTTTATTTAGTGGAGTTATGGCCCCTTATTTAACAAAAAATGTCGTTTCTTGCTGTTTCCGTGCAATAACTGCCACAAATGTGAACCGTTTTTTTACTCGAACTTGGTAACAAGGTTAAATGCCTTAAAGGCTAGGCCTAGTTCGATCGTCACTTTCGGCGGACTTTATTCGGTGGAGTTATGGCCCCTTATTTAACAAAAAAAGTCGTTTCTTGCTGTTTCCGTGCAATAACTGCCACAAACTTGGTAACAACCTAGGCCAAGTTCGTTTAATTTACCCTGTAATACATGTTCAATAAAAAGTCTACTGACATGTTTAAACCTAACCTCAACATTTTCCTACAATATTTCCTGCAAGCGGGGGATATAAATTTCATGAATTTGCTTGTTGAAGCAGCTCTAGGGTAAAAAAGAAAAATATGTAAAAGGAGACAATTCGCTCATTTTAAGCAATTTCTCCTTTTGCCAAAAAGTTTTCATTGCCTTTAGATATTTTCAGTTTGGAAGAATCCAATTTCAGGTGATGGGTGGCATAATTTCCGAATGGAAGACACTACAATAGCTTTACAGTTAATATCCGCCTCTTTGTGCCATTCTTTGAATTATATATCAAATAGGTTGCCTGGACAATAATTGTTTATTCTCCTCCACCATACATGATGATTACGGTATCTATATAGCTATATTCTAGAGCTCGACATTTATTTCTACGCTCACAAAAGACAAAATTAATTGAGAATGTCTCGTATCGTTTACTTCATACTCTTATATCCATTGGGTATTCTTCAGAGTCATAGAAACGTAATGGCTTGTGTTTTGTTTTTTTGCGAATTTGATGTTTTTCAATCAAAGCTGATTTTGTTAGTACTCGTATAAACTGATTTAATGGTATTACATATATGGTTAGAACATTATGTTTTTACAAATGGTGATCATGCTTTTATTCCAAGGTCAAGTCATACACAAAACTTTAAACTCTTTCAACGCTGAATTTTTAAAGTCCAGAATGATTTCTAGGAATATCAAGGTTCAAATGTTGAGTTGAGCAGCCAAAATTTGCCCCACCAGTCAAAGGTTAAATGAGTGAACATTAAGGCCCAGATTGAGTTAAAACATAATATGGTTTTTGTTTTAAAACTTATTTATTTTACACCGATTGGAAACGAGCTTTCAGCTTATATCAATCACGTTCGATGTCTGAGTACTTCCTGTTGTTTGTGTGGAAAAATCCCAAAGTCAGAACCCGCTCATCACAGGACTTGAACCCGGGACCTTTGGTATGAGAGGATGACGCTCTATACCTCTGCACCACTGTCTTATTCCACAAATAATAAAATTATGATTTGAAGAGTTGACGCTGATTTGAATTCCCAGAATTACATTGCATGCATAATAACTGTTTCTTTCTGTTAACTATTTCTCTCATGTAAACGCTTTCGAACGCCTCTGCAGCAGACGGCTTTTTGAAAACATAGTGACAAAAGAAGAAATTGCACAAAACGTGCAATTTCTCCTTTTGCCACAATGTTTTCCACTTTTAGTCATAGTAACTTATCCATTCAATTATGGAGATTTTCTATGTTTTGACAAAATACGTTCAAAGTCGTCTGCTGCAGAATTGCCTTATGAGGGAAAGGGTTAAACTAAAAAGATAACTGATTAATAGCAATGAAATCCAAACATGTCTGTATAATAATGAAATCATTTAATCACATCGGGGAGGTTGCAGGTTTGAACTCAGGCCAAGTCATACCAAAGATAAAATGGTTATGGCTATATATATATCACTCCCTGCCACTCATGATTGTGGGGTTATCAATGACTGGTTTAGTGTCAAGATAAATGGACCAGTAGTACTGGTATTGAGCTGTGATATAACTAAACAGTTGTAGAAAGTGGAGTAAAATACCATTCCAACAAACAATCAAAAATTGAAATGCAGTGTTGATATAGATGAATTGGGACATCATAGTGTATGTTGTTAATGTTCCCAATGTCAGATTTAATTAATAATGCTTATAGATACAAAAGGAGTTAACCCTGTCCCTCATAAATCGCTTTCTCAGCCTGACGCCTCTGCAGCAGACAAATTTTGAAAACATTATGACAGAAAAAGAAATTGCTCAAAGCGATAGAAGTTGTTCATATATATAATGATAAATTTCTCCATTATGCCACAATGTTTACAACACTATTCAAAAAACGTAATTTCATTTGACGAGATTTTCAAATATTTCGCTGCTATCATTTTTGAAGTCATCTGCTTCAGATTAGTTGTATGTGGGAAAGGGTTTACGGATTAATTTGATGGTGCCTAGTGACACTTTGCCATCAATCTCTCCAAGCTAAATATATATATAGATACTTTAATTCTCAGCATTTTCCTCCTTTTGAATTTAATCCCAGACACTTACCTCTTATTATTGTCTCACCAAACTAGAAGGGGCCCACTATGAACAATTATTCCTTTTTCCCACAATGTTATCAAAACGCATTCTGCTGTAGACGCTTCAAAATGCTTCTGCATATTGGAAAGAAGTTTTATCTGCTAGGATAAGGACTAAATCCTTGGGAAATTGAAAAGAAACAATCTGTCAATTAGGATCGCTTCTGCTGGGGAAAAAAAATGGTGATCATCGCCTTAACCCTTTCCCTCATACGACAATTCTGCAGCAGACGACTTTGAACATATTTTGACAAAATATAGAATATCTCTGTAATTGAATGGATAACCTATGACTAAAAGTGGAAAACATTGTGTCAAAAGGAGACATTGCACGTTTTGTGCAATTTCTTCTTTTGTCACTATGTTTTCAAAAAGCTGTCTGCTGCAGAGGCGTCAGAAAGCGTCTATATGAGGGAAAGGGTTAAATAATCCACCTTATTTGTCTGCGAACACAACTTCTGAGGCATGAACATATTCTGAACGATTCGAAAATTCAATTTCTGATTTTTTTTCTTCTATTTATTGGGAACATTGTTTAACCCTTTCCCACATTTAGACAATCTCTGACACCTTTGTAGCAGACAACTTTTGAACACATTATGAAAAAAAGGAGAAATTACTCAAAACAGGCATTTTCTCCTTTTGTCATAATGTTTTCAACCTTTTTCCGTGTTTATACCTATATTTTGAGTGCTTTTCTGTGTTTATGCCTGCATAATTTCTAAGTCGTCTGCTGCAGATTTGTTGTATGTGAGTAAAGCCGTGGTCACACCATACGTAGTTGACCGTAGTGGGAAATGAACGTAGTCTGCCGTAGTTGAACGTATGAAACGTAGTCTGCCGTAGTGTTACTACGGTCAACTAGGTTGAAGTACGTTCGAACATAATGGCTAGGGTTAACTAGGGTATCACTACGTGTAGCTACGGACAACTACGTTGAACTACGTGTGAACTACGGTGAGGTAGGGTCAAATACGGCCAACTAAGTAGAAGTACGGTGAAGTAAATTCGAGCATAATGGCTAGGGTTAACTAGGGTATCACTACGTGTAGCTACGGACAACTACATTTAACTACGTGTGAACTACGTTCAAGTAGGGTCAATTGCGTTTAACTAAGGTCAACTACGTTCAAACTACGCTCACAGTAGGGTCACACCAACGTACTTGACCGTAACCAATTTTTGAACATGTTGAAAAATTATGTGCTTACTACGGGCAAATCATAAGTTCAAACTACGTTCAATACTACGTTGAACTACGGTTATCTACGTGTAACCACGTTCAACTACGTTTCATACGTTCAACTACGGCCGACTACGTTCATTTCCCACTACGGTCAACTACGTATGGTGTGACCACGGCTTAAGGGTTAAGACTGTAAAGATTTGATTACTTTCTTGAATGTAAAAAAAAAAGATAATGTTTACTGTTTAGCACAAATTGATTAAAAAACATTTACCTCAGTATTACAAAGTTAATGACATAGTGGTAAAAAAGGAGAAGATGGGTTATTTTGAGCAATTTCTCTCAATGAATTTGCCCTTTCCCACTTGCAACAAATTTAACCTTTTAACTAAACAAAAACATTTTTAAAAGCAACAATATGAAAAATCTCTTTAACCCTTTCCCTCATATAAATGCTTTCTGACGCCTCTGCAGGACGGCTTTTTGAAAACATAGTGACAAAAGAAGAAATTGCTCAAAACGAGTAATTTCTCCTTTTGACACAATGTTTTCCACTTTTAGTCATAGGTTATCCATTCAATTATAGAGATTTTCTATTTTTTGACAAAATATGTTCAAAGTTGTCTGCTGCAGAATTGTCGTATGAGGGAAAGGGTTAAATTGATCTTGTCCAAAGTCTTCATGCATCATAGGTGTGAAACGATTTCTGTGTCATGCCGAACAGGATGACTTTATATATATGCAGTTGACTGCAAACTTAATGGGCATCAAAAATCCGAGACTGTTTGAGGGAAAGTGTAACTTGAACTTTGAGCTACAGTTGTGATTCTTACATGCTACATCGCCTTAAATGATGAAACATTCATGCCAAATAATTTGAAAATCCACTGATGAATTGAAAAGTATAGTTCGGTTAAACTCTGTTTTACCTGTTTTTGATCTTTGACCTTAGCTTTTGAGCAAAAGGTATGGATTTGTAATGTGGCACATTGAGATCATGAAGTTTCGGCAGGAGTTGTCTTACTCAAGATGAACAATTTTGAGAGATTATAGGACAAGCTAAAGATTTTTGTAGAAGTAATATATCTGAAGTGCTCGGACAGCATGCACAGGTGGCAGTTGTAATAAAAAGTTGCTTTGATTCAAGGGCAGATAACACATTGTCCGATATAACAAGCTCAATTATCTTTCTAAATGACAACAGATATACAAAATGTGCAAAAAATATGAGTAAATATCATCAGCTTTTTAACCCTTTCCCTCATATAGACACTTTCTGACGCCTCTGCAGCAGAAGGCTTTTTGAAAACATAATGACAAAAGAAGAAATTGCACAAAACGTGCAATTTCTCCTTTTGCCACAATGTTTTCCACTTTTTGTCATAGATTATCAATTCAATTAAGGAGATTTTCTATTTTTCAGCTACAGTATGTTTATATAACAAGCGGAAACTATGAATTAAGTTTGTCAAAATAACACAAGATCCAACTCAGTTTTCATAGCAAATTATCCCACCCACTTATTTCCCATGTACCTCGAAAATGCAAACCAATATTTATAAGCATGTATTATTAAGTATAATACAACAATAGTGATTCACACAAAAAATGAGAAAAATTAAAATGTACCAGGAAAACGCCCAAAGTGATACATGAGGCTCTCCCCTTATAATTTCTGTTGTTCCTAGAAAAAATAATCTGGAATCTGATTTGAATGGAATCAAAAATAGCAACTAATGTTTATAACACAGCTGTGATGTGCCATGGTGCATCTTTTTGTTAAGGAAACAAAAAACCCACAGAAATTATCACAGCCTTGCTTTGTTCAGGTTGCAGTTCCCGTAAATTTGAAATTCCGCCTCCTGAGATTAATTGAATGCACATGTTTTCAACTTTGTTGTTGTAGAGAACTTGTAATTTTACTCTTACTAACATACTACACATCTGCAGCAGGCAGCTTTGAAAACTTGATTTAACAATTATGGAGAATTCTATAAATGAGGTTAAAATTATTGAATGGGAATGCAAACATTTATAATGAGCAATTTGTCCTTTGTTTTCAAGGTCGACTGCTGCAGTTTGCTGCAGTTGTGTCAAAATTGTGTCTGCATATTGGACAGATTGAAAATGTCTGTAATGTTTACCCTTTCCCTCATATAGACGCTTTATGACGCCTCTGCAGCAGACGGCTTGTTGAAAACATTGTGACAAAAGAAGAAATTGCTCAAAACAAGCAATATCTCCTTTTGCCACAATGTTTTCCACTTTTAGTCATGGGTTATCCATTCAATTATAGAGATTTTCTATTTTTTGACAAGATATATTCAAAGTCGTCTGCTGCAGAATTGTCGTATGAGGGAAAGGGTTAAAGAAATAAATAGGAAAATTAGAAAACATTGTGGGAAAAGTAAAAAAAAAAATCCCACATACACTTAATTTGCAGCAGACAACTTTGAAAACACCAAGGTAAGATCAAATGTTGAAAACTTCTACAAATGAAAGTACATGTATAATTTTTGAATGGAGTTGAACACATTTTGTCACAGTGTTTTCAAAAGCTGTCTGCTGCAGATGTGTCTGAAAGCGTCTATATGACGGAAAGGGTTAAGAACATGCAGAAACTGTTTGAATATGAAGTTTTCTGTTGTATACTTATACAAATCTTATAAGCGAGTCTCTTACTACCTGCAAATTGTACAAAGAAAAAGTTTAGAATACAAAAAAGTGGTTAGCCGTAAAGCTGAAGAGATCTGTTACAGATTATTTTTTCGTTCACAAGAAAAAAGAATCGATAATGAAAAATGATGGAATCTGTTGGCGCATTCCTTGGTAATTATCTTGCATGTTGTATGTATCTGTAATTACATACCCAAAGTTTGCTTTGAAAGGCCCTCATTACGATGTACAAGTACTTTCTCCTACTCTCTGTCTGTAATTAACACTTTCTGTAAACACTTCCTTGATATCAGACATCCATAGCAGTTGAAAACGTTTGAAATATTTTCGGTCAAGGAATAACTAGAATTTGCTGAAATGTGAAATATCTCCTTTTCCCAACATGTTTTTTAAACTGTATTAAAAAGAATTTGAAAAAAACGGATCGTATTATAGTTTTCCTGCGGCGTACAGGCGGGCGGCGTCCAGTATGTTGTCAGCTCAATAACTTTAGAAGCCTTTGTCCAATCATCACCAAATTTGTGTATTGGCATAATATCTCGGACAAGTTCGATAACTAGCCATATCGCTTTAGTTAATCAAGAGTTATTGCCCTTTAATTATAGAAATTACCTAAAATTGGTCTTGTCAGCTCAATAACTTTAGAAGCCTTTGTCCAATCTTCACCAAATTTGGTCAGAATGTGTATTGGCATAATATCTCAGACAAGTTTGATAACTAGCCATATTGCTTTAGTCAATTGAGAGTTATCGCCCTTTAATAAAAGAAATTACCTAAAATTGGTCTTGTCAGCTCAATAACTTTAGAAGCCTTTGTCCAATTATCACCAAATTTGGTCAGAATGTGTATTGGCATAATATCTCGGACAAGTTCGATAACTTACCACGTTATCTTAGTCACTACACACTTATGTCCCTCGAAATGGCCAAAACTGTACTAACAGTGTCTGCTCTCTAAATTTGCCTGATGTACAACCAATTATCACTATACTTAATTGTTCTCAAAAAAAACAGGACGGGCGTATTTTGTGACATTTGGCGCTCTTGTTAAGTTATCACAATATTTTTCCTCATACAACTTCCAAACCCTTTGGAACATATTTGCATCAGATGACTACAGAAAATCAAGCTTAAAGTATGGAAAAGCTCCTTAAATTTAAGAATAATAATTGAATAGAATTGAAAACATTGTGGCAAAAGGAGAAATTTATCATTATGATTAATTTCTACTTTTGCCATAATGGTTTCATTTGTCTCCTGCGGAAGATGCATAAATGTGTCTAGATGTGGAAAAGGGTAACTAATAAAACAAAAAACTCTGTCATGGTAACAAAACCATGTATGGAACCTAAGGGAATCTGTTTCCGATATCATGTAAAAGGTTGAGGAACCAAAAGACTGGGTGTAAACATCTACTGTAATTGTAAACGGTGTGCACCATGGTCTGTAAAATACAACAACAAAATAACAGCCAGAAGTATTAACCCCATAATTACTTGCTTGCAGACTGTGCTGCTGCAGAAATAATTAATCCTTTTAAATTCTCTAGCTCTTAGCCTCCCATTCAGCCAGTATAATTTCCCATTTTGCATGATAGTTTGATTAATCCTTTTCCACTTGCAGACGCATTCAGACGCATTTGCAGCAGAGGACTTGTGAAAACATTGTGGCAAAAGGAGAAATTGCTCATGATGAGCAATTTCTCCTTTTGCCACAATGTTTTGAACTCTATTTAAGGCTTAAACTGTTATTTATGGAAATATTTCACAATTTTGCCAATATGTTTTCAAAGTCATCTGCTGCAGAATTGTCGTATGTGGGAAAGAGTTAAGAGTCGGATTAAGAGTCGGCTGCTTTGGAAATATCTGAATAAGTAAGTGTAACATATACATCAGTGAATTATTTTTTTTTACACATTATTGAAAAATAGAAATTGCTCATAACAATGTCTTCAACTCTGTATCGGAGTTTTGCTTAAAATTTTCTACATTGAACATTTTATGGTGCTTCAAGTGCTCTCAAAGCAGACTATCAAAATGAATTACATAAATTACATTAATAATACAATAAGTAAAGTACTTCGAATTTATGAACAAATAAAAGGATAAAAAAAATATTTTTCCTTTTAAATCTTTTTTTTCAAAACTGATGCTTTTTGTCAAGTCCGCTTGTGGTGAGCTCGATAAAGCTGTCACAATGGCGGACTCAGTGTATGTATGTGTGAGTGTCCGTGAGTCTGTCTGTCTGAACCTTGTCCAGTCCGCATCTTAACCATGCATCATAGGATTTCCAAGAAACTTGGCACAAACGTTTACCATGATGAGGCCACATGTTGCGCAAAAGACCCAGGCCTGTACTTCAAATGTCAAGGCCACACTTAGAGGTCAAAGTTCAAAATGAGAACTGTTTGATAGGACTACCTTGTCACGGTCGCATGTTAACCATGCATCATAGGATTTCCAACAAACTGGGCACAAACGTCCATCATGATAAAGCGGTGTGTCGTGCACAAGACTCAGGCCTGTACCTCAAATGTCAAGGTCACACTTTGAGGTCAAAGATCAAATTGAGTACTGTTTGATAGGACTGTAACTTGTCTGGCCCACATCTGAACCATTCATTATAGGCTTCCCAAGTTACTGGGCACAAAATTAATGTTCAACATGATTAGGTGAAGTGTCACACACAAGACCCAGACTTGTACCTTAAAGGTCAAGGTCACACTTAGAGGTCAAAGGTCAAAATGAGAAATCATGCATCATAGGATTCCCAAGTTACTGTGCAGACCCTTTCCCTCATATAGACACTTTCTGATGCCTCTGCAGCAGACGGCCTTTTGGAAACATAGTAACAAAAGAAGAAATTGCTAAAAAATTAACTGCTATCATGTCAACTCTTTGTCAGTCTCTGTTGCAATTGCATGGAAGACCACTATATATGTCTGTGACAAAACCTTTGGAGCGGATTTGACATGTTGCCTGTGGCCATTTAGTTGGAAATTTCATGTTGGGTAAGTCTGTATAACCCTTTCCCTCATACGACAAAGCTGCAGCAGATGACTTTGAACATATTTTGTCAAATATTAGAAAATCTTCTTTTAATTGTCACTATGTTTTCAAAAAGCTGTCTGCTGCAGAGTCGTCAGAAAGCATCTACATGAGGGAAAGGGTTAAATTGAAATGTCATGTGATGAATACATAACACGGAGCTCAGTCGGTAGCTACGTGGGCTGTCAATCCAGGGGTTGTGAGTTTGAATCCCGGCTCGGCCAACTTTCTTTCGACGATTGACAAAAGTCAATGCGACATGCGTCATTCGTCTTCCACCAATGGGCTAAGTCTATGTGGAAAAGCAGCCAGTTGCTTGGGAAGATTGTTGTGTGGAGTACTGGTGTTAGAAAACCAGGAAATGTATGAGTAGGTGAACTGGCCGCCGTGATATGACTGAGAAATTGTTAAAAACGGCGTTAAACCCCAAGCAATCAATCAATCAACATAACACGGGTCAGTTTACTGTGAACTGTGACAGTACTAACTAAAATGGACAAGTATAAACACTTCAAATCATTTTGAAGCGTCTGTGCAACAAAGTAGTATAATGAAGAGAAGGACTATACCCATTTTATGGCTATTTTGAATTTATAAATAACATTACGTTTTTAGGGTACTTTAACTTATCAGAAAAATTGCAGCTTTTAGAGAATAAACCAAATGTAACTCAAAAATGTCAATTTTATCAAACAAATTAAACCAGACTCTGACCGTTGATATATTATTATCAAGTTTAAGCACAGATTCACTGATCCTCACCATGTGCATTTCATCAACACAGAGCCCTAAATGTAGCACCATTCTGTAGCAATGCCCCCTGTCAATCAGGGGCATAGCTCCCTTTAGCCACGTGCCTACACATTTTTTCTAAAAATGCCCCAAAATGCAGCTGCGGCGATCTGCGTAATGTATTGACCTGATCAGCCTGCGCTGTCCGTGCAGACTGATCTGGCCGACACATTCCGTCTAAGGGGGGATAGATAGAGTAGTGATTCCTGAAACAGAAAATCCACATGATGCTAAAAGTGTATATCCGGGTTGACCTGTGTAGCATGCTTAGGCTGATCTGGGTCAATACTTAACGCCGAGTCCACAATATTGATTTTCTCACGAGACGGCCTACACATTGATTATTGCCAAGCTACGCCCCTGTCAATCAAGAGGTTGTGAGTTGACTTTTGACAGAATAAGTCAAAGCACCAAGCGCCTTTCTTCTTCCACCGATTGCTTACAGTTTACATGACTGAATGTGAATGTTGGTCAGTACATGAGATGAGGAACATTGAATAATTCTGATTGAAGACAAAATAGTTTACCCTTTCCCACATACAGCAACTCTGCAGTAGACGACTTTGAAAACATGTTGGCAGAAACACAGGAAATCTCTATAAATGGAGGTTTTTAACTGGAAAATAAAAGGAAAACATTGTGGCATTAAAGGAGAAATTGCTTGGTTGAGCAATTTATCCTTTTGTCACATTGTTTTCAAAAATCGTCTGCTGCAGATGTGTAAAAAAGCATCTATATGTGGAAAAGGGTTAACAAGTGTTATCTTCTGTGCTAGTGCTAGGCATTAATGACGTTCTTGTGATTAAGAGCCCTATATATATCAGGTTGATGATGCAAAACTACCCAAAACTACTAATTGCTCTGATGGAAATGAAAAAATAACCTACTTTGCTTGCTGTCTTTGAAGATGGTTGCATTTTTTCCTGTGACTTTTTTTTCAAAGTTAAACATACATTATATTATCAGAATATGTAAAGTAATTTTTCTGAGAAAATCTGGACTTAATTTTGTACCTGATAATATTATGCTGTTTCAGAGTGGTCTACTTAAAATAAAATTTTCCGATTAAACCTTTAACCTTTGGAAGAATTTAGACATGTGCTTTTTTGAAAGAGTTGAAAATGTTATTTGAAAAAGAGAAATAATGTTTTCTTTTCTCACAAAGTTTTCAAAACGTGTTTGTATCAGGGAAAAGTGTTTAGATAGGATTATCCCACATTCCTATAAATTATTCACTAGAATTTTGTAAAGGAATGCTTCAATGATGATTGGTCACTCGACTAAACATCTCCATTCTACTCAGTAATAATAAACCCTTGCCCACTTTGATTTGCCACAAGTGTAGATACAGTGTAGATACAGACTAACCTGTGCCTCCAATAAGTCTGATCCAAAGCTGCCATGTTCACTAATGGGTCAAAGAAGCATTCAAGAAGCCTCTAATTAACCTTTTACCACATATAGACACTTTCGGATGCCTGCAGCAGATGACTTTTTGAAAACATTGTGACCAAAGAAGAAATTGCTGCAGAATCGCCTCAACGTTTTCGACTCTTTTCAATAATTATACTGTCATTTATAAAGTTATTCCATATTTTTACTTTGATGATTTCAAAGTTGGCTCCTGTAAATTTGTTGTATGTGGGAAAGGGTTATCAATTTACTTATAGATCACATACATGTAGTTTAGATGTACAAAATTGATCATATATACTATATATAATACACTTATCTTGGAAGGTCTAAGGTTGTTGTTTTTTAGAGTTGTAAAATGTCAGCTACCATGATAATCTCTCTGCCATTGTATTTCTATTGGGTCTGAAATCGTTCTCGTAAAATTGACACTGATGTTAACTAATTAGAAAATTATTACCTCCTAGATTGCCAGCTTTCTGGATTTTGTGTCTTAACCCTTTCCTTCATACGACACTTCTGCAGCAGACAACTTTGAACATATTTTGTCAAATAATAGAAAATCTCTATAATTGAATGGATAACCTATGACTAAAAGTGGAAAACATTGTGACAAAAGGAGAAATTGCAGGTTTTGTGCAATTTCTTCTTTTGTTACTATGTTTTCAAAAAGCCGTCTGCTGCAGAGGCGTCAGAAAGCGTCTAGATATGAGGGAAAGGGTTAAAATGTGTTGTATCAGCTGAGAACTATTCATTATTTCTTTCTCATAACTTTTTTAAGCCTCAAGTCTTTGCACGCTAGCAGTGGATTACGCCAATTGTTGATGACCTTTGTAAATGGTTTGGAACCAAAACTGGCCACACAAGAAGTGGGGCCTATTCTCAGATCTGAATTGCTTAAATTGACACTCGCATTTTGAAAGAAATTATATATTTTTTTTAAGGTGTTGCTTGCTGCAATACAGTAGAAAAAATTTACTTAGGGTGCAAAAAGTTAAGAATCCTTAATTCATTTTTGATTAATGAATGTATTGAGGTAATTTGTACCATTAATTTGTACTTTTGTTTTGTGTTTGTTGCTAGATATGGTTTACCTTACATTATTATACCCCCAGATACATAGTATATGGGGGCTATATAGGAGTCTCGCTTGTCGGTCGGTCGATTTGTTGGTTTGTCGGTCCGTTGGTCTGTGGACATTTCTTGTGAACACTATTTCTCAGCAACCCTTTGTCAGAATTCAATATAACTTCACAAGAATGATTGATACCAAGCCTTAGTTGTGCATATTGTCGGAGTGTTGCACTGGAATTTTTTTTAAATGAGTTATGGCCCCTTGAATTTCTCATACATATGTATATTGTCAGGCACCAGCTGCAGGTATTCATCACCTTCAGTGATATTTCTAGTTTTGATTTATAGTCATCTTTTTCAAGATTGCAGAAGACAAAAAATGTTAATTTGGAAAAGTCCTTAATACTGAAGCATCTGTAGAGACGACTTTGAAAATATATATTCTTGCGAAGAGGAAGAAATGACTCATTGTCAGGATTTTGTTATTTATCTTTTCAATATTTACACTTATATTTATAGACATATTCCATTTCTTCCTAAATATTTTCAAAGTTAACGAGTTGCTTCAGATTTTGTATGTGGGAAAGGTTAAATTCCAAATGCGACAATAGCAAGACGGCGGTGAATGCGAAGTGGTTGAGAACATGTATGTAATTATAGAATAACTGCTCTCTTTGAAAGTCCAATTGTTTAAATTAGGAATCGGATTTCTGACGCAATAGGTCTGGCATTTAAAGGTCAATGTACTGGCAACAATTGAAATTAACAGAGAAAAGATGGAAACATTGGAAAAAAAAGCAAATGAATACTTAAACACAAATATTTTCAATATTTTTGGTAAGAAGTCATCTGCTGCAGAATTTCTGTATGAGGGGTAGGGTCAAGTAAACACATTTTTAGCATCATCCTCTTTTCCTTGATGATTATAAAATTTATCATTTATGTTTTGGAGTACACATCGTAACTGCGAAAACGATTTTAGTGAAGGAAGTGGATATATACATTTCACAGTGTAGTTGAATCCATTTTCATCCTACAATATCTGCCTCTATTGGGTAATAAACAGATTCACTCAAAATTATAGAAAATTATCAAATTAGTTAACCTTTTTGTTTAAGTTTACGATAGATTTCTTCTACAGAAACGTTCTCACATGGAAGACAGTGGTGCAGAGGTAGAGTGACCTCTGTCGGCCTCTCGTTCCAAAGGTTCAAATCCTGTGTTGAGCGTGTTCTGCCTTAGGGATTTTTCCAAACAAACGGCGCAAAAAGATTAAGTCTCCAGGAAACAGACATCGAGCGTGATTAATATAAGCTAAAAGCTTGTTTTGCAATCAATGTAAAATAATAAGTTTAAACTAAACTGTCTCAGGTTGACTACCATCCATTTCTTCTCCAGAAAGTGTGCATCTATGTACATCTTTTGCTTGCTGCATATTCAAAAGTCGTTTCTATGTGAATCACACTTTCTTGACTAAATGTGATCAAACTCTCTTAAATGAAAAAACAGTTATTGAATAAAGTTGAAAGTCATCTGCTAGAGTCTAATGCCTCAGAAAGCATCTGTGTGTGGGAAAGGGTTAATTATTTTGTTCCCCATGCTTGGCGTGAAACAGTTGTAACTAAAAACCTACTTTGAAAACCCTGCTTTAGGGGCAATTTTGACCCCTTTGTCAACAATGCAAATTTATCTAAATTTGCATTGTTTACTAAGAAAAATGATTTAATGCTTATAAAGACTTTATGGCGAGGTGATTAACCTTGGTAAAAAAATATAAATTTTAGTTACAACCGTTTCACGCCAAGCCCCCGAATTGTGTTTCTATGTAAACTGACTTATCCCTTTCCAACATACACACATCATCATCAGACAACTTTGATAACATTCAGTGAAAGTCTGCATGAAACTCTCTATAAATTAAAGAACAACTATTAAATATATAAAGTTGAAAATATTGTGGCAAAACGAAAAATTGCTCATTATGAGATCTATTTCCCTTTTGCCTCAACGTTTTCAAAAGTCGTCTGCTGCAGAGGTGTGAGAAAGCGTCGCTATGTGGGCAATGTTAACCAGACATGAATTTTGGGGTTTAAGGCAGTTTTCAACATTATTAGCTCGACTTTTGAAAAAAACGAGAGCTATTGTCATGACCCTGGCGTCGGCGGCGGCGGCGTGGTCGTCCGGTTAACTTTTTTGTTTAGCTCATTTTTTTTTCTCCCTATCAGTCGAGCGTCTGTGCCGTACGCGGTGCTCTTGTTTTAATTATATAATAGCATGTGTGAGTACGCTTAACAATTTTCCCTAATGGTGTCAATAACCAGTACAAGGGAATTGCCTTTCTTTTAGGAACTCCACAATTCCACAAGCAGGTATTGAACCTGTCGGGCATCCAATCTCAAATAGCCCGTACTGTATAACCACTCTACCTTCGAATATAATTCGAAATTCATGTATAGGCTGAATGTGAAAGCGGTATACTGTTTTGCAGGAGAAAGTGTGCACTTAGATGGTTAATATTGATTTAAATACGCAGACAATAATGGAAACATCGGCATGTTTTGTTTGAAAAATTAATTAACAACTTTGTGAGAAGGCACCTTACTGTTAACTTGAAAATATTGATATTCATAATAAATTGATGGCTTTCGAATGGGTTCGATGAAGTCAGAAAGTCACTTGTCAAAATGATTGCATTAATAAAATTGTTTTGATATTCATGAATTTCATTTGAGATGTAAGATTGAATATTGTCATGCATCATAAGCGCTTCATAGCCAAATTTTGTCTTTTATCCAAATTGTTTACAGAAGTTGTCTGATGCAGAGGCCTCTTAACCCTTTCCCTCATATAGACGCTTTCTGACGCCTCTACAGCAGACGGCTTTTTAAAAACATAGTGACAAAAGAAGAAATTGCACAAAACGTGCAATTTCTCCTTTTGCCACAATGTTTTCCACTTTTTGTCATAGGTTATCCATTCAATTATGGAGATTTTCTATTTTTTGACAAAATACATTCAAAGTCGTCTGCTGCAGAATTGGCGTATGAGGGAAAGGGTTTTGTCATAAGATGGAAAATAATCCCTTTTCTAGTGTAAACTTTTACAGCCTATCTTATGAGGAAGCTCAGTACGAGCAATCTCTCCTTTGTCCACAATGTTTTCAAAAGTCTGCTGCAGAGGTGTCAGAAAGCATCTGTATGTTGGAAAACGTTAATGTGGAAGGGGAAACTTACCCCTTTCACACATACAACAAATCTGCCGCACACGCCTTTGAAAATGTCTACTCAAAAATATACAAAATCTCTATAATTGTAGGTTTAATTACTGCAAAAAGTTGAAAACATTGTGGCAAACGGAGAAATTGCTCGATATGAGCAATTTCTCCTTTTGTCGCAATGTCTTCAAAAGTCGTCTGCAGATGCGTCAAAATGCATCTATGGGTGGGAAAGGGTTAAAACTACCATACCACTTTCCCACTTGCAGACACATTTTTACGCAAATGCCGAGGACAACATTTGAAAACATTGTGGCCTGATGAGCAATTTCTCCTTTTCTTACAATGTTTTCAACTCTTGTCAGTAATCACACTTTCATTTATAGAGATGTTCAGAGGCGTCAGAATGCATCTGTATGTGGGAAAGGGCGAATGCATGAGAGGAAACTGAAAGCTGCTATAAAGTTATATTACAGAATTTGTTGAAGAATATTTTCCCAGACTCTCTGGCTTATCATGCATTATTTATCAGGAGAAATTGCAAAAACCTGATAGTAAATAGGAGCCGGTATGGTTGTTGATGTTTTCATCATTGTGAAAATAAACAAATCATGGTTGAAATATTTCACTTGCAGATGCATTTGCAGCAGACTATGTTTTAACCCTTTCCCTCATATAGACGCTTTCTGATGCCTTTGCAGCAGACGACTTTTTGAAAACATAGTGACAAAAGAAGAAATTGCTCAAGACAAGCAATTTCTCCTTTTGCCACATTATGTTTTCCACTTTTAGTCATAGCTTATCCCTTCAATTATAGAGATTTTCTATATTTTGACAAAATATGTTTAAAGTCTGCTGCTGCAGAATTGTCTTATGAGGGAAAGGGATGATGCAATTTCGAAAACAATTCATCATGTGGCAAGGAGAAAGTGCTCATGCTGAGCAATTTCTCCTTTTGCCAGAGTGTTTTCAACTTGATCCAGTGAATATGGTGCCTTCATTGATAGCGTTTCCATTTTTTTGCCTTGATATTATTAAAGATGTCTGCTGAAGATGTTTTGAACTGAGTATGAGGGAAAAGGTTACATAGTTTGTGCATTCACAGCATTTCTAACCGTAACATGAATCATCATGCAGATTCTCACTAACCTTTTTATAACTGGTTCTGATTCTAGTCTAAATTCACAATGTTACACAACTTCTGATTGGCTATAATATATTGCTATTAAGAATATTTAAGTATTCAGTTAAAATTCAAATTTTCCAATGTAAATGGTATAAAACCTGATATTTCTTGAGTCAACACCTGATAACAATAGTCATATCTGGAAAATTGATAGTTCATCATCCATACAGAATTGAAAACATAGGTGTTGAATAGGAGAAATTGCATCTTTTGAGTAATTTATCCTTTTGCCAAAATATTTGCTTAAGTTGTCTATTTCAGTAATATCACAACGGGCAGTTCACTGTGTTTCCTCACAATTATCCCTCTATGCAACTGACTTCTTTTCCACATAGACTGTTGGATCCTTGATGAAAGACAAATGATGCTTGCATGTCTCTTTGACTTTTGTCAAACGTCGGAATGAATTAGTTGGCAGAGCTGGGGTTCAAACCTACACAATCCCTTGATTACTAGTTAGCCATTGAGCTACTGGGACTCGGTCTTGTGAGATCAAGAGAAATGGTTCAAAATTCCTTAAAATTGGAATAGAAACTTGTATGTTAATGTTCAAACCCAAAATGTACATACTTTATAGTACCAATTTAGAGAGAAGAGTGAAAAGAGACTACTAAGATTATCTAAATTACCAAATTCTCACAGTAAATCTCAAATGTTGGCAAGAACAATTACTTTTTTAGTGGTTCCGCATATTAATTTCTGAAGCATTTCACAGTGCTTGTCTGGTTCCATTTCCATACACTAGAAAAAGCCAGCATTATTTAAAAAGGTTTTGAGTATTGGGCTGTCTAAAATTCAGAAGATATATAGGGTTGAAGTGTTTCAAACTTTACAGGCTGCCAACGGTCACTCAACAACATATCTGTGAAACACATTCAGAAACTGTTTAACCCTTTACGATATGCAGCCGCATGCTGACACATCTGTAACAGATGACTATTGTTAATAACATTATGATGAGAGGAATGGTTTCTACGTTTGCCACATTGTTTTCAACATTATTCAATAGTTTAAATAGTTTTAACTTTATTTTTTAGAGAGATTTTAATATTTTTGCCTTGATGTCTCAAAAGGTGTTTGTTAAAGATTGGTTCTGGTTGGGATAGAGTTAACTGTTTTTACCTTTTAATAATTGATATTGTTTAAAGCAGAGACTATTTCAACCATCTGAGGAAATACTGGTGCTTTTAGAAAATTCTGGTAGGCATGTTACGTTTTGGCATAGAATCTTAATGAAAGTTGAGGAATTGTTCTTGGCATTTCTGCTTTCGTATGAAGGTTTTGAAAGTCTTCTGCTGCATGATCGAAAGCTTGAGAATCACCTTATCTGGGACAGCGTTAAATGACCCACAACTGTCAGAAATTGTTATCATTTGTTGTTTGGCATGCAGGTTTCACATACAGACACATTTGCAGAAGAATTGAAAACATTTTGAAAACATTTTGACAAAAAAAGAAAGTTCCGCTTTGGCCACAATGTTTTCAGCTCAATTTAATAATCAAACTCATTTATAAGGACTTCTTGTTTTTGCCATGATAATTTCAAAGTCGTCTGCTGCAGATTATTTGTTGTATGTGGGAAAGGGTTAAACTGGTTGGCCTTGATGGTGATATGGTAAGAGTGTTTCCTCTGTATTGAGAGGAGAGAACAAGAAATTGAGTTCTAGACAAGTCATACCAAAGTCTACGCAAAATGTGGTTTCCCTACCGTCTTGGTACTCAAGGTTTCCAGGATATCACTTTCGTCTGAAGCAATGGTGGCAGAACCATGAATTTACAAGCATTACTGGGTAATATGCCCAGGTATCAACGTGATATAACTGAAATATTGTTAAAATTGGTATTAAGCACCATCAAGAATTTACAAATAACACTCCCCTTGACACACTCGGACGACACCCGAGACCCTTGGCAGCAGCTGACTATTGAAGGTGTGGCTCATCACCTTAATTGATCAAAACGAACAATCTCGGTACTGTTGCAATTATATTTCCAATACAGATGTTACTTAACATTTGTCCCTTTCCCACTTCCAACAATTTTGTATACTGTCTAATTTGAAAACATCTTTTGAAGAATTTGTAATCTCAAATTTAAGAGTTATTTTGTCACAGAGTTCAAAACAATGCTCGAGATGGAGATATTTATATTTATTATATGCCTGTACATTTTCCGGTGGAAATACATGCAGATTGACATGCGCAAATACACCACGACATATTAAAATTCCGTATCTACATGCGGTGTAAATACAAGATTATGACGTCAGACAGTGCGCGGAATACTTTCAGCGAGGTATCCCCAATAAACAATGTATTGAATCTGTATATTTAATAGTTTTTTCGCTCTTCATAGATCGTAGGTATATAATAAAAGGAATATTACGTTGCGGGAGCGATAAATGGGTACGTATTGCACGACTCGTAGCGTGGGAAAATCCATATCTTACTCGACCTTCGGTCTCGTAAGATATCGATTTTTCCACGCTACTTGTCGTGCAATACAAACCCTTTTATCGCTCCCGCACCGTAATATTCCGTATATCATCAAAATTAATATCGTATCAGGTTAACAGTTTAGCAATACCCACATACAACAAATATCCCGCATTTAGGCAAAAATATGGAAAATCTCTTAAACCGTTTCCAACATACAGCAAATCTGCAGCAAACGGCTTTGAAAACATGGTGCAAAAAACCTGGGAAATCTCCATAAAAGATAGCTTAATTGTTAAATAAAGTTGAAAATATTGTGGCCAAGGTAAAATTGCTCATCATGAGCAATTTTACTATTGGCCTCAATGTTTTCAAAAGTCGTCTGCTGCTATTGCATTAAAATGCGTCTGCAGGTGAGAAAGGGTTAAAAGAAAGTATTTATTGGATAGAGTTTCACCATTTTATTTGGGAAACTCATCTGCTGCAGATGTGTGAAAATGTGTCTGCATGTGAAAACAAGTTAAATGAATCATGGTGGTGTTAAGTAGAAAATTCCAGAAGGTTTTGGAAAATGTCTAAGGCTCATCTGTGAACAATTTCTGTACTGTAATTAATTCTGTTAACATTTTGTTTCTGGTATAGTTCTTAACTACAAGAAGAGTCTAGATTGGAAACATTCCAGCTATTTCATTTTTTAACATACCTGAGCACAAAGTACTCATTGTGAGCTATAGTGATGGCCTGATGTCCGCCATTGTCAACAACTTCTTTAAATGACATCTCCTCCCAAACCGCAAAAGGAAAAAATTATAATAAAGATGAAAATCATCTTGTCTGAAGCAGAAAGGCCTCAATCTTAGATATTGTCTAGTGGTCCTAGCTAGCTAGAAGAGCTACAAAGATTGTTCAAGTTATGCCCCTGGGATTAAATTTGGCCATGTCCCAGGGGTCACCTGTTTTACATTGAGATATATAGGAATAACTTTGAAAATCTTCTTGTCTGAAACCAAAAGGCCTTGAGCTAAGATATTTGGTGTATAGCATTTTCTCATGGTCCTTTACCAAGATTGTTCAAATAATGCCCCTGCCAGGGGGTCACCTGTTTTACATATAGAAACAAAACTTTGAAAATCTTCTTCTCTTAAAGAGAAAGGCCTTACTTAGAGCTTAGATAATTTTGTGTGTAGCATTGTTTCATGGTCCTCTAGCAAGCTTATTCAAATTATGTCCCATGGCTCAAAATTGGACCCGCACCTGGGTTCACCTGTTTTACATGGAGATATATAGGGGAAAACTTGTTCAAGCTATGTCAGTTGGTAAAAAACAACACATTTCCATAAAGGACAGGGTTAGTTTTCAATACATTCTTTTAGGGGACATTTTTAAAATCTTCTTGAACAAAATGAGGCATCTTGGCAGAGCGTAAAAATAGCCATTTGTACACCCCCAGCAGAGGGTCAAGAGTCCCCAAATGAAAGCTAAAAACTTGCTAGAGTGGTTTTGACTTGAGTTGGATGCAAGAATATAATATTATCTTCCAGTATTCATCATCGTCTTCACTATTGTCATTTTTGCTGTGACCTCCATTTCTTACTCCACTCCTAATTGACTTCTTTGTGTTGCAGTGCCATAAAATCCAGCACATTCATTCTCTAACAAAACAAGGTATAAATATTTCAGGTGAGCAATTCAGGGCCATCATGACCCGCTTGTTTAATGAAGATTTCTTTGGTGAGCTAGAAAAAGTTGAGTTTGTAGATTTAAAGACGTTTTTCAATGAGAGAAAAAAGAGTCTGGACAATATTAACCCTTTCCCACATTCAATAAATCAGCAGCATACAATTCTGAAAACATTCAGTCTAAAATATATAAACCTTTTATTGAAAACATTGTTACAAAAGGAAAAATTGCTCATTATTAGCAATTTCTCCTTTTGCCACTATGTTTGCAAAACTCATCTTCTGCATAATGTCTGTATGTGGAAAAAGGTTAATTGAGTACTGAAAAACACCTCAAATTTAGGGGCTCAGGTTCCAGTCTATAATTAATTCTGTTAACAGTCTGTTCTTGTTCTGTTCTTACATGAAGTAAACCAATTCCATCACTTGTATTTTGTCTGTGAACAGTTTTACCCTTTCCCTTATTATATACTTTTGCTGTATAGAATCTTAGAAGAACAATTTCTCTGTTTACTGTGACCTTATGAAATGAAATAAACCTCAACATTTCTAGATGGTGCGTAGTTTTTTGAGATTTTTTTTCCAAGTTAATAGACCGCCTCGGTGGTGTAGTGGTAGAGCGTCCGCCTCGGTGAGGGAGGTCATGGGTAATAGTAATGGCTGCCCTCCATGGCGCTCAGGCTTGCGGGGCTAGCATTACGCCTGACTGGCTGGTGTCAGGATAAATGGACCAGTAGTACTGGTAACTTACCCTGGAAACGCTGTGATATAACTTAATAATTGTTGAAAGCGGCGTAAAACACCAAACAATCATTCCGAGCTAACAACTCTAAAAACTGCCTGTAGTGGAAGGATAAATCGTTTCACACAAGAAATCTGCAGCAGATGACTGAAAAGATCTAGGCCGACACATTATAAGTAATCTCTACAAATGTTAGGAATAGTTACATGTATTTAATTGGGTTGAAAACTTTGTGACAAAAGGAGAAATTGCACTGACTTTCTAGAAATATAATATGCATATTATAAAGTTGTCCGTTATAGTTTCATTTTGAAAAGTGTCCTTCCTTTAATAGGTATAATATTTCCATGTACAAAGTTACACATTTTGGAATGTCTGTAGATGAACTGATGAAAACATAATGAAGACTTGTAATACAGGTACAGGATTGTCACCTGCATGCATGTATCATATTCTACGAGACGTCTGCTTTGAAGTTTTTCTAAGAAAAAGGTTTTCATATAAAAATAATGGAAGTGCATGTATGAAACGGATAACAAATTGAAAACATTGTAGGAAAAGGAGAGATACTCCTCATGAGCAAGTTCTCCTTTCCCTAGTATTTTTTCAAATGAAAGTTGAATGCTACATTCTACGTTAGGTGCTTGAAGTTGTCGGCTTTTTCTTGGAAAGGTTTATTGATCATAATCCCCAAGAAACTTAAAACTTCAACAGTCACCGTAATATACCTTATTTGAAATTGCATAAATCGTCAGTGCTTCAAAAATATTGTTTGGAAAAAACATTCTAATTTGTGAAAAGTTTAAATAGGAATTTATCATGGAAATTGTAAGCTATAAAGGAGAAATAGTTGATAATGATGAATTTCGTCTTTTCTCACTTTGTTTTCAAATGTTGTCTGCTGCTCTGACATCGAATATTGTCTGTTTCAAGGAAAGGGTTATGATTCTGTGTAAACTTACAGCACAATGCCCTACTGTGATGACTCTTTTGTCAGTCAAGTGCCTTCTCTGGAATCTTCTTCATCTTGAAACTGGATATTCATGAAGCTTTAAAAGCAAAACAAGAGAGTGCTGACAAAAACCTTATTAATTATAATTATTATTATTATTATGAGAGACTGAAAGTAAACAGTAAAAGAACTTATTGCAAAACTTGCATGAAATTAGCTTCATTTTTCCTCAATTTTTTTGGTGACCTTCTTGTCCAATGGTATTCATTTGAAGCATCACACTGAGGCAATTCTTTACATACAGTTTGTAGTTTGAGTAAGATTTAAAATCATTATTGAGACACACCATATTTCTATATCTCTGCAAACAAACATTCCATTCCATTGAACAATGTTCCTCACTGAGTAAAAACTTGCATGAAATAAAGTCATGAGATCGGAGGATAGTCAGCCGCTAGATTTGTATTCTTCTATGGTAGACTTAATGATGTCATTTTCTTTATCATAGTGAGTTTGTTGATAGCAGCTCAGCGTGTCTTGAATACAAGGAATTGTGTCTAATGGAATAGTGTGGTGACTAAATTGAGGGTGGACTTTCATTGTGTCAACCCCTTTCCCTCATGTAGATGCTTTCTGTCGCCTCTGCAGCAGACAACTTTTGAAAACACTGTGACAAAAGAAGAAATTGTTCAAAATTAACTATTTTCAGTAAATTTTACCTACATTTTTAGAGCTTTTCTGTGTGTTTGCCTAGATACTTTCAATTTAAGTTGTCTGCTGCAGATTTGTTGTATGTGGGAAAGGGGTTATAGAAATACCCGATACCGTCTCATTGGAATAGTCTGCTCTTAAAATATCAGCAATCAATTAAGTCTTATCATATGGCAAAAGTGTAGTATAATTTTGATATTTTGTTCAAGACATTGCAGGAAACAGAGATATTGCTCTGAAAGAGAAATTTCTCCTTTTTCAATAATGTTTTCAATAGCGCATCAGGAGGAGAGAAAAGGAGAAATTGCTTGTTTTGAGCAATTTCTTCTTTTGTCACTATGTTTTCAAAAAGCTGTCTGCTGCAGAGGCGTCAGAAAGTGTGTATATGAGGGAAAGGGTTAATGGGCATGTCACATTTTCTAGTTGAATACTGGTTCAGTCATCCATGGGCCTCACTCATGGATGGGTGAACTGTGGCCATGTAACAACTTAAATATTGTTGAAAATGGTGTAAAACTCCAATAATCAGTGTTTAAGTATTATCAAGTGTGGACAAAGTCCAGTTATTTTACTTTCTCATCTACAGATATGTTTTCACATATCTGCAGTAGCATCCATTGTGAGGATCTAAATACTGCAAATTTGGTATTAATTAAAAAAAAAAAATTGTGCTAATGCAAATGACATAAAATTATGATGCTCTTGCAGCAGACAACTTTGAAAATATTGTTGGAAAATGAAAAATTGATCATCTTTTACCTCTGCAGCTGACAATATTAAATTAGAAATCAGTGCGGCAAGTGATCCACTCTGTTCTATAACTACTGGTAAACTTTTATATATAGATAGTAACTCCATATTTATGCCTTCAAAGTTGCCTGCTGCAGAGTAATGGTATGTAGGAAAGGGTTAACCCTTTCCCTCATACAACAATTCTGCAGCAGACGACTTTGAACCTATTTTGTCTAAACATAGAAAATCTCCATAATTGAATGGATAACCTATGACAAAAAGTGGAAAACATTGTGGCAAAAGGAGAAATTGCACGTTTTGTGCAATTTCTTCTTTTGTCACTATGTTTTCAAATAGCCGTCTGCTGCAGAGGCGTCAGAAAGCGTCTATATGAGGGAAAGGGTTAAAAGGATTTACATTGTAGTTCTGATTTTCTAAGATATTTTCCAAAAAGGATGAATAAAAAAATCTGAAATTAAATCAGGTACTGGGTAACACACGCAGTAAAGGGTCTCCTTTTAATATCCTGTTTCTTGAGAAATAGCCTCTCTTGAATACATGAGGACAATTAATATGGGATTGAATTTGATAAAGAATCATTGTGCTTATAATTACTCATTGTTCTTATTGGGGAAATATGATATGAAAGCTATGAGAGGTGGCTTGCCCTAATGAAGGTTATTTTTACATCAATGCTTTTTATGTTTTCCTTCTTTTTTATCTCTTTCCCCTTAACCCTTTCCCTCATACGACAATTCTGCAGCAGATAGCTTTGAACATATTTTGTCAAAAAATAGAATATCTCTATAATTGAATGGAAAACCTATAACTAAAAGTGGAAAACATAGTGTCAAAAGGAGAAATTGCTCGTTTTGAGCAATTTCTTCTTTTGTCACTATGTTTTCAAAAAGCTGTCTGCTGCAGAGGCGTCAGAAAGCGTCTATATGAGGAAAAGAGTTAAAGATGATTTGTGAGACCTCAGCAGCGGATCATGACTTTGAAAACATTTTTGCAGAAGGCGAAATTGCTCATGATGAGACAATTTTCCCCTTTTGTCACAATGTCTTTATCTCTACTAAAAATTATCCTTTCATTATAGATCTTTTCGGTAATTATGTCTAGATATTTTCAAGATTGTCTACTACAGGTTTGTCATATGTGTCTGTGCAGCTTCCACTTTGTACTTCTACTCCAAATTTCCTCAAGCTATTGCTTTGAAACTTGGATCACTTCCTCATCATTGGGTGACTTTCTACATAATACAAGTGCCGTTACTATATATAGCACACATTTTGCTTGGATTATAGCCCTTTTTGTGTCTCCTGCCTTGTCAGCCGGTGACAAAAAGGGTGCATTGCTCCATTGTATTGTGTCCATCTGTCCATCTTCCCCTGTAGCTGGGGTCCACTCAATAAGAATGGCAGCATCAGTCTGACCCTTGCTTGAACCGTAAGAGCCGGCTAAGTGGGTCTGAACAATTGGAATCAATGCAACTGTTGAGCTCCAGCAGGTGGGGGTTACTAAGTATTGATTTCAAACCTTATACATTTTTGTCTCAATGTAAATTTATATAAGGTGTCCGGGCCGGGGACCAATATCATCTTTCTTGTCCACTGTATAAAACCCAAAACGAACAAACAAACCATCCTTGCAACACCCTTGGTTTGCTTCAAGTCTTGAACCTTTCCTACTTGCAGATGCATTTCAACACATCTGCAGCAAACAAACAACATCTGAACAGATTGTGGCAAAGGAAAAACTGCTCACATTGTACAATTCCATTTTTGGTCACAATGTTTTCAGCTTTATCCAATAATCATACTGTTATTATAGGGACTCCCTATGCTTGCCTTTATTCTTTATAATGTTGTTTGCTGCAGAATTTGGTTGCATATGGGAAAGTGTTAAGTTTCATCACAGTTTGGTGCAATGTTTTTCATGGTTTTATACAGAGCTAATCCCATGCATAGAAAAGTCTGGTAAATGATTGTGCTAACATCGAAAAAGGCTTTACAGTTTGTGGATGTTGTAAGAGCACTTTTTGACTGAAAAACTCAATAATTAATCTAGAGAAACTATTATTGAAGAAAAGGGAACGGCAACCACAGTGTTTTTGGTTCAATATATTAATATTGCGAACAAAAAGGTCAAGATTTTTATTCAGTGCTTTTGAAAGGCTTCTTTTTTAACCATTTCCCACATACAGATGCTTCTGACCCCTCTGTAGCAGACTTTTGAAAACATTGTAACAAAAGGAAAAATTGCTCATAATTATAATGAGCAATTTCTCCTTTTGTCACCATGTTTTCAACTCAATTCAACTATTAGACTTTCATTTACAGATATTATCCAAGTTTTTGCCTAGATATTTTCAAAGTGGTTTGCTGCAGATTTATTGTATGTGGGAAAGGGTTACGAAACACTCAACTGCCCTGCTGTAGCTTTTCCGGGGAGACTTACCACCCCTGTGAAATGAATAATTACTGTTCATGAACAGTTCTTGTATAATTCATGCAAAGTTCAGGTACCTGGTTCATGAACAGTTCATGGAATGTATATGAAGATAAAATGGCACAAATTCTTAAAAAGTTCTTAAATATGTAGTTCTTGAACAGGTCATGAACAGTTCATGACACATTCAGGAAACATTGTCATTAAAAAGTTCATGAATTGTTCAAGAACTGAAAATTCATGAAATATTCTTGATTTTCTTTTTAAACATGAACTGTTCAAGAACTTTTTTCAGTGCAAATTCATTGTGCCATTTTCTCTTCATGGATTGTTCATGAACGGTTCAAGAACTATCACTCATGAACAGTTCTAGAACTACAGTTCATGAACAGTTCAAGAACTACTGTTCATGAACAATTCATGAAAAGTTCATGTTCAATTGGTTGGTAACCAGTGTATGAAATAGTCTGGGTGGACCTAAGAACCAGATTTTGTACAGAAGAAATTACAGAAAGCCTGTGCAGATTATGTACAGAAAATATTCTGGTTCATTGAAACATAGTTGAACCAGAATTCAATAAAAATATTTTTTATATGAAGACAATTGGCTTCTTTCACATGTGGCAATGTGATACTTAAATAAATCACCAATATAAACTTATTGTTTATGACATAGCATAATACAATTTGCTAATTTAATAAACAATGTAACATTTAAGACATTTACCAAATGTGCTCATCAAGTTGTTCATATGAAATTACAAAAAACTTCTCTGTGCCTTTGAAACACAACATATTTCTCCCACCAAAAAACGTAAAGGAAGTAGTAAACATTACTAACTTCTTTTTGAAGAGTTCCTGTGTTTTATGCTTGAGTTAACTCCCTTGGTATATTTCAAATTCAAGTTCAGTTCCAGTGGTATTTTTGGTTATTCTACTGGTATTCCAGTAACATAGCAGAGGTAACAATGAAATTTCACTGGAATTGCATTAATGTTTTTCACTAGGGCCATTACTTTTGACAAGAAGATTTCAAAAGTTTTCACTATAATACATTTATAAGAACTTCTTTGGTTCTAGAAGTGTTCTAGAAGTGTTCTAGAAGTGATCTATAAATGTTCTTATTTCTCTATTCAGAATGGTAGTTTAAGTGATTCACACTGAGTTAAAAAGTCATTGTAATTTAATTAAATATCATTTTAAAATCAGTGATATATTTATATTAAACTTACTATTCAAGAACAGAATAAGAACTTATAGGGTTCATTAAAAGTACTTGAATTACACTTGACAGATGTTTATGAACTTGTTAAGAATTTGCCATGTTCTTCTTCAGTTCTTGAACAGTTCACAAACAAGTTTGTCTTACTGTTCATGAACTAAAGTTCTTGAACTGTGATTAAGAACTATTTAATGGTGGTTCATGAACAGTTCATAAGTGGCATGAAAAGTTCATAATTTCAAGAACAACATTTCACAGGGGCAAATTCCATAGAAAATCCCCGGAGTATTCGGACAACTTTCCAGGGATAATCTGACACTTTCCATGGAAATTCCAGGACATTTATGTGGAAAACCCGGAAATTCCATGGACAACCCGGAAAAGTTTCATGGAAACCCCGGAAAAGTTCCATGGACAACCCGGAACGGTTCCATGGACATGCTTGAATGGTTCCGGGACATGATGAGCAATTTCTCCATTTGCCACAATATTTTCAACTTTTTTAAACAATACTAATTTCATTTATAGATATTGTATGCATTTTTGCGGAAATGTTTTCAAAGCCGTCTGCTGCAGTATGTGAGAGAGGGTTAAAGCATCATGAGTAGTTTTGTTTGAATCAATGAAATTTGTTTGTGAATTTTTCAATTTGGAAAGGTAAAAATATGACATGAGGTATGTGCTTAACTTTTAACAGAACCCTTTCCCACATACAGACGCTATCTGATGCCTCTGCAGCAGTCGACTTTTGAAAATATTGTAGCCAAAGGTAAAATTGCTTGTTTGTTTTTAAAGTAGTCTGCTGCGAAAGAAATTGTATGTGGGAAAGGGTTGATAAGAATGATGAGTTATCTATTATCTAACCTTTGATCAGTTGTTATTCAATACAGATTGGTGTTTCCTGTCTTTTCTCATTGAAAAAAGCCATTTCAATATTTGTTACAAAAAATAATGTCAAAAGCTCTTCAATGTTGAAGGTAGTATAATACCAGTTAATGTTACATTAAAGGTTACGTTGAAACCGTCACTAAATGTCATTGGATTTGAAGGTTTTGAAATTTATTGAATTTTAATCAAATTGCGTACTAGTATAGTTGGGTTTGAGTTATTGCTATTTTGCTGAGGCTCCCAGAATGCAATTGTTTGGTTAGATTAAAGAACAGGGAAGATAGGGATCACAAGGCTGATGTGAATCTTCACTGTTCACAGAGTTCCAATGGTCATGTTTTATGTGGCGTGGTTTCACATATGTTACAAAGGATACAATACACTTATTTGCAGAATCAATATTTTCTATTTGCTCTTTCTACCTGTCCCTTACCTGGAAAAGTCAAAAAGGCTCAGATTCATTCATCTTCTTCCGAAGTGTTAACCCTTTCCCTCATACAGACGCTTTTTGACGCCTCTGCAGCAGACGGCTTTTTGAAAACATAGTGACATTTAAAGAAGAAATTGCTCAAAACGAGCAATTTCTCCTTTTGCCACAATGTTTTCCACTTTTAGTCATTATGAGGTTATCCATTCAATTATAGAGATTTTCTACTTTTTGACAAAATATGTTCAAAGTCGTCTGCTGCAGAATTGTCATATGAGGGAAAGTGTTAAAAGGTCTCTGTGGGATGGAAATGCCAGTTATAATGGAAGAAAGTTGAGTGGTCAGTGCTGGTGTGAAAAAGCAATGAAAAACACGGCTTGGTGAATTAGCCTATGTGATAAAATAGAAATAGCATTGAAAATGGTGTAAAATACCAATCATTCTTAACCCTTTCCCATCTGCAGACGCATTTGGACGCAACTAAGCAGCAGACAACTTTTGAAAACATTGTGGCCAACTTTATAGAGATTTTTCAGGTTTTTGTCACTATGTTTTCAAAGTCGTCTGCAGCAGATTTGCTGTGGGAAAGGGTTAACTAGATATGATATACTGAATAAGAGTAATTGAAAACTTGCTGAGCTTAGCTCTGTATGAGATTAAACCTTTTCCTTGTACAAGAAATCTCCAGCATCGACTTTGAAAAGGTTAAAAACTATGGAAATTTTCTGTAAATGAATGTTTAACAATTGAATAAAATTTAATTTTGTGGCCAAAAAAGGTATTGCTCAAACATTGCCACAACGGTTCAACTTGATTTATTAATTCTGCTTTAATTTATTATACCCCCAAAAAACAAAGTTTTGGGGGGGTATATAGGAGTCACTGTGTCGGTCGGTTGGTCGGTCGGTCGGAAGCCATATTTTGTCCGGACCATATCTTAACAATGCAACATAGGATATGAACGAAACTTCATAGGATGATACAACACATTGAGAGGAAGTGCGGTGTACAGGAACCATAACTCTATTTTATCTAAATACAGTGTTATTGCCCTTTGTTACTTTTTCTTGTCTGGAGAATTACTTAATAACTAACAGATGGAATCTAATAAAACTGCATACAATGGTAGAGCATAATGGGAGGAAGTGCAGTGTACCAGAACCATAACTCTAATTTACATAATTACAGAGTTATTGCCCTTTGTTACTTTTTCTTATTCGTAGAGTCTTGTCCGGAGCATAACTTTAAAACAAATTGTTGGAATTTAATAAAACTTCATAGGATGATACAACACATTGAGAGGAAGTGCAGTGTACAGGAACCATAACTCTATTTAATCTAAATACAGAGTTATTGCCCTTTGTTACTTTTTTTTTTGTCCGGAGAATTACTTAATAACTTACAGATGGAATCTAATAAAACTGCATACAATGGTAGAGCATAATGAGAGGAAGTGCAGTGTACAAGAACCATAACTCTAATTTACATAATTACAGAGTTATTGCCCTTTGTTACTTTTTCTTATTCGTAGAGTCTTGTCCAGAGCATAACTTTAAAACAAATTGTTGGAATTTAATAAAACTTCATAGGATGATATAACACATTGAGAGGAAGTGCGGTGTATTTTGTTGGTCAGTCGGAAGCCAATAATTTTGAGTCAAGGTGCTGTTTTGGGGGTATTTATCATCTTCAGTGATATAATTAGTTCTAGTTTTAAATGTTTTGACTAGATATTTTCAAAGTCTTCAGCTGCAACTTCTCCAAGTTTACTTTTTTTTCCTTGACATATCTTTTAAAACCAGATATCTTTCCAAAAACCAGATAACGTTGTTGACTAACAAAATTTTAATTGAGCATCTGTTAATACAATATACAATACATTTTATTACATTCAGGCACATTTGCCTATAGTAAATAACAAACAAGTATGTACAATTTACAAAATGTAATTCCTTTATAATGAATATTAACTAATTGTTCTGATAATATGAACAATGACTGTATAACAATTGAGACAAATATAATAGTGCATACCAGTATCAAACTATATAGCTGTATACAGTGTGATATCGGCTTACACCACACATTCATTTCCCACAATTTACATCGATAGCGTACTCGCTTAAATAACCAACCTTATGGCAATTGTGTGACCATTATAAAATAGAAAAGTCTGTGCAGATTGTGAATTTTGATCTTGTTCTTCACTATTCACCATTAACCTATTAAGTCACATATAAAGAGACTTCTAACAATGGAATTAAAGGTAAATAAAGATTGTATAGCAATACTTAGGACTCTTCTCTGCACTATTTATGACAGTACCCAAAGGTTGGGTTCCTCAAGCACTTTTCATTTGTATGACCCGGTCGATTCATTCTAAAAACGGTTGTAATGGCTGTCCAGTCCTTGGCACTCAGGTTTGCAGGGTTAGCATTTAGTAACGGCTGGTGGCAGGTTAAATGGACCAGAAGAAATGGTAACTTAACCAGGAAACGCCGCTATAATAACTGAAAAGTTGTTGAAAGTGGGGGCAACACACAAACCATCAATCATTTGTCTTATATTTTTTATTTAATAAGCTGATGTGTATCCAAAGAAGACCCTGATCAGACTGTGTGTCATCTCAAGCTGATCCTGGTCTTGGTATATCTTAACCCTTTCCCTCATACGAAAATTCTGCAGCAGACGACTTTGAACATATTTTGTCAAAAAAATAGAAAATCTCTAATTGAATGGATAACCTATGACTAAAAGTGGAAACATTGTGGCAAAAGGAGAAATTGCTTGTCCTTCTTTTGTCACTATGTTTTCAAAAAGCTGTCTAGGCTTCAGAAAGCGTCTATATGAGGGAAAGGGTTAAGTGCAGAAGGTTGGTTTTCCCATGGCATTGGCCCAAATGAGGGCATCCTAGGTATCAAACATTAAAGGTCTGGTTTTTTTCTGTAGTTTGTATTGACCAAAATAACAACAAAACTATTGGTATAAAAGATTATAACGATAAACAAGCTAAATGGAAATTACAGCAGAAAGTGGATTCATCATAAGCAGAAACGATAATTAAATGAGAAGAAAGGAAAATATGTGGAATTTAATAGCTGTGATGAACATCGTAGTGCATTGTGCTTAATGAAAACTTAATGGTGTGTTAACCCATTGTTCGGGACATCAATAATAATAAACTATCGAAAACCGATGAAACTATTGAACAATGCTGCGGACAAATGGATCCAGATAAACTTTTACAAGTTAGGGGAAAAAATGGCTATCATCTACCTCCCCAGCACCTCGAATTAGAGGCGGAAAAGAAGCAGAAAATAGCTCTGAGCTTTAGCTTGGATCATTGTTGGTTTTGTGGGCGGCCCATGACCCCAACTAACAGCAGGTATTCTAGATATGTACTTCTGTAAACTAAACACATTCGAATCATTTGATCTTGCCCATCAATGGGTTATATATATAACTGCCTAAGGATTTTGTGTCGCCAGAGCCTTAGAAGCCTGACATATGGGGGATCTCTTCTCCTTGTCTGTCTGTTTGTCTGGCAGAACACTCACACTTGCTAACCTTTTGGGAATCTCTTCTCCTTGTCTGTCTGTTTTACAGAACAGACTCACTTACTGACCTATTGGCAGTTAACACATGCTCCGTGAAACAAGATATGATATATTCAGAGTTGCCTCATTTGATTACATTTGAGGATTAACAAGGCTCTTTCCCACATAAAAAAAGAAGAGAATGTGGCAAAAGTCGAACTGTTTTATATTCGGCATTCTCTTCTTTTGTTACAATTTGGGTTTTTCAACTCAAATCTATAATTTTGTTTCATTTAAACAAATAATAACTGTGGTTTTCCTAGTTTTCAAAGTTGTCTGCTGCAGATGAGTTATAATTTGGAATGGAGCTGTGAATCAAATTTGTATTGAAACCTTTTTATGCTTCTTTCAAATATATCTTATACTGTTTGAGCAGCATTAAAGTGATTTAAAGTATGCACACCTTTCCGACGTATTTTGACACATCTGCAGCAGACAACTTTTGAATACATTGTGGTAAACAGAGGATAATAATGATCAATTTCTCCATTTGCTACAATGTTTTCAATAAATTCACTTTCGTTTATAGATTTTTTTTCTATGTTTTTGACAAGCTATTTTTCAAATTATGTGCTTCAGAACTGTTGTAAACATGAAATGGTTAACTGGATATGAGATCAATATTACTAATATGTTCTTAAGATACTTAGATGTTTCCAAAATGAAGACACATTTTTATGTAACTGCAACTGACGAATTATGAATACATTGCACCAAAAAACTGTGCCGTTTCCCAAATACAACACATATGCAGCGGAAGACTGCTATTTATTGAATACGGTTGAAAACCTGGTGGCAAAAGGAGAAATTGCTCATCATGAGCAATTCTTTTTGCCACCATGTTTCCAAAAGACATCTGCTACTGATGAGTCAAAATGCATCTGCAGGTTTGGAAAGCGTTCATGAGAAATGTACCACCATGACACAATGTCATTGAGAACATTATGGCGAAGGGAAAGCCCATTGAAAGGGGACTTAAAGAAAATTGAGTTTGTTTTTAATTGTAATTTAAGTTTCATGAAATTAACTTGGCTTTAATTGCCCTAAGATTGTGCAATAAAAACCTGTCATAAAACTACTGTGTGTTCATAGGTTTCCAGGATTTGTCTCACTTTTACCCTTTACCACATACAGCAAATCTGCAGCAGACAAATTTTAAAACACATGAAAAATCTCCATCAATTAGAGTTATAATTATTAGTTCACCTGAGCACGAAATGCGGGATGAGTTTTTGTAATCACTCACCGACCGGAGTCGTTGTCGTCGTCTGTCTGTCTGTCCGTTCACAATTTCCTACCAACAACTCAGTCCTCCTAAACCAATCTAGCTTTCCACATTTTTGCCTGAATATTTTTTAAGTTGTCTACTGCAGATTTGTTGGCATTCCCATATATGTAAAATCTGCAGCAGACCACTTTGAAAGCATCTGGGCAAAAATATGGAAAAAATCTTTAAAATGAAAGTATTGTTTTTGAATAAAGTTTAACCCTTTCCCTCATACGACAATTCTGCAGCAGACGACTTTAAACGTATTTTGTCAAAAAATAGAAAATCTCCATAATTAAATGGATAACCTATGACAAAAAGTGGAAAACATTGTGACAAAAGGAGAAATTGCACGTTCTGTGCAATTTCTTCTTTTGTCACTATGTTTTCAAAAAGCCGTCTGCTGCAGAGGCGTCAGAAAGCGTCTATATGAGGGAAAGGGTTAAAACATTCTGTCAAAGGGAAAGATTTCTCCTTATGAGCAAATTTTCCTTTTGCCACAATGTTTTCAAAAACCTTTTGCTGTGAAGGCATCAGAAAGCGTCTGTATGAGGGAAGGGGCTAAGTTTGGTTTTCCTGGAGGAGAGCTCATTTCAAATCCATCTTTTAGACATTCCATTTTAGTATATTGAGGAAGCAGAGGGGTTCCAGAACTGACAAAAGGCAGTTTTGCATGTAATGGGCTGATTTCCTCCTGCAGGAAATGAGCTTGTTAACCCTTCCCCTCCCCACTTCAGATGACTTTATATGTCTTAGCAGTAGAATTTATTAAAGACTTTGGAAAACATTATGGTTAAAGGTGATTATACATGAAAAAAAAAACCTTCCACTTTTCTCTGGAAGACGAGGGAGACAAGACCTTAACTGACCATTTAGTGATGTGATATGGTCAGCTATTAAAATCTCTCATCGACCCTTTCTCACTTTCAGACGCATTTTGATGCATCTGCAGTAGATGACTTTGCTCATTTGCCACATTGTTTGTAACCCTCAACTAGCTAGCTCAGGGGTGTGGGGTAATTATGATGAGTGCTGCATCAGTGCCCATATAAATTATATTTGTAGTGTTGGTTTAATTAACCCAGGAAACTCATAGATATAACTGAAATATTGTTCATATGGGGAAAACACACAATCTAAAAAAAAAACTGTAGAACAGGTAATCAAATAACTAAAATTAAATTCATTTAAATTCATTTCTAATCCCAATTATTTCTCATTTCAGTTTGAGTAGTGGAGAAGACCAGGTCGAAAAAGTACAAGAACTTGAAAAACTGCTTGCACAGGCTCAGCATGAGAAAATGCGTCTTTTAGAAGATACAGTAAGTATTTACCTTTCCTCCCTTTTAGAGCTCATCTGTTTTTGAAGAAAAATAGTCAGGCTATTGTGATACTCTTGGCGTCGTCTTCATCGTCACAAAACTTTAACCTTTCTTCATAACTCAAAAACAGTTACACATATTCAAATGAAAATTGATACACATGTTCCTCCTATAAACAATGATTGTGCATGTCTTTACTAAGTCACAAAACTCTGGCTTTATTAATTATGCAATTATTCCTTTTTGGACTTAAAAATTCATACACAAAATTAAACCTTGCCCATAACTTAAAAACGGATCAACATTTTCAAATCAAACTTGGTACACATGTTCCTAGGAACAATATGCATGTCTCTACTAAGTCACATAACTCTGGCTTTAATAATTATTTAGTAATTTCCCTTTTTTGACTTAGAAAAAACAGACAAGCCTTGGCGTTCACTCTTTGGCACTCTTGTTATAAATAGAAACATCTTTAGATGGATATGCAGCAGAAAATCTGTACACACACACACACACATGTATATATATATATATACAAGCAAATTTATTAATTGCTCAATTGCTCATCATGTGCAGTTTCTCCTTTTATCTCACTCAATTTGTTGAAATGAATATTTAATAAGTTCAATTTCACTTATAGTGATTTTCCATATTTTTGCTGGGATGTTTTCAAAGTTTGTTGCTGCAGATTTGTTGTATGTGGGAAAGAATTATAAGTGTTGCCACAAGAGTTATAGAGGTATTCCATATTTTTGCTAGGATGGTTTTAAAAGTCGTCTGCTGAATATTTGTCATATGTAGGAAAGGGTAAACTTTTTCCCACATGTAACAAGTCTGTAGCAGACGGATTTCAAGATGTTTGGGGTATAATATGGAGAAGAGAGTAGATTTACTGGTAAAATGAATACTTGCGGCTGCAAGTGGGAACGATAAACCAATCAGATCTTCAGGTATTATTTTTAGCTAAATACATAAGGTTTCAGTGTTCCTAAAACATAAGGTAAAAGGTATATAATTATGTCTTTGAAACTGCATTGTATGACAAAATAAAACATCCAGAAAGGGAACCAGACTAGACAAGATAATTATTGGTGTTATTAGACCTTCAATTGGTATAATTTACCCTGATATATACTACTTTTAGAGACTACCAAATTAAATTATTAAGCAAATGTAATCATTACGTTTAGATTTGATGAAATTTTGAGTTAGAATACTAGAACAACATATAATTTCAATCATTAAACAAAATGTGTTGATCCTGCTACAGGCTTTAGTAACAATATTTGTCTTCAAAGCAAACCAAGTTCAACCTCCATGTTTATAACATCTAATCTTTGTCTACATAATGTTTGATACTCATTTATCATTTTTTGTGCCGCCTACCTGAGCATGGTGATGCATAGGGGTTACTGCTTTGCCATCTGTATGTCTATCACACATTGACTATTTGACAGGTGACATAAATAATGTGGCTTTTGAATATTTATATTTAGTTCACATGAGCCAAAGGCTCAATGTGATCTTTTGTTTTCACTTTCTGTCTGGCATCAGTTGTTAATCTTTAGCTTCAAGTTGAAGCGCCTTCAGAAGCCTTATACCAATATTGACAAGACTTCACGAGAATGTTGCAATGGTGATCCACTATAGGTTTGCACCTAGTGGTATACACATACATCTGGAAGACTGTGTGTCCTAAAATGTACCAAAATTAGATGACCTTGACCTTGACCAAATTTTTAGAAAAAACTTGTCCTGTACATATCTCTTACGCCATGGTACCTAGAGTTACCAAATTAGTATAAATTGCATCTTGGGAAGACAGTTTGTATCATACCATTCAGGTCACTGTGAGCTTGGCATCTGTCCTCTTTGAAGAAAATGCATATCAGGGCCGAGTCCAGGTAGCTCAGTTGGTAGTGACGTGGGCTGTCAATCCAGGGATTATTAGTTTGAATCCCAGCTAGGCCAACATTCTTTCCAGCGTTTGACAAAACTGTGACAAGCGTGATTCGTCATTCACCAATGGACAAACAGTCTATTTGGAAACGCAGCCAGTCAAGTTGTATGTTGTGTGGAGTACTGGTGCGAGAAAGCTAGGAAATACATGTGTAGGTGAATGGCCATCAAGATATTGCTGAAAAATTGTTGAAAACTGTGTTCAATCAATTAATCAAAGCATGTCAGGGCTACATCTCCAAGGCTAAGATTACCACATGTTAGTTGCTTTGACCTTGAAATAATCCTTTGACCTAAGTTAAAGCAAAAGCCTGTCCATATTTCCTCACTTAAACTTAGAGTAGCAAAGTTTGCTGCATTTATGCAAATTTGGAAGATGCTTCTTACAAAATAAGATCACTGACCTTCACCTTTGACCCATTTAAATACAGTTCTGTAATACCTATTATTCCTGCTTGTGTCAGGGGCGTAGCTTTGCAATAATCAATGTGTAGGCCGTCTCGTGAGAAAATCAACATTGTGGACTCTGCGTAAAGTATCGACCCGGATCAGCCTAAGCATACCACACAGGCGTATCCGGATATACACTTTTGGCCTCCTATGCATTTTCTGTTTCATGAATAACTACTCTATCTATCCACCCTTAGACGGAATGTGTCAGTCAGATCAGTCTGCGTGTACAGCGCAGGCTGATCTGGTCGATACATTACGCAGATGTGTATCGCCGCAGCTGCATTTTGGGGGCATTTTTAGTGCCTAAAGGGAGCTATGCTCCTGTGTGTAACACCTATAGATACCCTATTTTATCTGTTCATTCATCTTGGGAAGAGAATGTGTTGTGTACCAGAATTAGGCAGTCACCACTATCTATATATGACCCCTTTGCTATTGCAGTGAAGTTAAGTTCTGGCTTTTATGACATTGTGTTGTGTCCTAATAAAACCTTTGAACCCCCATTTTTTCCCTGGTGATGGAGCCATAATAAGAAATTTAGTCTACATTTCAACCATTTTTCTTGTTAGCTCAACTATTCGAAGAATATGAGAGCTTTACTACTTGCCCCGGCGTCTGCGTCCGGATAAAGTTTTAGGGCAAGTTGGCATTTTCATTCATAAGTATTTGTGCTAGGGCTTTCATATTTGGAATATAGTTACATCTTATACCTTTCTCCGCATTGTATGCTGAAGATGCTAAGTGTGAACTTCTTTTTGGGGTAAAAACATGATTTTGGGTGGTTAAAGTTTTAGGGCAAGTTGGAATTTTATTTTTAGCTCACCAATGCACGAAGTGCAAGTTGAGCTTTTTTGATCGCTCGTCGTCCGTCGTCGTCGTCCGTCCGTTCACATTTTCCTACAAACGACTTCTCCTCCTCAAAATAATTTTACAGGAATGTTCCTTGGGTGGATCTCTTTCAAACTTGTTCAAAAAATTCTATTCCATGCAGAACTTTGGCTGCCACGGCAACAAAAAAGGGGAAATTAACCAAAACTTAAAAAATCTTCTTGTCTGAAAGTAGAAGGCCCATGCCTTTGATATTTGATATGTAGCATCATCTAGTGAACCTCTACCAAGATTGTTCAAATTATAGCCCTGGGGTAAAAAATTACCCCTCCCCGGGGGTCACTTGTTTAACATAGACTCATATAGGGGAAAAACTTTAAAAATCTTCTTGTCTAAAAGTAGAAGGCCCATGCCTTTGATATTTAGTATGTAGCATCATCTAGTGAACCTTTACCAAGATTGTTCAAATTATAGCCCTGGGGTCAAAAATGACCCCTCCCCGGGGGTCACTTGTTTAACATAGACCCATATAGGGGAAAAACTTAAAAAATCTTCTTGTCTAAAGGTAGAAGGCCCATGCCTTTGATATTTGGTATGTAGCATCATCTAGTGAACCTTTACCAAGATTGTTCAAATTATAGCCCTGGGGTCAAAAATGACCCCTCCCCGGGGGTCACTTGTTTAACATAGACTCATATAGGGGAAAAACTTAAAAAATCTTCTTGTCTAAAAGTAGAAGGCCGATGCCTTTGATATTTGGTATGTAGCATCATGTAGTGAACCTCTACCAAGATTGTTCAAATTATAGCCCTGGGGTCAAAAATGACCCCTCTCCGGGGGTCACTTGTTTAACATAGACTCATATAGGGGAAAAACTTTAAAAATCTTCTTGTCTAAAAGTAGAAGGACCATGCCTTTGATATTTGGTATGTAGCATCATCTAGTGAACCTCTACCAAGATTGTTCAAATTATAGCCCTGGGGTCAAAAATGACCCCTCCCCGGGGTCACTTGTTTGACATAGATAGGGGAAAAACTTTAAAAATCTTCTTGTCTCAAAGTAGAAGGCCCAGGCCTTTGATATTTGGTATGTAGCATCATCTAGTGGACCTCTACCTAAATTGTTCAAATTTTAGCCCTGTGTTCAAAATTTACCCCTCCCCAGGGGTCACTTGTTTTACATAGACTCATATAGGGAAAAAACTTTGAAAATCTTCTTGTCTAAAAGATATTTGGTATGTAGCATCATCTAGTGGACCTCTACCAAGATTGTTCAAATTATAGCCCTGGGGTCAAAAATGACCCTCCCCTGTGGTCACTTGTTTTTCATAGACTCATATAGGGGAAAGAACACTGAAAACTTTTTAAGTTTGATTAAATCAGGTGAGCGATATAGGACCATCATGGTCCTCTTGTTTTACTTAATGATGTGCTATTTTACAAGACTTTCTAATTAGAAATCTTCTGAAAACAAATATTGATCGAAAATCTGGAAAAATCAAAAGTTGTTAAATTTGTATATGGAGACAGAGTTTGTTTGATACATTTTTGTAAACATCTTGAACACTTTGTCTGTGGTTCTATCACAAAGTAGGTTGATCCCTTTCCCACATACAACAAATTTGCAGCACACAACTTTAAAAACATGAAAATTGAAAAAATGAATAGAGTTGAAAACATCATGGTGAATATCATCTGTCGTCTGTGGGTAGGAAACGTTCATTAGGTGTAATCAAGCCTAGTGATGATATATCAAAAATAGATTTTAATTATCATTGTCTATATCTAACTATGGGAGTGATCTAATTGCTGTCACATATTGTTACCCTTTTAACCCATTCCCACATACAGCAAATCTGAAGCAGACGACTTTGACAAAATATTTGCAAAAATGTGAAAAATCTCTATGAATAATAATAATGATTGAAGCATTGCTTGTTTTCCTTGTATGCATAAGGTGAGCGATTTAGGACCATCATGGTCCTCTTATTATGCAACCTACGAAAAAGAGGGGTATATTGCTTTGCACGTGTCGGTCGGTAGGTTTGGTCCTTCCGTTGGTAGACCAAAGCTTGAGGTCATCGGGTCAAAGGTCAAGGTCACAGTGACCTTGAATGTGATAGCTTGTCTGAGTGATTACTCGACATTGCCTGCACCCTTGGCCCTCAAACTTGACATGGAGGCTGGGGGTGACCAGCAGATGACACTTATTGATGTTGGGATCGCGAAAATCTTGTCCGAGTGATAACTCGACATTGCCTGCACCCATGGCCCTCAAACTTGACCTACCATCCTCAAACTTTGATTGAACATTGGTCATAATCTTAAAACTGACTCGTAGACATCCAATGTGATATGATAAATCAGGTGGCATTTCGGCCAAGGAATATTTTATTTAATTGTCCACATATTCCTGACAACATGGCGCTCAGGGGGGCATAATGTTTGACAAACATCTCTTGTTTTCTAAATTTTTCAAAGTTGCCTGCTGCAGATCTGTGGTATGTTGGAAAAGGGTTAATAATACAGGTACTTTTGATGACTCAGATGACGACTTCTTACCTCAAATGTGCATGAAATACTCAATTTGAGCTATTTCATTGCCTGGCAAGCAGTGTCTTTCCTGCATTTAGTTGTAAACAGCTTCTTAACCCTTTCCCACATAGACAATTCTGCGGCAGACGACTTTGAACGTATTTTGTCAAAACATAGAAAATCTCTATAATTAAATGGATAACCTATGACAAAAAGTGGAAAACATTGTGACAAAAGAAGAAATTGCACGTTCTGTGCAATTTCTTCTTTTGTCACTATGTTTTCAAAAGACGTCTGCTGCAAATGCGTCGGAATGCGTCTGCAAGTGGGAAAGGGTTAACATATGACATTGCCTTTTCCACTATTTAACCAAATTTCATTAAAACTCTACAGAAATGTTCTGTAGGTGTTCCTTTACAGAAAGAGCTAGGCAATTTTTAAATCCATATATAACTGGGGTTGACATGACAACATGAAGGAAATAATTGTGAAAAGTTTTTTAAAAGTCGTCTGCTGCAGAGGTGTCAGTAAAGCGTCTGTTCCTTGGAAAGGGTTAATATGACATCGCCTTTTCCACTACTTTGACATGACAACATGAAGGAAATTATTGTGAAACCCTTGAAAGTACGTTCCTTTGACCCTTCTTTTCCGACTTTGTAATAATTTCACGGGATTGACCCGAAGGTGATTATTTTACTTATTGATCAGCATAAACATTTGGGATCCAGTACAGCGAAGATTAGCTCAATTATAACACTGTATAGTGCAAGCATTGAAGTTCTTCTCCTCAGAGACTACTGGCCTGAATTTGAAATGATTTCACAAATAATTATATTTGGGTGAATTTCTTTATTTAAAAATAAATAGTTGAAGGCATCTTGAATGACTACAAAATAGAGCAGCATTTACACCTAATTAACCCAATACAGAATCTGCAGCTGTCAACTTATGAAAAACATGTGAGAAAAGGATTAATTGTCCAAAAACAAGACATTAATTTTTTCCTTTTTGCATGACATGTTTAACCCTTTCCCTCATATAGACGCTTTCTGACGCCTCTGCAGCAGACAGCTTTTTGAAAACATAGTGACAAAAGAAGAAATTGCTCAAAACGAGCAATTTTTCCTTTTGCCACTATGTTTTCCACTTTTAGTTATAGGTTATCCATTCAATTATAGAGATTTTCTATTTTTTGACAAAATATGTTAAAAGTCTTCTGCTGCAAAAATGCCGTATGAGGGAAAGGGTTAACTTCATGTTAAAAGTATACTTTCTATTTTCCTGATTTACATTGCTCTCCTCATGTATTTTCAAAGTCAATTAGAAATAGGAGAAATGGAGACTCATTTACAAAATAATCAAGAGCGTTTCTTACAGAAGATCATTGGTAAAGCGTGGGCAATACAGTTAGGGCACACGATTTTCATATTAACTGGGATGAAATTAGCAGGAGAGAAATAATTAGAGATTCCATCCACCCTTTGCCTTTTGTGACAGTGGATAACTTTTGAGAACAACACTGTGTTGTGCTATGAGGCAGGAATTTGGTAAAGATGAAGCTGTGACTTTTTCGTGGGTTGAGGCATGAGGGAGGGAGAGCACAAGAGATTGAAGCTCCGACTTCAGGACTTTCACCTGGCTACCTGTCTGATACCAATAAATATGATATTTAACATTGTTTTCTTTTCTGCCCTTTTAAATTCTTACGCCATGTTATACAGAGTCATTTTATTTTGTCTTGTAATTTAATCCATTTCCACCATGGCAGAGTGGTTAGCATTAGGGATTTGGAACTTGGCATCCCAGGTTTGATCCCCAATTGCGGCATTGCGGTCATGGTAGAGCTAGTTCCCTAAAATGGGCAAGGCACATTTCCTAGTTCAGTACTGGTTTGTTAACCCATGCAGGGGTGATGAAAAAATTAACTGGCATTGTAATATAACTACAATAATGTTGAAAGCGGTGTAAAACAAAACAAAACAAATTAATCCATTTCCTGATATGATTATGTTGGTAATTTGCCTATAAAGCACCTGAGGAAATAACTGTAACATTCAGGTAAAGTTATCATGCATGTATACATATTATTAAGATGGGTAAATCACAACAATGCTGTTGGAAGAAGGAAGGAGACATTTTGAGGCATTATAAATAATGCAGCAGACTGCAGCAATTTCTCCTTTCACTTCAATGTTTTAAATTGTTTCAAAGAAGTTTATTCTAAATCACAGAAAATTTCCATATCTTTGCCTATATGTTTTCAAAGTTATCTGCTACAGATTTGTTTCATGTGGGAAAGGGATTATGAGCATGCAGCAGCGGTATTTAAAAAATAATAATGTCAAAGTGATACTAAGTGATAAAAGCAACTTCAGTCACCTGGTTGTGATGTAGAGATGAGTGGATTAAGAAATTGCATGTTGTAGATTATAGTCTCCACATCATACCTTAACCCTTTCCCAGATACAATCAATCTGCAGCAGACGACTTTTAAAAAAACATATTGGCTAAATCTCCATAAGTAAGAGTTTATATAATTATTAAAAAGAGTTGAAAACATTGCGACAAAAGGAGAAATTGCTTGCATCATGCAATTTCTACTTTTGTCACAATGTTTTCAAAAGTCATCTGCTGCATAAGTGTCGCAAAGATGCTTCAGGTGAGAAAGGGTTAGCATATTTAGGCCTAGCTGCAGCAGATGACTTTTGAAAACATTGTCATCAAAGGAAAAATTACTCATAATGTACAATATCTCCTTTTCTACTGCAGATTTCTTGTATGTGGGAAAGGGTTAAAACTGAAGCCAAATTATTGATTTGCAGTGCATTTTCCTCCCCTGGAATGATCACAATAGTACAATTTCCCAGATTATAAAAATTACAGGTGATTATTGGGAGCAAAGGAAGTAATTTGGACCATGTCAACGGAAAACTGACATTGGTGGTTTTGCAATTAGTAAGGATCGAGATCAGCCAAGCACCTCCACGCAGTAATATCAGGCTCTTCCCTGTCTGCCATCTAGTCATGCAAGCAGATCTGAAGTACCTGTTAACGATTATGACCAAAATACGACTAGACGAATATGTAATACCATATTAATGTAAATCTTTCCGAATGGCAGTTTCTGTATGACGTGGCAGTTTTCTCAAACTATGCTTAAGAATCAATCCAGTTGGATCAAAGAACATACTCTTTTGAAAACTTTATGGCTTAACCCTTTCCCTCATATAGACGCTTTCTGACGCCTCTGCAGCAGACGGCTTTTTGAAAACATAGTGACAAAAGAAGAAATTGCACAAAACGTGCAATTTCTCCTTTTGCCACAATGTTTTCCACTATTGGTCATAGGTTATCCTTTAATTATATAGATTTTCTATGTTTTGACAAAATATGTTCAAAGTCGTCTGCTGCAGAATTGTTGTATGAGGGAAAGGGTTAACCATTTCCCACATGCAGACCAGATGCTTTGTACCAGGCGTCTGCAACAGAGGTGACTCCTACTCATTATACTAGAAATGTCTCCTTATGCCACAATATTTTCAACCATTTTCAAGTTATACTTTCATTAAAAGAGATTTTGCCTACCATAGCTTTTTGCTGCAGATTTGAAGTTAGTGGGAAACATTTAACCTTTTTGTTCTGATATTGAATTTAGCCAAGTTGGTCCTTTGGATTTTTGCAGCCGTTTCTAATGTCTTCTAAAATCAGTGTTGGAAAAGCACATTTAGCAAATATCTACCTCTCAGACTATTTTCTCTTCTCATTTTGCATATAGATGTACGTACTAGCAAAACATGTTTCAAAGTCAACTGTTTTTATTTGCTTTATGTGGGAATGTTTATGTTTATGTTCAATGTGACCTGACATAGAACAAGAAAATATCAGAGGAAAAGAATGTAAATACTATATATAACAATTGCAGGTATTAATTTAAAACAGTTGAAAACATTGTTGGAACAGGAGAAACTGCAAGTTTTGAGAAATTCCACTTTTTAGCTCGCCTATTCGAAGAAATAGGGGAGCTTATGTAATCACCACGGTGTTGGCGTCCGCGTTGGCGTACGCGTTGCCAGCTTGGTCAAACCTTTGTGTGCAAGGCCTTTTCTCAGACACTGTGTATGCAGTTGCTTTGAAACTTCACACACTTATTCAGGGTCATTAGGAGACCTTGTATTTCAAGTCCCATAACTCTGGAATGGATTTTGATTGAATTATGCCCCTTTTTGGACTTTGAATTATGGTCAAACCTTTGCATGCAAGGCCTTTTCTGAGACACTGTGAATGCTGTTGCTTTGAAACTTCACACACTTATTCAGGGTCATTAGGTGACCTTGTATGCCAAGTCCCATAACTCTGGAATGGGTTTTGACTGAATTGTGCCCCTTTTTGGACTTAGAATTTTGGTCAAACCTTTGCTTGCAAGGCCTTTTCTCAGACACTGTGTAAGCTGTTGCTTTGAAACTTCACACACTTATTCAGGGTCAGTATATGACCCTGTATGTCAAGTCCCATAACTCTGGAATGGATTTTGACTGAATTGTGTTCCTTTTTGGTCAAACCTTTGTGTGCAAGACCGGGAATTTTGGGTTATAGTTAGGCTTTCAAGGCTTTTTCTCAGAATTTATATAATTTATGCTGTTGCTATTAAACGATTTTCTTTCTTTTGTAAATTCAATTTCAACTGAATTATTCCACTTTCGGATTTTGGACTTTTACCAATACTTTAACTGTTCTGAAGTACTGCCCTGATAGACGATGGCCCTGATAGGTGAGCTTATCGATATTGTCCCCTGACAACTCTTGTTACTAGTTATTAACCCTTTCCCACATACAGCAAATATGCAGCAGACGACTAAAAATATCTTTGGCAACAATATTGAAACCTCCCATAAATAAAAGTTTAATTATCGAAAATAGTAGAGAAAGAATTGTAGCAAAAGGGGAAATTGCTTATCATGAGCAGTTTCTCCTTTTGCCACAATGTTACCAAAAGGTTGTCTGCTGCAGGGGCATCTGAAAACGTCTGTAAGTGAGAAAGGGTGAAAGGTTTTCTTAACCCTTTCCCTCATATAGACGCTTTCTGATGCCTCTGCAACAGACAGCTTTTTGAAAACATAGTGATAAAAGAAGAAATTGCACAAAACATGCAATTTCTCCTTTTGCCACAATGTTTTCCACTTTTTGTCCATTCAATTATGGAGATTTTCTATTTTTTGACAAAATACGTTCAAAGTCGTCTGCTGCAGAATTGCCGTATGAGGGAAAGGGTTAATTCAGCGAGATCTACTATGTATGGCATCAGGAATATTCTGTATCTGGAAAGGGGTTAATCATGGGTTAACCCACATCCATGAATTGGTCTTTTAGGGATAACCTGATAATGCCATTTTTAGGCCTCTGATTTGAAACTGTAAAAATAACATAAAACAAGATGTGAGTGATGTTTCGAAACTTAGTCTTAAAGACTGAACAATTTCTTTTAACTTTTCCCCACAATATTTTGAATTTTGAATACTGACTAAAGTATCAGAGAAATGGGAGTATTTAACTCCAACAGACTGGGCTTTTTGCTTGTAGAAATCTGTATGCATTATTTAAGGCCCTTTAAGCATTACACATTAAAAATTCGATGGAAAATCTCATTAACCAATTTAAAAGTACAATTATTGAATTAAGTTGAAAATACATTGTGCCAAATGGGGATAATTGCTCGATCATTATGTGAAATTTCTGCATTTGCCACAATGTTTTCAAAAAGTGTCATGCTTCGGAAAGCATCTGAATGGGGGAAAGGGTTAAACTTTCTTTTATTAGTCTTCAAATTTGGCTACATTGCATGAACACCTTTCTGGGGACTTTGAAATCAGAGCATATCCAGACCAGTCTGCACGTCAGTGCAGTCTATTAGGATCTTCACCTTTTTATTAGTCGCCGGGCAGAAGCCCGCGACTTCTATTTTTAATAGCTTTTCGGAAATCACATGGGAGGGCGGCTTATTATTAGAAAGAAACAAATCTAGATGATTTGAACATATTACAATTGTGGTTGTTTACGAACACTAATAAATGACACATCTAAAATGAAATAAATATTCCGATTGTTTAATGTTTGCAGTTTTTTTTATTTCACTCGCATTTAAGTTTTTTGTCTTATTTACGAAGACAAAAGTGGTCCCTTCAAGACGTGAACCAACACCCCCTAATGCAGACTCTTATGTGTCATCATTGAGGTCAATTTCGGATTCTCCTTTTAATAGCAATTTTAACTTACTAAATGTTGTTTTCATGTTCAAAGAGATGTCTTGATTTGTGTAGAATTCATTTAATAATGTTAATCCATGAATATCTAAAGTAGGAACTGTTTCTAAGCTAAATATAGACCCTATTCTGTTGTGTAGTTTCGTGACCTTTAACATCGATTTTCGCGCATGCGCATTTCGATATGAAAAAGCGAGTGATATTATTTTATTTTAGACAAGTACAAGACGAATGTTTGACGCAAAGCGTCAAAGAGAAGCCGCAATATTTCGTTGTACATGTAGAAATAAGAAAAAAAGAACATTTTTAAATCCACAAACAATAGAACAATTTAAACTGTAGACGGTAATGCTGATATATTTCTCCTTTTGAAGACTTTTGTTTTCTTCAAATTACCTCCCTTTAAAGCAATACCAGGATATTTACCTTGTGATTCGAATAAGATTGACAAACATTGAAATTATATGAATTAATACTATTATTTAAATAAGTAACAACAGCAAAATTAAATTTAAGCCAGATAAATGTGTACACATTTCGTTAATTTTGTATAGATACCCTAATGTATAGGTATGTATATAAAATTTATAAGCAAATGTTTTCATTACTACGTTCCTAATGTTTGAATAGACTAAGGAAAGTCAAGAATACATAAATAAATCAATGCAGTCTTTTCCGGCGACATTGATGCCTTGCATCAACTTTCTCTTGTTTCTGGTTTAACAAGCATTATGTCTGTTTTCTAGAAAAGGGCAAAGACCAAAATTGAACTATACATTTCAATACCTCTGAAAGTGGTTTTTTAAGCTCACCTGAGTGCAAAGTGCTCAAGGTGAGTCATTGTGATCGCCCTATATCTGGTGTCTGTTGTGCATTCGGCAACATTTTATCCTTCAAATTTTTTGAGATCCATGCATTATTCTGGTTTCCATGGTAACCAACAAAAATGGAGCTCTTTTGCATTATATGCAGTCAAAAGTTTAAAAAAATCTTCTCCTCCGAAATTGCTGGCTTATTTAAATGTTTCTTGGGTGAGCCTCTTTTAGATTCCTTCAAGCCATGTTGATTTGTCAAAAAACATGGCCACCAGGGGGTGGGGCTGTTTTGCATTATATGACTATAGTGAAAGCTTGAACAATCTTCTTCTCCCAAAGTGTCTGGCAGATATTTGAATAATTTTGTAGAAATATTCCTTGGATGACCCATTTTGAGATGTTATTGGTAAAATAAACATTGAAAACATTGTGGCAAAAGGAGAAATTGCATGTTTTGTGCAATTTCTTCTTTTGTCACTATGTTTTCAAAAAGCTGTCTGCTGCAGAGGCGTCAGAAAGCGTCTATATGAGGGAAAGGGTTAATTTAGGTGAGCTATTACAGGGCACAATGGCCCTCATGTTAATATATTTAGGTTCATTTCATAGCTGTTTTGGAGAACCATGCAGATTTACTTATTCCCTGAAACAGAATGATGTATTTTTATACAACCGTTTCTTAAAAGCGGTATGTATTATGGTATGGTCATGTCCCTCCGTCCATCCGTTCGGGTTTTCCGCACTTTTTTCTTACATACTTTTGTATAAGGCTTTGTAGTGATGTGTCACAGATCAAGTTCATATTTCCTGGGATTTCGTCAATTTTTGAATGAGTTTATGCCCCTTTTTGGACTTAGAATATTTGTTTTCCGCACTTTTTTTCTACATGCTTTGATGTATTGAGCTGATATTTTGTATATGGCTTTGTAATCAAGTGTCACAGATCAAGTTCACATTTCCTTGAATTTTTGAATGAGTAATGCCCCTTTTTGGACTTAGAATATTTGTCAATTTCTGCATGAGTTATGCATTATTCATAGTTTCCCATTATTCTTTAACAACTTATTCCTGAACGACTTTATTAACTTTTTACAAACAAACAATATATCAAAACAAAGAGGAAACCTACAAAGAAGTTCCTGACTTGCGTATTATGTACCGTTTGCGGTACTCTTGTTAAAGTATTGAGGAAGAAGGAAAATTTGTCAAAAAAAACATCAATTATTTGTTTGTTATTTGAACACTGTATCGTAATAATTACATATATACTTGCAAATATTGAGGTGTGTGTCCTACACTTTGGTGTCACCAACCTTGGCAGGGTGATACAGGAGGGTCACTTTACCGGCGTCCGTCCATCTTCCTGTCCCTCCTTCCATCTACCTGACCCTCCTCCGCCTTGCTTCATAATCGGCTGACATTTCCATATAAAGTTAAGTGTAAATATACACCAATGAAATCCGATTCCGGAAATAAAAACCAATTGTTATTAAATTCCGATGTTGTAACTCAGTCAAAGACAGACATATTTCCTCGGAAAATGTCACTGATAACCATTCAATGACATTTAATGATTTCCTTAACCCTTTTCGACATACACCAAATCTGCAGCAGACGACTTTCAACAGATTTAGGCAAAATATGGTGAAGCTTTATAAATGAAAGTTTAATCATTGTAAAGAGTTGAAAAAAATTTTTTAGCAATTTCTCCTTTTGCCAATATGTTTTCAAAAGTTGTCTGCTGCAGATGAGTCAGAAAGCTTTAAAGATTAACCAGGCGCGTAGCTAGGCTTGGAAATATTTTGAGAGTTCCAAGAATGAAAATGAAACAAATGCGAAAAATGCAATAAAAACTGGACCCTAAAGAGGGTAAGGGTTAAAACGGACACATCATAACAATTCAAACATGATCAAATTGTTACATGAATAATCTATATTTATTAATAATATTAGATGTCCTATGTAGTTTGTATACAGTTATATAGTATTTTCATATTGTACATGGGAGTACGATATTCGACGTATATTGTTGGAGCGAATTGTGGTCCGTGCTATTTATTTGGATCTGAGAAGAGATCGCTAGTGTCGCAACCTGCAACAATCAACCAACCCAAGCAATCTTGGCAAGGTCATCACCGCTCACATTAAGTGCAAAACACATGCGCATTCGCTTGAAGCGACTGAACATTTCACTGCAGTTATGTCTGGAATTAAGAAAAGCATTGCCCAATCAGTTTCCTATGCCAATGATGTCCTAGTTAGCAAGAACATACATGTATTACAAGGCATAATTGATACAATTATATCCTTTGTTGTAAACACAATCTAGCTATACATGGTCATGAGGATACAAATAGTAACTTTAAAGCACTTTTAGAATACCAAGCCAAATATAACCCTGTGATGCGTGATCATTTGAAGAACGGTGACGCGATACACTTCATCCGCTATACAAAATGAAGTAATCACGATATGCGGGGATCAAATCAGTGAGGAAATTTTGCGCAAATGCAAAAGTGTTCCGTTCTTTGGGTTTATGACAGACGAAGCCACTGACGCGTCTACTATGGAGCAAGTGGCGCTCTGTTTGAGGTACTTCGACCATACAAACAAGTCAGTTAGGCTACGATGGAGCATCCAACATGTCCGGAAAGTTCCGTGGTGTTCGAGCGAGTTCGGCAGATAATTCCCGACGCAGCCAGTGTACAACCACTACAAAGCTCACTGTCCAAACCTTGCTATATCATGTGTCCGAGGAGCCATTTGCCAGAAACATGATAAAGACCATTCAAGAAGTGGCGTTCCTGTTTTACTTCTCGGGCAAACGGTTGTTGCGTTTTCATGAAACTAAGTAAGCATAAAACACATGGAAAATCGGATTAAATTACAGTCGCAATTAACACTTTCAAATGCTCGTATACGACGGTCGTTGACAGCTTAGATGACTTCTTCCTTAACTATGGTGATGCCAAAGCCGGGGCATATGAACTGCGATCACTCAGTTCGGTTTCATCGAGGTTTCACTTTTGTTGAAGTGCCAGTCAATGTTGGTAAAAATAAATTCCAAATGCTGCAAACGTTTTTAGGGTATTTTGTGTATATATGCCGTACATAAGGGTATCAAGTAGGCTCATTTAGAAATTGTGAAATATACACCAGAAGTCACCTGGGCCCATATAGACGAAAAAAAATTCCCAGGTGGAACATGCCTACGGACCCCCCTAGAATGGTGCGTAGTCCACAAATCGACCCAGCTACGCGCCTGTTAACTAGTCAAAAATATGGAATTTCATTATAAATGAAAGAACAATAATTGAATGAAGTTGAAAACATTATGGCAAAAGGAGAATAATTGCTCATTATGTACAATTACTCCTTTTGCCACAGTGTTTTTAAAAATTGTCTGCTGCAGAGGCCTCAAAAAGGGTTCAATGTAAGCTCAGAGTGTGACATTGGATATTATACTTAGAGCGTGCAAGTTCCCATGAAACAATATCAATATAATAGTCATCTGCCTTGAAAATATCTTTGGATAAAATATTATACATGGCAAAAATAAAAAAATGTTTTGTTACAGAGTAAAAAGCATTGTGGGGTAAAGTTGAAAACTTTTGAGATTAGACGATTTGTTGGATTAATGATGTAGTTACAACTGTTTTGCATGCAATCCATGGACTCCTTCTTTCCTGGATCAATCCTTTCCCACATATTGACAATTTCTAATGCCTCTTCAAAAGAGTTTTAAAAACATTGTGGCAAAATGAGTAATAATTGCTTATAAAGAGCACTTTCTTCTTTTGCCACAATGTTTTCAACACTTTTCATAGAGAGAAAAGTTGTCTGCTGCAGATTTTAGATAAAATCAGCCAATTCGGAGATTTTTGAATATAAGGCTGCAGTAATCATCAAATTGCATACTTAAACTTAAAGCTAGCTAGCTTTCCCATATACAACAATTCTGTACCAGACAACTTTGGAATCGAATCATCCTAAGAAAAAATTGTAAAATCTCTTTATATTAAAGTTTAATTTAAGGATAGAGTTGAAAACATTGTTGCAAAAGAATAAATTGCTCATAATGATCAATTTCTCCTTTTGCCACTATGTTTTCAGTTCTTTTCAATTCCAATTATTAAAACTTAATTTTATGGAGATTAGCTACAGATTATTTTTGTATGTGGTAAAGGGTTAAAAATATGATATCGAGTTAACCCTTTCCCTCATACGACAATTCTGCAGCAGACGACTTTGAACATATTTTGTCAAAACATAGAAAATCTCCATAATTGAATGGATAACCTATGACAAAAAGTGGAAAACATTGTGGCAAAAGGAGAAATTGCATGTTTTGTGCAATTTCTTCTTTTGTCACTATGTTTTCAAAAAGCTGTCTGCTGCAGAGGCGTCAGAAAGCGTCTATATGAGGGAAAGGGTTAACAGTTGACTCTGAGAACAAGAGTGATGGAAACACTTAATGCCAACTGCCTAAATAAACATGTACATCAATCAGTATGGACGATAAGCTAGCTCAGTGTGAGAGAAACAGACAGCCATATATTGTTTGTTAATTAACCCTTTCCCACTTGTAGCCGTGTTCTGATGTGTCTGCATCAGATAACTTTTGAAAACATTGTTCCAAAAGGATACATTCTGATAATGAGCAATTTCTCCTTTTGCTTTTGATTTCTACTCCATTTAATAAAGGAACTCTCATTTAGGGAGGTTTGACACATTATTGCCAATGTGTTTTCAAAGTCGTCTATTGCAGATTTGTTGTATTTGGGAAAGGGTTAAATGTTTACCTGATATATTTTCAGAGTCTGCTGGTTTAAAAACATATCAGAAAAAATATGCTACTGTTGGAAAATGTTCATGCAGAGTAGAAGACATTGTGGTAAAATGAGAAATTGCTTGTTCAAAAGAATCCTGCTGTAAAGGTGTCTTAATATGTTGTCTGCATCAGTGTAAAAGCTGAAAATAACATGAAAGATGGAAATCAATGTTGACACTTTTCCCCACTTGCATTTTGTTGCATATATGCAGCAGATGACTTCTGAAAACAATGTCGCTAAAGGAGATATATTGCTCATGATGAGCAATATCTCCTTTCGGCACAATTTTTCAACTCCATTCAAGTATATTACTTTTCATTTACATAGATGTTTTAAAAGTCACTTAATGCAGATTTGTTGTGTATCAGAAACGTTTTGAATTGGTTAAATATGTTTACGTGTATCATTGCAGATGAAATCAAGGGAGTCGGAGATGATGGCCCTTCAGGAGGAGAGACACAAAAGGGAAGAGCTGGAGAAAAAATTACATGAGGAAACTCAGTTAAGAGAAGAGCTAGTCACACAACAGATCAAGTATAGAGAGAAACAGAAGCAACAGGTGATGGCTTTTAGAATGAATAAATAAATAATAATGATATTTGGGCTGATTGATTGGTTTAGTGATAACCATTTAGAATTTACAAGACGCCTTTGCCATGCTTACCAACCCTCCAGATTCAATCGTGAGTCTCACGATTTGAAGGGCGTAACCCCACCCCCACGATCGTGAGGGAGAAACTCACGATTTTCGAAAATTCGAAAATTTAAAAAAAAAAAAAAAAAAAAAAAAAAAAAAAAAAAAAAAAAAAAAAATTCTTTTTTTTAAATCAAATCATGAGGATAAATGTACTGAAAATTACTACAATTATTTTCTAACATCAACTTTTTAACATATTGTCACTGATAAAAGGCCCTTTCTTTCAACAAGTTCAAAACAATGTGTGTAGCTCAACTAAATGATTAATACATGTATGTATATTTCTTCTCCATGACGTCTTTATTCCACTGGTACACATGTTTTTCATTCAAAAGTATGTCTATAAATTAAAATGTTGTTAATATTTTTATTTTCTTGGATGTAATATGAAAGTCTTTGACATAACAGACAACTTGCGTGATTTTCTAGTTGACCACAGTTAAAACATTTCTAAATATCAAAGGACAGATTTGAAAACATGCCAAAATAATACTTAAATGCTAATATACAGTTGAAAATAATCTGTTTAATAGAAAACATTCTCAAAATGAGTCTTTTTAATTATTTTCCTATATTAAATATTGAAAGTATTGTACATGTATCCCTGCATAGTTATCTAAATTACGTTCTATTGTGAACATTTCTACTGTTAAATTCATGGCGCTGAAAATCTCCCCCTTCAAACCCCAATCCCCCACTTTGAGATTATGAAACTCCCCCTTGAGGATGAGAAAAGGTTGGTAAGCATGCTTTGCAGCACAGGGCTTTTTGGAAACACCAAGAAAAAGGAAGACAATTTACTCGCCTTAGCTATTAGTCATTTGTGAGTCGGCGTCGGCCTTGCAACTTTGGTTAAAGTTTTGCATACAAGGCTTTTTCTCACAAACCACAGATGCTATTGCTTTGAAACTGCACACGATTATTGGACATCATCAAATAACTTTGCAATAATCTATATCAGTTTTTGACACAATTATGCCCCTTTTTATACGCCTGTTTTGAAAAAACGGATCGTATTATAGTTTTACCTGCGGCGGGCGGGCGGGTTGGCGGGCGGCGTCCAGTATGTTGTCAGCTCAATAACTTTAGAAGCCTTTGTCCAATCATCACCAAATTTAGTCAGAATGTGTATTGGGATAATATCTCGGACAAGTTCGATAACTAGCCATATCACTTTAGTCAATCAAGAGTTATTGCCCTTTAATTATAGAAATTACCCAAAATTGGTCTTGTTAGCTCAATAACTTAAGAAGCCTTGGTCAAATGATCATTAAATTTTGTCAGAATGTGTATTGGGCTAATATCTCTGACAAGTTCGATAACTAGCCATATCGCTTTAGTCAATCAAGAGTTATTGCCCTTTTATTATAGAAATTACCCAAAATTGGTCTTGTCAGCTCAATAACTTAAGAAGCCTTTGTCCAATCATCACTAAATTTAGTCAGAATATGTATTGGGATAATATCTCGGACAAGTTCGATAACTAGCCATATCGCTTAGGTCAATCAAGAGTTATCACCCTTTAATTATAGAAATTACCAAAAATTGATCTTGTCAGCTCCATAACTTTAGAAGCCTTTGCCCAATCATCACTAAATTTAGTCAGAATGTGTATTGGCATAATATCTCGGACAAGTTCGATAACTAGCCATATTGCTTTAGTCAATCGAGAGTTACTGCCCTTTAATTATAGAAATTACCTAAAATTGGTCTTGTCAGCTCAATAAAATTAGGAGCCTTTGTCCAATCATCACCAAATTTGGTCAGAATGTGTATTGGCATAATACCTCGGACAAGTTCGATAACTAACCATATCGCTTAGGTCAATTGAGAGTTGTCGCCCTTTAATTATAGAAATTACCTAAAATTGGTCTTGTCAGCCCAATAACTTTAGAAGCCTTTATCCAATCATTACTAAATTTGGTCAGAATGTGTATTGGCATAATATCTCGGATAATTTTGATAACTAGCCATATCGCTTTAGTCAATCGAGAGTTATCTCTCTTTAATTATAGAAATTACCTAAAATTGGTCAAGTCAGCTCAATTACTTTAGGAGCTTTTGTCCAATCATCACCAAATTTGGTCAGAATGTGTATTGGCGTAATATCTTGGACAAGTTCGATAACTAGCCATATTGCTCTAGTCGATAGAGAGTTATTGCCCTTTAATTATAGAAATTACCTAAAATTGGTCTTGTCAGCTAAATAACTTGTAAAGCCTTTATCCGATCATCACCAAATTTAGACAATATGTTTATGGGCAGAATATCTTGGTCACGTTTGATAACTTACAACATTATCTTAGTCACTACACAATTATGTCCCTCGATATGGCCAAAACTGTACTAACCGCTCTCTAAGTTTGGCTGACGTACAACCAATTACTACTATACTTGGTCTCAAAAAAACAGGACGGGCGTATTTTGTGACATTTGGCGCTCTTGTTTCACTTGGAAATTCTGGTTAAAAATTGTGCGTGCAACTACATTAAGAGTCCATTTCTCTGTATTTACTTGATGCATTGCATTGAAACTTTATACAACCCTTCCAAACCATCACACTTATGTATATTATCAAGTCAGATAACTCTATCCTGCATTAACTGCAAGTTAAAACCCTTTTTTGACTTAGAAATTCTGGTTAAAGTTTTGCCTGCAACGACATTAAGAGTCCATATCCTAGTAATTACTTGATGCATTGCATTGAAACTTTATACAACCCTTCCCAACCATCACACCTATATAAAGAATCAAGTTTGATAACTCTTTCCAGCATATAATGTAAATTGTGGCCCTTTTTTTACTTAGAAATTCTGGTTAAAGTTTTGCATGCAAGGTACTTTCATGGATATATCTCAGTAACCACTAATGATTTTGACTTGAAACTTCATTCATGTCTTCAGGGGTGTCAGACAGTCAAGTAAGATACCTCTTGTATAAATTTAGTACAAATTATGGCCCTTGTTTGACTTAAAATGTGGTTAAAGTTTTGCATGCATGGCACTATCATGCACATAACCTAGTAACCACTCAGGGATTGATTTAAAGCTTCAATATAGTCTTTAAAGGTATCAAACAATCGGGTTAGGTAACTCCTGACTGAATTTATTATAAATTATGGCCCTTTGTGAAGTTGGAAATTTCGGTTAAAGTTTTGCATGCAAGGCCTTTTCCCACAAACAGCAGATGCTATTCAAACAAGACTTATCCAACTTGATTTATAGTTCTATACTATCAAGCCACTATCTCAGTAACAACTTTTGTCTATAGTATCAAATGGCCAAATAGTCTCACATGCTGTCTTGCGGACAGCTCTTGTTAAGTTATAACCATCAAATTTCAAAAGAAAATTTTGGAAGTATTTTTTCAAGGCTGACAGCTTTAACCCTCTCTCCCACATGCAGACACTTTCTGATGCCTCTGCAGCAGACGAATCTTGAAAACATTGTGACAAAAGGATAAATTGCTCAAATGAGCAATTTCTCCTTTCGTCAAAACATTTTGCAACTTATTTCAGTAATTTAACCTTCATTTATAAAACTTTTCCGTGTTTTTGTCTAAATGTTTTCAAAGTGGTCTGCTGCAGGTTTGTTGTATATTGGAAAGGGTTAAAGAACATGAAACTAAGTATTTGTGATATACTTTATAAATAATGAAAATAAGGTTGTTAACCCTTTCCCCCACATACAGAAGCATTCTGATGCCTCTGCAGCAGACGACTTTTGAAAACATTATAGCATTCTTTGCCACAATGTTTTCAACTCTTTTCAACATTTAAACTAATATTTATGTAGGCATTTAACATATTTGTCTAAATGTTTTCAAAGTTGTCTGCTGCAGATTTGTTGTATCTAGGAAAGGTTAAGTTAAATGATTGTGTTTTCTATTTTCAGGCAAGACCGCTGACACGTTATCTCCCCGTACGAAGTCCAGACTTTGATTTAAAAGTTCACATCGAAACTGCCGGGCATCATTTAGACATGTGTCCACATGTTGCTGTAAACGCTGCAAGTTGTCGAGGACTTTTGCACAAAATGGGCGGTAAAATAAAGACATGGCATAAGCGGTGGTTCGTGTTTGATAGAATTAAAAGATCTCTAGTATATTATACAGATAAATCGGAATCGAAAGCGCGTGGAGGAATTTACTTTCAAGCCATTGAGGAAGTGTATGTGGACCATCTAAAAGTGGTGAAAAGTCCAAACGCAAAATTGACATTCTGTGTAAAAACCTATGATAGGACTTATTATTTAGTTGCGCCGTCAGCGGAGGCAATGCGGATTTGGATAGACGTTATATTCACTGGTGCAGAAGGATATCAACAGTTTATGTAGCAAAATGTCTAAAAACCGTTGTAATAGTGTATGCTACAGGAAACCCTCTCTTTAATTAACCCTTTCCCTCATACGACAATTCTGCGGCAGACGACTTTGAACGTATTTTGTCAAAACATAGAAAATCTCCATAATTGAATGGATAACCTATGACAAAAAGTGGAAAACATTGTGGCAAAAGGAGAAATTGCACGTTTTGTGCAATTTCTTCTTTTGTCACTATGTTTTCAAAAAGCTGTCTGCCGCAGAGGCGTCGGAAAGCATCTGTATGAGGGAAAGGGTTAACTCTCTCACAAAGTCAACACTTCCATGTTGAAAATTGGTCCACTCCATTTTTCGCCCAACAGGAAATTTGGTGAAATTTAATGTCTAAGTGGCAAACAATGCATATTTCAGGAGAGACAGCTGGTTACAAGCTGTCTCCGCTGAATCTGCATGCATTGTTTGCAAAAAGCCTTTCTGTACCTTTGGCAGTGAAAGAGTAAAGACTTTCCCAGAAGCAGATGCATTATGATTTATTTTCAGCAGACAACTTTTAAAAATATTGTTGCAGAGGAAGAAATTACTCATGATGTTTAATTTACTTCAAAATTTTAACCCTTTCCCACCTTTAGACGCTTCTACAGCAGACGTTTTTAGAAAACATTGTTACAAAAATATAAATTGTTCAAAATGAGCAAATTCTCCTTTTGCCACAATGTTTTCAACCTTTTTCAGTAATTATACCTACAATTATAGACTTTCAATATTTTTGAGTAAACATTTTCAAAGTCGTCTGCTGCAGATTTGCTGTATGTGGGAAAGGGTTAAACTCTATAAAATAAGTATTCGATCATTCATATTTTGGCCTGGATGTTTGCTGCAATTTTATTGGTTGTTGGAATCAGTTATCCGACATCTAACGATAGAATGACCTTTGAAAGTGTTTTGGGGTAAAAGGAGAATTTGCCCAAAACAAGCAGTTTTTAAGTTTCCAATTATATTCAAAATTATTGCAACTCTTTAATCTACAGGGTTAACAAACACTTGCACTTTTCCAGAAATTACATTTTTTTCGTCAGATATATTTTCAAAGCAGATGACTTTAATAAAGGCTATCAATACAGGGGTGATCCTTTGATGTTTTACGCGTCTTTCAACAATATTTCAGTTATATCACAGTGTTTTCTTGGTAAGATACCAGTACTACTGGTCCATTTATCCAGACACAAGCCAGTCATCATTGGGCTTAATAGTTAATGTGGGATGGTAAGCGGTTGCCTGGTAAGAACGTTGTGGAATTCTAGTGCGAGAAAGCCAGGAAAAACATGTAAGGTAAAGCTGTAGCCATGATATAACTGCGATACCATTGATTCAGCATTAAACTCCTATCAATCAATCTCTTTACCCTTTCCCACATACAAACAATCTGCAGAAGATGACTTCAAAAACATCTTGGAAAAAATCTCTGCAAAGGAAAGTATGATCATTCTTACAAAAGGAGAAATTGCCCATTTTGAGCAAGTTCTTCTTTTGACATATTATTTTCTAAAGTTGCATGCTGTAGAAGCATAAAAAAGCATCTGTGTGAAGGAAAGGGTTAACCCTTTCCCACTTATATATATGCATTCTGACGCATGAGCAGCAGACGACTTTTGAAAACATTTTGATTAAAGGGAAATTTGCTAATGTTGAGCAAATTCATCTTTTGCTACAATGTATTCAACTCAATTCAATAATTATTCTTTCACTTGTAGGTTTTTTTTCCATGTTTTAGCCCATACATTTTCAAAGTCGCCTGATGCAGATTTGTTGGTATGTTGGAATTGGGTAACCAGTTAGTGACATGATATGACATTTGCTTCATAAAATTATACATATGAAGATTAATCATGATTTTCAGATGATTTTTTCATACAGTGTTTTCCTATGTCTTCTGCTGCAAGTTCATTTAGAGGCTACTTCGTCAAAAAGGTTAAGAATTTGTGACATGCAGAAAGTTTCCTTGCGGAACGATTGTCAACATCTTTCCCTGATATAGAATGCCTTTGCAGCAGAAGTTTTGTGAAAACATTCTGATAAGAAGAGAAATTTCTCCTTTTTCCTTCGATATTTTCATCAATCTGAACAACAAACTCATACTGCCACATTATGAGAGGTTACACTTTTTGTGCTGTGATGGTTTCAAGCAGACGACTCAGAATTGTTTTTCATATCACGTTAAATACATATTTTATGAAGATTTACATTGGATTGATACAGAAGCTTTCTGACGTTTCCGCAGCAGACAACTTTTGAAAATCATTGTGGCAAAAGGAGAAATTGCTCATAACGAGCTATTTCTCCATTTGCCACAATGATTTCAACTTGATTTAATAATCATACTATTATTTATAGAAATATTCCATATTTTGGATTTGATAACTTCAAAGTCGTCTGCCGCAGATCATCATTTGGAGAGACTTTGATTTCAAATTTATTAGCAATGAGCGATATTTTTGCCTTTGGCCATTTATAAAACAATTACAGACATAATACATTAAAACATAAAATAACATAAAAATACGAACAATTCAAACCTGAGCACAATAGAGGTATGACAATTCTCTGGTCTCTTGATCAGCCTGGAGAGATTTAACCCATTCCAACCTACAATTAATCTGCAGTAGACGATTTTGAAAACATTTAGGAGAAAATATAGAAACTCTCTATAAATGAAAGAACAATTATTGAATAAAGTTGAAAACAATGAGGCAAAAGAAGAAATTGTTCATTATGAGCCACTATGCTGCTGCACAGATGTCAGAAAGTTTCTACTGGTAAAGAGTTAGGTTTTCTTGTTTTATAAACAATATGTATGTTTTTATGTTTCCATAGCAACTGCCAAAGTGTCCACTGATAACAATATGTTTTAGTCAAATATAATTAAATTTGTTGTTTTTATATTGTTTCAGTTGAATTGTTGATATTTTAATTGCAGTGAGGTAGAAAAGAGCATTTTTTTATGTATCAATGAAATTATTTTATTCGTCACATCAAATGTATTTGTTTATCACATTGATTAATAAACAAGAATGTAAAGAAATGAAGGAATAAGTTAATTTACTTTTTATAAAACTCTTCATCAGTGGAGTTTTGGAAACAAGATGAGCAATTTCTCCTTTGTCCACAATGTTTTCATCTTCATATAAAAATCAGACTTCTAATATTTACAGAGCGTACATTTTTATCATGAGATGTTTTTTTTTAACCCTTTCCCTCATATAGACGCTTTCTGACGCTTCTGCAGCAGATGACTTTTTGAAAACATAGTAACAAAAGAAGAAATTGCACAAAACGTGCAATTTCTCCTTTTGTCACAATGTTTTCCACTTTTAGTCATAGGTTATCCATTCAATTATAGAGATTTTCCATTATTTGACAAAATGCGTTCAAAGTCGTCTGCTGCAGAATTGTCGTATGAGGGAAAGGGTTAAAGCGGACAACTTTTGAAAAGTTCATAACATTTAAAGTATGCTATATGAAAAATTAAAGATGATGAAGCAGCCTTTCTTTTTCTACCTGTACACATATTTAAAAAGAGTAAGTGAACTGCATCCTGGTTTGTCTGTTTTATTTCTGGTCAAAAGTAAAATGTTTTAAAAAGTCGTCTGCTGCAGAGACATCAGAAAGCATCTGTTTCTGGAAAAGGGGTTAAAGTATGAAGTGTTACTTGTTGGAATGCCTATTTCCACAATGAATTAAAAAGCCCATCTGCTACAGGGGTGTCAAAATGTTCCTGTATCAAGGGTTGAGGAAAATGGCTTACCAATTACTACCATATAAAAGGCTTTCACTGCTCTAAAACAATATGTTTAATTAACCTTTTCCCACATTCAGACGCTTTCTGATGCCTTTGCAGCAGACAACTTTTGAAAATATTGTGGCTACAGGAGAAATGCTCAAAATGGGCAATTTCCCTTTTTTAGCTCTACTGGCCAAAGGCCAGAAGGGCTTATGTCGTGGCGATGTGTCCGTCGTCCGTGCGTGCGTGCGTGCGTCCGTGCGTCCGTGCGTCCGTAAACAATTTCTTGTTAACACGATACAGTCTTCACTTTTGATTGTATCTCAACCAAACTTATACAGTAGTTAGATATCCATGAGAGCTCGGTTCCTTTCGAAAACCAGCCAGATCCGCCCATGCATGACTGGATTATGGCCCTTGAAATGGTCAAAATTGCTATAAAAGAGCTTGTTAACACGATACAGTCTTCACGTTTGATTGTATCTCAACCAAACTTATACAGTAGTTAGATATCCATGAGAGCTCGGTTCCTTTCGAAAACCAGCCAGATCCGCCCATGCATGACTGGATTATGGCCCTTGAAATGGTCAAAATTGCTATAAAAGAAATTGTTAACACGATACAGTCTTCACTTTTAATTGTATCTCAACCAAACTTATACAGTAGTTAGATATTCATGAGAGCTCGGTTCCTTTCGAAAACCAGCCAGATCCGCCCATGCAAGACTGGATTATGGCCCTTGAAATGGTCAAAATTGCTATAAAAGAGCTTGTTAACACGATACAGTCTTCACTTTTGATTGTATCTCAACTAAACTTATACAGTAGTTAGATATCTATGAGAGCTCGGTTCCTTTTGAAAACCAGTCAGATCCGCCTATGCAAGACTGGATTATGGCCCTTGAAATGGTCAAAATTGCTATAAAAGAACTTTTTAACATGATACAGTCTTCACTTTTGATTGTATCTCAACCAAACTTATACAGTAGTAAGATATCCATGAGAGCTCGGTTCCTTTCCTAAACCAGCCAGATCCGCCCATGCAAGACTGGATTATGGCCCTTGAAATTGTCCAAATTGCTATAATCGAGCATGTGAACACAATAGAGGCTCCATTTACTATCTGATCTTCACCAAACTTAGATAGTAGTTAAATATTGATGAGAGCTTGGTTCCTTTTGAAAACCAGCTAGATCCGCCCATGCAAGATTGGATTATGGCCCATGAAATTGTAAAAATTGCTATAATACAGCTTGTGAACACAAAAGAGCCTCCATTTACTATCCGATCTTCACCATACATACATGCTCTGGATTGAAAATGACCAAAGAACCATACCAGTAGAGCATAGGCCCTCATGGGCCTCTTGTTCTACAATGTTTACAACTTTATCCAGTATATTAATTTCTTCAGTCAAATTTATTTAATATTTTTGTTCAAAACACTTTTAACCCTTTCCCTCATACGGCAATTCTGAAGCAGACGCCTTAGAACGTATTTTGTCAAAAAATGGAAAATCTCTATAATTGAATGGATAACCTATGACAAAAAGTGGAAAACATTGTGGCAAAAGGAGAAATTGCATGTTTTGTGCAATTTCTTGTTTGTCACTATGTTTTCAAAAAGCCGTCTGATAAAGCGTCTATATGAGGGAAAGGGTTAAAGTCATCTGCTGAAAATTTTGAAATTGTTCTCTTTTTTTTCAAACGCTTGAGCCTTCTTGCTTCAAGAAAACCAACCTTTGCGTATTCGCGATAAGTGTAATAAAAGATCAACTTATTCAACGTCTGATCTAAATGTACAATAATTGTCAGAAGTTTCGTAAAACCTTCTCTTAAAAAGTTGGCATTTTTTTTATATCCATTAAGCAATATTGGCAATAATCTAATTATCCATATCTCACATTGGTAAACAAATTTATATCCATATCCAAAATAGGCAAAACATTTGAGCCATTCCACGAGAAAACCAACATTCTGTATAATGTATAGACCAAGATCAGAACGCACAGTCCACACAGGCTAATCCGGGCCGACACATTCTGTCTCGTGGATAGAGGTATAAAGTAATGATTCCTGAAATAGAAAATTTACAGGAGGCGAAAAGTGTCTGTCTAGGTTCGCCATGGGCAGCAGGCTTAGTCTGATCCAGGTTGATACTTTACGCAGAGTCCACAATGTTGGTTTTCTCGCAGGACGGCTCATTTATATACATATCCAACATTGTTGATGTGTAGGTTGATCTGGAACTATGCTGGATGCAAGTGACCTATGGTTGATTTTTATAGAGCATGGCTCAATTTGTGGTATGAACCGCTTTCTGAGACCTCAGCAGCAGACGAATTTTGCAAACATTGTCGTAAAAGAAGAAATTGCCCATGATGAGCATTTTCTCCTTTTGTCACAAAATGTTTTCAACTCTTTTCTGACATTAAACTTTTTCCATATGTTTCTCAAGATGATTTCTCTTTTGTCTGCTGCAGATTTGTTGTTTGTAGGAAAGGGTTAATTAATTGATAAGTCCATGTCTTCGTTTATCTAATTAACAGCAGACTGATCAAATGAGCAGCAGACGACCGAGAAAACATCATGGCAAAAATATGGAAAATCTCTATAAATGAAGAAACTATTTTTGAATATAAAAAATTTGCCACAATGTTTTCAAAAGAATTCTGCTGCAAAGGCATCAGAAAGTGTCCGTATGTGGGAAAGGGTTAATGAATTAATGCTTTCCCTCGTTCATGAAATCTCAAGCAGATGACTACAATAACATCTTGGCAAAACTTTTGAAAGTCTATATAAATAAAAGTTGTCTGCTGCAAAATGTGTGCCTGTAGGAAAAGATTAAATTAATATCTTTTCATATCTTGTTAGCCTTATGAACGATAACCTATTAATGGTTTTATGAAATTTCTACTTTTTCTCAAAATCAAATTTGTTATCATTGTAAAGATTTCAAATATCAACTGCATAACGGAAAGGGTCAATATGTATGCTGACGATATTTGTTAAGACATTATAGCCTTTAACCCTTACCAAAATGCAGACGCCTTTTGAAGCATCTGCAGCAAATGGCTTCTGTTAACATTGGGACAAAAGAAGAAATTGCTCCTTTTGTAACAATGTTTTCAACTCTATTAAGTAAAATTTGTCATATTTTTGTGAACTTGTTAAATCGTCTGCTGCAGATCTGTTTCATGTGGGAAAAGGGTTAAATGCATATACATGTACTTGTAAATGAATATATTTGCTAAATGAAAAGAGTGATATAATTATAGATGTTTATGTTGTATAGCCCCCATCATGCTTTTTAAGGAATTAAATATATAAAGTTTTAATTCTTGTTTAGTGTATTGTTTTATTTACCAGAGCAGTTTCTTTCTACATACTCCCAAACATTGCAGGTTCGGGTTTAATTTGGAAAACTACAGATCTACAGTTTTTGCAGAGCAATCTTAATAATGTGTTCTTAACCCTTTCCCTGCAATTCTGCAGCAGACGACTGAACATATTTTGTCAAAAAATCGAAAATCTCTATAATTGAATGGATAACCTATGACTAAAAGTGGAAAACATTGTGGCAAAAGGAGAAATTGCTCGTCTCGAGCAATTTCTTCTTTTGTCACTGTTTTCAAAAAGCCATCTGCTGCAGAGGCGTCAGAAAGCGTCTATATGAGAGAAAGGGTTAAGACATAATTAGCTACAAATCACTCAGTCTAGATATTATATCTCTGAGTTAACAATGTTTACTTTCCTCCAGCTTATGCTTTTTAGCTCACCTAAGCACAAAGTGCGAGGTGAGCTTTTGTGATCACTCACCGTCCGTCGTCGTCATCTGTAAGTACGTCTGTTAACAATTCCCTACAAATGACTTCTCCGACTAAACCAATGGACTGATTTCAGAACTTTGGTTGCTGTGGCATCAGAAAAGGTGAAAATTGCCAAAACTTTAAAAATATTCTTGTCCAAAAGTACTGCCCCGCTTTGAAATTATTTTTCACAAATGTTCCTTGGGGCACCCTCTACCAAGATTGTTCAAATTATTCCGATCCGTTGAAAAACATGGCCACTAGGGAGCGGAGCTTGTTTTCATTATATGTGCATTGTGAAATCTTTAAAAATCTTCTCGTCCAAAAGTACCTGCCCGATTTAAAGATAATTTGGCACAAATGTTCCTTGGGGGACCTTCTATGAAGGTTGTTCAAATTAATCTGATCCATTAAAAAACATGGCCGCCAGAGGCGGGGCTTGTTTTCCATATATGTGCATTGTAGAAACTTTAAAAATCTTCTTGTCCAAACGTACCTGCCAGATTTAAAAATCATTTGGCACAAATGTTCCTTGGGTGACCCTCTATCAAGATTGTTGAAATTATTCCGATCTGATGAAAAATATGGCCGCCAGGTGGTGGGGCTTGTTTTCCTTATATGTAATACAGGCCTGTACCTCAAATGTCAAGGTCACACTTAGAGGTCAAAGGTCAAAATGAGTACTGTTTGATAGGACTACCTTGTCTGGCCCACATGTCAACCAGCATCATAGGATTCCCAAGTAACTCAGTACACATGTACATGATTAAGCATCATGTCGCGCACAAGACCCAGGCCTGTACCTCAAAGGTCAAGGTCACACTTACAGGTAAAAAGTCAAAATGAGTACTGTTTGATAGAACTACCTTGTTCGGCCCTGTATCTCAACCATGCATCTTAGGATTCTCAAGTAACTGGACACACATGTTCACTATGATGAGGTGGCTTGTACCTCAAAGGTCATGGTCACACTCAAAGGTCAAAATGAGTACTGTTTGATAGGACTACCTTGTCCAGCCCGCATCTCAACCATGCATCATAGGATTCTCAAGTTTCCGGGCACACATGTTCACCATGGTAAGGTGTCGTGTCGCGCACAAGACTCAGGCATGTACCTCAAATGTCAAGGTCACACATGATTGAATGGATTTTGATATAACTTCACACAATTATTCTCCATAACAAGATGGTGTGTCATACACATCACCCAAGCCACCTGCTCCAAAAGTCAAGGTCACAGTTTGGGCTCAAACATTGTCCGTCTGCAATTTCGTGTCCAGTTTGAATCTTCCACATGCTTGAATGGATTTTGATATAACTTTACACAATTATTCTTCATATCAAGGTGCTTTATCATGCACAATAACCAACCACTTACTCCCAAGTTCAATGTCAGACTTTCATGTTTACAACTCTATAACTTCACACATTTAATCAGTACCATTAGAAGACCATGTATGTCAAGGGGCATAATTCTTTAAGTGAGGTTTGATAGAATAATGAGCCTTTTTCAACTTATAGTTTTGTGTCCGGTAGGGGACTCTTGAAGTACTTGCAATACTACATTAACTTGTTTTCCTAATATGTAAAGAGTGAAAACTTTGAAAACTATTGAAGTTCTATTAATTCAGGTGAGCGATATAGGGCCATGTTATAAAATGTCCTTCTCAAAAATGATATCATTTCTGTGATACAAACAACATCAGATTCTGCTGTATTTTCAAAAGATAAACCTTCAAATCATTGTGGAAAGAGAAGAAATGTTTTCTTTTCCTTATATGTTTTCAATTCTTTACAAGAGTTACAGAGAGCTAATAATTTTCCTAACGTCACAACTTTTCCTCAACTTCTTTAACCCTTTCCTGCATTCAAACATGTTTGCAGCAGACAACTATTTGAAACTTTTCTTGCAAAAGGAGAAGTTGCTCATTATGTTTTCAACTCAATTCAATTGATACATTTTCAATGAAAGAGATTTGTACATATTCTTGTCTAAATGTTTACAAAAGTCCTCAGCTACACATATTTCATATGTGGGAAAGGATTAAAAGAGCAGGCCGTGTAGTTTTGAGTCAATCATGCATGCATGAGCACAAACATCTACATAAATCTTTCATGAGTATTGCGATGACAACATCCAATCAGAACTGGACAGCACAAAGTGGGTGCACATGGGCAAGCCACCAAACCAACCACCTCTGGCCAGTCAGTATTATGCCAACATCACAGTCTTCCGCAAGGAGCTTGCAAACAGGGATAGCACAGCCAATGTTCAATCCAAAGAGGTATAAGTAAATCACTGGTGCAGTCTATGTGAAATTAAGCAGTCACATGATGAATACACAGCAAGTCTAGAAGTTAACATTGATGACAGCGTAGAACCAGATCAGCTTGTGCATCTGCAGTCTGATCAAGATCTAAACTGTCCACATAGTATACTTACATAAACTTATTAGAAGATTTTGATGAGATGGAATAGATGTACTGATAAGATGAAGACTAATCTGAATCTACACTGTTCTAGACAGGGGCGTCGCTCCCTTTAGGCACTGAAGGCATGTGCCTACACATTTTTTCTAAAAATGCCCCAAAATGCAGCTGCGGCTATAGACATCTGCGTAATGTATCAGCCGGATCAGTCTGCGCGGACAGTCGTCTTAGGGGGATAGATGTATAGAGTAGTTATTCCTGAAACAGAAAATCCACAGGAGGCGAAAAGTGTCTATCCGGGTAGGCCTGTGTGGCATGCTTAGGCTGATCTGGGTCGATACTTTATGCAGAGTCCACAATGATGATTTTCTCACGAGATGGCCTACACATTGATTATAATGCAAAGCTTAGTAACGCCCTTGCCAGAGACATATATACATTATTACAGTAACAGAGATGCCAACTTAACTTATGCAAAGGACAAATCTCATTAAAATTCCGCGGGTATGGCGAGATGTGTTAGTCATGTAACTTATAATAGCAACTAGTGTCGGCAATATAAAAACCACTGGTATTTATATGTCCGACTGTTCAGAATTAGATTTACTAACTTTATATCTGTTTGTCTTACTGATCAGAATGACTAACTTGTACTGTTTCCAATTATGGGCTCATATAAAAGTCTAGAACAAATTCACCTAAACCAACTTTCAGTTAACAAGAACAATACATGTAGATCTAGCTTTTTATAGTTATTTTATTTTTAAAGGATACTTTTTGTTGATTTACAAAGAACCACAACTGGAAAATGCATAACATTAACTGATTCGAGTTACCTTCCTTTGTTAATCAAATGTTGACTAAAGGGAGATCACTGAGAGAAATGTAAAGTTATCTTTTTATTTGACATCTATGTCAGTGAGCGCTTTGTTTACATCGCACCTGGCAACCGAAAGTGTCGAAAGTAAAATCAGTAAGTTTAACTTCTCACTTTCTTTCAGTATTCAGAATAAGCTCCGTTTTATATTTCTTCTAACCAGAATGTATTCATACTATTCAGCATGTTCAGATACAAGCATTTCCCTGCACTGTCGACTTTCGAAATATGCATGCGTAGATCGGCATTTTAAATTTTCTTTGACCAGTTGGCTTTTTACTCATAATTTCCTACTAGCTGATGCTTTCTTGTAAGCCCTTTCCCTATGTAACTCATGGCAGTTTACCCTTTTAAGTCAGACGACGTTTGAAAACGTTGTGAGACAAAGAAAAAATGCTCGTTTTCTACCCACAATATTTTTTAGCTTTGTATCTTTATCCACAAGTGACCTTTGGCTAGCATTTTTTTATTATTTGTTTTACGAGATATTTTATAAAAAATTATTGAGTCAGGGGGGCTAAATAAAAATAAAATCCTCTAATTTGAGCAGTCGACCAAAAGAATAGAAATAAAATTGAGATTTGTCATCATTTTTTATTTGCAAAACTTCATCAGTACAGTTTCGAAATCAATTATTTAAAAAAATACTTTGATTTCTGTTTTGACTAGAAACACACTAGTCTCAATATATCGCCGTTACATATTGCATTGTAACGTCTAGGATGCAAACAGTCAAAATATAAAATCGCATTCCTAGTACAGAAACCTGGACTAGAAACACACATCATTGCAATTTGAAACTAAACTGATCACCACTATATAATCACAGGGAATTGGCTCATTGTCAAAGTCCTCACTATATATATAGTGAGGACTTTGACAATGAGCCAATTCCCTGTGTATATAATTAGTCGCCTTATTCTCTTTTTTTCGTTTCGCTTTTCATACAAAGTTTCACATGAGAGGACGAGTTGTTATTAGGATAAACTAAATGTAAATGCCTTGAAAATATTTAGGTTGTTGTTGTTTAAATCACTAAGTTATGATATATTTTACATACAATGCCATATATTAGTTAAACGTCTGACAGACATGATTATCTGCATTTTGCTCAAATATGCTGTCTGTTTTGTGTCGGTTTCAATTCAAATATTGAGGTCGGCGTAAAATAAAACAAACTCTAAACTATTTTATTTTTATTTCATTTTTGGAAACAATTGGGTTAGGCGATCTCGTAAAACAAAAAATTTAAAAAAATGTTGGCCTTTAGACTTATCTATATATTGAAGTTAATGTAGCAAACATACAAAATTGCAGCCAATTTACCTTTTATTCAACTTCTTTGCCTTCACTGAAACACTCACTCAGGGCAGTGTACGATACTTTTTTTTACATCGCCTTATTAATAATGTGAGTAGAAGTGACCCTTTTAAACAAAGAGTCATTATTATATCATCCACTATTGATGACTTATTCGCCTATTATAAAGCATTTGGATTGCCAATATACAATAATACAATAATTCAGAAGTAAACTAATTACAAGTATTCTAGAAAATCAATTACACAAATCTAACATTGATAATCCATTAAATCAATAAATAACAATATATAAGAATGACAACCATTTTTCTTGTCTAACAAAACAAGTGCATCCATCGGCAATAAAGCATTAATAATCTGTAACAGAACATTCTGTGTGTAAGAATCTCAACCATTCTTTTGTGTTCTGTATTCACTCACTCTTCTGTCCGTGATGTCATACCACAAGATTTTACACATCAATAAATTTTGGCACTTCAAAACATGTGACTGGCTATACATAGGTAAAAAAGTAAAAATATTGTAGAAATATTTAAAAGTAAATAAAGATATATAATATATAACAAAATATATATTGGAATATTAACATAATTTTAATGGGATGTAAGGGATGGTTGATAAATTCAAGTTTATTCTGTATCTATTATTTTCTGATATATTTTCGGCTGATTGACCTTCCATGCTGAGCTTAACTTAAGAGCATAAACAATTATTTCTCATGATTACCGGATTATTCATGCTCAGCCACAATTGCAAAATCTTGCAAGATTTTATAAGAAAAACAAATATGGAGCGTCATCCAACGATAATTTAAGATCGTAGCGAATCTTGGAACAATTTGACAATATAATTAATAAGGATCAACTTTGTACATTTGTATGGTTATGTAGACTAAAAAGAATTACAATTTCTTAAAGTAATCTTGTTTCTAAATTTACCGCAAGTAGTAGGTATAATTAAGAAATATTTCCTCTTTATTTTGCATGTTAAGTTTGTACTCTATTTTGAACTATTTTGATTTGTGAATCCCGAGATAACTTTTCGATTTTTCCACACAATTGGGGCTAGTACTTGTTAGTTCTGTGGAAAAGAGACATGAAGTGTTTTTCATATTAGCTGAAAGCTTGTTTTAAAATCAATGTGTAAATAAATTTTAAATAAGTTGCATTATTCTATTTCACTGTGAACTGGAATAATCGGTCAAGCATCTGGGGTAAAACTTGAGGTTTGAAAGGTTTTTTAAAAAGGCCAGATATGCATGTTTTCAGCCCCCTTAACCCTTTCCTAGATACCACAAATGTGCAGCAACTGACTGAAGATATCTAAGCAAAAATATTAAAAAAAGCTAAATGTTCCAAAATAGTTGAAAACATTGTGATACAAGGAGTAATTGCTCATGATAAGCAATTTCTTCTTTTGCCAAATTTTTTTAAACAGTCATCTGAAGCAGATATGATATGCGTCAATATACGTCTATAAGTGAAAAAAGTGATGAATCATTCCCTTTAATCCTTTCCCTCATATAGACGCTTTCTGACGCCTCTGCAGCAGACGGCTTTTTGAAAACATAATGACAAAAGAAGAAATTGCACAAAACATGCAATTTCTCCTTTTTCCACTTTTTGTCATATGCTATCCGTTCAATTATGGAGATTTTCTATGTTTTGACAAAATATGTTCAAAGTCGTCTGCTGCATAATTATCGTATGAGGGAAAGGGTTAAACCTTTCCCACATACACATAATAAGCATTTTCACGTTTTGCCACAAATACTATGTTTTCAACTTTAAATTAATAATGATACTTTGATTTAACCCTTTCCCTCATATAGACGCTTTCTGACACCTCTGCAGCAGACGGCTTTTTGAAAACATAGTGACAAAAGAAGAAATTGCACAAAACGTGCAGTTTCTCGTTTTGCCACAATGTTTTCCACTTTTTGTCATAGGTTATCCATTCAATTATGGAGATTTTCTATGTTTTGACAAAATACGTTCAAAGTCGTCTGCTGCAGAATTGTCGTATGAGGGAAAGGGTTAAAATGAATCAATTTTGACATTTGCGATTTTTCAGCCTCATGGATGAAAAATATAGTTCTTTGAAAACATTTTGTCAAAGGGAATCAAGTAAACAATCAAAACGAGCAATTTCTCCTTTTGACACAATGTTTTCCACTTTTAGTCATACGTTATCCATTCAATTATAAAGATATTCTATTTTTTGACAAAATATGTTCAAAGTCGTCTGCTGCAGAATTGTCGTGTAAGGGTTAATAGAGATTTTCTACATAATTATTTCATGTAGATGTTTTTCAATGTCGTCTGCTGCGGATTTGTTGTGTGTGGGAAAGAGTGAACAAATACAGACGTTTTTATTTTCCAGTGCCGTGTTTCCCAACACAGAAAAACAAAGTTGTAGAACCAGAGCAGATTGTGCCACCAACAAAAAATGTTAACAGGTATAATTGTCTTCATTATAAGCCTGTCAAAAAGTATAGGATTTAGTATATAATAAAATTTATAAGCATGCTCTGGTGTCTCATAAGACAACTGACTAGTCATTTACCACATATAGATACTTTCTGGTGCCTCAGCAGCGGTCAACAATTGAAAACATTGTGACAAATTAAAAGGGGAAATTGCCAAATTCTTGTTTTGAAACAATGTTTTCAACTGCAGTCAAACATGAGTAGCAATTCCCTAACAATAGCGACCATACTTTTTGTATCCCAATTACTAAATTTCTGGATAAAATACCCTCAAGTTCAAATAAAGACCACCAGTGGGCAAAGACCAGATTAATCTCTTCCCATAGATGATCTTTGCACACAGGTCCTACTGTATATTCAATAATTAAACTATCATTTATAGAAAATGTTCATATTTTTATCTAGATGTTGCTTTTTATAACATGATATTAAAACCAATTACCTCATAATTATGAAATGAGTTGTCGGTGTCGAATAAATTGGAAGAAAAGGCATTGAAAACATCAACATCCCTGTATGATTTTAGGAAAGAGTAGAAAATATTGTGGAAAAAAAAAGAGACATTAAATTACTTATAAATATGTAGGCAAAACTCTAAAAATCACTATAAATGAAAGTATAATCATTGGATAATCAAAAGGAGATTGCTCAATATGAATGTACAGAAGGGTTTACAAGTATCTTTTGTCTAACCCTTTCCCTCATATGACAATTCTGAAACAGACTACTTTGAACATATTTTGTCAAAAAATAGAAAATCTCTATAATTGAATGGATAACCTATGACTAAAAGTGGAAAACATTGTGGCAAAAGGAGAAATTGCTTGTTTTGAGCAATTTCTTCTTTTGTCACTATGTTTTCAAAAAGCCGTCTGTTGCAGAGGCGTCAGAAAGCGTCTATATGAGGGAAAGGGTTGAAATGAATGAAAAGTTGGTGATATATTTTGTGATTGATGTATATATACAAGTCACAGGTAGATCTGCAAACATCAGATCAGCAAAATTTGAAATGTAAAAGAAGACTTAAACAAAATAAACTTAAAAATGGTTATGAAATGATTATGAAGTGATAATCGGAGTTTATAAATCGGACCTTGTTCCTTTTACAGTTCATTTTTTAGATTTGAATGGTCTGAAATAATTTATAAAGGACATGTTGACTGTAATTATTATACTGTGATATATGATAAGTGTTTAAGTCTTCAGTATGGCAGATCTGCATTTTAACTAGGGATGGCAACGAATATTCGAATATTCGATCATACGGTCGAATATTCGAATACTATATCATGGTTCGGATATTCGATGAAATCAGGATTTTCCAAAAAATATATATAACAAAAATAATCTTAATATTTTTTTTTTTCATACTGTAAGAAAAGGGTTACCGATTGTCTATTTTACGCGTAGTTTATAAAGTGTCAACATCATGTATAACATGTCAAACTGATAATCCCTGCTTTAGGCTATAAGTGTGATCGATACAATACCTACGTTTTCGTTCCAAAACGTTCCGTAACTTCCTCGTATATTCTATGTAGTTATCGCATTTTAGAATGAGGCATCAATTAGACAATATTGGCGGTGTTATACTACGATTCGTAATTTTGTTTTGATAAGCAAACTGTTACTACTTAAGTAGCGGTGTATTTTCACATTTTGTAGGATTAAAAAAAGCCTTCATTGGTAAGTGCGAACATGCAGATATGTATCACCTGTTTGAAGTTCACTAATTGTTTGTTCAAGTATCAAACTGTTGAAATAAAAACCTTTTATTTGTAGATAATTGTTATTATAGCTCATTATTTTTCATAAATTCATCCAAATGCGATCTGCATTGCCTCATCAGTTTTGAAATATCTTGACATTAGTACGTAATATTTGACGTCAACAATGCCTGTTAAGTTGTCTGTAGTTTAGAAGTATTTCCGCCGATCTGAGAAAATAGCGACATGTACTCTGTGTGAGGCGGAGCTGTCCTACCAGGGAACTACAACCAACCTTCGCAGTCATCTACGAAACCAACATATATAGATAACCCTTCTGTAACTACCGAGCAAAAGATACAGACATCTATTTTTCATTTACAACAGCATTTCAACAAGAGTTCAGTTATGTGCAGCAAGAGAAACCTCAGTTGTAAACAGGGTAATCAGAGCTAAATCTTTCGAACAATACATGAAGAATGGGATCAATAAATCAAAATCTGCACACTTTACCAACATATTTTTCATGAACATTCTTTTCATACGAATTCATCGATGTAACGGAAACGTCAAATGCAAGTACACTGGACAAATAAAGAATTAATAAATTCTGTGTTTGGTATAAGCATGCACAAATTGGTCGAATATTACAATATCTTGCGATCGAATATATTCAAATACTGATTTTGGTATTCGTTGCCATCCCTAATTTTAAAACTAGAACAACTAAAGTTAAAAGAAGATGTAAACAAAATATCCTCACAAAGGAAGATGAAATGATTCAGTTAGGGTTTTTCAGTGATGAGACTACCAGATGGAAGTGAGTGACTGTGTCCATAAATTGGACCTTGTTTCTTTTATTGTTTATGTTTTAGCAATGAACACAGTTTGAAACATTACATAAAAAATATGTTGATTATCACGGATTCTACTGTAACAGTATGCCTTATAAATGTCAATCTATAATTCTTTGCTGTTTTACAGGATATCTATTGTTCCCCAGTCAATATTTTGAACTGTCACCTTCTGGCACTCAGATGATGGCCTTTCTTTCTCAGGCAACAACTTGACAAAAGCAAACAGTTCAATTATACAGGCACTTTCTGACAACTCTGAAGCAGACGAGTTTTGAAAATGAAACAAAAAGTGAAATTGCTCAAAATGAATAATTTCTCCTTTTGCCACAATATGTTTTCAAACTTTTTTCATTAATCAAATGTTCATTTGAAGAGAGTTTCCGTGTTTATTCCTAGAAGTTAGCAAAGTCAACCTTCTGTAGTATTGTTGTATACATGTGTGAAAGGATTAAATTTCTTTCTTTTTTATCAGGTATGGCGAGACAAGCATCAAACATGTTAATAGGCCACTGAAACCTGAACAATGGAAGAAAGCAGTCAGAGATCCTAACTATGGGAGGAGACTCCCTCACGTCCCCGCTGAACTACCTCCTTCTTACAGAGCTCCTGCCCCACCAAGACCACAGACCCCACCTACTCCAACTGAACTTCGCCCTCCTAAACATAAACAACAACCTGTCAGAGCAGATTTTTTCATAAGTGTTCCTATTTTCACAGAAACATTTGATCACAGGTAAAAATAGTACTTGAAACTGTGTTCCTCAACCCATATTATTGATTAAGGTATGCTTAGATATTTTGTTCTTGTTCCTGCTGCATGTTAAATTGACACTTCATATGACATAAACAATTGTCGGATCGTCGAATATTGAGTTAGCTCCACCCACAAATGCAAGAAATGTAACTGAAATAATGTTTAAATTCTGTGAATTGAAATATCTTCCTTTGGAAAGTTTCCTTGTTCTGGCCATTTCCTTACTTTATCTCCAAGGTAACAACTTCAAACTTGGTACATGTTTACAGATAACTGATATTTTACTTCAATTCTTATTCAGCTCAGATCCTAAAGATATAAACGTGTTTTGCTGCAGAATCAAAGTCTGTCTGTATCAAAAGCATTTTTGTTAACTTTTAATAGGCATTCATATTTGGTATTCATTGTGACAAGAGCCTCTAATAAACACTTTCCCACCTGTAGACTTATTTTGACACATTTGCAGTCGACAACTTTTGAAAACATTGTGACAAAAGGAGAAATTGCTCAAAACAAGCAATTTCTCCTTTTGCCGCTAAGTTTTCTACTTATTTCAGTAATTATACCTACAATTATAGAGATTTTCCATATTTTTGAGTACATATTTTTAAAATCATCTGCTGCAGATTTGTTGTATGTGGGAAAGTGTTAAAAGTTGGAATTCCTTTTGACAGACTCTCTGGTGATATCAAAATATTGGATCTTGCCACCTTGACATTGAACTTTGACCTACTGTAAAACATATTTCTTTCCACTCAGGCGCATATCATATGTTTCACAAACACATCTTGTTTTTTTTCTTAGTTACCGCAAGAAGAATGAGTATGTGTTCACAGACAATAAAGACGATGAGATGTCATTGTACCATCAAAGTCTGTCCAGGGCCTCGAGTCTACGAGATCTGAGTCTGAAAGGAACCTATAGATCTATGGAATCACAACCATTGCAACATACAGCACCAACTCCATTGAAACCCAAACGTAGACCTAGATCTGCAAACAGGTAAATACAGAACAGCTTATCTGACCAAAAAGTGCTCATTGTGAGCTCTTGTGATGGCCAGATATCTGTCGTCCGCCTTCAACTTTTTCTGATCCTTTTTCAAAGTTGTTCAATTAATTAATCAAAGCAATTAATTCCATGTAGAACTTTTGTTAGTGTGGCATCAAAAAAGTAGAAAAATACTAAAACCTCAAAAGTCTTCTTGTCCAAAATTACTAGCCCTATATGAAAATTATTTCGTAAATGTTCCTTTGCGGACCTCTACCAAGATTGTTCAAATTGTTTCAATCTGTTGAAAAACCTTGGCCGCCAAGAGGCAGAATTATTCCCTTATAATGTGTATAGTTAAAACTTTAAAAATCGTCTTGTCCAAAAGAACAGGCCCGATCTCAAAATAATTTAGCACAAATATTCCTTGGGTCAACCTCTACCATAATTGTTCAAATTATTCACATACATTGGAAACATGGCCATCAGGAGGCAGAGGATGTTTTCCTCTTATAATATGAAGATATACTTAAAACTTTAAAATACTTCTTGTCGAAAAGTACTGGTCAGATTTGAAAATAATATAGCACAATTATTCCTATCCATTGATCCATTGATAAACATTGCAATAATTTGGCATAAGTGTTCCTTGGGTAACCCTTTACAAAGACTGTTGAAATTATTCAGATCTGTTGAATTATATGGCCACCAGGGAGGCGTCGCTTTTTTTCCTTTTGTGCATAGAGTAAGAACATTGAAAACTATTTAAGTTATATGAAATCAGGTGAATGATATAGGACCATCATGGTCTTCTTGCTTGATTAAGCCAATTCCGACAATGTCATGCAGACATGTTTTGAAACATCAGCGGCAGACTACTTTTGAAACCATTGTTGCAAAAGGAGATATTGTTTAAAATAAAAAAAATCCTATTATCCAGACTGTTTTCAACTTTTGCCTTGATGTTTTGGAAGTTGTCTTCGGCAGATTTGTTGTTTGCGAGAAAGGGTTAATTTTAACTTTTTTGCAATTTTTATTAATCACTCTATAGGTCTATTTCTCAGATATTCCACAAATACTTGCTATGAGTGTGTGGGAAAGTCCCAAATCTTAACACATCTCTCACAACCTTTTGACCACGAGACCTGTCACAGCTCTAAGAGATAAGGATAAGAATTATTTTAATAGTCTGCTAAAGATTTTTTGTGTTTGGTAAAGTTTTAACCCTTTCTAACAGAAAAATCTGCAGCAGACAGCTTAGAAAAATGAAAAATGGAAAATCTCTATTTATAAATGAAAGTACAATATTGAAATTTCTCATTATCAAAAATCACCTGCTGCAGATGTGTCATTATGTGCCTGCAAGTTGGAAAGGGTTAAACATATTTTCCCTATTACCATATTGATGCCTTATTCAGCAGATAACGTCTGAAATATTACGGAAAAAGGAGATGTTGCTTGTAATTTCCTTCTTAATCAGTAAGATTATTCCAATTTTCCAAATGAAACAATTGATTCCTGAGATGCTTTCAAAGCAGACGATCCTAAAGATCTCTTTTAATCTTTTCCCATGTGAGAAGCATTTTGACCCCTCTGCAGTAGATGACTTTTGAAAACATTGTGGCAAAAGGAGAAATTGCTCACAATGAGCAGTTTATCCTTTAGCCACAATGTTTTCCAACTCTTTTCAGTAGTTTAATTTTCCCTGTAATAGTCTTTCCATAATTTTGCCTATACGGTTTGAATGTCGTCTGCTGTTAATGTATGTGGGAATGGGTTCAGGTTAAAAGTAAATAATGTCAATGATTCATTGCAGGAGTGACTTAAATCAGAGTGGTACATTGAATGGCAGCCTCGACAGGGGTTACAGTGATAAACATTACAGCCATGGCGGACACAAAAAACGTCTCAGACGTCCACAGTCGGGTAGTGAGGCATCATTCAAAACGTACTCTTCGAGAGGAAGTTACGAAGATGAGAGATTAGACAAGGCTGTCTCGATGAAGAAGGCGCCAAAAAAGAGGGGAATTCTTATTGATTCAGAGGATGAAGATGAGCGGTAAAAAAACAAGTTGATAAAAATGTGTTGTTCAGCTTTTGTTGTCAATAGATTAAATAAAGTTGACCATAAAGTGTTGTTCAGCTTTTATTGTAAATAAGATAATAAACATTCATCTGATATGGTATTTTTAACCCTCTGCTTTGAAAAATATTAGATATTATAAAAATGGCATTGTAAAAGCTGGAAGTATGATATTTTTACAGGGTCATAAACTTTGTGGGGAAATGAGAAACTCTAATTTTTGCTTTTCTCACAATGTTTCTTGTTATATTTATCATGGAATGATTGAATGTATTAGTGCAAGATGTTTGTTAAACCTGAAATCAAAGTTATATTTGTTGTTTTTTCAATGTTAAGAGGGCAAGTTTTAATTTTCCTACCTTTTGCAAACAGGAGAAAATTGACAAAAATACATTTAAAGTCAATTTTAGTTCTTTTCTCTAATTGTTGTCCATTTGAAATTTTGACTGTATTATTTTTTGAGTAAAATTATAAAACATTTAATTTTAAATATTGTATGGTGCTTGTAATTTTTGCATTTAATACATACATATTTATACTTACACAGCTCACCTGTAGGTTGATCTCTGTGTTAGGTCAAAGACCTAATAACACATGTGTTATTAGGTCTTTGGTTAGGTTCCTTTATAAACTTCAAGGGGGAAACTAGCGTCCCTATCAATGTACTCAATAAACTATTTCCCACATACAACAAATCTGCAGCAGACAATTTTGAAAATTTATCCGCAAAAATATGAAAAATCTCTTTAAATAAAAGTATGATAATTGATAAGAGTTGAAAAAATTGTGGCAAAAGGAGAAATTGCTCATTTTGAATAATTATACCTTTTGCCACATTATTTTTAAAAGTTATCTGCTGCAATTGTGTCAAAATGTGTCTGTAAGTAGGAAATGGTTAAAAATAACATACTAGAATGATATAGGGGAACCTATACTCTTTAAATGTCAAATATTTATGATGGACTTGTCCAGCTTTGCATACATTTTGAAGAGAGTCCATAGCCAATTCTAGGAATATCATAATATAAACATGTTGGGTTTAGTAGCCAACATTTTAGGGCCTGGTCAGTCGACTTGGATACGCCAGCTGGCCTGACTCTAAACCGGTCACACATGTTACACAAAATCAGTTCCAGCAGTCCATTCTTTAATGTCTGAACTTCACTCTGAAGGTGCTTCACACAAATTTGTTAATATAGAATTTAAGAATTATTGTTATTTGTTGATGGTGCTGAAGAGGATTGGAGAGCGGGGTATATTATATATTACAGACATTATTTGATATTAACAAAGATATTTGTGTTATTACTTTATTAAATAACCACCCTTTTCACACTGTAAAGGTGTTCATTTGCAATTTAATGTATATATCAATATTGCATACATGTATGAAAGTATATGGGATGAAGTACAAAAAACATATCAGTGGATACAATTAATCTTTTCCCACATGTAGACGCTTTCTGATGCCTCTGCAGCAGAACACTTTTGAAAACATTGTGACAAAAGATGAAATTGGCTCAATATGAGGAATTTCTCCATTTGCCACAATATTTTGAACTCTATTCAATAATCAAAACTTTTATTTATAGAGATTTTCCATATTTTTGCGTAGATTATTATAAAATCATCTGCTGCAGATTTTTTGTATGTGGGAAAGGATTAATTAATGCAATATTTATTTAGATGAAAAAGGTATTGTTCTGTCACAATTTTCTATGGGCCATGTCACATGAAAACAGACCGTATGAGGTTTAGAAATGAAGTATATCGGCAGCAGATGACTTTGAAAATATTTTGTCAAATATATGGTAATTCTATAAATGAAAGAACAATGATTTAATAAAGTTAAAAAATATTATGACCAGAGGAGAAATTGCTCATGATGAGCAAGTTCTCATATTGCCACAGTGTTTTCAAAAGTCATATGCTGCAGAGGCATCAGAAAGTGTCTGTATGTGGTAAAATGATTTATCTTAACCCTTTCCCACATATGACAAATCTGCAACAGACGACTTTGAACATATTTTGTCAAAAGATAGAAAATCTCTATAATTAAATGGATAACCTATGACAAAAAGTGGAAAACATTGTGGCAAAAGGAGAAATTGCACGTTTTGTGCAATTTCTTCTTTTGTCACTATGTTTTCAAAAAGCTGTCTGCCGCAGAGGCGTCAGAAAGCGTCTATATGAGGGAAAGGGTTAACCATTCTCCAGAGTCATGTAACTGGTTTGTAAACAGAGAAGATCCTGATAGTGGTAGCAAAACCCAGAAGTAAATTTTTGTTTGACAGGCCCAATATGTTGTGTTTGCTTTTATATTTTTCTCTGTTATTCATCTATATGTCTGTCTAAATATTCTTCTGTCAAAATGCTTTTTAACTCACCTGAGCACAAAGTGCTCAAGGTGAGTTATTGTGATCGCCCTATGTCCGGCATCCGTCATGCGTCCATTAACATCTTCTCCTCAGTAACCAGTGGGTCAATTGGGGTGAAACTTCACAGAAAGCATCCTCTCAATGACCTCACCATAATTCCTTCAATGTTTTAGGATCCATACAAAATTCTGGTTTCCATGGCAACCAAACGAAAAAGAAAAAAAATCTTCTCCCAATCTGGTTGGACGATTTTCAATTGTTTTGTAGAAATGGTCCTTGGGTGACCCTCTATCAGATTCCTTTAAGCCATGTTGATTGGTCTAACAACTTGGCTGTCAAGGGGTGGGGCTTTTCTGCATTATATGGCTAAAGTGGAAACTTAAAAAATCTTCTACTCTCTAGAAATGTTCCTTGGGTGACCTTCTATCAGATTCCTACAAGCCATGTTGATTGGTAAAAAAGCATGTGTTTTAATGCCTTAACATTTGATGCCTCCACAGCGCACAACTTTTATGAAAAGGAAATCTTGCTCAGAACAAGCAATTTCTCATTTTGCCACACAGTTTTCTACTCTGTATGAAAATTAACCATTAACTTATTGAGATATACAGCACTTTTCTCTCGAGATATTTTCCAAGCATATGACTCTTAACCCTTTCCCTCATATAGACGCTTTCTGACGCCTCTGCAGCAGATGGCTTTTTGAAAACATAGTGACAAAAGAAGAAATGGCTCAGAAAGAGCCATTTCTCCTTTTGCCACAATGTTTTCCACTTTTTGTCATAGGTTATCCATTCAATTATGGAGGTTTTCTATGTTTTGACAAAATACGTTCAAAGTCGTCTGCTGCAGAATTGTCGTATGAGGGAAAGGGTTAACCCTTTGCCACATAGAACAAGTCTGCTATTAATCATATTCTTCCTTGGCCTTGAATAATCATGTTGTCACAAAAATGTGTAATAATTGAAAACTTAATAACATGTGTTCAGTTTTCTGAAATTCTTACATATTTTGACAGTTTTTATAGTATATTTCTGACATATTTTGACAGTTTTTATAGTATATTTTTTAAACTATTTTTAAATAGTATCTTTTAATACATTTATTTTATTTTTCAATTTACTTCAGTGCAAAAATTTGTTTTAATTGTCTCACTATAAGGTTGATTTTTCATACTTAACCCTTTCCCTCCTAAAGACGCTTTCTGACACCTGCATCAGACGGCTTTTTGAAAACATACTGACAAAAGAAGAAATTGCTCAAAAAGAGCAATTTCTCTTTTTGACACAATGTTTTCTACTTTTAGTCATAGGTTATCCATTCATTTAAAGAGATATTCTATGTTTTGGCAAAATATGTTCAAAGTCGTCTGCTGCAGAATTGTTGTATGAGGGAAGGGTTAAAAAAACAGGTTGAAAATACATGTAATTTCATTCGAACGAAAAAATGAAATAAAATATACTAAAAAGACTAACAGAGACAGTCACAAATTTTAACTCATTACTTGTATACTAATTATGTTTTGTTACTGGCTTCTATGGCCTTAACTCATAGTGAATTTTACAGAATCATCCAGTTGTAGTATTTTTGAAAACAATTCAAAGCGTGTGCAGTTAATTAATTTATTTAATTCAACTTGCATTGATAATTAATGGAATTGACAGGATACGGGTCCATGCTTTTTGGCCTATTTCCACATACGACAAATCTGCAGCTGAAGATTTTGAAATTCCATAATTATGATAACAAGGAAAATATCTTCAAATTACAGTTTAATAATTGAATATAGTTGAAAACATTTCTCCTTTTATCACAATTTAATGTTTGCCTTTGCAGCAGACAGCATTTGAAAACATCGTGGCAAAATGAGCAATTTTCCCTTTTGTCACAAATTCTTATTTTTAATCTTTTTTAATTCCTAAAAATCTGCATCTGAGGATTTTGAAATTACATATGATAGGTAAAAACATGGAAAATAACTGTTAATCAAAGTTTAATTATTACATATAGTTGAAAACATTAACCTTTGTAGACGCTTTCTGATGCAACTGCAGCAAACTACTTTTGTAAACATTGTGACAATAGAAGAAATTGCTCATAATTTGCCACAATACTTTCATTTTTATTCAATAATTGTTTTTTCGTTTATAGGAAAGTTCCATGCTTTTGTCAAGGTGCTCTTGACGTTGTTTACTGAAAAAATGTTGTTTGGGAAAAGGTCAAATTGTGGCAAAAGGAGAATTGTTTTCAAAAGTCACCTGCTGCAGATGTGTTTAAATGTGCATACAATTGGAAAGGAATTAACTAATCTTCAAATGATATGTTGTGGATACTCAAACAAATCTTTTCATTTTGAAAATGTCATTGAAGTACCCACAACATAGAATTTGGCTGGGTTATAAGAGAGCTATTGTTGGGAAAAGACCTTTATAGGCCAATTTATCTAAGGTTGGAATAGGGTAATTGTTTTCTTTCTTCTTTGGGACTTGTTAACCCTTTCCCTCATACGACAATTCTGCAGCAGACGTCTTTGAACATGTTTTGTCAAAAAAAGGAAAATCTCTATAATTGAATGGATAACCTATGAGTAAAAGTGGAAAACATTGTGGCAACGTTCTGAGCAATTTCTTCTTTTGCCACTATGTTTTCAAAAAGCTGTCTGCTGCAGAGGCGTCAGAAAGTGTCTATATGAGGGAAAGGGTTAATCCCCTTCCCTGGTACAGTTAAAATTTTGAACAGAGGATTTTGTTTTTAAAACACTGATGATGATTATGGGAGAAGAAGAAATTGTTCTAAGCGAGAAATTTCTTGTTTTACCACATAGTTTTCTCCTTTACTGGTTTACTTAATCTTATACAAAAAAAGTTACTACATGTACTATTTGCCAAGGAATGCTTTTAATCTTGATGAGTCTTAACATATCAGGCAGGGGGATCCATTTGTTTCATTATATACCATACATAGTTTATCTATTGTAGTTTAGTACAGTCTAGTCAAGGTTGAAATAAATAGATCTGGTAGTAAAACTAAAGATATTACTTAATTTTTGGTGCTCTGGTTAGTATTGTGATCACCATATATCTAGTGTTTCCATAATGCGTCATCTTTTTAGAATACCCGAGTCAAAGGCTCAAGGTGATCTATTCTGATCACTCTCTGTTGTTTACTTAAAGCTTTAAACAACATCTTCTCCTAAACCACTGGACCAATTTCAACAAAACTTCACTTGAATGATTCTTTGGTGGTCCTTTTTCAAAATTGTTCAAATATTTAAATTCTATGAAGAACTTTGGCTGCTGCGTCATAAGAAAGGGGGGAAAACTGCTAATCTTTGAAATTCTTCTCCTCTGAATCCGCTTGTTGGATTTCCAATATAATTTGATAGAAATGTTCCTTGGGTGACCCTTTACAAATATTGTCATAAAGCCATATAGATTGGTTGAAAAACATGGCGGCCAGGCAGCATCAGAAAAGGGGAAAAATGACTTTTTTTAAAAGTTTCATTCTTATGAAAGGGCTCTTGTCTGATTTCAAGATAAATGTGCAAACATGTTCCTTAAGTAACCCTCTACATATTTTTTCCAAGCAATAATGCTTGGTTGAAAGACAAAGCATACAGGTGGATTCAGAAAAAGGGTAAAATTAACTTTTAAGTTCAAATGGCATCACCTGATCCACTGGACTAATTTCAGCCAAACTTAATAGGAATGTTACTTTGGGGATCCTCTTTCAAAATTGTTCTTAAAGATATAAATTCTATAAAGAGCTGCGGCATCAAAAAGGAAAAAAAAGGTCATAACTTCTTTAACTTCTTTCAAAAAGCCGTCTGCTGCAGTCGTCAGAAAGCATCTATATGAGGGAAAGGGTTAAGCTTTAAACGATATCTCAATTATGGAGATTTTCTATTTTTTTAACAAAATACGTTCAGTCGTCTGCTGCAGAATTGCCGTATGAGGGAAAGGGTGAAACCAAACTTCAAAGTAATGTTTATGTGGTGGTGGTCTTTGAAATTGTTAAAAAAATGAATGCATTACTGGTATTACAAAGGTCCTTTACTGATAAGCTGTTTCATTCCCACTCTTTTTCAAATGTTCACCTTTATTAGCAGAAGCATTTGCTACTATACTATAACTCAGGGCCATCTTGTTTCTGTGCTCGGGTTGTCTATTGAGATCAGCCTAATTCTTAGTGCATCTGTTCTGTAATGGGACATTATTTGTTTTGACCTCAGATTGGTTATTGTGATCACCCTGTGCCCCAAGTGCGCCCCCCAATGCATCATCTTTGAGGTGTGCCCAGGTTGGCTATTTTGATCAACATGTGTCCTTAGTGAGTCAGTAATTCAACATATTTCCTTTTGCGTCCCGAGATTGGCTATTGTGATCACTGTGTCCTTAGTGCATCAGTAAGGCAACATCTTTTTTCTGGGTGTTCTCAGGTTGGTTATTGCGATCATTTTTGGATCTAGTGTGTTGGTTATGCGACATCCATGTGTCCTTAGTGAGTCAGTTATGCAACATATTTCCTTTTGCGTCCTGAGATTGGCTATTGTAATCACCGTGTCCTTAGTGCATCAGTAAGGCAACATCTTTTTTCTGGGTTGGTTATTGTGATCATTTTTGGACCTAGTGTGTTGGTTATGCAACATCTTTTTTTATGTGCTCAGCTTGGCTAGTTTAGAAAAGTGAAATAACTTTAATGTTGATGTTTGACGCAGCCGCTGTCGCCAGAAAAAGCAACATCTTGGTCTTGTTTTTCCACTACTTCATCACGGCCAGACATAAATGGTACTTTTAGCTTTCCCTCCTTGTTGCTCAAGGTTGTTGGGGCATTACGAACGACTTGCTATTGACAGGATAAATGGACAACTTACCTAGGAAACACCATTATATAACTGAAACAAGAGGCCCACGAGGGCCTATGCTCTACTGGGATGGTTCTTTGGTCATTTTCAATCCAGAGCATGTATGTATGGCGACGATCGGATAGTAAATGGAGGCTCTATTGTGTTTACAAGCTGTATTATAGCAATTTTGACAATTTCAAGGGCCATAATCCAGTCATGCACGGGCACATCTGGCTGGTTTTCGAAAGGAACTGAGCTCCCATCAATATTTAACTACTATCCAAGTTTGGTGAAGATCAGATAGTAAATGGAGCCTCTATTGTGTTCACAAGCTCTATTTGGTTAAATGGCAAAGGCAGACCCCCTCAACACAGGATTCGGCAGACCCCCTCAACACAGTATTCGGCAGACCCCCTCAACACAGTATTTGGCAGACCCCCCTCAACACAGTATTCGGCAGACCCCACTCAACACAGTATTCTGTAGACCCCACTCAACACAGGATTCGGTAGACCCCACTCAACACAGGATTTAGCAGACCCCCTCAACACAGTATTTGGCAGACCCCACTCAACACAGTATTCGGCAGACCCCACTCAAGACAGTATTCGGCAGACCCCACTCAAGACAGTATTCGGCAGACCCCACTCTACACAGGATTCGGCAGACCCCACTCAAGACAGGATTCGGTAGACCCCACTCAACACAGGATTCGGCAGACCCCACTCAACACAGTATTCGGCAGACCCCACTCAACACAGGATTCGGTAGACCCCCCTCAACACAGGATTCGGCTGACCCCCCTCAACACAGTATTCGGCAGACCCCACTCAACACAGGATTCGGTAGACCCCACTCAACACAGGATTCGGCAGACCCCACTCAACACAGGATTCGGTAGACCCCACTCAACACAGGATTCGGCAGACCCCCTCAACACAGTATTCGGCAGACCCCCCTCAACACAGTATTCGGCAGACTCCCCTCAACACAGGATTCGGTAGACCCCACTCAAGACAGGATTGGAACCTGGGTAGCCCCAAAATAGAGACGACGATGACGGACCTAGGATATCTGACAATCCTAAAAGGTCATCAAGAGCACACAGTGATCATGTATGCTATTAACTAATTATAGCAATTCAAACAACTTCAAAAATGTTATTTCAAGTTTATTTGCATAAACAATTTCACTTAAAATGTTACAAGTGTAGAAAACAGTGGGCCTTCAATGTTAACTCATATTAAAACGAGTCTGGGACTTGGGATGTGCTCAGCAAAATGAATCGCTGAACGTACCTATCTTCTCTTTTGGTGCTTTTTTTTAATCTTGAGCTCATATTGGCAAAATTGAAAAGAATCAATATCAGAAAGTAATAATTTACAAAAAGATTAGATTGCTCCTCAAAATTCATAATCATGTTGACCCTTTCCCACATAAAACAAATCAACATCAGACGATTTTCAAATATCTAGGGGGAATAAACTCTGTAGTGAAATGCTTCGAGTCTGATTCTCGGTTGAGTCATACAAAAGACTTTAACCCTTTCCCCCATATAGTTGCTTTCTGATGGCTCTGCAGCAGACAGCCTTTTGAAAACAGTGACAAAAGAAGAAGTTGCTCAAAACGAGCAATTTCTCCTTTTGTCACAATGTTTTCCACTTTTAGTCATAGGTTATCCATTCAATTATAGAGACTTTCTATTTTTTGACAAAATATGTTCAAAGTCGTCTGCTGCAGAATTGTCGTATGAGGGAAAGGGTTAAAAATAGTACAGAAGAGACTTCCGTCCTAGGCACTTAGGATGTTGGGGATTGCATTACGACTGATATGCTGGTTTCACTATAATGCATAACAGCAGTTCTAGTAATTAACCCAGGAAATACTGTGATGTTACTTAATTACTTTTTAACCCTTTCCCTCATACGACAATTCTGCAGCAGACGACTTTGAACATATTTTGTCAAAACATAGAAAATCTCCATAATTGAATGGATAACCTGACAGCGGAAAACATTGTGGCAAAAGGAGAAATTGCACGTTTTGTGCAATTTCTTCTTTTGTCACTGTTTTCAAAAAGCTGTCTGCTGCAGAGGCGTCAGAAAGCGTCTATATGAGGGAAAGGGTTAAAGCAGCATAAAAAATCCTCCAAAGAATCATACAAATTGAATATTTACACGAAACTGGATGTCTTTTATCGAAGGTATGATTGAAGGCATTATGAGCAATTTTCCCTTTTGTCACAATATTTTCAAGTGTTCTGCTGAAGATGCAATTGAAAGGTGTCTGCATCTGGGAAAGGGTTAAATAAATTATCTACATGTATAACAAACAGTTGCATAATAATTAAACAAATATCTTATCTGGGTCATGGCATATTTTCCAAAATCAATAAATACTATTTACACTACCAGCAAATAACAATCCACTGTACAATCAGAAAAAACATAAGTAAACATCAACAATTAATCAGTTTAGCAGGTTCGCTAATTTAAAATGTGTCTGCTTCTAAAATATTTTCAAGAGGAAAAGGATGTAACAACTGAAAACAAATTGAGACAAGAGTTGAAAACATTCTGAGAAAAGGAAAAAATGCTTTTTTTCTTTTGAGAAATGTGTCCTTTACCCAAATTGCTTTAAACCGCTTCTTTTACAGGTGTAAAAGTGCTCCTGTTATCAGGTTAAGATTGAACCCTTTCCCATTTGCAGACATCTTTCAACAAATCTCCAGCAGACAGCTTTTGATAAATTACTCACTTTGCCACAATAATTGTTCATTCATATTTATTCTATACAATATCATTTAAAGACATTTTGAGCATTTTTGTGAAATTGTTTTCAAAATCATCTGTTTCTTTATATGTGGAAAAGGGTTAAAGATCTCACAAAGGGTTATAGGTACAAATTTAAAACCTAAATTAAACACTTCTGATAAAACCTAGTCACTATAGGTTACTTAAACCCACTTTCACACAATACAACATATCTGCAGCAAATTACTCTGAAAACACTCTGACAGGCAATAATATGGAAACTCTAAGTGATAGGAGAATTACTAAAGAGAGTTGAAAACAGTGCAAATAGGCTAAAATATTCATCATGAGCATTTTCTCCTTTCCAAAAATATTTTCATAAAATTATCTGTTGCAGATGTGTCTGCACTTGGGAAGGGTGAATATTTCCGCAAAATGCTTTAACAGTATCAAAGAAGCATCAGTCCTAAGGGTGATATCTTTAACATGCCAAACTAGATTCAATATTACAACAAGAGTTGTCGGAGGACAATATAGCTCGCCTATCAGGGCCATCGTCTATCAGGGCCTACTTCAGAACAGTTATAGCATTAGGTAAAGTCACACAGTATCACCTATTGCAAGATAATACACCTTTTCAATACTTCCATGCAAATGTTAACCAAGTCCATACAGGTCTTTTAAATCTGTAAATTGGTTTATATACGATGTATGCCAATAGTGAACATAATACCGAAGACTTACAGTATCAGTATCAGATAAAACCACACACTATTATTTATTGCAAGATATCACAAATTTTCAATACTTGCATGCAAATCTTAACCTGGCAACGCTGATACCAACGCCATACAAGGTCCCCTAATGATCCTGAATAAGTGTGTGAAGTTTCAAAGCAACAGCATACACAGTGTCTGAGAAAAGGCCTTGCACGCAAAGGTTTGACCAAAATTCTAAGTCCAAAAAGGGGCACAATTCAGTCAAAATCCATTCCAGAGTTATGGGACTTGACATACAAGGTCCCCTAATGACCCTGAATAAGTGTGTGAAGTTTGAAAGCAACAGCATACACAGTGTCTGAGAAAAGGCCTTGCACGCAAAGGTTTGACCCAATTTCTAAGTCCAAAAAGGGGCACAATTCAGTCAAAATCCATTCCAGAGTTATGGGACTTGACATACAAGGTCCCCTAATGATCCTGAATAAGTGTGTGAAGTTTCAAAGTAACAGCATACACAGTGTCTGAGAAAAGGCCTTGCACGCAAAAGTTTGACCAAAATTCTAAGTGGAAAAAGGGGCACAATTCAGTTAAAATCCATTCCAGAGTTATGGGACTTGACATACAAGGTCCCCTAATAACCCTGAATAAGTGTGTGAAGTTTGAAAGCAACAGCATACACAGTGTCTGAGAAAAGGCCTTGCACGCAAAGGTTTGACCAAATTTCTAAGTCCAAAAAGGGGCACAATTCAGTCAAAATCCATTCCAGAGTTATGGGACTTGACATACAAGGTCCCCTAATGATCCTGAATAAGTGTGTGAAGTTTCAAAGCAACAGCATACACAGTGTCTGAGAAAAGGCCTTGCACGCAAAGGTTTGACCAAGCTGGCAACGCGGACGCCAATGCCAACGCCAACGCGGACGTGATAACATAAGCTCCCCTATTTCTTCGAATAGGCGAGCTAAAAAGTATTGTATATTTACAATTTATGATAACTTTATGAAGACATTGAAATATCAGGAACATTGAGTAAGTTTGCATATAACATTTCAATTGAGTAAGACACGAATCATAGTAAAAGTCTAACCACATACAGTGAATATGCAGCAGACAACTTAAAAAACATCTAAGCAAAAATATGGAAAATCTCTTAAAATGAGAGTAAAATTATTGAATAGTGGTGAAATCATTGATTGCTCGTTATGAGCAATATCTCCATTTGCCACAATGTTTAAAAAACTTTTTTATTATTAAACATTCATTTATATTTTGAGCAATATCTTCATTTGCCAGAATACTTTTTACTCTTTTAAATAATTAAACCTTCATCTATTTTGCCAATATGTTTTCAAAGTCGTCCGCTGTAGAAGGGAAAGGGTTTAAATTTTAGGAAACCTGAATGGTTATAATAAAAAGAAGAACACCGCCAGAGGGTGCTGGATGCTCGTCTAATTTTAATCTTTTTAAGCTTAAATTATTTAAAAGCATTGTGGCAAAAGTACATAAACCAACATTCATTTTTAAATGTTTTCCCTATTATTGCTTAGATATTTGTCGCCTGCAGATTTGTGATATATGGGAAAGCTTGAAAAATATTGTCTTACATTCCTCAGAAATTGAAAGAAACCAACGTTTATGGAATGCGAGGTTGAAAGCAGACTGGGATGGCTTAAAACAATAAATTCAGATTGCTGTTACAATATCTCCGACAAAACAGCAGCCTTCAATTATTCGAAGTCTTGATAACTTGCATAGCAGGGGTATTTTTGAACTCAAAACATTCTTTATCCACTATTTGCTCTGTTTCAAACTCTTTAGTTCTTCATTCAACGTTATAATCCTTTTTGCCAGCTGGCTGCTGTGATTTTTCAAGTAGCGTATCATATCTGCCTGCCTCTCAAGAACTTGATCTGTTAAATTGTCATCCCTGTAGTAATTCAGAAAATAGAAATGTCATTAATCCTTTCCCATATACAACAAATTTGCAGCAGACAACTTAAAAAGCATCTAGGCAAATGTATGGAAAGTCTCGATCAAATAAATTTATTGAATGAGATTGAGACCATTGCGACAATAGGAGTGAACTCTCCAATTATTACAATGTTTTCAAAATTTGTCTTCACTATAAAAATCTGCAGATGTGAAAGAGATAAATTGCACAACTTATAAATCAGGTTCAATATTTTAAATTTTTAACATAATTTAAGTATTCATATTTCACACAGTTTTCACAGTAACTCAATTTCTGATTGGCTTAAATCTTTTCAACAGTCGACAATTCTGCAGTAGTCAACAATAAAAATATCTTGATTAAAATATGGAAAATCTCTATAAATGAAATTATAATTTATGAATGCAGTTGAAATCATTGTGGCAAAAGAAGAAAATGCTAATTTTGAGCAATTTCTCATTTTGTCACTACGTGTTCAAAAGCCATCAATTACAGAGGCTTCAAAATACGTCTGTATGAGGGAAAGGGTTTAGTTGATCTTTAGCAGCCTTACTATGCTGGTCAAAGAAGACTTACTTGAATCCTATGTCTGAAGACGATGAATTTGTTTGTAGAAAATTTGTGTGGAACTCTTCCTGGTGGACATCGGGTGATGCTTTACTTCTGTTAAAACTAACTGTTCGAACTGGAATAGTTATATACAAGAATATCATTAAAGCCGATTCACGTTTCACAAATTGATTGATTAAGAGGCCCATAAATCACCAATTCTCCTTTGGCCACAATAATTTAACTTAATTTAACAATTAAGCTATCCTTTATGGAGATTTGTCATGTTTTTGTCACTTTGTTTTCAAAGTCATCTGCTGCAGATTTGTTGATTTTTGGAAAGGGTTAAAGAAACCTCCCATATGTTTGACAAAACGTTATTTTTCTTTTGACCACAGTATCACCTCTATATTATCCTTTTACCAAACACTATTTTGAAAACACTTTGTCAATAACATCATGGTCTTATATCACTGTGTTTTTCATCATATCAGAATAATTTGAACAATCTTGGTAGAGTGTAGCACAAGGAACATTCAATTTCGTGCAAACTGCAAAGTTATTTTCAAATGGGACCAGTACTTTTGGACAAGAAGATTGTAAAAGATTGTTTTCATTCCATTGCCATAGCACCCAGTTTTCTATATAATTCATTATTTTGAACAATTTCTTACCCAGATATATGAGAAGAAAAATAATTTGTAATCCACAGGAAAAGGAGACTATAATTTGAAGCCAGTTTTCCCGTTTCAGAGGACCACATTTATTTGTGGATGTTTCACATTTCTGTCTTATCACTTCAGCTCCAATTAACAGGACTGTATTAGCTGTAATCATATAATAATAAAGACAATAAATCAAAGCAATACTGTTTATTTTGATTTCCACATATTAACCCTTTCCCATATACAGAGACATTCTGATGCCTCTGCAACTTTAGAAAACATTGTGGTGAAAGGAGAAGTTGCTCATCATGAGCAATTTCTCCTTTTGCTGAAATGTTTTCTAACTCAATTCAATTATTTCACTTTCATAAGTATGGTAGATATTTTCTTTATATGGTTTAAATGTTTTCCGAGCTCTCTGCTGCAGATTTGATGTATGTGGGAAAGGGTTAATTATGACTACGACACAGAGATAAGATGGCTGCCAAGTATAACATGCACTGTAGTTTTATTTCTCAGAAATTAACCAACAATAATTCTCAATTATTTTTATTCTAGTGGTTACAGGCTCCTTTATTGTTTACTTAGATTTTATGCCGATTTCAGCAGTATTTCACAAGGTTCCTGGATGACTCTTCAGAAAGCATATGATTTAATCATTTCAATTAATATTTTAAAATGGCTTTGACCAGTTTTGCGTATGGAAGAGTCCATGGCTAATTCTAGGATTATCAAGATCAAAATTGTTGAGATGAGAAGCCAACTGTCTAGAGCCTGATCAGTGGACACAAATATGCTGGCATATACTGGTGGCACAGGCTTCACAAATTGGTTCCGGCAGGCAAAGTGTTAAAATTGATTACACAAGTATTCAAATTGATCAAAATCTACGAAGGTTGAAGCATTTCTCAAATACCCTTTGATATCTTATTAGGTAAGTTTAGTGATTTTTGTTATTTTCAAAAGATTAAACAAAACTTTCAATATCTATACCTCTCCTTATTACATTGTGTGCATTGAAATGATGAAACCAATAAATAAATGAAAATATTAGTTGAGTTGAATTTCAAAGGGCAATAATTCTGTGAAAAATAATTCAGTCGGAAAAGGGCGACAGTTTGCATGATTCCCTCTTGTTAGCGAAGCTTCCCATTAAGTATCATTGAAATCAAACAGGTTGTTGCTGAGAAATGGCCCTGACACAAATGGTCCCATATCATACTACAGTGTATATAGAAGGGCCATAATTCTTTGAAAAATTCAACCAGAACATGGTGATAATATGCACATCTCCTCTTGTTAGTGAAGCTTCCCATAAATTTCATTGAATGCAAGTCAGTGGTTGCTGTGAATGTCTAGTGTTTTACACGGCATCGACAACTTAGATCATTTAGAGCAGACAAACTGACGGATGGATGGACACAGTGGTGACTATAAATGCTCTCCCGAAAAAAAAATCATGGAGCTTAAAAAACAAATATTATATCAGAGAAAAAATATTAAATGACAAAATGATGCTGAATACCTGCTGAAGCAAAAAGTAATGGAAGACGGCGAATGTTTCTAGTTTTTCTGTAAAAGTTCAGATACCCATATAATCTGCTGTGATAATGTTGCAATCTGTAAAAACAGAAAATGATACCATACTAAATATAAGGACATTTTTACATTCTCCAAAATCTGAAGAAAGTAAAATAGAAAATATTCTTCACAAATGAAAGTACATGTACATGTATAAGTTTGAAACAAATAAGAAAACAGTGTCGTCATGATGAGCTTTTTCTCCTTTTCCACAATATTAATTAACCCTTTCCCTCATTAAGACGCTTTCTGACGCCTCTTTAGCAGACAGCCTTTTGAAAACATAGTGACAAAAGAAGAAATTGCTCATAACAAGCAATTTCTCCTTTTGCCACAATGTTTTGCACTTTTAGTCATAGGTTAAACCGTTATCCATTCAATTATAAAGATTTTCTTTTTTTTTGACAAAATATGTTTAAAGTTTTTTGCTGCAGAATTGTTGTATGAGAGAAAGGGTTAATGCAATGTTGGCAACATTTGACTGTATAAGGATAAGCTTCACCCTTTGCTGATTTGCAGAAGAATTTTACACATTTGTAGCAGACTAAAGCATAATGATCACATTACTCCTTTTGCCACAATGTTTTCAACTCTATTCAATTATCATACTTTCATTTACAGAGATTTTCCATATTTTCACAGTCATCTGCTGCAGTTTTGTTGTATCTGTGAAAGGGTTTAACCCTTTTCCTCATATAGTCGCTTTCTGACGCCTCTGCAGCAGACGGCTTTTTGAAAACATAGTGACAAAAGAAGAAATTGCTCAAAACGAGCAATTTCTCCTTTTGCCACAATGTTTTCCACTTTTAGTCATAGGTTATCCATTCAATTATAGAGATTATTTATTTTTTGTCAAAATATGTTCAAAGTTGTCTACTGCAGAATTGTTGTATGAGGGAATGGGTTTATAGTGAACAGATACTGATCCTGCTCTGTATGATAATTAATTATACTAATGATCATTCGAATTGCTACTTTTACCCACATGTTTCATTTCCTTCCCTCAGATATTTTGGAAAAAGATGACTCACAAATACCACAAAAGGTCAACTGTATTTTGTACAGGACTTGACCAGAGGATGATTGAAGCCCTTAGCCAATGTTTTCAAAAGTCGCATTGCAGCAGATTGTGGAAAAGGGTAAGTTCATAGTCAAAGCTTTGTATGTTTCTCAGTCCTCCATTTCACATTTTCACATTTCAACACCAAAACATTGAAATTTAAGGTTTGAAGGCCATTTTTTTGATAATGAAAACTATTGGAAACAAGAAAATCTGTAAAAACGAAGCAATACTCTCTTTAAAACAAGAGAGCCATGATGGCCCTGGAGTTATTCCAACTGCATAGTCAATCACAATAACTCATTTTGCAGTCATGTAAGCTAATACAAGTGTTTTCCCATCAATATGGACTAGCCACCTTGTACTTGGTTTGACATGACCCATATTCGCACTTGGTCTAGATATCAAGACAAACTTTCAACATGCTCAAGTTAAAAATACAGCTTCCAGATTGTAATAAGATTTTCCTTCAATTTGGTCTAGTGACTTAGTTTTGGACTAGACATGACTCATATTAAAGGGTTTAAAGTATGTTTTGATGCAGTTATAACACGAAATTACCAAATGACTCAGCCAATAATGCCCGAAGGTCGCTGTAGACAGGGAATTGTTATAACAAGGTCTTTAGCACAGGTTTGACTGGATTGCTAAACTGTTTGTATGCATTGGCAACATCTGAGGCAAATAAAGGTATGAAAGCAGCAACATTCAACACTGTTTTCAAAACCCATCTACTGTAAGCACATCTGAGACAAAAGGTGAAACATCATTCTGTTTAATTCCATGAATGATTTTGACACAAAGGTTTCAAAAAGTCTGCTTATGAGGTTGTAAAAGTATACTGACTGTACCTGTAGAATCTGTCAATAAACAATTGTATCACCCATAATCCACCCATGATGTAGATTATTAAGGCGAAAGCAGACATGCTTTCTGTATTGTCTTTACAAATGACAGGTAACACAAATATCATCACCCAAGTTATAACCTGAAATAATGAAATAAAATACTATTTACCATCAGAGCTCTGTGTGTAATGATTTGAAATTCAAACTCAAAGAAGCTATAAATAACGTCCGAAAATTAAATTTCAATAATCCTTCTTTGTTAACGGTAATTTTTCATAGTATAACAATACTACTTTTTAAATGAGGTGTCGGCTCGACTTGATTTTTGTCCATGAGGTGTCGGCGCATCCAAAAAAGGTGTCGGCATAACCCAAAAGGGGTCTGCGTAACTAGGTGTCAGGTTAACTTGGTGTGGTGTTAACTGTAACTTGTGCAGAGAGTTCAAGTTACAGAAAACAAGGAAATAAAAGACAAGGAAATTACATATATAATCACTTACAAGCAAGACAATTTCTAATATGATGACGAATGTTGTGTTAATGTTGCGCCCAGTCTGTTCCGAATTTAAAACCAGTGAAAGTGTGGTAGAGTCACTAAAATAATCATCTTCCTCCCTCCTGTCATCCATAAATTGACTCTGAAAAAATAAATACTATAATAAATCCAGAGCTCTAGATAATGGGCATTTTTCATGTTTTGAAATCCTTAATTGACACTCAAGCTCTATGTTGTAGGCATGCATGCCAAATATAAACGTCACTGAAACAGGACACAGGACAGTGTTTTGAACTTGAAGCTGAACCGACTTGTGATCGAAGTCGGGTCCGCCGGGTCAATGCATTTACAGGATTACAAGGATAATCGAAATGAACTTGAAGCCTTAAAGGTTACCTCCTAATTGTCAACTCTAATCATCATTAACATTAAAACATATTTATCAAATTCCGGGCAGATTTTTAAAGGCATAAATAACTCGGAAGTTTTAACAATTATTTACATTGCCTGGTGATTGAAATCTATTCAGGATTTCCTGCTTTCGGTCTTCCTGTTTAATAAAGTTTTGAAGCAAAATAAGTATTTTGGACATTTAAGTTTTAAAGATATACTTACTCTAGATCTATTCGACTCTTCACCAAGACTGACCATGGTTATAATTATTTATTAATCGCGTATCATAAAAACTTATAGAAAAAATAGCGTCTAGACATTCTAAATCAGACGGAAATATATATTGTGAACTATCTTCTTTGAGAAGAGTAAAAATTACCCACAATGAAACCTCAGACAGCATCTCCTCGTATCTAATGAAAAGGACAAACCAGACTTCATAGTACACTAGAAGAAAATGCTGGATCTGATATTAACATGGCATTTGCTACAAACACATATCAAGAATACACACATTAATTTGGACAGAGACATATAGATACATGTATTTATATGTTTCTGTTTGGAAATGAGCGATCTTCAAAGTCAGGACGAGACTTTAACTAATCAAAGCACTGAAAGTGCTAAAAGCAAGGGACTAACTGCCGATTACATTTGAACATGGATTTACCGATCCTAAACGTCTAACAAAAACACTTAACAATAGCACTTTGTTATGTCCATATACTGGATGATATAGAACGAAAAATACAGTATGGGTGTCTACCGATACACTAACATTTGAAACATAAGTACTTCCCTTAATTATGCCAGGGACATAGATCTTATCTACGTCCCTGATTATGCGCATCTGCTAACTGGGTTTATAGTTCCTGTTACTGTTACTTGTTTATAATTGATTTTAACCGTTATTTTTTTCATGCAATTAACACATATACATGTCATATCGAAATCAAATAAAGGTCTCTGCCTAACACTAAGAAATATATTGAGAGTCCGATTCTGATATCAAAGCATAAATAAATCCGTTGTAATCTACATTTTATAGGGTGTGATATAGCTGAAATATTGTTAAAAGCGAAGTAAAACATCATACAAGCAAACTAATCATTTTCTTATAAGTTGCACGAAGCAACGAAAGGTGATCAATTAAATGCAATGATTTTGAATTTATTTATAATCCCAACATTTTGAAAGATTTGGTTGCAGAGGTGTCCAAGGACATTTGCAACATTGATTTGAGGAATTTACTCTGACTCGATTTACAGACATGTTCATGTATTTGTTGACAGCGTAGAAATACATTTTCATTGTACAGCACATTGCGTTGGATTTTTTTCTAGTGCGGAAGTGATATAAAATCAAATCCATTTCCGGTTGTTATCCTAACATGTGATCGAAATTTGATTTTTAGTAATGGACTATATTCGCGGTATGATACTGTAGACATGACTAAACTGGAACCGGTCCATACATTTTTTAAAAGGATTCCACATATGCATGTGCTTTCATTGACATTACATACAATCTACGAATATAAAGCCATATCTCTCTGAACCCGAAATTGTGTTCAGTAATGTAGAGCTACTGTAGAAAAAGATATTTGAAGTAGTATATTGCCGATATTATAATAAGACTTCAACAATAGGGACTGATTCCACTCTAGATTTCGATGTTTGTCTTCGGATTTCGCCTACTATAGCAACTAGTTCTAAAAAAAAACTTGCTAAAAACTGTCTTCGAAAGAAAACACACATAATAGTCTCCCTCCAGTTGATGCAAGTGTTTTCAGTTCAACTTCATAAACAATTCATATGACAATGACAATGACAAATATGTTATTGAACGTAATTAGTCCACCTACCCATAGTACCATATATTTAACAAATATTATAGAGCTGAGAATGATGTCCTTATCATTTTTTCATTAACATATAGATACAATATGAAAGGTTTTTTTTATTACTTCAGGATTGTCATTTTGAAGCAATGTATAACAGTCATCAATGTCGGTGTCGCCTACATACCAATCAAATAAAATTACAGTTCTTAATTAATCAAACTTTTGGCAGTGAAATAAGACAAGAAATTCACATTCAACAATATTTTTCTTTAACGTTTGAAAACAATAAATGTATATTTCCTAGTAGTTCATGATCAATATTATTGTGACGACCAGTCTCGATGCCAAATGTGTTGTTCGAGCAACGAAATTTAGCAACAGCTATTCTATATTTTAAATGGCATGTCAATCAACAGATATCTTTCAGTATTTAGCAGAGATTTATAATGTTTGTATTGATGGCAACGGCCAGATTCGTTGATTTGTATATGCCAGTTTACATTGAAACAGTCTATCAAGCCCTATTTGAAACATTTAACAAAACGATTGTTGCATAGACAGGGCACAGTACTAGGGTCCCTTATATTCCTAGCATTCATCAATGATCTACCAGAAGTAACCACACGGACTACTCGACAGACGTATGAGGTCAGACACATATGCAGAATCCCTACAGAACGACTTCAGCTCACTGTAGAAATGGGAGGAAGCAGGGGCAAATGAGTTTTAAGCCGGAGAAACGCTAGCAGCCGTTTCCGACGCAGACGAAGTTCCACTTTCCATAGTCCCAACAACGAGGCTGTATACATATATATATATATTGGCGTGCATAAAAGCAAAATCCGGTTATGGAAGACACATGTAAACCTGCACCAGAACCGTCAACGAACATACAATGCACTGGTCATTCCGTGCATTGGACACGCATCAGCAGCATGTACATTAGAACTTGGTATTCGCATGTTTGAAAACAATTCGTAAATAATGAAGCAAACCTTTTTCAGAGAGAGAGATAGACTTAATAAATGTATTAATTAGTACATATAATATATTGTCAAAGTGTACGAGCCGATTTTGGGGTCATATTTTGGGGTCATATTGACTCACCGAGTTTGCATCCTTTATAGGTACATTGCCAGGTACATTGACATTCAACTAGTGGGGATACACTTCTTGTTTAATGTCACCTTAGCTTTCACTACTCGCAAATTAAATCAGATCCTGACTCGGCTCAGATACTGTACATGCACTCTCAAAGAGAATTTATTATTGTGACATACATGTATGTAACATCAAACAAATTAGGATATTTTTCATAATTTAAGAATTATAATTTGATAATATATGTCACCAGCATTTATTAAACTAAGTATTGGGAAGTTTATTTCACTTTAGGTGTCAAAGAACAACAATTACATAAACACAGGTGACATGCCTGTGATTTGGAAAGTTGAAAGAGACTCTTCGTTTATATTTTCCAGTTGAAGATGACCTACATTATATTTATTTTTTCTTTGTGATAAGATCAGTTCATGCCGGTATACCTCTTAATTCAAAAACAGGTTTTCAAAAAAACAAAAAAACTTTGAAACTACCTTTCATGCAGAATTAACAATCAAATACAGTAAGTGTTGGTCGCAGGTCATATATATATAATACAAGAGAAAATTGATGCAAGGCATCAGTGTCGCCGGAAAAGACTGCATTGATTTATTTATGTATTCTTGACTTTCCTTAGTCTATTCAATCATTAGGAACGCAGTAATGAAAACATTTGCTTATAAATTTTATATACATACCTATACATTAGGGTATCTATAAAAAAATAACGAAATGTGTACACATTTATTTGGCTTAAATTTAATTTTGCTGTTGTTACTTATTTAAATAATAGTATTCATTCATATAATTTCAATGTTTGTCAATCTTATTCGAATCACAAGGTAAATATCCTGGTATTGCTTTAAAGGGAGGTAATTTGAAGAAAACAAAAGTCTTCAAAAGGAGAAATATATCAGCATTACCGTCTACAGTTTAAATTGTTCTATTGTTTGTGGATTTAAAAATGTTCTATTTTTGTTATTTCTACATGTACAACGAAATATTGCGGCTTCTCTTTGACGCTTTGCGTCAAACATTCGTCTTGTACTTGTCTAAAATATAAAATAATATCACTCGCTTTTTCATATCGAAATGCGCATGCGCGAAAATCGATGTTAAAGGTCACGAAACTACACAACAGAATAGGGTCTATATTTAGCTTAGAAACAGTTCCTACTTTAGATATTCATGGATTAACATTATTAAATGAATTCTACACAAATCAAGACATCTCTTTGAACATGAAATCAACATTTAGTAAGTTAAAATTGCTATTAAAAGGAGAATCCGAAATTGACCTCAATGATGACACATAAGAGTCTGCATTAGGGGGTGTTGGTTCACGTCTTGAAGGGACCACTTTTGTCTTCGTAAATAAGACAAAAAACTTAAATGCGAGTGAAATAAAAAAAACTGCAAACATTAAAAAATCGGAATATTTATTTCATTTTAGATGTGTCATTTATTAGTGTTCGTAAACAACCACAATTGTAATATGTTCAAATCATCTAGATTTGTTTCTTTCTAATAATAAGCCGCCCTCCCATGTGATTTCCGAAAAGCTATTAAAAATAGAAGTCGCGGGCTTCTGCCCGGCGACTAACAATGAAGAGTATCCGGAATTTTCGTTGATTCGCTGGCGCTTTACAGTTACCAGGGACACACAATATAGACTCCCTGAAGTATTATTTCAGATATACCGACAACAAAACATCAAATGCAGTATCAATCAATAATTAATTTCTTATTTCACTGGTTTTGTGGGTTATTATACTTTTTAATTCCGTGTTACTCTTGTATGTATTTGTGAAGGTGCTAATTGTCTTTCCTGTTTAACATTTGTATAATGAGCAGTTAAAGACTCGTTCTCTATATACGTGATATATCGTGGTTCATTCTGTAATCTGTTTTCTTGATCGTCCAAATTAATTCTGACGCTTTATCATATATATATTAGTGTCTTGATAATGTGATGGCATATGGAAAGGAGGATTTTCTAAACTGGGATTTGGATTATTATCGGACAGTAAGACAGAAAAAAACCCAGGGACGTACATATGATCTACGTCCCTGAAATAACCAAGGGACTGAAAGTGATCCAAACTAGGAAAACAAACTCTAATAGTGTGCGGATTGGGGTAAAGACTATGCATTCATTACAGGCATAACAGGACACATGAGATCAACACAATAAATGGCATTTATACATTTTGTTTGTTTGTTATTACTACTTTATAAACATGTAAGTCAATATCTACATCGTATTAAACTTCGATACTTATAACAAACATTCTAACCACAAAACTGTTCCCTTTAAAGTTTTAACCCATCCATCGCGCGTATGTGATTTGTGAAAATAGCAGGCCTAGATCAGCCCATATATCTATACATACTGAATTTTATGTGAAATTCGCTTTTATAACTTCATCTAAATACTCATACAATGAAACATATATATAACAAAATTAAAGTATGGAACAGTGCATGTTCCTCGCGAAGAATGCAGGCCAAGATCACCCTTCATATATACGTGTATATATATATATATATATATATATATATATACACAGTCTGATCCTGATCTGCACTTTGCGTTTATTTTTAACTAGGAAATATACACACAGTGCAAACATGAAACAGACAGTTTGAAGATCCGGTTTTGGAAATTCAGACACGAAAAAGTCGATGACTTTGATCAGTAAAGCATTGACCAATAATCCTCTCCCACACATAGTTTTCATGTGGTATATTGCGAAAGTCAATTTAAGAAAACGGTGTTGGAAACGTCTCTTTCTGTCACAGTGTTTTCACGTTTTCGAGGCGAGGTGGGAGAGAGGGTGTTTATAACAAAATAAAAGTACGTATTTGTACATAGATTACACAATCGCATTAAGTGCGACAGAGAATAAGTTTCCGGAGGTTGTGTAATATAGTGTCCCTGGATAAGTCTATAATTGAATGACATATATGTTTTTAACTTCCAATTTGTGTCTAACTAGTTTATACCCAGAGGTTTAAAAAGGTTCATGACAATCAGTAAGGACCACCAGTTAAACAAAACAACAAGTTTTAAAACTGAACAAGGTTACTTAGTAGTAATATTGATTAAGCATTACTATGGTTTTTAAAATGGAGTGCCAATGTTGTTTAAAGTAGACTCTTCCATGTTCAAACTCGGACGATTCTATTTTCATGTTATAGGATTTTTGGAATATTTTTATAACTCACAGACAAACAATGCAGATTTCAGGTGAGACAGCTCGTTACGAGCTGACTCACCTGAATCTGCATTGTTTGCAAAAAGCTCAATATTGCCTTTGGCGCTGAAAGAGTTAAAGAGCCTCCCCATTGGACGAGATTTTAATCATGTTTTATGGTCAAGCTCGACAACTCGCTGATAGGACACACTTATAATAACAACGATAAATAAACGTACACCTAAAGTGACATCGTCCAATAATATAATGATAAACTACATGGTTGATTGTACGTGATCAATTACAGTAATGACATATGAGCCGTCCCGCGAGAAAACCAACATTGTGGACTTTGCGTAAAGTATCGACCCGGATCAGCATAAACATGCAACGTAGGCTTACCCGGATAAACACTTTTCGCCTCCTGGTGATTTTCTGTTTCAGGTACCTGAGACGGAATGTGGCGGCCTGGATCAGTCTGTGCGGACTGCGCAGGTTGAACTGTGTCGATACATCACGCATAGACCATAATGTTGGTTTTCTCTCGGGACGGCTCATATATATTTCCTACCATTTCTAAACATGTCATACGGTAAAAATAGGCATAGTCTTATAACCAGTGTTTGATATTTATTTGCACGAATACCAATCATCACGTTTCTAAATATAAAAGGAAAATGGAAAGAAACTTTACGTTAACACTTCCAGAATTTCACAGGAAAATATTTGTAGGACATATACCAGTAATAGTTATTCTGTCTGTGTTTTGTGTGCTAGGTATCATCGGTAATATCGTTACAATCGTATATTACCGCATGGAAGGAATTAGAAAAACTGTGAATTTTCTGATTCTGTCCCTAGCAGTCGTTGATCTAACTGTATGTACATTATTAGTAGTAGGTATCGTTGAGATAAGTTACAATGTGATGTTTCCTTCAAGCATACTGTGTAAATGTATATACTATCTTTATTATTCGCTGATATTTATGTCAATATTGTTATTATCGCTGATCTGTATAGATCGCTACAGAAAGATTTGTAAACCATTCGGCAACCAAATACCATTGGTCTTTGCAAAACGCTGTGTCTTAACGATGGCTATAACAGCCCTTGTGTGTTCATCACGTGCGTTCTTTACGTATGGCATCATTGAAGTGGATATTCCAGACAATTTCAACAGCTCCATACAAGGATATCAGTGCGAAAATTCCAATGACCCTGATCGTGCGGTCCTCGTGAGCTTCTTTCTCTACTTTGACATTGCAAATGTTGGATGCATATTTGTTCTTTTTGTTTCAACGTACGCATTCATCATACGGGCACTCTACCTGCAAATGCTGAAGATGAAATCCATGGCAAACTATTTTGATACATCTGATGTAGCTGATACATATCGGAATTCATCAACAGAAGGTGTTCCTAAGTCTACCATACTCGCAAGCAATGCCTACAAATACATTGATGATATTAAGGAAACACGTAATTCTAATCCAGGTGATGCTGCAAGTACGCCAAGTGATCGAGACACTAACGTTTGTGTGATACGGTTAGAAAAGGAATCGACTGACTCATCCAAAAAGTGCCAAACCAAGCAACATACGTACTTAATACATGCTGACAACCTAGATGGTGCAAACATTTGTCATGCAGACAAGGCAAAGACTGAAAGCAAAACAGAAAAGGAAAACGTACGAGTTACACGACTTAAGAACACAGAGGTTCAGATAACAAAAATGATGATAGTTAGGACGTGTTTGTTTCTTGTTAGTTTTACACCATATTTCGCCAGTATTGATGGATTAAGCGACTTTCCTGTTTCAACAGGAACTTATTTGATGCAGAAATGTATCTTTCTGAATAGTGTTATGAATCCAATGATTTACTATAGTTTCAATCGTAACTACAAGAAGTTTGTTAACAGTATATTATGTACGCGAACTGCTTTAAAGAATACCAACCGCAACTGAAATTGAACCTAAGAATTCTGACCCAACAGCAGTGAATTCATGACAATTATATTAAAAAAACTATTGCATATCCACGAAATCTGGCCCAAATCACAGGGACGTGTTCCTCTTGTTATCTTTATTGAGACCGAAACGGTGACGTAGTGGTATAGCGTCCACCTTGGTAACGGAGGTTTCGAGTTTGACTCCCGACCGAGTCATACCAAAATCTTTAAAAATGGTAGTAATGGCTGGCTGCCCTTTTTGGCGTTTAGGGTTGCGGGGTTAGCATGCAACTGACTGGCTCGTGTCAGGATAAATGGACCAGAAGTACTGGTAACTTACCCAGGAAACGCCGTGATTTTGTTAAAAGCGGCGTAAAACACCAACTGTCCGTTTCTTCGTTTGTTCGTTTGTGCGTCCGCATGAGAGAGTACTTGTGCCCACCCTTATAAAGACACTTAGATAAATAGTTTATTTTTATTTTTTATAACAGGTATCTCATTTGCATATTAATGTTATTCATTACGTAAAAGGGGGTTAATTACGGAATGAATTGCATACTTGTGGGGTGCACCCCACAAGTAAAATATCAAAGGAAATAACCCCACAAGTACTCTCCCATGAGTCCGTCCGTCCGTGCGTCCGGACGAACTCATGGGAGAGTACTTGTGGGGTTATTTCCTTTGATATTTTACTTGTGGGGTGCACCCCACAAGTACTCTCTCATGCGAACGTCCGTACAACCTTGTGACCACTCTACACTGAACATCCTTTGACCGATCTTAACCAAACTTGGTATACAGTTAGTATACGGCAAGGTCTAGAAGTTTATTTATTATCAAGGTCATAGGGTCAAGGTCAAGGTCAAAATTGGACTTTGACTATTTTCCCATATAACAACCTTGTGACCACTCTACACTAAACATCCTTTGACTGATAATAACCAAACTGGGTATATAGTTAGTATATGGCAAGGTCTAGAAGACTATTTATTTTCAAGGTCATACGGTTTAGGTCAAGGTTAAAATTTGACTTTGACTATTTTCCCATATAACAACCTTGTGACCACTCTACACTGAACATCCTTTGACTGATCTTAACCAAACTTGGTATACAGTTAGTATATGGCAAGGTCTAGAAGCCTATTTATTTTCAAGGTTATACGGTCAAGATCAATGTCAAAATTGGACTTTGTATTGTATTTGTATGTATATCTGTCTAGTTATGTTATTATCTCTCTGTCTATCTGTTGGTGTAATTGTTCAAACTGTATGTTTATTGGGATTTGCTATTCGCTTGAGATATCCCTTATTGTCAGGAGTTTCCGTCTGTCTGTCTGTTTGTTTGTTTATCGACGCTCCACAGCCCAAACCAACGAGCCGATTTCGATGAAACTCGGTCAACAGGTGCCATAGGTGCTCGGAGACTGCGCGTTTGAGTTTCGTTGCTATGGACCCATCCGTTGCTATGCAGTTAGCAAAAACCCGCGTTTTAAGGGCTGAAATACGCAAAATACGAGGAAAACTGTTTTTTCGACCTACGTTCCCCAAAAATCTATCTCCTCCTACAGTTTTCAACGTGGAGACCTGAAACTTCAGTTGTGAGTACTTCGAGATATTTAGAAAAAACGTACATAGAATTGTTCGATTTAGTCCTCAATTTTCCTCATGGTAGCCCTTCAAAGATATCGTTTTAGTGTCGTTTTTCACTTCAATTGCCCCTAGCGCTACAGCGGTACTATTCGATAGCGATTTTATTGCACCATCTGATAGAGCTAGTCAATAGCTACAAAAAGTTTTGTTACGTCATTGACCTCCGACTTGGGGTTTTCGAGCTAGAGCCGTAGGTTTGCAAAATATGTAAAGGCGAAAATAACCAAAGCGAAAGGTTGGGTGTAGACGGGTGCGTCTTGGCATGGTGACAAAACATGATTTGTTGACTAGAGAGTGTTTTTACAAAGCGCACACTTTTCACCAGTGTTCACCAAGTCACCACAATAGTGACCCTATCACACTAGTTCTTCATGGCGAATCCCACGTCGCCTACCGGCTTGTCCGTCTATGCGTTTGTAAGTCTATCTGTATATGTATTTGTATTTCTATCTATCTATTTATGCTTTTCATCATGTATGCCTATGTCTATCATCGTATCTCTACGATTATGTATGTCTATCACTATGTATGTATATCTGCATCTATTCATGTGTCTATGAAGTTATGCCTATATGCATGTATGTGTATCTGAGTGTATATATGTCTTTATTGTTATGTATATATGTATGTCCGTCTATCTCTACGTGTATATATTGGGTAACTGTCAATCTGCCTGTATACCTTTATAAACATGTGTATTTCAATCTGTATGTTTATCTGTCTATGCGTTTGTATGTATATATGTATGTGCATGTCTATCATCATGTATGTCTATCATCGTGAATGTCTATTACTATGTATGTATATCTGAATTTATGCATGTGTCTCGGAAGTTATGCCTATCTGAATGTATGTCTATCTGAGTGTATGTCTATCTGTTATTATGTCTTTATGTTTATGTACATATATATGTTCGTCGTTCTCTCCGTCTATCTGTTAGTGTAACTGTCAATCTGCCTGTATGGCTGTATGAATGTATATACGTATGTATGTCAAATATGTATGTTTATCTGTCTATGTGTTTGTATGTCTTTCTGTCTATGTATGTGTATGTCTAATTGTCTATGTATGTCTATCGTCACGTATGTTTTTCACTGTATATGTCTATCTGTATGTATTCATGTCTCTCTTGTATTCATATATGCCTATCTGAATTTATGTTTTTTCGCTCAAAGGTAACATGTATAAGAATGTTTTTTTTTTTTTTTTTCAATAACCCATGAACCTTTCTGAAATGAAACTGGCAAAATTCATGGTGGCCGCCATTTTGGTTATGTTTAAAACGCGGTCTGTCAGACGTAAAACACAGATTGAAAATTATGGTCGTCTAGTCAATCATTTTTAATTCTAAATCGATATTTAAGGTAATAAAAGAACTGCGTAATTTCGTGTGAACAAACATTTTTAAGAAAAAGCGTGGAACTGAGAATGAAATATGTTATTCTCATTCATCAAAATAGCCGAATATGGAACGTGTCTGACCATACTAATCAAGATACATTAGACGCACGCCATTTACAGTAAAGCGCTTTACAGACACAACGACAACATTGACATAATTTGAAGCCTTAAAGTTCACTGTATCCCGAATAATAACGACTAAAGACGTATCTGGTGAAGTATTTAAATAGAAACAACTCCAATTTATCGTCTAAAGTGTTGGTAAGTAGGCCTAACATAATATTGTAGAGATGTCGGCAGTCTTCGTAAAAATCTTCAGTCCTGATCGACACATTTTCATACACATTCTCATTTTTATCCATGACCTTCTTTGTTAAACCATCCGATTATTTTTACAATAATTGTTTGGTTAAACAAAGAAGGCCATAGATGAAAATGAGCTTTCTCAGACTGACATTTTTATTATATTTTAAAAAGATTTCGTGAATTCGCACTGAAGTGTCTTGCCTGGTGTACGCTTGTCTCTGTCGTGTGTGTGTGTGGTCTTAAAAGACCGTCATATGTGTTGTTCTCTTCTTGTCCGTCACTATGTCAGTCTGCAACCTAAGAGAACCGGTTTAGAACTGCCTAGACATGTGGTGGGAGAGACGGGTTATCTCCCCTTATTGGTCAGTGATGCATATCTATATAGTAGACTGGTACCAGGTCCATAATCACTACACTCCCCCCCGACTTTATTAATGAGGCTGAGGCTGCAGGATAGTTGATACCATACATCTGTAGATCCAATGCAATCATGTGTCACTGATGGCAGGCTTGTCTATGTTCTCTTAGCACCGTCTTCAAGGTGCTCTTTCTCTTTCCTGGAGGTTGCTGGTATGTCTTTTACGTAGACATAATCCTCCAACAGATGATTCGCTCTGTTCATTGTCCTAGATCGGGTACATCACCGGATCATAGACATTAATAACCTTTTCGCCAGGCTGGGCCTTGGCCCACACCAGGCTCTAGATCTCCTGGGTTCCATGGGAATATCAGCATGTCTTGATTGATGCTTGATCTGATATGCCTTAACATCGCTGCTGGGTTCTATCTTGTTCTGGCTTCACCATTCTCGCCGTTAGTTATTCTCCTTGACCCGTGTGCGTAAGCCCTGACTTTCTACCGTCGCGTTATTCCTTGTTGGTATAGTTATAACTGCTTTGGGTGTCTGTGCAGCTGTCACGGACACACGACAGTACCTGAGGAATCTTAAAAGCATATCGAGCAGTTGTATGGCCATTTATACAACAGCGAGCTGTTGCTCCTGGTCTGCTGTAACAACCAAGTAAGGCTGGGGTAATCAGTTCTAACCACGACAGGACGATTAAGTGTTGCTTATTCTGCTTCAAGAACCGAACCACTGCTAGTATCTCCTTTCTGGTCTGGCAATAACTATTCTGTTCTTCTGTCAAAGCTAAAGGTAATATATGCAATGACTCTGCGCCAATCATTTTGTCCGACAGTTGAATGTCTATCTCGAGTTCTCCTTCATTAGTTGGGAGGGATAACTTGTTTTGATTGGTCGAAACTCCCCAAATTGCAGAATGCAGTTCTCTCTTTCTCACCCCAGCAAAGTTGTTTTTGGCCTATCACCCTGTATAGGTTCTTCAATTTCATGGAAACTCTTGATAAACCTCTTGTGATGGCTTGCATATATCCCATGAAATCATCTATATCCCTGGAACTCGTTGGCGTTAGCCAATTGTCGGGAATAGTTCTGGACATGTCCAGGCTATTGTTGCTTAAAACCCAATTGAGGAATTCTACTTCTCTTGAGAACAGTAGACATCGTTGTGGGTTTAGCTTCAGTTCATGTTCTTGGAATCTGGTCAACATCTCGGCAATACACTGCAGATGGCTGTTGAAGTCTTTCCCAAGAACGATAACTTAATCAAAGAATGCGAGCATTATTTTAACCTTTGCAAATACGGCAGTCTGTGCATCTCATCTTGGGTTTCTAGCTATGTGTAGCTAGCTTAGTAAACCATGCACTCTCTGCTACTTGGCTCCAGCTGTATTCTACCAATGGCAATGGAAACATCTTGCTTGCTAATCTATTCACCATACGATGGTCAAGGCTCCAGTGAATAGATCCATCAACTTTCCTGATCTTCACAGACAAAAACCTCCATTCCATTATTTCTTCTGGCATTACACTTGGTCCAAGTTGTACCATTCTCTCTCCATCCAAATTCTTTGGTACTTGACCTGCCTCCAAATAATTTGTTAAAGTGCTAGCCCTTTCACTCCAGCATCTATGAGCGTGACAATCTCTCAGCAGCTGGTGAACTTTGACACTTTCGTCTGCATTCATACTGTTGATGCCCAACTTCTCTTCCTCCTTTGTCTGGTAGGACTTCAGACACAGGATAGGCTCATCCCACTTCCTTGCCTCTTTTCAGCAGCCAATATCGATCTGTTGTGGTGATCAATTACACAAATGATGGGCTCTGAATCCTCACCAAGGACAACTCTTGGAACACGTGACTTCAGGTCATCGACTGTCTCTTATCACATCAGTTGGCATCTTCATTTTCATGCAACGTTTAACTATGACTATGGTATTGGGGGGCACATCTATTCTCTTTGCAATGGTGACTCTGCTTACAAATGGATAACTTGCACCGTCGATGGTCATTCTCATTTTATGGCCATCAAGGGTCATCTGTATCTACCACTTGTACATATGCTCGACAGTATCATCTGTACTACTTTCATGCGGATCTCGGCTTGCGTCCGAATCCATTGTTAGACCTTTGCTCTCTGTATCTGAAGGTTGGTCTAGTCCTTCAGCATTACTGAATGGCAATCTATCTTTCTTCAGGTCCGGTCATACTTTTCTGAAATGGCTGGACTTCCAACTACCATAACAAGCACCACTCACCTGTCTTTGGCGTAGCTTGATAAGTTCTGCCACCAAATCCTGTAGCTTGCCTAAGGATTGCTGCATCACCTCGCAATTTCCATGCATCTGTGTCTTTTATGCCTGGGCATAATTTGGTAGCCATCTCTTTGTCTGCATACCAGTCTGGCAAACCATTTAATGTTTTGGTTCACTGCTAATGACTTATTGTAACCTTTCTGACCCCTCTGGGATTTCAAAACGTAGAGCTGTGGGTGTGATCAGGTTCAGGATTTACATCGCGCCAAATGTCTCGTCAGACATCGGCAACACCTACGGCCTGGCATCATCAACCTCTCTCGTGAATATTACCCAATGGCAGTTTACTTGTTTACAAAAGTCACTATTTTGGTTCACTGCTAACGACTTCTTGTAACCTTTTGGACCCCTTTGGGACTTTCCAAACGTAGAGCTGTTGTGTGATCAGGTTCTAGATTTACATTCGCCCTAAATGTTTTGTCAGACATCGGAAACACCAACGGCACTTCATCATCAACCTCTCTCGTGAACTTTTCCCAATGGCTGTTTTCTCATTTACAATAGTCACATCCCCCACAAGGCAAGTCTTCTATGCGTTCACAGGCTCTACATTTAACTCCAAGAGCCGGCATCCTTGATAGAGCATCTGTATTCCCGATAGAGAGGGAGTCCCGTGTTACTGTCAAAGTTTTTTTTAAATTGTCTATAGATATATATAGTAATATATCTATTTACATTTGAAACTCATTTTCAACAATTGAATATAGGATGGGTAAATCAAGAATTGTTCTCATTCCAAATGTTCAAGTCACATTCTTTATGTATCAAAATCCATCAAGGGGCTTGTGAATTGTTCCAAACTTTAGTGTTATCACATAAGTGTGGTATTTCAATGGGTAGATGTTAATATTTTTTTGATTATCTATGGTATGATTCAAAATTTTATAATTACATAGGAAACTCGTTATACTTGTGCCAAAATGACAAACATTTGTTTCTAGCTATGTTTTTTTATTTATATTTCAGGTATATGCAGTCCACTTTATTTGTGGTCGACCAAGCAAGGAAAACCCATTTCCTGTCCCTAATATGTGTTACTGTAGGTGTATACTGTACAGGAGACAACTACAGCAAAGAGAGCTCTTGTATGATGGCCAGTTGAACGTAATGTCACTGTAAAGGTCAATACAGAAAAAGATGAAGACGTCTTAATTCCCTACTTGGAATGAGATTCTTAAGCCAAACCTGGCCTACACAGGCTACATGGCACCTCCTGTAGTGACCAATTATATACACAAAACTAAGGATCCCGAAATTTCTAAATTAGTTTTTGTGGGTGATAAAATCATGGCTGAGAGTGGGTTTACTAGCCGGTGAGTTTTGACTTTTGTGCTATCTTAGTAAGGGTGAATAAGCTTAACATTCAAGATTTAATGAATGGAAGGAAATACTTTTTTTCATAAGCAGAGACAGTAGAACCTTGATGGGTCTAATAGTTGCTGAGCGTATTCATGTGGAGCTGGCAAATTTTGGACTAAAAAACTTAAAGCTCTCTGAAAACAGAACTTAGCATTTGCTCATGGAGAAGAATAAATACTTAAAATCTTATTGTGGACAGCAGTATTGGGCAACTTCAGAAAATCAATGATTGAAGAGGACACTTTAGATTAGATCATTTTGATTAACACTGAAACTGAAAGTGCTCTTTTTTTTTATTCATTGACTCATATGAAATAAATCCCAAAATAGCTGCTATCATTTCACACAAATTCTTAAAAGAAATGTAGCATAATATAGCATTTTCTCAGATAAATCAGACTTATTTGAAAACAACTCCGCAAAAACCTGTACAACATCTATCAGTTGTCATATTATTATTGTATATAATCAAAAACATTGTCACAAAAAGAGAAATTACTCATCCAGATTTTCGAATTTTGCAACAATTATGTCAATGTTATTTAACAATTTCCCTTATACGACAATTCTGAAGCAGACGACCTTGAACATATTTTGTCAAAAAATAGAAAATCTCTATAATTGAATGGATTACCTATGACTAAAAGTGGAAAACATTGTGGCAAAAGGAGAAATTGCTTGTTTTGACAAATTTCTTCTTTTGTCACTATGTTTTCAAATAGCCATCTGCTACAGAGGCGTCAGAAAGCCTCTATATAAGGGAAAGTCTTCAGTTATAAGTCATCATGATCTGCATGTGCATATCACTAAGTATACCCCCAGATACGTAGTATATGGGGGCTATATAGGAGTCACGCTTGTCGGTCAGTCGGTTTGTTTGTTTGTCGGTCGGTCAGTCCGTTGGTCTGGACATTTCTTGTGAATACTATTTCTCGGCAACCCTGTCAGAATTCAATATAACTTTGCAAGAATGATTGATACCAAGTCTAGTTGTGCATATTGTCGGCGTGTTGCACTGGAATTATTTTTAAATGAGTTATGGCCCCTTGAATTTCTCAAACATAGTTGGTCTATAGACATTTCTTGTGAACACTATTTCTCAGCAACCCTTTGTCAGAATTCAATATAATTTCACAATAATTATTGATACCAAGCCTAGTTGTGCATATTGTCGGCGTGTTGCACTGGAATTATTTTTAAATGAGTTATGGCCCCTTGAATTTCTCATACATATGTATATTGTCAGGCACCAGCTGGGGGTATTCATCACCTTCAGTAATATTTCTAGTTTTACTTGCTTACAAGTACATAGAACTTTTGGGCACTATTTAATATCATGACAAATTATAGTATAATGTAATTTGTGAAAAGAACTCTTTTGAAAACATAAGTGCAAATGGAGTAAATGCTCAAAATGAGCAGTTTCTCCTTTCACCACAATGTTTTCAACTCTTTTCAATAATTATACTTAATTTAATTGAGTTTTTCAGTATTTCTTTCCAAAATGTTTCAAAGGGTTGCTGTAGATATGTTGAATGTGGGAAATATATGAACGTTATTATGGAACCTATCCTGTGTCAAAAATCCAGCCTTGTATGTCTGCATGTTTAGGTTTGTCAAAACTAGAAATACGTTTGTATGATGGTCAATTTACTTTTTAAACTATACTTTTCCGGTTTAACAAACTCATGTTTGCAAGTCTAGATCCTGTTTCAAAATTTCAACTGTGTATGTCTGTACGTTTTAGATAGTAACATGTTGAAATGCAGATGTATTGTTGTGAAGTTAGTTTTAAACCCGTTAATTTCTAGTTAATAAATCCGTGTTTGCAAATCAAATTCCACAAATGTACATTTTCAATTGAACAAAAAACACTTTACGAGACAAATTTTAAGAAGTCAAGGTACGAATGTACAATGGAAAGTCGCGCTTTACGAATGTACAATGGAAAGTCGCGCTTTACAAAAGTCGATTTACAAAACTAGAATTTCATGTGTAGCCGATTTTGTCACTCCATATATGGGCGATATACGGAAACTAACGAAGACAAATGGGCGGAGCCTATTGACGACTGTTGGCGAAGTGATGATTCAACAATTTCCGTCTAATTATTAGTCAAGATCATCGAGACGCTCCATTATCGTCACCGGAAAGTAAACTTGTGATAAAATATATTTTATAAATGTTTTTTTTTTAATTTTAAATAATTAACCCTTTCCCACATACATACACTTTCTGACATTCATAGTAGATGACTTATGAAAACATTGTGGAGAAAGGAGAAATAGATCATAATGAGCCTATTCTCATTATTTGCTACAATATTTATAGATGTTTTCAAAATATTTTTATCTTCTATGAATCATTTGTGTGCATTTTTTCAACATTATAATTAGACCCTTTCCCACTTACAGAGGCTTTCTGTCCACTCTGCAACAGATGATAATATTATTATGCTCAAAAGCCAAAAACAATTAATCATATTTATTTTGTTTATTTCAGATACATTTCTGTGTGGGTCCTCCACCATGAATACTCAGGATAAGAATTTCCCGGGTCCCTTCTGTCATGCAATTGGATTAACAACATGAAATAAAGCCCAGGTTCAACAACATCCGACTGAATTTCCCATCCTGACCCACTTACTCATGGGACACATACTACAGTATCTCAACCTGCTCTCACACCAAGCATCAAGTGTGAACAATACACACATACTACAGTATCTCAACCAAGTGTGATGAATGGTATGAGAGCAGGTTGAGATACTGTAGTATGTGTGTATTGTTCACACTTGATGCTTAGTGTGAGAGCAGGTTGAGACACTCTAGTATATGTGTGTATTGTTCACACTTAATGCGCGGTGTGAGAGCAGGTTGAGATACAGCATTAAGTGTGATGAATGGTGTGAGAGCAAGTTGAGATACTGTAGTATGTGTGTATTGTTCACACTTGATGCTTGGTGTGAGAGCAGGTTGAGACACTCTAGTATATGTGTGTATTGTTCACACTTAATGCGCGGTGTGAGAGCAGGTTGAGATACTGTAGGATTTGTGTATTGTTCACACTTGTCTCGCACCAAGCATCAAGTGTGAACAATACACAAATACTACAGTATCTCAACCAAGTGTTAGAAAACCTAAGCCTGGTACCACATCAATCTTAAATACCGAACTTTAACGGAAAGGGTCGATTTTTTTACAGGAAGTATAATAGGCGGGGCTTATTTTAATATAAACTTTTATTTTTAGCGTAAATCAATCAGAATGATATTTTCTGGTTCTAGAAGTGTAAAGATGCGTTTGTTAAACCGGAAAAATATGGTTTAAAAAGTAAATCTACCATCTACATAATCATTTCGAGATTTGACAAACCTACACATGCAGATATACGAGGCTGGATTTTCGACATGCGTTTGTTAAACCGGAAAAGTATAGTTGAAAAAGTAAAGTGACCATCATACAAAAGTATTTCTAGTTTTGACACACCTCAAAATGCAAATATACAAGGCTGTATTTTTGACACAGGATAGGCTCCATATGTTATAGACAGTAGACAATTGCATTATGAGATACAGTAACATGCACTAAAAGAAAAGAATAAATTGTTCAATAAAAGCAATTTCAATTTTCTCTCAGTATGTTTTACACATCAATGCTTCAGATGTTTCATAAGTCATCCACATCAAATAAAGAATTGAAAACAGAATAATGGTCCTAACTGACAATAAGAAAACAAAGATTTATTTAGCTTTAAATTATATAGGTACATACATTTTAAAGTAATTTTAGTTTTCTTAACCCTTTCCAACATGCAACAAATATGCAGCAGACCAATTTGAAAACATTTAGACAACATTTTGGAAAATTTATATATTCAAAAACATTATTATTGAATATAGTTGAAAACATGTTGGCAAAAGGGGAAATTACTCATTATGATCAATATTTCTTTTTGTCACACTGTTTTCAAAGTTTGTCTGCTGCAGAGGCTTCAGAAAGCATCTACATTTAAAAAGGGTTATCCATTTACCACTTACAGACTACTACTACTGATGTATCAGAAGCAGGCAACACGTTAACACATAGTGAGTGAAAAAAACAGAACTTTCTCATGATGATTAATTTCTATTTTTCCCTTTAAGATTTGCATATTATCACAGAAGTGTACTTTCTTACATTAAGATTTATCCAGACTTTGACAATTTCAAAGTTATCTGAATCAAATTCCTTGTATGTGAGAATGTAAGAATACATGCAATATCTATATCAATTAAAGTTAAGATTTGATCTTTAATGTTACACTTTTTACTTTTTTTAGATCAACTTCAAGCCGAAGGCTCATTGTTATCTATTGTGATCACTCACTGTCCATTGTACATCAAATCTTCTTCTCTGAAACTGGTGGTGCAATTCTAACTCCTTCCCACATACAACAAAACTGCAGCAGCCGACTTTGAAAACATACCCGAAATCAATTGAAAACTCACTATAAATGAAAGTACAATAATTAAACAGAGTTGAAAACATGGTGACAAAAGGAGAAATTGCTCATTTTGAGCAATTTCTTCTTTTGTTGACATGTTTTCAAAAAGTTGTCTGCTGCAGAGGCATCAGAAAGCGTCTATATGAGGGAAAGGGTAAATTAATCAAACGTCACATGAATATTCTCTTGGTGACCCTCATCAGAAATTGTTCAACGACTTAAGTTTGATATAGAACTTTGGTTGCCAGGGAAAGGGATGAAAAATGCAAAAATTCTTCTCCTCTGAATCCGCTTGCCAAATTCCAAGATAATTATGCAGAAACGTTCTTTGGGTGACTCTCTAAATCAAAGCGCTGAAGGCACTTAATTTGTTTGGGTACATAAAACTGTTCAAACATTTGCCTTTGCATAGATGTGTGATTTATAAACTATGCATTGTTTATAAATATTACAACTTCGGGTAAAAGAATAAATGACGCATCCGTTAAAATTAAATGCCATTTTAGTTGTCTATAAAAATAAATCATGAGACATACATGTGAATATTATATTTAATTTCCAAGTTTCAAAAGACATGTAAAACAAATGGATAACCATTATGGCCCCGACTCACTCATCTAAGTATTTACCAATTTTTGTTACAAAAAAAATCACAATTGGCCAACGGTTTTCTAAAATCTTACTCAAAAGCTTCCTGCTTAACAAGAGATTTTTCAAGTTTTCACTATAGCCATATAAGGCCAAATAGCCCTGCCCCCTGGCGGCCATGTTTTTCGACCAATCAACATGGCTTGGAGGAATCTGATAGATGGTCTCCCAATGAACATTTCTACAAAAAGAATTGAAAATTGGCCAAAAACGTTCGGAGGAGAAGATTTTTCAAGTTTTTACTATAGCCATGTTTTTCGACCGATCAACTTGGCTGGAAGGAATCTGATAGAGGGTCACCCTAGGAACATTTCTACAAAATTATTTGAAAATGGGCCTGACACTTTTGGAGGAGAAGATTTTTTTGAGTTTACACTATAGCCATATAAGGCAAAAAAAACCACTTCTTTAAAATAATTTGAAAATCTGCCAACCAGTTTGGTAGAAGAAGAATTTTTAAAGTTTTTTTATTTTCGTTGCCATGGAAACCATAATTCTGTATAAATCACAACATTTGAAGGAATTCTGGTGAGGTCAATGAGAGGATGCTTTCTGTGAAGTTTCATCCCAATTGACCCACTCGTTACTGAGGAGAAGATGTTGACGGACGACAGACGCCGGACAAAAGGAGATCACAATAACTAACTTTTAGCACTTCGTGCTCAGGTGAGCTAAAAAAGAAACATCTATCCAATGGAAAGAGTAATTGAAATCATGTAGAAAATATTGTGGAGAAAGGCAGTACTAATATTTATATGAGCACTTTAAAAGAAACATGCTTCAGACTTCAGAGGCTTTTGAATTCATTTGCATTATAAAAGGATTAAATGCTCCAGAGAAAACCAATACCTGTGCCGTCCGAATTTTACTCTACTATATACACCTAAGCTGGCCGCTGTTTCCTTTAAAGGGTGTTTAAGCTTGCCAAATCAATTAAGGATGCGTGACCATACACTGTTAATTACCATTGTGTACGAGTGTCATTCCAAACAAATTATAAATGTTACCCCTTTTCCCAATAAACCTATCATATACATGTATGTATTTGTAACTTGCCGGGATGTGTCGATACCGTCATGGTACAATGTGATATATGCACAAATTGGTTTCACAAATATTGTGTTAATGCACCTGTGGATATTTCGACAACAGATGCGGACTTTAATTGTAACTTTTGTTAATTATTTGGCTATTATAATGATAAGATATGTGATTACATTGGCAACATTTAAGTTTTTTACTTATAACAGCCTTCAAATACAAATTTGGTTTATACGACGGTAAAGAAAGGTTATTGGAATTAAGAAATTGTTTAAATAAGCAAATTTTCCTTTTCCCACAATGTTTTCAATATATGTTGCTTTTTACTGTTTACACAGCAAGAAAAAAAACATTTAACTTATTTGTTATAGATTAGTATTATAGTTGTATATATATATATATATAATTACTAGAAATAAATTAAGATTAAAAGTGTTGTATATATATATATACTTATTGTTTATTTGTTATTTAAATTGTTCTGCCCCTTCCAAGTACCCTACAGAATAGAATGTTGCATGGATCATTTGCCTCGTAGTATGGCACATGGAAAACTGTTGAAAGTTACAAAGTAGAAAATGAAGAGGCCCAACAATAACTAGAACTCATGACCCTTCAATCGAGTGTAAAGGAGAGGATATAATTGAAGCAAAACCTATGGCTAGTTACTAGCAACCTATTCTATTCTTGCAATGTTTTCAAATTTCGTCCGCTGCAGATGCGTCAAAAGACATTTACTTGTTGGAAAATCAATCCATCAATTCTCTTTATTGATATCTATAGATATGATATAAAGAGGAAAGTCGTTAAAACACTTTACAAAGAGATTCCATTTCAGCATGATCTCGATTTTTGGTTTAATCTATATCACTGATAGAAGCAATCAAACACATTATATATTTACAAAGAAAACCCCGGATATGATCATATGTAACAAATTATACACAGTTGCCCATCTTTAATTAAACATTTTTTACAACAAATCATAGCGTCCGCAGATTTGGTCTATATTCTATTGTGTCGGCATTTCCCCTCTATATTGCATTTGTCCGCATTTTTCCTCTATAATGTATTTGTCCGCAGATCGCGTCCGCACTTTAGACCCTCCCCCCATACCGTTGTATTTATAAATAGAATTCGACGATCACGATTTCTCTGCAAATTTCTCTCATTTTAAATGCATTTTATGACGCACATATTTGTTTTTTTAATTCTTTATACTATATTTATATGACCGACAAGGCACAAAGAAAATATTTTCAATTCTGTTTTTATCTACATTTTCAATGCGTGATTGAAAATTCAAATACCGTATCTGGAGCTTAAATCGGAAATAGTTCTCCCTGTAGCAGTTCACTCATTGAGATTTATAAATCTCTCCACATTCATGTTTTAAAATACAATGTTTCATTTTATTTCGTAATTCTCTTTGAATATAAGAACCTCATTCAGATGACAAATTAAGAGTCATATTGGCCCTTTTATCAAACATTTGTCATTATTAATTCATTACAAATTTTCTGAAAATCTTTACTTTATTATTTTCTGTCCGTATTAATAGACGACAGTAATACGAATTCCAAACATGTCATGATTATGCAAAACACATGACATGAAGATTTTCATCGTCTATTTTTAAATATTTTTTGATGGCCATAGAATACTCTTTAATATTTTGTTTACAATCATTTTATGTTTTTTCGTAAATAGGTAGCACCTATAGATATATTACTATATTTCGGTAAACTAAGCTGGTCTCTGAAGTCATGGATGTAGTATGTGAACAGTGTGAATCGTGTAGATCAGACAGTGTTGTTACAATATTGCAATTTAATTTCTAAGTATATATTACATATAATACTTGAGGGGGGTGGGGTGTGTGTGTGGTCTGTCTGTCTGTCTGCCTGCCTGCCTGCCTGCCTGCATACCTGCATTTGTCTGTCGTTCTATATGTGAATGTGTGTGTGTCTGTATGTCTTTCTGTTTACCTGCCTACCTGCATGCCTACCTGCCTCCTGTCAGTATGTCAGTCAGTCTGTCGGTCTGTCTGTTTGTTTGTGTATGTGTGTGTGTGTGTGTGTGTGTGTGTGTTTTGTGTGTGTGTGTGTGTGTGTGTGTGTGTGTGTGTGTGTGTGTGTGTGTGTGTGTGTGTGTGTGTGTGTGTGTGTGTTTTATGTGTGTGTGTGTGTGTGTGTGTGTGTGTGTGTGTGTGTGTGTGTGTGTTTTGTGTGTGTGTGTGTGTGTGTGTGTGTGTGTGTGTGTGTGTGTGTGTGTGTGTGTGTGTGTGTGTGTGTGTGTGTGTGTGTGTGTGTGTGTGTTTTATGTGTGTGTGTGTGTGTGTGTGTGTGTGTGTTTTGTGTGTGTGTGTGTGTGTGTGTTTACGCCGCTTTCAAATCATGTAGGCCAGTTTCTTGTTTTATTTCAATTCGTTTCGCCATTATTCCTGCCACCTTTTAAAAACGACATGGGGAAGGTGTTAATCCTTTATTCATTTGTTTTCAGAACTGACTCAAAATGAAGTTAATATTCGATTTCTTTCATTTCTCACATTACAAACTACTTCCTTGTATTTCCTTCATACAGGAGCCTTTTAACGTCGATGCAGCAGATCAAATTTGAAAACATGGTGGGGAAAGGTATTTGCTAAAATCGAGCAACTTTTCTAGATCCGCAAATACTTTCAACACTTCTATCATCGATTTTTTGTCTCAGATAATATAAAACCAGGCATCATCAATTCAGGTGTGCATTACATACTCATGTTTGTTTTTTCTGAAGAATTTTCTCCGCATGACATGCATCTGTTTTAATAGAAATAACAAAAATAAATGTATTATTAATCATTTTTTTATTTTTCATTCAATAATTCATGCTTAACATGTTTGTAATACTGATAATTCAGAACAACACACATAACATTGATGATAAACAAATAAGATAAACAAGATAACTATTGCAATTCAAGAATATGATTACTTTTCTTTTAGGGTACATAGTTTGAAAATATTCTAAAACGAAATAAAAGAAAACAATGAATCTAATATTGCGAAGGTTCGAAAGAAATGTTAAAAAAATAGATAAAAGATTCGACCCTCGGTCGTGCGGGTCAGCTGGCTCTTCTTTGAGATACATGAAGTAAAGTATGTAAAGATAATATTGCACTTCGTATAACACAATTACGTCAAGTGTCTGACTGGCAGTGAGTCCTCACAGTGTAGATCAACACGCGTCTACACACCGCTGTGAAATACATCTTTGTATAAAGCAATGTTAATCCTCCAAATAGAGAAATATAATGTCATTTTGGCAAGTCTTTGGTATCAACACCACATCGCATCGCAGTATCTCGTCGAATCGTCTGGCAGTCCCATGTTAGCGTCGCTTATAGAACTGTTGATTTACGTCGATCACCGGAATGTATTTGGCTAATCTCATACAAGTCGTTCAACGAGTTGTGGTTTCCATTACGGAATGTCAAAGTCTGCATCTAGGACCAGCTCTCACATTTGGTGTAAGTCTTTGCTTAGCTCAAAACGGTTCAATAAATACGAAACCGTGATAATATGTCCGTGCGTTCATAATGTCGAACAGAGCTGACAGACCGTCCGGAGATGAAACTTCCCGGCGATGAAATCAGCAACGACGTCATGCTGCTGCATAGATCTCCAACATAAGTCACATCGACTTGTGATTCGAACTCAACTTCGAAAGCGCTGCAAACGGTTGGTAGTACAATCGACATATTTTTTCTCTCCTTCGCTAAATCGTGAATATATTTAAGTAATTCAGCTGCTTTCTGCAAATCGTTTTTGGACAATAACTATCCTTATGAAATTATCCGATATTTTTCTCCTCTAGTTTAGCGTGTATGTTATCGTAGTAGCAACGTAATGCATTTGAAGTTAAACAGAAATATCGGCTCTTTATATAGCAAATTTGAATGGGCAGATTTCTAACACGTGCTAGATATAAAGAACCGATATAGTTAAAGTTGTCCATTTGTCTCTAGCTCACACTGTGGTAACTACGGTTGACTGAATTGTGAGTATGTGAACTATTTGCAAAGTATGTGAACAGAAGACTGCCAATCTTTTCAACTTAGAACATATACTTTGATATCAATAAGGACGTGCTTTTCTTATTTACAGATAAGTTTCTTAAATGCAATATCTAATTAAAACATTTTTTTGAAGATTATTCGAACTTTGCAAATCATAAAATATGTCGATTGTACTCCAAAATACTAGCAGCGCCTTTAATGTTGAGTTCGAATCAGAGTTTTGTTTGTACCAAACTGCGTGGTCGCAGTTTAAGTTTGGGGGAGGGAGAGTATTGGAAATATTAAAACATTTTTGCAAACGGGGAAATTACTCATTATGAGCAATTTTCCTCTTTTTGCCACAAAGTTTTCCATCTTTATTCAACTCTATAATTCATAGAATTTCCATATGTTTTACTTAGTGTATTCAAAGTCGTCTGCTGCATATGTGTTGTATATGCGAATGGGTTGAATTGAGAAAGAAAGTAAGGGTACAATTAAGGTGAATTTATTTTGTTTAAAAGTCATGAGAAAATGTACGCGAGGTTGTCGGGCATGGCACTTAATGTAAAAATAGATAGAAAAATGTTTTTATGTATTTGTTTCTGATAGGATTCGACTGGAATTCATGTTAAATAGAAACAGTATAGCAATCTTTTCTTATCCGTTCTAAATGATGTATGCCTTCCTTTCAGTATTATATATTCATATATATCGCAAACCTTTCAAACTTTGTTAGTTTTTGTAAAAAGTATACGTATTCATTTGTAACTGATGCTGACATTTTTGGAATTAATGTTAAATTAAAACATCATAACAAATATAACTAAGTTTAAATTAAATAGCAGTTAGCAGATGTATATCAGGCACTGTATATATAGCAAACGTGTTTATGTGTTTATAAAGTGTTTTAAATAATAAGTTAATAAAAGATATATATAAATCAATTAAATACTTTAAAGCGTTTTTCCATAGCCCCTCACCCGCCCCCTCTGGTTATTCCATAGTTTAAGCATACTTCCCTTTACAACCATGTTTTCAAATATGGTCAGAAAAAGCTGTGATAAAAGTCGACAGTATCAAAAAAAGCATATAGTACAAGGAAGAGAAAGCAGTCGAGAAGTTACTTCACTTTCTGACAGTTTTGAAAACAGTATAGACAAAGCGGTAAACTATTCGTGATGGTTATTTGTTTGTTTAAGTCTTTTAGAATTAAAGGCGGAACAGATTGATATACAAACGTATAATAACAGGAACTAAGTTTACTTTATACATCCTCCAGCAAGTAATTTATAGTGCTATTACGTCATAACTTGAGTCCTGCTTCAGGAAATACGACATATTTATTATGTTATTGTTTATTAGTTTTGACTCGTCGAGTACATTGAACTTTATTTCGCCTCCCTCGAAATTCTAGCAATTTCATTGGTTAAAGCGTGTCACGTGCAGACCCCCTATATTTCTATAGGGGGTGAGTAAAGTAAAAAGGTACATATCAACAAGTTATAGTATAGTTCAGTTTAAAGTGGTCGACGAAATAAATACAGTCCTATCTTTCTCTCATACAAAATACAAAAAAATACACATTCTGTTGTGCGATTTGCGAGACGCTTGCATCGATTTGCGAGACGCTTGCATATCTGCGAGACGCTAGCATTTATTTATGACAAAGATACATATTTAATATGTGCAAAGTATCCAGAAGTACTTAAGTAGGTAATACGTGTAGAGTAAGTATATTACGCATTTAAAAACTTACATATAATATTAATAATTTGCTAATCGTGGTCGACTCGCCCAGGAACGACCAGAGATAAAACCAATAAGGCCAAAAACTCTGGAAACCTGTGCCCATTTGTCGAATTGTCTTGTACCACCGAATGTTGGGCCTCATTGATGAACTCTTGCAAAAGGAACTTCTCTTGTATATCTTATTACACACATGCATATATTTGAATGACAAACTTTCACTCAAACTTATTCCAGTTTTATTCGTACTGATACTAAACGATACATCGAATTTGAATTGTAACGATGTCGTCGCAGAGAGAATCTCGCTAGAACTGATTTGATAACCGCCCAAATCCACTTATAAATAGCTCAACCGGTTTGTATTCAGAGAACGTCAGAACAAAGGTACCCCGCTATACGATGTACCGCGGGGTACCAGAAATTATTGGGTTAGTTACTGACCCACTACGGAAATATAGGGGGTCTGTTGGATGACTAGGGGGACTCGGCTATCGCCTTGCCCCCTATTAATCCTACAAACCCCCTATATTTCCGTAGTGTGTCAGTAACAAACCCAATAACTTATAGTATTAAATTAGTATATTATTGAAACCATTAATAAATCTATGATCCTATCTTTTAGTTTCCATGTTTTTAAAGCAACCTTGTAATGACTTACACAGTTTCCCCGAAAGCATTAGATACTTTGAAAGACATTATGAAACCCAACAGTTTCTCCTTATTTGACATTGCTTTTAACTCTAAATCAAATACAAACAAAAATCTTCACATTTCGATTTTCTAACATTTTCGGACATATATTAAATCTAGGGTATACGATTTCGGAAACATTTAAGTAAAAACATGCCGTAAAAGGTTAATTATTCAGAAAAGTGGAAAGCATTGAAACAACATGAGATATTGCTTACCATGGCTGTTGCCTTCGTTTGGCAAAGATTTGGAAAAAAACCTCTTCTGTTGGGGTTGCCCTAAAATGCGTTTACATTAAATATTAAAGATGTCATTTCATGATGAAAAAGGACTCCCCTTTAAATTAATTTGAACACATCTAGGTTAACTATGAACATTCTCTGTATAAGAAAATATAATAATTGAATAAAGTTGAAAACATTGTGACAAAAGAAGAATTGCTCAACCTTTTACTTTAATGTAAGTGTCGCTGAAAAAAGCACTGAGTTACAAATAGTGTAGAACGCATTTAAAATGAGAAAATGTTCATATGATAAGCACTTTCTTCTGTTTGTCTTATTTATTTTTCCTTTTAATGTGTCTGTTTTAAAAGTTTCTAAATTCGTCGGAATCTTTGGATACGAGTAAAAGTTTCTGGTACTATTATGTTAACTAATCGGATGAAAAAAGGACCAAGTTACAAATAGAGTAAACGCATTTAAAAGGAGAACATTTGCATATGAATATCACTTTCTCTTGTTTGTCTTATTTATTTTACATTTTTTATGTGTCTGTTGTAAATGCTTCTAAATCCGTAGGTATCTTTGGATACGGGCAAATGTTTCTGGTTCTATTATATTAACACCCTCCATTTCGGGTTCTATTGTATTAACACTCTCCATTTCTGGTTCTATTATATTAACACTCTCCATTTCTGGTTTTGTTATATTAACACTCTCCATTTCTGGTTCTATTATATTAACACTCACCGTTGGTCAGTTGCTTTCACCCCTATTCAGCAGAAGACTTTAGAAAAAGGTGACCAAACGCTTCAAACGACCAACTTCATTTTTCCTCATTATTTCTCAAACGCAGACGACTAAAAGTTATAAAATCAGGTCAACGGGAACATATCAGACTTTTTATACTGCCAAACATAGTGTGCCGTCTTTGTTCTGTCGGCAATGCGAACATGTACGACGTTTACACAGGAGATTTAGAGGTGTGTTATACGAAAACCATCTATAGGCCATCTGTGACAGTACATATAAGGATCAGCATGCGTATCTCGAGATCAAAATGCTTAAGCGGATGCTTCGCTAAATAGTTAAAGAAGAGTCTGAGAGCAATGCAGATCTTGATCAGATATTCATGTTAATCGGGATTTACATTGGGCGCAATTTCCCGAAGGTTTGTTTTCCTAGAGCACCATTTTCTTAATTTATTTATGATTTTGTTTCTCATTCTCAATTTCCACGCTGTTAAATGTCAAATTAGATATTGTGTAAGGTGAATTCTATATGCAGGATAAAGTTATTTAACTTGATTATTTTCATAGGTGTGATGGTTGGGAAGGGTTGTATAACGTTTCAATGGAATGCATCAAGTAGTTACTAAGATATGGACTCTAAATGTAGTTGCACGCAGACCTTTAATCATAATTTTTAAGTAAAAAAAAGGCAACAATTTGCACCATATTCAGGATAGACTTATCTTAATTGGTTGTGTATATAGTTGTGAAATTGGGAAAGATTGTATAAAGTTTCAATACAATGCTTCAAGTTGTTACTGAGATTACACTCTAAATGTAGTTGCCAAACTTTAACCAGAATGTTTAAGTCCAAAAAGGGCCATTACTTCCATACAATGATGGATAGAGTTATCGTACCTTATTATTTACATAGATGTGATGATTGGAAAGGGCTGTATAAAGTTTCAATGCAATGCATCAAGTAAATATTGAGATATGGACTCTTAATTTAGTTGCAAGCAAAACTTTAACCAGAATTTCTAAGTTAAAAAAGGGCCATAACTTGCATAAAATGCAGGATAGAGTTATCTAACTTAATAATCTACACAGAAGTGATAGTTGGTAGGGTTGTAGAAAGTTTCAATGCAATGCATCAATAAAATACTGAGATATGCACTCTTAATTTAGTTGCACGCAAAACTTTAACCAGAATTAAATAAAGGGACATAACTTGCATAAAATGCAGGATAGAGTTATTTAACTTAATAATATACAAAGGTATGATAGTTGGGTAGGGTTTTAGAAAGTTTACATGTAATGCATCAAGTAAATACTGAAATATCGACTCTTAATTTAGTTGCACGCAAAACTTAAACCAGAATTTCTAGTAAAAAAAGGGCCATAACTTGCATGAAATGCAGGATAGAGTTATATCATTGATATTCTACATAGGTGTGATAGTTGGGTAGGTTTGTAGAAAGTGTCAATGTTATACATGCAGTATTTAGGTACTTGCATGCAAAACCTTTACCAAGGTGTGACGTGGACGCCAACGCCGACGCCAGGGTGAGTAGTATAGCTCTCATATTCTTCGAATAGTCGAGCTAAAAAGGGCTCTGCGAAAACCAAAATAAGCACGTTTCCGACCAGTGTAGAACCAGATCAACACGCAGATCTTGATCAGGCTCCTTGTCAATTTACCTGTCTCACAGACGAAGAATCTTTAGCAGATGAGTTTAAAAACATCTTGAAAGAAATGTGAAAAATCTCTCCATAAATGATAGATAAGAGATATATATCAGATGCAAATCTTCGTCTAAACGCGTCTACATGTCGGCAGTGTTAGACTTGTTTAGATATTGAACCCATCTGGCATTTAAGCGTCTTGTAGTATTGTAGTACTTGTAATACTGTAGTACTTGTAGTATTGTAGTACTTATAGTATAGTAGTACTTATAGTATTGTATAACTTGTAGTATTGTGGTACTTATAGTATTGTAGTACTTATAGTATTGTAGTGTGCCTTAAGTAACGAGTGCCTTAAGTACAGAAAGATGGATCACTATGTTGTCGATCACACGACGCGGATTTTTCTACAACAGTTTTAGTCTCAATTATCACCTTTAGTAATTAGCGAGTTTGACATGTAAGATTCTTGTATATCGCAAGTTTCTACAAGGTGTTAATCTCGGTATCAACATCTCTCACTGTGCGCCCTTTCAAAGCAGACGGTTCTTCAATTATCATATGAGGCAAATGATACCCATATGCTGAAGATAGCAATATCGCCTACAATAGAAAAGAGTAAACAAACTGGAATACAAAAGTGGGGCGAAGTAAATAAACGAAAGAGAAAGCAATACTTCTATCACCATTGTGACGCGTACACAGCGCATTCCAAAGTACAGTCTTGGACTGTTTCTCCTAACGTTGATATCATCTGTTTAATGTTTGCAGATGATATTGCCAACTGCTCAGATACTGTCGTTAATTTACAGAAACAATTTAATGTTATAAACGAATTCTGCATTGACACAAGTATGGAAATTAATCTTGAAAAGACAGAAATCAGTGTTTTCAGAAATGGTGGCCCGCTAAGAAATAATGATCAAAGTACTGAAAGTACTGAAAGTAGATTTGTGATTGGTTAAGAGGAGATGCAGAAGTGCATATATAAATATGTATCTAAAACAAAGCCTCACCATGACAGACACGTAATGATGCATCAGGCCAGAATGAAATATTTTCAAGATCATAAATTCTTGTTGGTCTTGTGAAAATTAATTGAACCGAACTCCGAATATATCATTCGGTCCACATAATACCTTTTTAATGATCATATTACCCAAGAGCTCTACGTAAATCCCAACAGGTACATTCATGACAGTACATTGTCTTCCTATTTATTCACTGTACTTAACCAACTAATGCATTCAGAGTATGCACTCTATTTTTAATCAAGAGCGTAAATGAAACTGCTAATAGTAGACACTGTAAATAAAACTTATACATAAAGGATATTTGTTATGAAATTAAATCTGTGAACAGTTTGTAAGAGAACCTCCAAAGTATCATTCCCATGAAGTTTGGTTGGTATCAGTCCAATGGTTTGGGAGGAGATTTTGTTTAAAGCTAAACGGTCATTTTGTCCATATTCTGATTTCTTTCCAAACCAATCAATATGACTTGAACAAATTACAAATGTTTCCTGAAATCAGACAACAACTTGAAAAGAAAGAGAACTATTATGTTTTGTCATTTTGCACTTTTTCTGATGCCGTCTGGCTGCCATGTTTTTTAACCAATTAATACAGCTTATTCCAATCTTGTAGATGGTCAAACAAGCAACATTTGTACTCAATTATCTTGGAATCTGACAAGCGGATTCTGAGAAGAAGAATTTTAATATTTATGCATTTTACTCGCTTCCTTCTGCCGCAGCAACAAAAGTAGTGTTTATAATTTATATCTTTGAACAAATTTGAAAGAGGGACCACTATAAAAACTTTCTGTGAAGTTGTGTTGAACTTTCTCAGTGGATTAGGAGGAGATATCGTTTGATGCTAAAAGTTCAATAAAACCCCTTTGCTGATAACGCCTTGTAACTATGTCTTCTAACAAGTCAATGTGGCTCAACTTATTATGAAGAGGGTCACCGAGTGAACAAATAAGACAAGCACTTTTATAAGAATAGAGTTTTAGAATGTTGTCACCTGGTTTCTATGACTTTCAACCAATCAATAAGACGAGCTAGAAATGGGCAAATTTCACCCTTTTTGATGCCGCATCAAATTCTCCGTAGAATATAAATATACTGTGCAATTTCTTCATTTGTCACAATATTTCCAAAAATCGTCTGCTGCAGAAGCCTCACAAAGTTGTACGTGGGTTAGGGTTGATATCTCAGGTTTGTTTTTCAAAGTAGTTCAGAATAGCATGAAGAGAGTGTTCGAAAAGGAGATATTGCTCTTTATGTCACCTTTTGACACAATGCTTTCAAAAGTTGTTTGCAGCAAATGCATCTGTAAGTGGAACAAAATATTATTCAAATATCACAACTAAATCGACTTTTTCAGAAGGAATATTACTTTTTCTTTTACTAGAAGAAACAAAGCAGGGTTCAACATTAATATTCGAGCCATTTAAAGAATCTATCTATCATTTTGTACAAAATACTCATTTCCGTTTTGTCTGCTCATACAGCTTCTCGGACTCTTCCTTTCCCTTTCTTTAATTATTACTACCGCTGTCATCCTTTTTATCGGAAGAAAATCCGAATTGAAACTGTTTATTTAACATGATTTTATATCGGCTGCTACGGTGAAAAACAATGTAAACATACCGAAAATTGGTCTAAACTATTGTCGTAAATTTTGGGATGCCAAATTAATCGGCTAAATATAAAGCTTGCATTCGTGTGTATCATGACTTGAATCAAACAATTTATTTTAGTTTAAATAAGACTAATGTTAACATGAAGAGAAAAAAAAAGATTACAAATTGAAATTTATTAAAAAAGAATTCGCAACTTAATGGACAATTCAATATCGGCTGCCATGTAAACATACCGGAAAATATTATCGTAATTGTTGGGATCTCAATTTAATTGGCTCTAAAGATAGACACGGAATTTCCAATAAACATTCCAGAAGAGAATCGGCAGTCAATATTTTCGTTCGTAAATCTATCCTTTCGATCTGTTTGACAACACATTTCGGCAGATATTGGCGGATTTAGAACACGACCAGTCGGTCTGGCCAGATGCGAATGTAGCGAACTATCGGTTGTGCGTTAATGTCAAACCATGCAAAGGGTTACAATTTACAAAGGGTATTTTGTTATGTTTTCGGTGTGTTCAATATTCCTTGCGAAAAACATCAGCCCCATTTTCCTTTGATTATTGTAAAGTTTAGAGGTAACTCTTTGTAATACTATGGGTGCTCTACATGAGAAACGCTTAGCAAGTGTGACAATTGAGGGCTAAAACTGGTTGATTAACATGGAAACAAAGAAGGAATGTTTTTGATAAGAATCAAACGAGCCTGCTCTTCGACACAATCTCACTAAAGTCTACACTGTTCGCCTACACGTACTATTATACGATAATTTAATTGGGTAAATGTTGATATCCGGACTCATTTTCGACTTGGTCATTGAACTTATTTTCGTGTTGACTTTTTGTATAATTCACCTGTAAAACCCCGTCTGTTATCACACCAAAAGTGATAATTATGAAGAAACTGTTATAAGAAGGTCAAATAACGCCAAATACATCCGCAGCAAAATAGTCCCTAATGACCTTTGACGGATAGGAAACAAAACCACTTCTTTTCTGCTGAATCGATCGTTTACCTCATTTGCCCTTTAACCCTTTCCCATATACAACGAAATGTGAACAATCTCCACAACAATCTTCTGTTTGTGAGAAAGGATGAGCCGCATCTAGATATTGAACCCATTCGGCAATATGGCGCTGTGTAGTATTGTAGTACTTGTAGTATTGTAGTACTTGTAGTATTGTAGTATTTTAGTACTTGTTGTATTTGTAGTACTTATAGTATTGTAGTACTTGTACTATTGTAGTACTTGTAGTATTTTAGTACTTGTAGTATGTAGTCCTTATAGTATTGTAGTACTTGTAGTATGTAGTCCTTATAGTATTGTAGTACTTGTAGTTTTGTAGTACTTGTAGTATTTTGTATTTTAGTACTTGTTGTATTTGTAGTACTTATAGTATTGTAGTACTTGTAGTATTGTAGTACTTGTAGTATTGTAGTACTTGTAGTATTTTAGTACTTATACTATTGTAGTACTTGTAGTTTTGTAGTACTTGTAGTTTTGAAGTACTTGTAGTATTGTAGTATTTCAGTACTTGTTGTTTTTGTAGTACTGGTAGTATTGTAGTATTTGTAGTATTGTAATACGAGTAGTATTAACGAACAGATAAGAATCAGACGAGCCTGCACTTCGACAAATGTGAACAATCTCCGAAAAAATCTTCCGTTTGTGAGAAAGGATGAGCCGCATCTAGATATTGAACCCATTCGGCAATATTGCGCCTTGTAGTATTGTAGTTTTGTAGTACATGTATTATTGTAGTACTTGTAGTATTGTAGTATTTGTAGTATTGTAGTACTTGTAATATTGTAGTACTTGTAGTATTGTAGTACTTGTAGTATTTTAGTACTTGTAGTTTTTGTAGTACTTATAGTATTGTATTACTTATAGTATTGTAGTACTTGTAGTTTTGTAGTATTTGTAGTATTGTAGTACTGTAGTATTTTAGCACTTGTAGTATTTGTAGTATTTATAGTATTGTAGTACTTGTAGTATTTGTAGTATTGTAGTACTGTAGTATTGTAGTATTGTAGTACTTGTAGTATTTGTAGTATTGTAATACGAGTAGTATTAACGAACAGATAAGAATCAGACGAGCCTGCACTTCGACAAATGTGAACAATCTCCACAACAATCTTCCGTTTGTGAGAAAGGATGAGCCGCATCTAGATATTGAACCCATTCGGCAATATTGCGCCTTGTAGTATTGTAGTACCTGTATTATTGTAGTACTTGTAGTATTGTAGTACGTGTAGTATTATAGTATTGTAGTATTTGTAATATTGCAGTACTTGTAGTATTGTAGTATTTTAGTACTTGTAGTTTTTTTAGTACTTATAGTATTGTAGTACTTGTAGTATTATATTACTTGTAGTATTTTAGTACTTATAGTATTGTAGTACTTGTAATTTTGTAGTACTTGTAGTATTGTAGTATTGTAGTATTTTATTACTTGTAGTATTTGTAGTACTTATATTATTGTAGTACTTGTAGTATTGTAGTACTGTATTTCAGTACTTGTAGTATTTGTAGTACTTATATTATTATAGGACTTGTAGTATTGTAGTACTGTATTTCAGTCCTTATAGTATTGTAGTACTTTTGTAATTTGTAGTATTGTAGTACGAGTAGTATTAACGAACAGATAAGCATCAGACGAGCCTGCACTTCGACAAAATATCACTAATGTCTACACTGTCCGCCAACATGTACTATCATACATGTTCTACTGAAAGCGGAATAAAACAACTTTCAAATTAACATAGAAAGCTTTTAAACGAGTACCTTAAGTACAGAAAGATGGATCACTATGTTGTCGATCACACGACGCGGATTCTTCTACAACAGTTTTAGTCTCAATTATCACCTTTAGTAATTAGCGAGTTTGACATGTAAGATTCTTGTATATCGCAAGTTTCTCCACTGTGCGCCCTTTCAAAGTAGACGGTTCTTCAAATATCATATGAGGCAAATGATAGCAGGTAAATACACCCATATGCTGATGAATGAATGAATGAATGTATATTGTTTTATGGCGCATCGACAGCTAAGGTCATTTAGCGCGCAATTAAATTTAATTATTCATGATCCCTGGGTAAACAAACCAGTACTAGGCTAGACTTGTGCCTTGCCCAAGGGCACTCCACCATGACCGCAGTGCCGCGACTGGGGATCGAACCCGGGAATACAAAAGTGGGGCGAAGTAAATAAACGAAAGAGAAAGCAATACTTCTATCACCATTGTGACGCGTACACAGCGCATTCCAAAGTACAGTCTTGGACTGTTTCTCCTAACGTTGATATCATCTGTTTAATGTTTGCAGATGATATTGCCAACTGCTCAGATACTGTCGTTAATTTACAGAAACAATTTAATGTTATAAACGAATTCTGCATTGACACAAGTATGGATATTAATCTTGAAAAGACAGAAATCAGTGTTTTCAGAAATGGTGGCCCGCTAAGAAATAATGATCAAAGTACTGAAAGTACTGAAAGTAGATTTGTGATTGGTTAAGAGGAGATGCAGAAGTGCATATATAAATATGTATCTAAAACAAAGCCTCACCATGACAGACACGTAATGATGCATCAGGCCAGAATGAAATATTTTCAAGATCATAAATTCTTGTTGGTCTTGTGAAAATTAATTGAACCGAACTCCGAATATATCATTCGGTCCACATAATACCTTTTTAATGATCATATTACCCAAGAGCTCTACGTAAATCCCAACAGGTACATTCATGACAGTACATTGTCTTCCTATGTATTGACTGTACTTAACCAACTAATGCATTCAGAGTATGCACTCTATTTTTAATCAAGAGCGTAAATGAAACTGCTAATAGTAGACACTGTAAATAAAACTTATACATAAAGGATATTTGTTATGAAATTAAATCTGTGAACAGTTTGTAAGAGAACCTCCAAAGTATCATTCCCATGAAGTTTGGTTGGTATCAGTCCAATGGTTTGGGAGGAGATTTTGTTTAAAGCTAAACGGTCATTTTGTCCATATTCTGATTTCTTTCCAAACCAATCAATATGACTTGAACAAATTACAAATGTTTCCTGAAATCAGACAACAACTTGAAAAGAAAGAGAACTATTATGTTTTGTCATTTTGCACTTTTTCTGATGCCGTCTGGCTGCCATGTTTTTTAACCAATTAATACAGCTTATTCCAATCTTGTAGATGGTCAAACAAGCAACATTTGTACTCAATTATCTTGGAATCTGACAAGCGGATTCTGAGAAGAAGAATTTTAATATTTATGCATTTTACTCGCTTCCTTCTGCCGCAGCAACAAAAGTAGTGTTTATAATTTACATCTTTGAACAAATTTGAAAGAGGGACCACTATAAAAACTTTCTGTGAAGTTGTGTTGAACTTTCTCAGTGGATTAGGACGAGATATCGTTTGATGCTAAAAGTTCAATAAAACCCCTTTGCTGATAACGCCTTGTAACTATGTCTTCTAACAAGTCAATGTGGCTCAACTTATTATGAAGAGGGTCACCGAGTGAACAAATAAGACAAGCACTTTTATAAGAATAGAGTTTTAGAATGTTGTCACCTGGTTTCTATGACTTTCAACCAATCTATAAGACGAGCTAGAAATGAGCAAATTTCACCCTTTTTGATGCCGCATCAAATTCTCCGTAGAATATAAATATACTGTGCAATTTCTTCATTTGTCACAATATTTCCAAAAATCGTCTGCTGCAGAAGCCTCACAAAGTTGTACGTGGGTTAGGGTTGATATCTCAGGTTTGTTTTTCAAAGTAGTTCAGAATAGCATGAAGAGAGTGTTCGAAAAGGAGATATTGCTCTTTATGTCACCTTTTGACACAATGCTTTCAAAAGTTGTTTGCAGCAAATGCATCTGTAAGTGGAACAAAATATTATTCAAATATCACAACTAAATCGACTTTTTCAGAAGGAATATTACTTTTTCTTTTACTAGAAGAAACAAAGCAGGGTTCAACATTAATATTCGAGCCATTTAAAGAATCTATCTATCATTTTGTACAAAATACTCATTTCCGTTTTGTCTGCTCATACAGCTTTTCGGACTCTTCCTTTCCCTTTCTTTAATTATTACTACCGCTGTCATCCTTTTTATCGGAAGAAAATCCGAATTGAAACTGTTTATTTAACATGATTTTATATCGGCTGCTACGGTGAAAAACAATGTAAACATACCGAAAATTGGTCTAATCTATTGTCGTAAATTTTGGGATGCCAAATTAATCGGCTAAATATAAAGCTTGCATTCGTGTGTATCATGACTTGAATCAAACAATTTATTTTAGTTTAAATAAGACTAATGTTAACATGAAGAGAAAAAAAAAGATTACAAATTGAAATTTATTAAAAAAGAATTCGCAACTTAATGGACAATTCAATATCGGCTGCCATGTAAACATACCGGAAAATATTATCGTAATTGTTGGGATCTCAATTTAATTGGCTCTAAAGATAGACACGGAATTTCCAATAAACATTCCAGAAGAGAATCGGCAGTCAATATTTTCGTTCGTAAATCTATCCTTTCGATCTGTTTGACAACACATTTCGGCAGATATTGGCGGATTTAGAACACGACCAGTCGGTCTGGCCAGATGCGAATGTAGCGAACTATCGGTTGTGCGTTAATGTCAAACCATGCAAAGGGTTACAATTTACAAAGGGTATTTTGTTATGGCGGTCGTACACACCTAGGGGTGGGGTGTAGTGATAGTCTTGTCCTTTATTACACCTAAATATGATATTTATACATTCAGGGACTTTTAATTTTATGTGGTTACCAAAAATAAGCGGAGTTTAGTTTACATATTTGACGTTTGCTTAAGTAATTCAGTCTAGACTTGTTTGCACTATTTTTGTGTGTGTTCTGGGGCATTTACATCACGTGACTTCAAAACCTGACTAACTAACAATAGTAGATTTTGCAAGCAAATACATTTTCTATTTATAAATATCAGAGAGCATTTGGTTATTTTCCTTGTGAAGATTATTTTAAGTTGTTTGACTCGATGATAAAACCAATATTATGAAACGGAGCGCAAGTATGGGGCCATACATATTCAGAAGTCGTAGAATCTGTCCACTTTGATTTTTGTAAAAGATATCTAAAATTAAATAGTAAAACAAATAACATGGTAGCATTGGGAGAATGTGGTAGATATCCTATTTATATTTATTATTATTCTTACTGTATCAAATATTGGTGTCGTTTATTAGTAATGCCAAATAACAGATATCCTTGAAATTGTTATTTAATGCAAAAATCCTTGGATGATGTTGGACGAAGAACCTGGAGTACTTACGTCAAAAACTTACTTTTTCTCTTTGGTTTTTGGCTATGTTTGGATTGCACAGGACGTTGGAAAAAGATATATGTTGATTGACATCCCATTCAAATATAGAATAGCTCTTGCTAAGTTCCGTTGCTCGAACCACAAATTTGGCATCGAGACTGGTCGTCAGAATAATATTGATCGTGAACTAAGGATATGCATTTCCTGTTTTCAAAAGTTAAAGAAAAACATTGTTGAATGTGAATTTCATGTGTTATTTCACTTCCAACAGTTTGATCAATTAAGAACTTTATTTTTATTTGATTGGTATGTAGGCGACATCAACATTGATGATTTTTATACATTGCTTCAAAACGACAATCCTGATGTAATAAAAAAACTTTCATATTTCATATATATGTTAATGAAAGCATGATAAGGACATCATTCTCAGTTATATACTATTTGTTAAATAGATTGCTTTTTACTATGGGCCGGTGGCCTAATTACTTTATAAACATATTTGTCATTGTCATTGATGGTTACCGTTACAGCACAATACTAAATGACCTTTGAGGGAAAGGAAACAAAAATCACTTCTTTCCTTCAAAATAATCCTTTACCATATTTCCCAAATATGAGAACTCTCTGAGACTCAACAACAATCTTCTATATGTTATGTAATATAATAAGGCCAGGCAATATGGCGCTTTGTAGTATTGTATTACTCATAGTATATACGATCAGATAATAATCAGACGAGCCTGCACACTCTTACTAAAGTCTACACTGTCTGCCTACATGTACTATTATACGATACTTGTGTTTGGTAATTGTTGATATCCGGATTAATTTTGAACTTGGTCAGTGACTTATTTTCGTGTTGACTCTTTGTAATAGTGACCTGTAAAACACGCGGTCTATTATCACATCCAAAGTGATAATTAAGAAGAAACTGTTATAAGAAGGTCAAATTAAGTCAAATGTATCGGCGGTCAAACAGTCCCTAAAAAAACTTTATTTGCGTAAAAATAAGTGTTTACCATTACCAGAATGCATTGAATGTATGAAGTTTAGTTTAAATTTATTGCAAATGTGTATGATATGCACTGGCAATGATTGATTTCATCATGTTAAGTATATTGACCTTGTTTGAAAGTAAAAGAAGAGAATGAGAAAGGCCAGTTTCGTTACAGCCCGATTTCGTCTAAAATGACGGTAACCATTTTCGGTGTGTTCAATATTCCTTGCGAAAAACATCAGCCCCATTTTCCTTTGATTATTGTAAAGTTTAGAGGTAACTCTTTGTAATACTATGGGTGCTCTACATGAGAAACGCTTAGCAAGTGTGACAATTGAGGGCTAAAACTGGTTGATTAACATGGAAACAAAGAAGGAATGTTTTTGATAAGAATCAAACGAGCCTGCTCTTCGACACAATCTCACTAAAGTCTACACTGTTCGCCTACACGTACTAGTATACGATAATTTAATTGGGTAAATGTTGATATCCGGACTCATTTTCGACTTGGTCATTGAACTTATTTTCGTGTTGACTTTTTGTATAATTGACCTGTAAAACCCCGTCTGTTATCACACCAAAAGTGATAATTATGAAGAAACTGTTATAAGAAGGTCAAATAACGCCAAATACATCCGCAGCAAAATAGTCCCTAATGACCTTTGACGGATAGGAAACAAAACTCACTTCTTTTCTGCTGAATCGATCGTTTACCTCATTTGCCCTTTAACCCTTTCCCATATACAACGAAATGTGAACAATCTCCACAACAATCTTCTGTTTGTGAGAAAGGATGAGCCGCATCTAGATATTGAACCCATTCGGCAATATGGCGCTGTGTAGTATTGTAGTACTTGTAGTATTGTAGTACTTGTAGTATTGTAGTATTTTAGTACTTGTTGTATTTGTAGTACTTATTGTATTGTAGTACTTGTACTATTGTAGTACTTGTAGTATTTTAGTACTTGTAGTATGTAGTCCTTATAGTATTGTAGTACTTGTAGTATGTAGTCCTTATAGTATTGTAGTACTTGTAGTTTTGTAGTACTTGTAGTATTTTGTATTTTAGTACTTGTTGTATTTGTAGTACTTATAGTATTGTAGTACTTGTAGTATTGTAGTACTTGTAGTATTGTAGTACTTGTAGTATTGTAGTACTTGTAGTATTGTAGTACTTGTAGTATTTTAGTACTTATATTATTGTAGTACTTGTAGTTTTGAAGTACTTGTAGTATTGTAGTATTTCAGTACTTGTTGTTTTTGTAGTACTTGTAGTATTGTAGTATTTGTAGTATTGTAATACGAGTAGTATTAACGAAGAGATAAGAATCAGACGAGCCTGCACTTCGACAAATGTGAACAATCTCCGAAAAAATCTTCCGTTTGTGAGAAAGGATGAGCCGCATCTAGATATTGAACCCATTCGGCAATATTGCGCCTTGTAGTATTGTAGTATTGTAGTACATGTATTATTGTAGTACTTGTAGTATTGTAGTATTTGTAGTATTGTAGTACTTGTAATATTGTAGTACTTGTAGTATTGTAGTACTTGTAGTATTTTAGTACTTGTAGTACTTATAGTATTGTATTACTTATAGTAGTGTAGTACTTGTAGTTTTGTAGTATTTGTAGTATTGTAGTACTGTAGTATTTTAGCACTTGTTGTATTTGTAGTATTTATAGTATTGTAGTACTTGTAGTATTTGTAGTATTGTAGTACTGTAGTATTGTAGTATTGTAGTACTTGTAGTATTTGTAGTATTGTAATACGAGTAGTATTAACGAACAGATAAGAATCAGACGAGCCTGCACTTCGACAAATGTGAACAATCTCCACAACAATGTTCCGTTTGTGAGAAAGGATGAGCCGCATCTAGATATTAAACCCATTCGGCAATATTGCACCTTGTAGTATTGTAGTACCTGTATTATTGTAGTACTTGTAGTATTGTAGTACGTGTAGTATTATAGTATTGTAGTATTTTAGTACTTATAGAATTGTAGTACTTGTAATTTTGTAGTACTTGTAGTATTGTAGTATTGTAGTATTTTATTACTTGTAGTATTTGTAGTACTTATATTATTGTAGTACTTGTAGTATTGTAGTACTGTATTTCAGTACTTGTAGTATTTGTAGTACTTATATTATTATAGGACTTGTAGTATTGTAGTACTGTATTTCAGTCCTTATAGTATTGTACTTTTGTAATTTGTAGTATTGTAGTACGAGTAGTATTAACGAACAGATAAGCATCAGACGAGCCTGCACTTCGACAAAATATCACTAATGTCTACACTGTCCGCCAACATGTACTATCATACATGTTCTACTGAAAGCGGAATAAAACAACTTTCAAATTAACATAGAAAGCTTTTAAACGAGTGCCTTAAGTACAGAAAGATGGATCACTATGTTGTCGATCACACGACGCGGATTCTTCTACAACAGTTTTAGTCTCAATTATCACCTTTAGTAATTAGCGAGTTTGACATGTAAGATTCTTGTATATCGCAAGTTTCTCCACTGTGCGCCCTTTCAAAGTAGACGGTTCTTCAAATATCATATGAGGCAAATGATAGCAGGTAAATACACCCATATGCTGATGAATGAATGAATGAATGTATATTGTTTTATGGCGCATCGACAGCTAAGGTCATTTAGCGCGCAATTAAATTTAATTATTCATGATCCCTGGGTAAACAAACCAGTACTAGGCTAGAAAATGTGCCTTGCCCAAGGGCACTCCACCATGACCGCAGTGCCGCGACTGGGGATCGAACCCGGGAATACAAAAGTGGGGCGAAGTAAATAAACGAAAGAGAAAGCAATACTTCTATCACCATTGTGACGCGTACACAGCGCATTCCAAAGTACAGTCTTGGACTGTTTCTCCTAACGTTGATATCATCTGTTTAATGTTTGCAGATGATATTGCCAACTGCTCAGATACTGTCGTTAATTTACAGAAACAATTTAATGTTATAAACGAATTCTGCATTGACACAAGTATGGAAATTAATCTTGAAAAGACAGAAATCAGTGTTTTCAGAAATGGTGGCCCGCTAAGAAATAATGATCAAAGTACTGAAAGTACTGAAAGTAGATTTGTGATTGGTTAAGAGGAGATGCAGAAGTGCATATATAAATATGTATCTAAAACAAAGCCTCACCATGACAGACACGTAATGATGCATCAGGCCAGAATGAAATATTTTCAAGATCATAAATTCTTGTTGGTCTTGTGAAAATTAATTGAACCGAACTCCGAATATATCATTCGGTCCACATAATACCTTTTTAATGATCATATTACCCAAGAGCTCTACGTAAATCCCAACAGGTACATTCATGACAGTACATTGTCTTCCTATTTATTCACTGTACTTAACCAACTAATGCATTCAGAGTATGCACTCTATTTTTAATCAAGAGCGTAAATGAAACTGCTAATAGTAGACACTGTAAATAAAACTTATACATAAAGGATATTTGTTATGAAATTAAATCTGTGAACAGTTTGTAAGAGAACCGCCAAAGTATAATTCCCATGAAGTTTGGTTGGTATCAGTCCAATGGTTTGGGAGGAGATTTTGTTTAAAGCTAAACGGTCATTTTGTCCATATTCTGATTTCTTTCCAAACCAATCAATATGACTTGAACAAATTACAAATGTTTCCTGAAATCAGACAACAACTTGAAAAGAAAGAGAACTATTATGTTTTGTCATTTTGCACTTTTTCTGATGCCGTCTGGCTGCCATGTTTTTTAACCAATTAATACAGCTTATTCCAATCTTGTAGATGGTCAAACAAGCAACATTTGTACTCAATTATCTTGGAATCTGACAAGCGGATTCTGAGAAGAAGAATTTTAATATTTATGCATTTTACTCGCTTCCTTCTGCCGCAGCAACAAAAGTAGTGTTTATAATTTATATCTTTGAACAAATTTGAAAGAGGGACCACTATAAAAACTTTCTGTGAAGTTGTGTTGAACTTTCTCAGTGGATTAGGAGGAGATATCGTTTGATGCTAAAAGTTCAATAAAACCCCTTTGCTGATAACGCCTTGTAACTATGTCTTCTAACAAGTCAATGTGGCTCAACTTATTATGAAGAGGGTCACCGAGTGAACAAATAAGACAAGCACTTTTATAAGAATAGAGTTTTAGAATGTTGTCACCTGGTTTCTATGACTTTCAACCAATCAATAAGACGAGCTAGAAATGGGCAAATTTCACCCTTTTTGATGCCGCATCAAATTCTCCGTAGAATATAAATATACTGTGCAATTTCTTCATTTGCCACAATATTTCCAAAAATCGTCTGCTGCAGAAGCCTCACAAAGTTGTCTCAGGTTTGTTTTTCAAAGTAGTTCAGAATAGCATGAAGAGAGTGTTCGAAAAGGAGATATTGCTCTTTATGTCACCTTTTGACACAATGCTTTCAAAAGTTGTTTGCAGCAAATGCATCTGTAAGTGGAACAAAATATTATTCAAATATCACAACTAAATCGACTTTTTCAGAAGGAATATTACTTTTTCTTTTACTAGAAGAAACAAAGCAGGGTTCAACATTAATATTCGAGCCATTTAAAGAATCTATCTATCATTTTGTACAAAATACTCATTTCCGTTTTGTCTGCTCATACAGCTTCTCGGACTCTTCCTTTCCCTTTCTTTAATTATAACTACCGCTGTCATCCTTTTTATCGGAAGAAAATCCGAATTGAAACTGTTTATTTGACATGATTTTATTATCGGCTGCTACGGTGAAAAACAATGTAAACATACCGAAAATTGGTCTAAACTATTGTCGTAAATTTTGGAATGCCAAATTAATCGGCTAAATATAAAGCTTGCATTCGTATGTACACTTGAATCAAACAATTTATTTTAGTTTAAATAAGACTAATGTTAACATGAAGAGAAAAAACAAGATTACAAATTGAAATTTATTAAAAAAGAATTCGCAACTTAATGGACAATTCAATATCGGCTGCCATGTAAACATACCGGAACAATTTAATTGGCTCTAAAGATAGACACGGAATTTCCAATAAACATTCCAGAAGAGAATCGGCAGTCAATATTTTCGTTCGTAAATCTATCCTTTCGATCTGTTTGACAAGACATTTCGGCAGATATTGGCGGATTTAGAACACGACCAGTCGGTCTGGCCAGATGCGAATGTAGCTAGACCGGACCAATGAACTATCGGTTGTGCGTTAATGTCAAACCATGCAAAGGGTTACAATTTACAAAGGGTATTCTGTTATGGCGGTCGTACACACTTAGGGGTGGGGTGTAGTGATATTCTTGTCCTTTATTACACCTAAATATGATATTTATACATTCAGGGACTTTTAATTTTATGTGGTTACCAAAAATAAGCGGAATTTAGTTTACATATTTGACGTTTGCTTATGTATGCATTCGTAATTCAGTCTAGACTTGTTTGCACTATCTTTGTGTGTGTTCTGGGGGCATTTACATCACGTGACTTCAAAACCTGACTATCTAACTATAGTAGATTTTGCAAGCAAATCTACTAAGAAATGGTTTTTAGGTGAAGAACAAATCAGAATATCATCACATTACAAATATTTTGGTTTGATCTTCAACCCTATGCTGTCATGGTTTTCAGCTCAACAAACGCTTGTAGCTCAAGCCAGGAAAGCTACTTTTTCTATTTATAAATATCAGAGAGCATTTGGTTATTTTCCTTGTAAAGATAAAGTTGTTTGACTCGATGATAAAACCAATATTATGCAACGGAGCGCAAGTATGGGGCCATACATATTCAGAAGTCGTAGAATCTGTCCACTTTGATTTTTGTAAAAGATATCTAAATTTAAATAGTAAAACAAATAACATGGTAGCATTGGGAGAATGTGGTAGATATCCTATTTATATTGATTATTATTCTTACTGTATCAAATATTGGTGTCGTTTATTAGTAATGCCAAATAACAGATATCCTCGAAATTGTTATTTAATGCAAAAATCCTTGGATGATGTTGGACGAAGAACCTGGAGTACTTACGTCAAAAACTTACTTTTTCTCTTTGGTTTTTGGCTATGTTTGGATTGCACATGACGTTGGAAACGCAAACCATTTTGTCAGATGAAACTGGCATGTACAAATCAACGCATCTGGTCGTTGCCATCATTACAAACACTATAAATCTCTGCTAAATACTGAAAGATATATATTGATTGACATCCCATTCAAATATAGAATAGCTCTTGCTAAGTTCCGTTGCTCGAACCACACATTTGGCATCGAGACTGGTCGTCAGAATAATATTGATCGTGAACTAAGGATATGCATTTACTGTTTTCAAAAGTTAAAGAAAAACATTGTTGAATGTGAATTTCATGTGTTATTTCACTTCCAACAGTTTGATCAATTAAGAACTGTATTTTTATTTGATTGGTATGTAGGCGACATCAACATTGATAGTTTTTATACATTGCTTTAAAACGACAATCCTGATGTAATAAAAAAACTTTCATATTTCATATATATGAAAGCATGATAAGGACATCATTCTCAGTTATATACTATTTGTTAAATAGATTGCTTTGTACTATGGGCCGGTGGCCTAATTACTTTCAATAAAATATTTGTCATTGTTATTGTCATTGATGGTTACCGTTACAGCACAATACTAAATGACCTTTGAGGGAAAGGAAACAAAAATCAATTCTTTCCTTCAAAATCGATCGTTTAACTCATTTTCCCTATAACCCTTTACCATATTTCCAAAATATGAGAACTCTCTGAGACTCAACAACAATCTTCTATATGTTATGTAATATAATAAGGCCAGGCAATATGGCGCTTTGTAGTATTGTATTACTCATAGTATATACGATCAGACAATAATCAGACGAGCCTGCACACTCTTACTAAAGTCTACACTGTCCGCCTATATGTACTTATATATCTATAGGTGCTACCTATTTACGAAAAAACGCAAGATAATTAAAAACAAAAATTAAAGAGCATACTTTGGCCATAAAAAAGGATTTATAAGTAATTGACTAGACAATAATAATGTTAATATCATGTTTCTTGCATTATCAAAACATATTTGGAATTCGTATTGCTGTTGTCTATTATTTGAACAGAAAATAATAAAGTAAAGACTTTCAGAAAATCAAGGAATACATTTATAATGAACGAGGTTAAAACATGAGGGCCAAGATGATCCTTAATCGATCACCTGCAGTATGGTAAAGAAGCAAATAGATCAGCCCTTTTCTGATGCCACCTGGCGACTGCCTTTTTCAATCAGTCAATATGACTGGAACAAATTATGTAAGGGGTCACATTTCCATTTCCATTTTGTACAAAATACTCCTTACCGTTTTGTCTGCTCATACAGCTTCTCGGACTCTTCCTTTCCCTTTCTTTAATTATAACTACCGCTGTCATCCTTTTTATCGGAAGAAAATCCGAATTGAAACTGTTTATTTGACATGATTTTATTATCGGCTGCTACGGTGAAAAACAATGTAAACATACCGAAAATTCGTCTAAACTATTGTCGTAAATTTGGAATGCCAAATTAATCGGCTAAATATAAAGCTTGCATTCGTGTGTACACTTGAATCAAACAATTTATTTTAGTTTAAATAAGACTAATGTTAACATGAAGAGAAAAAACAAGATTACAAATTGAAATTTATTAAAAAAGAATTCGCAACTTAATGGACAATTCAATATCGGCTGCCATGTAAACATACCGGAACAATTTAATTGGCTCTAAAGATAGACACGGAATTTCCAATAAACATTCCAGAAGAGAATCGGCAGTCAATATTTTCGTTCGTAAATCTATCCTTTCGATCTGTTTGACAAGACATTTCGGCAGATATTGGCGGATTTAGAACACGACCAGTCGGTCTGGCCAGATGCGAATGTAGCTAGACCGGACCAATGAACTATCGGTTGTGCGTTAATGTCAAACCATGCAAAGGGTTACAATTTACAAAGGGTATTCTGTTATGGCGGTCGTACACACTTAGGGGTGGGGTGTAGTGATATTCTTGTCCTTTATTACACCTAAATATGATATTTATACATTCAGGGACTTTTAATTTTATGTGGTTACCAAAAATAAGCGGAATTTAGTTTACATATTTGACGTTTGCTTATGTATGCATTCGTAATTCAGTCTAGACTTGTTTGCACTATCTTTGTGTGTGTTCTGGGGGCATTTACATCACGTGACTTCAAAACCTGACTATCTAACTATAGTAGATTTTGCAAGCAAATCTACTAAGAAATGGTTTTTAGGTGAAGAACAAATCAGAATATCATCACATTACAAATATTTTGGTTTGATCTTCAACCCTATGCTGTCATGGTTTTCAGCTCAACAAACGCTTGTAGCTCAAGTCAGGAAAGCTACTTTTTCTATTTATAAATATCAGAGAGTATTTGGTTATTTTCCTTGTAAAGATAAAGTTGTTTGACTCGATGATAAAACCAATATTATGCAACGGAGCGCAAGTATGGGGCCATACATATTCAGAAGTCGTAGAATCTGTCCACTTTGATTTTTGTAAAAGATATCTAAATTTAAATAGTAAAACAAATAACATGGTAGCATTGGGAGAATGTGATAGATATCCTATTTATATTGATTATTATTCTTACTGTATCAAATATTGGTGTCGTTTATTAGTAATGCCAAATAACAGATATCCTCGAAATTGTTATTTAATGCAAAAATCCTTGGATGATGTTGGACGAAGAACCTGGAGTACTTACGTCAAAAACTTACTTTTTCTCTTTGGTTTTTGGCTATGTTTGGATTGCACATGACGTTGGAAACGCAAACCATTTTGTCAGATGAAACTGGCATGTACAAATCAACGCATCTGGTCGTTGCCATCATTACAAACACTATAAATCTCTGCTAAATACTGAAAGATATATATTGATTGACATCCCATTCAAATATAGAATAGCTCTTGCTAAGTTCCGTTGCTCGAACCACACATTTGGCATCGAGACTGGTCGTCAGAATAATATTGATCGTGAACTAAGGATATGCATTTACTGTTTTCAAAAGTTAAAGAAAAACATTGTTGAATGTGAATTTCATGTGTTATTTCACTTCCAACAGTTTGATCAATTAAGAACTGTATTTTTATTTGATTGGTATGTAGGCGACATCAACATTGATAGTTTTTATACATTGCTTTAAAACGACAATCCTGATGTAATAAAAAAACTTTCATATTTCATATATATGAAAGCATGATAAGGACATCATTCTCAGTTATATACTATTTGTTAAATAGATTGCTTTGTACTATGGGCCGGTGGCCTAATTACTTTCAATAAAATATTTGTCATTGTTATTGTCATTGATGGTTACCGTTACAGCACAATACTAAATGACCTTTGAGGGAAAGGAAACAAAAATCACTTCTTTCCTTCAAAATCGATCGTTTAACTCATTTTCCCTATAACCCTTTACCATATTTCCAAAATATGAGAACTCTCTGAAACTCAACAACAATCTTCTATATGTTATGTAATATAATAAGGCCAGGCAATATGGCGCTTTGTAGTATTGTATTACTCATAGTATATACGATCAAATAATAATCAGACGAGCCTGCACACTCTTACTAAAGTCTACACTGTCCGCCTATATGTACTTATATATCTATAGGTGCTACCTATTTACGAAAAAACGCAAGATAATTATAAACAAAAATTAAAGAGCATACTTTGGCCATAAAAAAGGATTTATAAGTAATTGACTAGACAATAATAATGTTAATATCATGTTTCTTGCATTATCAAAACATATTTGGAATTCGTATTGCTGTTGTCTATTATTTGAACAGAAAATAATAAAGTAATGACTTTCAGAAAATCAAGGAATACATTTATAATGAACGAGGTTAAAACATGAGGGCCAGGATGATCCTAAATCGATCACCTGCATTATGGTAAAGAAGCAAATAGATCAGCCCTTTTCTGATGCCACCTGGCGACTGCCTTTTTCAATCAGTCAATATGACTGGAACAAATTATGTAAGGGGTCACATTTCTGCTAAACCCTTTCCCTATTAGAGACGGTTTCTGAGGCCTATGCAACAGACGATTTAGGAAAAGATTGTCGCCACAAGAACAATTGCTCCTTATGAGAAAGTTATCCTTTTGCCACAATGTTTGATAAATAATTATACTTTGAATGAGTGAGTCAATAGCTCATGTATAGGAATTTGGTGTCTTTCATGTTGATACCATTTTTTTGTGGGAAACGACGTCGCTCCATTGACGTTACGCCAAGATGAAGTGTAACGGAAATGACGTCACGCCCTTCTTTGGCTACGATACAGTCAAAATTTAGTTTCGGGCGTAGAATGCTAATGCTGTACTTTTTTTGACGAACGGGAAAACATATTTCTTACAGATTTCCATTCATTTTTAACTTTTCGTACAAATGTTTATTCCCACATAACACAACACTTTAATGATCTTAAATATCGATTTAAAAAAAATGATTAAAAAGCCGACAATAATTTTCAATCTGTGTTTTGCGTCTGCTTTTTATACATATCCAAAATGGCGGCCCCCATGGATTTTGCCAGTTTCATTTCAGAAAGCTTCATGGGTTATTGAAAAAAAAAAAAAAAATCTCACACCTGTTACCGATAAGCGAAAAAACCCATTTATGTTTTTTTTTCGTATTATACGATACTTGTGTTTGGTTAATGTTGATATCCGGATTAATTTTGAACTTGGTCAGTGATTTATTTTCGTGTTGACTCTTTGTAATAGTGACCTGTAAAACACGCGGTTAATTATCACACACAAAGTGATAATTAAGAAGAAACTGTTATAAGAAGGTCAAATTAAGTCAAATGTATCGGCGGTCAAACAGTCCCTAAACAAACTTAATTTGCGTAAAAATAAGTGTTTACCATTACCAGAATGCATTGAATGTATGAAGTTTAGTTTAAATTTATTGCAAATGTGTATAATATGCACTGGCAATGATTGATTTGATCATGTTAAGTATGTTGACCTTGTTTGAAAGTAAAAGAAGAGAATGAGAAAGGCCAGTTTCGTTCCAGCCCGATTTCGTCTAAAATGACGGTAACCATTTTCGGCGTTTTCAATATTCCTTGCGAAAAACATCAGCCCCATTTTCTTTTGATTCTTGCAAAGTTTAGAGGTAACTCTTTGTAATACTATGGGTGCTCTACATGTGAAACGCTTAGCAAGTGTGACAATTGAGAGCTAAAACTGGTTGATTAACATGGAAACGAAGAAGGAATTTATTTGATAAGAATCAAACGAGCCTGCACTTCGACACAATCTCACTAAAGGCTACACTGTTCGCCTACACGTACTATTATACGATAATTTAATTGGGTAAATGTTGATATCCGGACTCATTTTCGACTTGGTCATTGAACTTATTTTCGTGTTGACTTTTTGTATAATTGACCTGTAAAACCCCGTGTGTTATTACACCAAAAGTGATGATTATGAAGAAACTGTTAAAAGAAGGTCAAATAACGCCAAATACATCCGCAGCAAAATAGTCCCTAATTACCTTTGACGGATAGGAAACAAAACTCACTTCTTTTCTGCTGAATCGATCGTTTACCTCATTTGCCCTTTAACCCTTTCCCATATACAACGAAATGTGAACAATCTCCACAACAATCTTCTGTTTGTGAGAAAGGATGAGCCGCATCTAGATATTGAACCCATTCGGCAATATGGCGCCTTGTAGTATTGTATTACTTGTAGTATTTGTAGTTTTGTAGTACTTGTAGTACGTGTGAAAGCTCGAGCCGAAGGCTCGAGCGAAGCACGCCTATAGGTTACCCGAACAGTACAATCTTACTGTTTTTCACATATCAAATCTCAACCCCATAGCACTTTTTTTCGGCCATTTTGCTTCCGGTCTTACTGGACGGACAAATTACCGTAACCTATTAATTTCGTAACCGGTAAAACCCACAAAGACGATATTCGTATGTTTTGACAAATCAAAAATACTTAGAACTAAAGGGAAAAATTAAATTAAATTCCTTCTCGATAAAGGAATGAAAACAAGGAATCTGACACGTGATAATTTGCGTGTAATTGCACTCGTTTTCTATTTTTAAAATGATATTTTCTCGACCGGAAGTAAACACATCAAATGTGACGTCATTGCAACGCAAGTGAATTCATTGTAATGCAAGTAATAAATAAATAACAAAAGGAAAACGTCAGAAATCGTAGGAAAGGATAGTTTGACTCTTCACAAATGGATTTCGTTCACTGGAAGGACTTAATGAAGGATAAGTCGACTATTCTTTTGTACCCGTCATCATTATTTCATGGATCTTATATCTTGGCAATATAGAGAACCAATAAACACTTGAAAATGATAGTAAATATTTCAACGGAAGTTATCGTTCGTTACACTGGCCTCGGATATTATTTTAACTGAAAAGGACGAACAATTCTGTTTCTGTATCGACATAGCTTCATTTCAAGGTAAGATATTTATTATATCAATAATTTGCTTAAAAATATAACTTCAGTTCTAAATTATTTGTTGTGCTTTCGTCACATCGTGTGTATTGTTTTTGTCTGTAGATCGCGTAACGTCACATCGTGTGTATTGTTTTTGTCTGTATCTGTCATTTGTCAAATGTTGACCCCACTCAAGAAAATAGCTAAACTATCATATCTTCGACTGTCTAGTTGTATTGACTTCAAGACGTTTATCTATATATTGTAGTAAGTGTAGCAAACAAACAAAACTACAGTCTATTTCAAATTATTTGCCTTCAATTTACATTTTTTTTTACATTGTACAGTTTAACAGTTTATGTCTATGACCTAGTCTTTGTCAAATCATGAAAGTATGACCAGAATCAGTTCACCCTGGTTTTGGGGTATACATAGTAAATGTACTCCAACCTGAAAGAGAGGAAAACACTTTCATGCCTTCAAATGAGTCCATTGTTTTAAAGAAATGATGTCATATATATGTGGGCTATCAGTAAAACACATAACTTTTCTTTCAACAGGCTGAATTTCTAGTAGATTCATCTATTTTTTATCAAAAATTTGTTTATTGATCAAACTCAAATGAGTCCATTGTTTTAAAGAAATGATGTCATATGTGGATATCAGTAAAACTCATTACTTTTCTTTCAACAGGCTGAATTTCTAGTAGTTTCATCTTCTTTTTTTTTCAATTCAACAAACACTCAAAATACTTTTTATTCTAATAAATATGTATAAACATTTTGGTTGAAAAATAAAGAAAACTTTGTCTATTTTTCAACAGAAAAGGCTATATTATAAAAACTTAAAGGCAGTTCATAATTAATGTCAGTTATAATTAAGTCACCCAGTGACCTCACATAGGTGTTCTGTCCTCTGATAAAACTGAAATACCACAGATATATATATGTATCTATTTTCTATGTAAATTTATTGTGAAATCCATTTTTCTGTGTGAAATTGTATAATATATACAATAGAAATGGTAAAATTTAAACTGGTATACATTCATTGTAACAAAAAAAACCTTATACTTTACTGGTAATAAAATTACACATATTTTCATGAACTGCTGCTCAAAGTAAAAACCTATACTGTAGTTTAATGGTAAAACACCTTGTCTAACGAGAGTTCTGAGTTCAAATCTCAGCAGGTACATGTTATGAAAGAAGGAACTAAACTAAACAATTTATACATAAAACAATTATGTTGTGGGGAGTTGTCTTACTTTAACACTTATTACATTTTTATCCAGGCTTCTAGTGAAAATATTGTACTCCCTGTACCCTTTTCAAAAGCTTTTATAATTGAGCAGTAACAATTAAAAAAAGGAACAGTTATCAACAGTGATAACTCTGAGAATCTGTACATGTTCAAGGTCTGATCAGATCTTTCACTATCCATTTTTTTCAAACAACAAATTTCATATACATGTATACATAATTAGTTGTTGACACTAAGTCTGGTACTTATTAACAAATAACCTGATGCTGTTTCATGTTTTACAAATTAAAAACCAGAAAAGGAGATAGGGGTTCAAAGTGAAAATGTTGTTGAATAGGAACATATTGTTTATTTTGGATATGTTCATTTTGGATCAATTACACCATTCCGACAATGTATTCAGATTAGTCACAGAAATCAAGTAATTTACATCAGGCAAGGGGCTAAACTTTACCTTTTCCTACATACATCATTATAAATGGGACTTTTGAAAATATTTGTCAAAAATGACAGTTTTCTCAATCGGTAATGCATAGTGTTCTCATCTTAAATTGTCTCAAGATTATACATTCAGCCAGATCATGCAAAATTAGCCATCTGCCTTGGAAGATTGTTGTGTGGGGTATTTTAGTATTCTAGAAAGCCAGGGGGAAATGTTAGGTGAACTGAAGTACCATTGAAAGTAATGTTAATCTCAAGTCATTCAATCAACCATGGTACTATTAAAGAGTCAGTTTCCAATTATATATTACTAGTTTACAAATAACTGGCATTTGTAAAAATAAATCAGAACATTCTTCAATGCCTTAATCTAGTGTTGTTTTCCATCAACATCCTTGGAAATCTTACAGTCTGTTACAATCCTGACCTAATAAAAAATGAAACAGATATGTACAAATTAAACTTAAATGCATGATAAGTTTAGGTTTTTTCAATATGTTTTTCAAATTCATTTTTGTAACTTTCTACAATTTGCCTTTTAATTTGTTTCTTGTTGGGGGACTGACAGTGCTTACTTAATTGTTCTTGCTTTCACACAATCTAGGCTTTGCCTATTAACATATTATTTTTAGTTTTGTAGTACTTGTAGTATTTTTAGTTTTGTAGTACTTGTAGTATTGTAGAATTATAGTACTTGTAGTATTGTAGTACTGTAGTACTTGAAGTATTGTAACACGTGTAGTATTGTAGTACTTATAGTATTGTAGTACTTCAAGTATTGTAACATGTGTAGTATTGTAGTACTTGTAGTATTGTAGCATATGTATTATTGTAGTACGTGTAGTATTGTAGTACTTATAGTACTTGTAGTATTGTAGTACTTGTAGTATTATAGTACTTGTAGTATTGTAGTACTTGTAGTATTGTTGTGCTTGTAGTATTGTAGTACTTGTAGTATTCTAGTACCTGTAGTATTGTAGTATGTAGTATTGTAGTATTTTAGTACTTGTAGTATTTGTAGTACTTATAGTATTGTAGTACTTGTAGTATTGTAGTACTTATATTATTGTAGTACTTGTAGCATTGTATTACCTGTAATATTGCAGTACTTGTAGTATTGTAGTTTTTAGTACTTGTAGCATGTAGTATTGTAGTTTTGAGTACTTGTAGTATTTGTAGTACTTATAGTATTGTAGTACTTATAGTATTGTAGTACTTGTAGTATAGTAGTACTTGTAGTATTGTAGTTGTAGTATTGTAGTACTTGTAGTATTGTAGTATTGTAGTACCTGTAGTATTACGTATTGTAGTATTTTAGTACTTGTAGTATTGTAGTACTTGTAGTTTTGTAGTTCTTGTAGTATTGTAGTATTGTAGTACTTGTAGTTTTGTAGAATTTGTAGTATTGTAGTACTTGAAGTATTGTAGTATTTGTAGTATTGTATTTCTCATAGTATAAACGAACAGATAAGAATCAGACGAGCCTGCACTTCGACACAATCTCACGTAAGTCTACACTGTCCGCCTACACGTACTATTAGACGATACTTGATTTTGGTAAATGTTGATATCCGGACTCATTTCCGACTTGGTCATTGAACTTATTTTCGTGTTGACTCTTTGTAATAGTGACCTGTAAAACCATGCCGTCTGAGGATTATAACCATCAGAAGTACAGATAATTTATCAAGGAAATTAAGTCGCCGTATAATATGTACTACTGAAAGCGGATTCAAACAACTTAAAGAATTGTTTCAACTCCTATTACGAATACTTCTGAGGAAATACGCATGAATGTATCCTGACACTGATCAATCGTGAGGTACTTGGTATAAACATCTCATTACGAAAAACTGTTTGAAATTAGACAAACAGACAGACAAACAGACAGACAGACAGACAGACAGACAGACAGACAGACAGACAGACAGACAGACAGACAGACGGACGGACGGACAGACAGACAGACAGACAGACAGACAGACAGACAGACAGACAGACAGACAGACAGACAGACAGACAGACAGACAGACAGACAGACAGACAGACAGACAGACAGACAGACAGACAGACAGACAGACATAGAGAGAAAGACAGACAGACAGACAGACAGACAGACAGACAGACAGACAGACAGAAAATGCGGTAATTGGTAGAATTGGTGTAAAAGGCACTTATCTCATATCGATTCATCGGAGTTATTTCCCTTTGACCGTTGTTGAATAGACTATTTACCCAAATCATGATATTGTATGAAACTCCTATGGTTTGAAACCATTCAAATCAACTAAATATAGACTAAAAGTTGAACTTCATCTACGAAAACCAACTTAAGGCATTTGCATGCGTAGATGAGGAAGCAAACAATTATCTTTCCTTATAATACGCACCAAAAACATTGATCCTTGATGATCGATAAGAAGGACAGAAACCGCGATTTACAACAGTATTTATATTATATCACGGTTACACAGTTCACATAGTACTTCAGGCCAGGCGGTTTAAGTGCACCAGGACTCCCGGCAAGGTGCTCTTGGTGCAGTGCCCGTTGACTACGCGAAAGTTCTGTCTTAGAACTGGTTCGATAACCGAGGGACCCTTCATAAGTGGGCCATCGCCGGAATATAACTAAAATATTGTTGAAAACGGCGTTACATCTTAATAAAGTTCAACTCTCGTCGCCAATAGGCCACCTTTTTTCAGAGACGTATCCGGTTCATCTGGCGTACAGTTCATTTCGTAAAAAGATGGGAAGTGTAATAATTGCAAAAGCGAACATTTAAAACAGATGTTTGTATCTATTGTTTATTATATTCTATTTAGACTAAGACAAAGGAAGATCCAGATCACTCTGCGACGTGCCGTCTGAGCAGGATCTTTCCCGTTTGTTAGCCATTCGTCAGACACAGTGTATGAAGAACGACTATGACCAAACTGAGCCGACAATAAGTGTATGCAATTTTATCGTAAATAGATGGCCTCTTCGTAATGTATCGACCCAGATGTTCCTGCGCAGTTCGCGCAGCTAGTCCGGGCCGACACATTACGTCTCAGATGTATAGAGGTATAGAGTAATGATTCCTAAAACAGAAAATCTACAAGAGGCGAAATGTGTCTCTCCGGGTTAGTCAGTGCGGCATGCTTACGCTGATCCGGGTCGATACTTTACGCAGAGTCCACAATGTCGGTTTTCTCGCAATTAGGCTCATATTATTTTCAAAGCAGTCGGTCTTACTGTGACGAGGCTTGTTTAATTCTGTTCTATTCTCATCGATTATTATTCGATTATGCAATAAAAGAAGAGGGCGGTTCGTCAACCTTTAATGGGAAGTCCTTTATTAATCTGGTAACACCTTCTTTATTTACAATTACAAATGTCTAGTCACCATGCAGGGATGTATTTATAGACATCAATATTTAGTCCGGTTGCTATTAAATCCCCTTTTAGTTAGCATAGAAAAGTGAGCCACGCTTCACACAAATGAGCTTCGGGGACTTAAAGATACATGACTAATCCAGGTAAGTATTTACCCATCATTCTAAACGATATTCTCATTCTAATGCATATTTCTCAAAGTAAAACGTTTTTCTGAAAGACTTAACGATAACACATAAGATATTATGTTTTTTAACCTTTTCAGCCTCACACTCTGATCTAGATTTGTACTGTTCATATAATACTTCAATAAGCTTGTTGGAACATTCTGTCATCTTGTGTAGATTCTTATAATTATGAATGAGCAGATACACAGGCTGATTTGAATCTCAACTTTTCACAAATGACAACTTGTACCTTAAGTGTTAACCAGATATGATATTTCTAGTGTCGATCGCTTTAAAAAATATAGTTTTAACTTTATTCAGGAAAGGGTAAATGTCCCGAAGAACAGATATTCAACGACGCGGCCAAAACACATTCCATACCCTTGTCAACGTCTTTTAGGAAGTTATCTTGACCCATTCCCACATACAACAAATCTGCAGCAGACGTATTTGAACACATCTACATCTAGCTAAACTGTAAAGATTCTCTGTATAGGAATGTATAATAATTGAATAAAGTTGAAAACATTATGACAAAAGAAGACATTGCTCAACCTTTTACTTTATTGTAAGTGTCATTTGCTGGGAAATCGGCTGAAGAAAGGACTGAGTTACAAAAACAGTAGAACACATTTAAAATGTTTAAATGATTAGCACTTTCTCTTGTTTGTCTTATATTATATTTCATTTGTATGTGTATGTTGTAAATGCTTCTAAATCCGTCGGTATCTTTGGATACGGGCAAATGTTTCTGGTGCTATTGTATTAACACTCTCAATTGGTCAGAGCAGATCAAAACGCCCCAAACGGCCAACACCATTTTTCCTCATTATTTCTCGAATGCAGACGATTAAAAGTTATCATATCAGGTAAACGGTTACATATCAGACTTTTTATTCTGCCAAACATAGTGTGGCGTGTTTGTTCTTTCGGCAATGCGAACATGTACGTTTACACAGGACAATTGGAGCGTGTTATACGAAAACCATCTATAGACCATCTTTGACAGTACAGATAAGGATCAGCATGCATATCTCTGGATCAAAATGCTACGCCTTTTTAACTAGTAAATGAATAGTCTAAGATCAATGCAGATCTTGATCAGATATTCATGTTAAGCGGGATCTACATTGGGCGCAACTGCCCGAAGGTTTGTTTTCCTAGAGCGCAGTTTTCTTGATTTATTTATGATTTTGTTTCTAATTCTCAATTTACACGCTGTGAAATGTCAGATTGGATATTGTATAAGGTGAATTATATTTCTTTTAATTCTAATAAACATTGCCTTTAAATCAGCTGTAAACTATGAGCGTTTATACTTTGACTACAGTGAAGGGTAAATTAATTCAATTAATTATATTTGAACAAGTATATAAACTATTTTTAGAAATGCGAAGACACTTCCACCATTCTGCCAACCCGTTTCCCAATACCGACGACTTTTGAAGCCTTAGCAGCAGACGACTTTGAAAAGCGTCAAACAAATTTGGAAAAGAAGAAATTACCCAATAAGACCAACGTCTTCGTTTCCACAGTGTTTTTAGCGCTGTATCAAAATCTAAAAACCGATTTATAGAAATGTCATCTGATCGTCTTCAAAGCAGACGAACCTTAAAACATCATATGAAGGTAAATGATGAACACTATTTTATCTAAAACGCGGCTTCAGAGTACAAAATACAAGTTTGCTTAGTGCAGTTAGGGGTCAGTCTGGTACATTCGGTCTGATTCTAGTCCTCACTGTGTAAAGTTCGTATAATAACGTCTACCGAGATGACCCTAAGCTGTATTGGTCCAATAAAAAGGACGAGATATGGCTCTAACAATAATAGTATTATCCAGGAAAAGTGTGAACATAATAAACGTATACTTCAGTACAATAATATATCGTTTTTTGAGTCGCGTCGCGCGATTTCTGGTTTGATTGCATCCCTGTAGTACACTCAAACAGAAAAGTGGATATGTGCGAAAAACGATATATGTGGGCCTCAACTCATATATAAAGGGGATACATGCATGAATGGTGCTCTGCGAAAACCAAAATTAGAACGTTTTCCGACCACGTCTGACAAGATCAACATGTAGATTCACTTGATCAGGCTCCGCAGTATTTATACTATTGTAGTACTTGTAGTATTGCAGTACTTGTAGTATTGAAGTACTTGTAGTATTGCAGTACTTGTAGTATTGTAGTACTTGTAGTACTTATAGTATTGTAGTACTTTTAATATTGCACTACGTGTAGTATTGTAGTACTTGTAGTCTTGTAGTATTTATACTATTGTAGTACTTGTAGTATTGCAGTACTTGTAGTATTGTATTACTTGTATTACTTGTAGTGTTGTAGTACTTGTAGTATTGCAGTACTTGAAGTATAAACGATCAGATAAGAATCAGACGAGCATGTACTTCGACACAATCTCACTAAAGTCTACACTGTACGCCTACACGTACTATTATACGAGTATTGACTTTGGTAAATGTTGATATCAGGATTCATTTCCATGTTGACGTTTTGTAATACCCCGTCTGTTATCACACCCAAAGTGATTATTAAGAAGGTCAAACTACGTCAAGTATATACGCGGTCAAATAGTCCCTTATGACATTTGGCGGAAAGGAAATAAAACTCACTTTTTCCTGAATCGATCGTTTACCTTATTTGCCCTAGCGGACAGTTTCTTCTACCATCAAATGCCGAAACAACCTAGGATAGGGCTACTTTTTAACGTTTGCGAGGCGGAACGAAAGTGGAATACGCACATTTGCGATCCATTTCGGTATCACACCTAAATGAATGTTAATATATATAATTTAGTTGAATCTCTTAAGGGCAATGCAGATGATACTGGCAGGTTATACCTTTTTTTCAACGATGTTTTATGCTACTATCCAAACTACTACAGGTTAGCATGTTTATTCTCAATGGTGTTTCGTGTCACTTTCCACAATGTTTCCGTCAGAAAACAGAACAGAACGGAACAGAATATAAGCTTTATTGAAAAGATTTACAGTATACATGTACATACGAAAAATATCAGATGATGACAATTGGTTTAATGCTAAACCTCTGTCTGGGTTTTTGTGATATGGAAAAGAACAGAACAGAACCGTTTATTCATAATATAATATACAAATGCATAGGGCATACACAAACTATATACCTGAAGATATTGATGATAGGTGTAATAGCAGTCAGTGTTTGTATGATATGGCATAGAACAAAACCTGTATTCATAATAGATTGATCTTCAACAGATTGACAATATACATGGGCGTACGAAAACTCCACTCGCTCTGTCACTCTCTCTCTGTGTCTCTGTATGTGTCTCTGTCTCTGTCTCTGTATCTCTCTCTGTCTCTGTATCGATCTGTCTCTCTCTCTCTCTGTCTCTGTATGTCGCTCTGTCCCTCTCCCTGTCTGTCTCTGTCCCTGTCTCTCTCTCTGTCTCTATCTATCTGTCTGTCTGTCTGTCTGTCTGTCTGTCTGTCTGTCTGTCTCTCTCTGTCTCTGTCTGTGTCACTCTCTCTCTCTCTTTCTATATGTCTCTCTCTCTCTCTCTCCCCCCCTCTCTCTCTCTCCCCCCCTCTCTCTCTCTTTCTCTCTCTCTTGACAATATACATGGGCATACAAAAACTCCCATCGCTCTGTCACTCTCCCTGTAGTTGTCTCTGTCTCTGTATCTCTCTGTCTCTGTATCGATATGTCTCTGTCTCTGTCTCTCGCTCTGTCTCTCTCACTGCCTGTCTCTCTCCCTGCCTGTCTCTCTCCTGCCTGTATCTCGCTGTCTCTCTCTTTCTCTGTCTGTCTCTCTGTCTGTCACTCTCTCTCCCTCTCTCTCTCTCTCTCTCTCTCTCTCTCTCTCTGTCTCTTTATCTACGTCTCTCCCTGTCTCTTTCTCTCTCTCTCTCTCTCTCTCTCTCTCTCTCTTTCTCTCTCTCTCTCTCTCTCCTCTCTCTCTCTCTCTCTCTCGCACCCTATCTCTCTCTTTCCCCTCTCTCTTTCTCGTTCTCTCTCTCTAACTGTGTAACTGTTAATCTGACTATATGCATGTGTATATTTATCTGTTAAGTTTAGGTGTGTGTATGTCTGTCACTCTCTCTCTGTGTCTTTTTCTCTACGTCTCTCCCTGTCTCTTTCTCTCTCTCCCTCTCTCTCTCTCTCTCTTCTCTCTCTCTCTCTCTCTCTCTCTCTCTTCTCATCTCTCTCCTCTCCTCTCTCTCTCTCTCCTCTCTCTCTCTCTCTCGTCTCTCTCTCTCTCTCTATAGTCTCTTTCTCTATCTGTCTATGCATTTTTATGTTATCTGTCTATGTATTTCCATCATCATAGTGTGTGTATATCAGTATGTGTGTCTATCACAAACGTATTTCTATCTGTTTTTATTCCGGTCTCTCTCTCTCTCTCTCTCTCTCTCTCTCTCTCTCTCTCTCTCTCTCTCTCTCATCCTTCTCTCTCCTCTCTCTCTCTCTCTCTCTCTCTCTCTCTATATATATATATATCTCTCTCTCCCACCTCTCTCTCTTTCCCTCTCTCTTTCTCTTATCTGTCGATGTATTTCCATCATCATAGTGTGTGTATATCAGTATGTGTGTCTATCACAACGTATTTCTATCTGTTTTTATTCCGGTGTCTCTGAATTTATGCCTATCCTAATGTATGTCTATATGTGTGTATGTCTATCTGTATTGATGTCTCTTGGTATATATGTAATGTCCGTCTATCTGTTGGTGTAACTTGTCAATCTGCCTGTTTGTCTGTATGTCAGTATGTATGTTTGTCTGTCTATGCGTTTGTAAATCTATCTGTCTATGTATTTTTATGTCTATCTGTCTATCTATGCCTATCATCATGAGTGTCTACTAGTACGTATGTCTATCACTATAAATGTATTATTGTGTCTCTGAATGTATGCTTTTCTGTATTTGTATTTATGTCTCTATGTTTATGTGTATATGTATTTATTTCTGAGTGCATGTCTATCTGTATGTATGTCTTTAGTCCTGTGTCTCTGAATGTATGCCTATCCTAATGTATGTCTATATGTGTGTATGTCTATCTGTATTGATGTCTATCTGTATTTATGTCTTTATTCCTGTGTCTCTGAATATCTGATATGTATTTTTATGTATATCTGTCTATTTATGCATATCATCATGTATGTCTATCCTCATGAGTGTCTATCAGGTATGTATGTCTATCACTATTAATGTATTATTGTGTCTCTGAATGTATGCCTTTCTGTATTTTTATTTATGTCTCTACGTTTATGTGTATATGTATGTCCATCTATCTCTCCGTTTATCTGTTGGTGTAACTGTAAATCTGCCTGTTTGTCTGCATGTACATCCATGTGAAAGTCAATCTGAATGTGTATCTGTCTAAGCGTTTGTAAGTCTTTCTATCTATGTATTTGTATGTATATATGTCTATGTATGCCTATCACCATGTATGTCGATCATAATGTGTCGCTATCATTATGTATGTCTATTGCTATGTATGTATATCTATCGCTATGTATGTATATCTACATTTATTCATGTGTCTCTGAATTTATTTAGTTATGAGTGTATGTCTATCTGTTTGTATGTCTTTATGTTCATGTTTATATGTATGTCCGTCTATCTCTCCGTCTGTCTGTTGGTGTAACTGTCAATCTGCCTGTGTGTCTGTATGCATGTACATCCATGTGCAGGTCAATCTGTATGTTTATCTATCTATAAGTTTTTAAGTATATATGTCTATGTATTTGTTTGTCTATATGTCTATGTATTTGTATGTCTATCTGGTTATGTATGCCTATCATCATGCATGTCTATCATCGTGTCTCTATCATTATGTGTGGCTATCACTGTGTATGTGTATCTGCATTTATTCATGTGTCTCTGAATTTATTTATTTCTGAGTACATGTATATCTGTATTCATGTCTCTATGTTTATGTGTATATGTATGTCCGTCTATCTCTCCGTCTATCTGTTGGTGTAACTGTCAATCTGCCTGTTTGTCTGTATGCGTGTACATCCATGTGCAGGTCAATTTGTATGCGTATCTGTCTATGCGTTTGTAAGTCTATATGTGTATGTATTTGTTTGTCTATCTGTGTATGTATGCCTATCATAATGTATGTCTGTTATCGTGTCTCTATCATTATGTCTGTCTATCACTATTTATATGTATCTGCATTTATTCATGTGTCTCTGAATTTATTTATTCAAGAGTGTATGTCTATCTGTATTTATGCCTTTATTTTTATCTGCATTTATTCACGTGTCTCTGAATTTATTTATTTCTGAGTGTATGTCTATCTGTATTTATGTCTTTATTTTTATCTGCATTTATTAGTCGCCGGGCAGAAGCCCGCGACTTCTATTTTTAATAGCTTTTCGGAAATCACATGGAAGGCGGCTTATTATTAGAAAGAAACAAATCTAGATGATTTGAACATATTACAATTGTGGTTGTTTACGAAAACTAATAAATGACACATCTAAAATGAAATAAATATTCCGATTTTTTAATGTTTGCAGTTTTTTTTTTATTTCACTCGCATTTAAGTTTTTTGTCTTATTTACGAAGACAAAAGTGGTCCCTTCAAGACGTGAACCAACACCCCCCCTAATGCAGACTCTTATGTGTCATCATTGAGGTCAATTTCGGATTCTCCTTTTAATAGCAATTTTAACTTACTAAATGTTGTTTTCATGTTCAAAGAGATGTCTTGATTTGTGTAGAATTCATTTAATAATGTTAATCCATGAATATCTAAAGTAGAAACTGTTTCTAAATTAAATATAGACCCTATTCTGTTGTGTAATTTCGTGACCTTTAACATCGATTTTCGCGCAATGCGCATTTCGATATGAAAAAGCGAGTGATATTATTTTATTTTATACAAGTACAAGACGAATGTTTGACGCAAAGCGTCAAAAAGAAGCCGCAATATTTCGTTGTACATGTAGAAATAAGAAAAAAAGAACATTTTTAAATCCACAAACAATAGAACAATTTAAACTGTAGACGGTAATGCTGATATATTTCTCCTTTTCGAAGACTTTTGTTTTCTTCAAATTACCTCCCTTTAAAGCAATTCCAGGATATTCTACCTTGTGATTCGAATAAGATTGACAAACATTGAAATTATATGAATGAATACTATTATTTAAATAAGTAACAACAGCAAAATTAAATTTAAGCCAAGATAAATGTGTACACATTTCGTTAATTTTTATAGATACCCTAATGCATAGGGATGAATATAACATTTATAAGCAAATGTTTGAATAAACTAAGGAATGTCAAGAATACATAAATAAATCAATGCAGTTCCGGCGACATTGATGCCTTGCAATCAACTTTCTCTTCGTTCATGTGTCTCTGAAATCATTCTATATGGATTTATGTCTATCTGAGTGTATGTCTATCAGTGTTCATGTCTCTATGTTTATGTATATATGTTTGTTCGTCTGTCTATCTGTTGGTGTAATTGTCAATCTGCCTGTGTCTCTATCATTAAATCTATCACTATGTATGTATATCTGCATTTATTCATGTGTCTCTGAATTCATGCCTATATGAATGTATGTCTTTCTGAGTGTATGTCTATCTGTATGTATATCTCTATGTTTATGTATATATGTTTGTCCGTTTATCTCTCTGTCTATCTGTTGGTGTAATTGTCAATATGCCTGTTTGTCTGTATGCATGTACATCTATGCGATGTTCAATCTGTATGTGTATCTGTCTATGCTTTTGTAAGTCTACCTGTCTACGTATTTGTATATATATATATATGTCTATGTATGCCTTTCAGCATGTGTGTCTATCATCGTATCTCTACCATTATGTATGTCTATCACTATGTATGTATATCTGTATTTATTCATGTGTCTCTGAATTCATGGCTATATGAATTTATGTCTATCTGAGTGTATGTCTATCTGTATTGATATATCTATGTTTATGTATATATGTTTGTCCGTCTATCTCTCTGTCTATCTGTTGGTGTAATTATCAATCTGCCTGTTTGTGTATATGCATGTACATCTATGCGATGTTCAATCTGTATGTTTATCTGTCTATGCGTTTGTAAGTCCATCTGTCTTTGTATTTGTATTTCTATCGTTTCATGTATGCTTTTCATCATGTATGTCTATCATCGTATCTCTACCAATATGTATGTTTATCTGAATTTATTTATTTCTATCTGTATGTATGTCCGTCCGCATGAGAGAGTACTTGTGGGGTGCGTGTTTTTCTTGAAGCCTACCCACCACCCTTATAAAGACACTTAGATAAGTAGATTTTTTCTATTTTTTATAACGGGTATCTCATTTGCATATTAATGTTATTCATTCCGTTAAAGGGGGTTAATTACGGAATGAATGCCATACTTGTGGGGTGCACCCCACAAGTAAACATCAAAGGAAATAACCCCACAAGTACACTTCCATGAGTTCGTCCGTCCATCTCTCCGTCTATATGTTGGTGTAACTGTCAATCAGCCTGTTTGTCTGTGTGCATGTACATCCATGTGAAGGTCAATCTGCCTGTTTGTCTGTCTATGCGTTTGTATATATGTCTATGTATTTGTTTGTATACCTCTCTCTGTATGCCTATCATCATGTATGTCTATCATCGTGTCGGTATCATAATGTATAACTATCATTATGCATGTATATCTGCATTTATTCATGTGTCTCTGAATTCATGCCTATATGCAGTTATGGGTATCTGAGTGTATGTCTATCTGTATTTATGTCTCTATGTTATGTATATATGTTTGTCCGTCTATCTCTCTGTCTAGCTGTTGGTGTAATTGTCAATCTGCCTGTTTGTCTGTATGCATGTACATATATGCGATGTTCAATCTGTAAGTTTATCTGTCTATGCGTTTGTAAGTCCATCTGTCGTTGTATTTGTATTTCTATCGTTTCATGTATGCCTTTCATCATGTATGTCTATCATCGTATCTCTACCATTACATATGTATGGCTATCACTATGTATGTGTATCTGCATTTATTCATGTGTCTCTGAATTTATTTATTTCTACCTGTATTTATGTCTTCATGTTTATGTTTATATGTATGTCCGTCCATCTCTCCGTCTAAATGTTGGTGTAACTGTCAGACAGCCTGTTTGTCTGTGTTCATGTACATCCATGTGAAGGTCAATTTGCTTTTTTTATGTCTTTATGTTTATGTATATATATATATATATGTCCCTCTATCTCTCCGTCTATCTGTTAGTGTAACTGTCAATCTGCCTGTATGGCTGTATGCATATATATACGTATGTATGTTTATCTGTCTATGTGTTTGTATGTCTATCTGTCTATGTGTTTGTATGTCTATCATTACGTATGTTTTTTTCACTGTATATGTCTATCTGTATGTATTCATGTCTCTCTTGTACTCATATATGCTTATCTGAATTTACGTCTTTCTGAGTGTATGTCTTTCTGTATTATTATATTTCGGTAAACTAAGCTGGTCTCTCTGAAGAATTCATGGATGTAGTATGTGAACATTTTAAGTCGTGTAGATCAGACAGTGTTGTTTGTTACAATATTGCAATTTAACTTCTAAGTATATATTAAATATAAGACTTGAAGCTGTAACTGTTGGGAGGGGGGGGGGGGGGGGTTAATGGTCTATCTGTCTGCCTACCTGCCTGCCTGCCTTTGTCTGTCGTTCTGTATGTGAGTGTGTGTGTGTGTGTGTGTGTGTGTCTGTCTGTCTGTCTGTCTGTCTGTCTGTCTGTTTGCCTGCATGCCTACCTGCCTGCCTACCTACCTGCATCATCAATACTTTATCGTAGAAACGGTTAATAAACAATACAATTCAGGTGTGCATTACATCCTCGTGTTTGTTTGTTTTTTTCAAGAATTTTCTCCGCATGACATGCATCTGTTTTAATAGAAATAACAAAAATAAATATATTATTTTTATTTTTTTATTTTTCATTCAATAATTCATACTTAACATGTTTATAATACTGATAATTCAGGACAACACACATAACATTGATGATCACAAATAAGATAAACAAGATAACTATTGCAATTCAAGAATATGATTTCTTTTCTTTTAGGTTACATAGTTCGAAAATATTCTAAAACGAAATAAAAGAAAAAACATGACTCTAATATTGCGTAGATTCGAAAGAATAGTTAAAAAATAGATGAAAGATTCGACCCTCGGTCGTGCGGGTCAGCTGGCTCTTCTTTGAGATTCATGATGTAAAGTTTGTAAAGATAATATTGCACATCGTATAACACAATTACGTCAAGTGTCTGACTGGCAGTGAGTCCTCACAGTGTAGATCAACACGCGTCTACACACCGCGGGGTAATACATCTTTGTATAAGACAATGTTAATCTCGTTCGTTCAATAAATAATGTTAGAGATTGTTAGGCACACCGGTCATTTCTCGAGACAGTTTTATATATCACGATAAAATGTTCCTCCAAATAGAGAAATATAATGTCATTTTGGCAGGTCTTTGGTATCAACACCACATCGCAGTATCTCATCGTATCGTCTGGCAGTCCCATGTTAGCGTTGCTTATAGAACTGTTGATCTGCGTCTATCTCCGGAATGTATTTGGCTAATCTCATCCACATCGTTCAACGAGTTGTGGTTTCCATTAAGGATTGTCCAAGTCTGCATCTCGCATCACGGATCTGCTCGCACATTTTGTGTAAGTCCTTGCTTAACTCAAAACGGTTCAATAAATACGAAACCGTGATAATATGTCCGTTCGTTCATAATGTCGAACAGAGCTGACAGACCGTCCGGAGATTAAACTTCCCAGCGATGAACTCAGCAACGATGTCATGCTGCTGCATAGATCTCCAACATAAGTCACATCGACTTGTGATTCGAACTCAACCTCGAAAGCGCTGCAAACGGTTGGTAGTACAATCGACATCTTTTGTTCTCTCCTTCGCTAAGTCGTGAATATATTTAAGTAATTCAGTTGCTTTCTGCAAATTGTTTTTGAACAGCAAGTTTCTATCCAATACTATCCTTGTTAAATTATCCGATATTTTTCTCGTCTAGTTTAGCGTGTATGTTATCGTAGTTGCAAAATAATGCAATTGTAGTGCTACAGAAATATCGGCTCTTTATATAGCAATCGCCTCGTGATAAATTTGAATGGTTAAAGTTGTCCATTTGTCTCTAGCTCACACTGTGGTAACTACCGTTGACTGAATTGTGAGTATGTGAACTATTTGAAAAGTATGTGAACAGAAGACTCCCAATCTTTTCAACTAAGAACATATACTTTGATATCAATAAGGACGTGCTTTTCTTATTTACAGATAGGTTTCTTAAAGGCAATATCTAATTAAAACATATTTTAAAAGATTATTCGAACTTTGCAAATCATAAAATATGTCGATTGTACTCCCAAATACTAGCAGCGCCTTTAATGTTGAGTTCGAATCACAAGTCGATGTGACTTATATTGGAGAACTAAGCAACATTATGGCAACGTTGTTTAGTTCATTGCCGGGAAGTTTAATCCCCGGACGGAATGTCAGCTCAGTTCGACATAATGAAGAAACTAACACATTAGAAGGTTTCGTGTGCATCGAAACCGTTTTTGAATTAAGCAAGGACTTACACTATTTTATCCGTAATACGAGAACGAAACTAGGGAGTTCCTTACTAAAACCAATAACCGTTTTTTTAATGACTTACATGGGAAAAGCGAATACACTCCCGGAGATCGGCCTTACTCATTTTCCATTAGCAACTCGAACAGTGAACTGCCAGTCGATACGACGAGATACAGCGAGGTGGTGTTCATACCAAAGAATTATAGAACATTCTCTATTTGGAGGAACACATTATCGTATTATATATTTATCACTGTTTAAATGCATAGGAACCTCTTTCAGTTATTTACTAAACGAACGAACGAACGATTAACATTGATATGTAGACGATGTTGATGTTAACTAGGAGGACTCAATATCAATCAGACGCTTGGAATTACTGTGTTTTAGAATGTGAAATAGTATGCTTACAATCTTAACTTCATGAATCTTAGAGACGTTTAAAGCTGGTCCCTCACAACCAAGGGAAGAATATTCATTTATTATGTTAACAGTTTATATACATTGACACAGTGTATACTAATGCTAATCATTGTTCTATATGCTGACGTACTTCTAAAATCATTGAAGGTGGTATTCTTCTATGTCTCTGTTTGAATGGTACATCATCCAAAATGTAATACAGGACCCGAACGTTTTAATAGAACACTTCTAGTCATGCTTGGTCATGCATACCGCAACAGATATAATGACTATCACATGAATCAAATGGTACAGCGACCATACGATAACAAAATACAAGCATTAATTGCTTTAATGAATTCTGGAGTGTTAGATGAAGTAGACTGTAAAACAGCTGATCGGTTAGTTGGAGCAGTTATTAACTGATTATCTGTTTTAAAACCCTTATATTAATACGTTTGTACTTAATTTTATTTTATTTATATTATTAACGCCAAAGAATACAAAACTAAGTTTTTTTTGTACCAAACTGCGTGGTCGCAGTTTAAGTTTGGGGGGAGGGAGAATATTGGAAATATTAAAACATTTTTGCAAACGGAGAAATTACTCATTATGAGCAATTTTCCTCTTTTTGCCACTAAGTTTTCCATCTTTATTTAATTATATAATTCATAGACTTTCCGTATGTTTTACTAAGTGTATTCAAAGTCGTCTGCTGCATATGTGTTGCATATACGAATGGGTTGAATTGAGAAAGAAAGTAAGGGTACAATTAAGGTGAATTTATTTTGTTTAAAAGTCATAAGAAAATGTACGCGAGGTTGTCGGGCATGGCACTTAATGTAAAAATAGATAGAAAAATGTTTTTATGTATTTGTTTCTGATGGGATTCGACTGGAATTCATGTTAAATAGAAACAGTATAGCAATCTTTTCTTATCCGTTCTATATGATGTATGCCTTCCTTTCAGTATTATATATTCATATATATCGCAAACCTTTCAAACTTTGTTAGTTTTTGTAAAAAGTATACGTATTCATTTGTAACTGATGCTGACTTTTTTGGAATTAATGTTAAATTAAAACATCATAACAAATATAAATAAGTTTAAATTAAATAGCAGTTAGCAGATGTATATCAGGCACTGTATATATAGCAAACGTGTTTATGTGTTTATAAAGTGTTTTAAATAATAAGTTAATAAAAGATATATATAAATCAATTAAATACTTTAAAGCGTTTTTCCATAGCCCCTCCCCCACCCCTCTGGTTATTCCATAGTTTAAGCATACTTCCCTTTACAACCATGTTTTCAAATCTGGTCAGAAAAAGCTGTGATAAAAGTCGACAGTATCAAAAAAAGCATATAGTACAAGGAAGAGAAAGCAGTCGAAAAGTTACTTCACTTTCTGACAGTTTTGAAAACAGTATAGACAAAGCGGTAAACTATTCGTGATGGTTATTTGTTTGTTTAAGTCTTTTAGAATTAAAGGCGGAACAGATTGATATACAAACGTATAATAACAGGAACTAAGTTTACTTTATACATCCTCCAGCAAGTAATTTATAGTGCTATTACGTCATAACTTGAGTCCTGCTTCAGGAAATACAACATATGTATTATGTTATTGTTTATTAGTTTTGACTCGTCGAGTACATTGAACTTTATTTCGCCTCCCACGAAATTCTAGCAATTTCATTGGTTAAAGCGTGTCACGTGCAGACCCCCTATATTTCTATAGGGGTTGAGTAAAGTAAAAAGGTACATATCAACAAGTTATAGTATAGTTCAGTTTAAAGTGGTCGACGAAATAAATACAGTCCTATCTTTCTCTCATACAAAATACAAAAAACAACACATTCTGTTGTGCGATTTGCGAGACGCTTGCATCGATTTGCGAGACGCTTGCATATCTGCGAGACGCTAGCAATTATTTATGACAGAGATACATATTTAATATGTGCAAAGTATCCAGAAGTACTTAAGTAGGTAATACGTGTAGAGTAAGTATATTACGCATTTAAAAACTTACATATGATATTAATAATTTGCTAATCGTGGTCGACTCGCCCAGGAACGACCAGAGATAAAACCAATAAGGCCAAAAACTCAGGAAACCTGTGCCCATTTGTCGAATTGTCTTGTACCACCGAATGTTGGGCCTCATTGATGAACTCTTGCAAAAGGAACTGCTCTTGTATATCTTATTACACACATGCATATATTTGAATACAAACTTTCACTCAAACTTATTCCAGTTTTGTTCGTACTGATACTAAACGATACATCGAATTTGAATTGTAACGATGTCGTCGCAGAAAGAATCTCGCTAGAACTGATTTGATAACCGCCCAAATCCACTTATAAATAGCTCAACCGGTTTGTATTCAGAGAACGTCAGAACAAAGGTACCCCGCTATACGATGTACCGCGGGGTACCAGAAATTATTGGGTTAGTTACTGACCCACTACGGAAATATAGGGGGTCTGTTGGATGACTAGGGGGACTCGGCTATCGCCTTGCCCCCTATTAATCCTACAGACCCCCTATATTTCCGTAGTGTGTCAGTAACAAACCCAATAACTTATAGTATTAAATTAGTATATTATTGAAACCATTAATAAATCTATGATCCTATCTTTTAGTTTCCATGTTTTTAAAGCAACCTTGTAATGACTTACACAGTTTCCCCGAAAGCATTAGATACTTTGAAAGACATTATGAAACCCAACAGTTTCTCCTTATTTGACATTGCTTTTAACTCTAAATCAAATACAAACAAAAATCTTCACATTTCGATTTTCTAACATTTTCGGACATATATTAAATCTAGGGTATACGATTTCGGAAACATTTAAGTAAAAACATGCCGTAAAAGGTTAATTATTCAGAAAAGTGGAAAGCATTGAAACAACATGAGATATTGCTTACCATGGCTGTTGCCTTCGTTTGGCAAACATTTGGAAAAAAACCTCTTCTGTTGGGGTTGCCCTAAAATGCGTTTACATGTAGGAAATATTTAAGATGTCATTTCATGATGAAAAAGGACTCCCCTTTAAATTAATTTGAACACATCTAGGTAAACTATGAACATTCTCTGTATAAGAAAATATAATAATTGAATAAAGTTGAAAACATTGTGACAAATGAAGAAATTGCTCAACCTTTTACTTTAATGAAAGTGTCGCTGAAAAAAGCACTGAGTTACATATAGTGTAGAACGCATTTAAATGAGAAAATGTTTATATGATAAGCACTTTCTTCTGTTTGTCTTATTTATTTTTCCTTTTAATGTGTCTGTTTTAAATGTTTCTAAATTCGTCGGTATCTTTGGATACGAGTAAAAGTTTCTGGTACTATTATGTTAACTAATCGGATGAAAAAAGGACCAAGTTACAAATAGAGTAAACGCATTTAAAAGGATAACATTTGCATATGAATATCACTTTCTCTTGTTTGTCTTATTTATTTTTCATTTTTTATGTGTCTGTTGTAAATGCTTCTAAATCCGTAGGTATCTTTGGATACGGGCAAATGTTTCTGGTTCTATTATATTAACACTCTCCATTTCTGGTTCTATTATATTAACACCCTCCATTTCGGGTTCTATTGTATTAACACTCTCCATTTCTGGTTCTATTATATTAAAACTCTCAATTTCTGGTTTTGTTATATTAACACTCTCCATTTCTGGTTCTATTATATTAACACTCTCCGTTGGTCAGTTGCTTTCACCCCTATTCAGCAGAAGACTTTAGAAAAAGGTGACCAAACGCTTCAAACGACCAACTTCATTTTTCCTCATTATTTCTCAAACGCAGACGACTAAAAGTTATAAAATCAGGTAAACGGTTACATATCAGACTTTTTATACTGCCAAACATAGTGTGCCGTCTTTGTTCTGTCGGCAATGCGAACATGTACGTTTACACAGGATATTTAGAGGTGTGTTTTACGAAAACCATATATAGGCCATCTGTGACAGTACATATAAGGATCAGCATGCGTATCTCGAGATCAAAATGCTTAAGCGGATGCTTCGCTAAATAGTTAAAGAAGAGTCTGAGAGCAATGCAGATCTTGATCAGATATTCATGTTAATCGGGATTTACATTGGGCGCAACTTCCCGAAGGTTTGTTTTCCTAGAGCACCATTTTCTTAATTTATTTATGATTTTGTTTCTCATTCTCAATTTCCACGCTGTTAAATGTCAAATTAGATATTGTGTAAGGTGAATTCTATATGCAGGATAAATTATTTAACTTGATTATTTTCATAGGTGTGATGGTTGGGAAGGGTTGTATAACGTTTCAATGGAATGCATCAAGTAGTTACTAAGATATGGACTCTAAATGTAGTTGCACGCAAACCTTTAATCATAATTTTTAAGTAAAAAAAAGGCAACAATTTGCACCATATTCAGGATAGAGTTATCTTAATTGGTTGTGTATATAGTTGTGAAATTGGGAAAGATTGTATCAAGTTTCAATACAATGCTTCAAGTTGTTACTTAGATTACACTCTAAATGTAGTTGCCAAACTTTAACCAGAATGTTTAAGTCCAAAAAGGGCCATTACTTCCATACAATGATGATTAGAGTTATCGTACTTAATTATTTACATATATGTGATGATTGGAAAGGGCTGTATAAAGTTTCAATGCAATGCATCAAGTAAATATTGAGATATGGACTCTTAATTTACTTGCAAGCAAAACTTTAACCAGAATGTCTAAGTAAAAAAAGGGCCATAACTTGCATAAAATGCAGGATAGAGTTATCTAACTTAATAATCTACTTAGAAGGGATAGTTGGGTAGGGTTGTAGAAAGTTTCAATGCAATGCATCAATAAAATACTGAGATATGCACTCTTAATTTAGTTGCACGCAAAACTTTAACCAGAATTTCTAAGTAAATAAAGGGACATAACTTGCATAAAATGCAGGATAGAGTTATTTAACTTAATAATCTACAAAGGTATGATAGTTGGGTAGGGTTTTAGAAAGTTTCCAACCTTTACCAAGGTGTGACGTGGACGCCAACGCCGACGCCAGGGTGAGTAGTATAGCTCTCATATTCTTCGAATAGTCGAGCTAAAAAGGGCTCTGCGAAAACCCAAATAAGCACGTTTCCGACCAGTGTAGAACCAGATCAACACGCAGATCTTGATCAGGCTCCTTGTCAATTTACCTGTCTCACAGACGAAGAATCTTTAGCAGATGAGTTTAAAAACATCTTGAAAGAAATGTGAAAAATCTCTCCATAAATGATAGATAAGAGATATATATCTGATGCAAATCTTCGTCTAAACGCGTCTACATGTCGGCAGTGTTAGACTTGTTTAGATATTGAACCCATCTGGCATTTAAGCGTCTTGTAGTATTGTAGTACTTGTAATACTGTAGTACTTGTAGTATTGTAGTACTTATAGTATAGTAGTACTTATAGTATTGTAGAACTTGTAGTATTGTGGTACTTATAGTATTGTAGTACTTATAGTATTGTAGTGTGCCTTAAGTAACGAGTGCCTTAAGTACAGAAAGATGGATCACTATGTTGTCGATCACACGACGCGGATTTTTCTACAACAGTTTTAGTCTCAATTATCACCTTTAGTAATTAGCGAGTTTGACATGTAAGATTCTTGTATATCGCAAGTTTCTACAAGGTGTTAATCTCGGTATCAACATCGTCCACTAAACGCCCTTTCAAAGCAGACGGTTCTTCAAATATCATATGAGGCAAATGATAGCAGGTAAATACACCCATATGATGATGATAGCAATATCGCTTTCAATAAAAAAGAGTAAACAAAATGGAATACAAAAGTGGGGCGAAGTAAATAAACGAAAGAGAAAGCAATAATTATATCACCATTGTGACGCGTACACAGCGCATTCCAAAGTACAGTCTTGGACTGTTTCTCCTAACGTTGATATCATCTGTTTAATGTTTGCAGATGATATTGCCAACTGCTCAGATACTGTCGTTAATTTACAGAAACAACTTAATGTTATAAACGAATTCTGCATTGACACAAGTATGGAAATTAATCTTGAAAAGATAGAAATCAGTGTTTTCAGAAATTGTGGCCCACTAAGAAATAATGATCAAAGTACTGAAAGTACTGAAAGTAGATTTGTGATTGGTTAAGAGGAGATGCAGAAGTGCATATATAAATATGTATCTAAAACAAAGCCTCACCGTGACAGACACGTAATGATGCATCAGGCCAGAATGAAATGTTTTCAAGATCATAAATTATTGTTGGTCTTGTGAAAATTAATTGAACCGAACTCCGAATATATCATTCGGTCCACATAATACCTTTTTAATGATCATATTACCCAATAGCTCTACGTAAATCCCAACAGGTACATTCATGACAGTACATTGTCTTCCTATTTATTGACTGTACTTAACCAACTAATGCATTCAGAGTATGCACTCTATTTTTAATCAAGAGCGTATATGAAACTGCTAATAGTAGACACTGTAAATAAAACTTATACATAAAGGATATTTGTTATGAAATTAAATCTGTGAACAGTTTGTAAGAGAACCGCCAAAGTATCATTCCCATGAAGTTTGGTTGGTATCAGTCCAATGGTTTGGGAGGAGATTTTGTTTAAAGCTAAACGGTCATTTTGTCCATATTCTGATTTCTTTCCAAACCAATCAATATGACTTGAACAAATTACAAATGTTTCCTGAAATCAGACAACAACTTGAAAAGAAAGAGAACTATTATGTTTTGTCATTTTGCACTTTTTCTGATGCCGTCTGGCTGCCATGTTTTTTAACCAATTAATACAGCTTATTCCAATCTTGTAGATGGTCAAACAAGCAACATTTGTACTCAATTATTTTGGAATCTGACAAGCGGATTCTGAGAAGAAGAATTTTAAAATTTATGCATTTTACTCGCTTCCTTCTGCCGCCCGCAGCAACAAAAGTAGTGTTTATAATTTATATCTTTGAACAAATTTGAAAGAGGGACCACTATACAAACTTTCTGTGAAGTTGTGTTGAACTTTCTCAGTGGATTAGGAGGAGATATCGTTTGATGCTAAAAGTTCAATAAAAACCCTTTGCTGATAACGCATTGTAACTATGTCTTCTAACAAGTCAATGTGGCTTAACTTATTATGAAGAGGGTCACCGAGTGAACAAATAAGAGTGACAAGACAAGCACTTTTATAAAAATAGAGATTTAGAATGTTGTCACCTGGTTTCTATGACTTTCAACCAATCAATAAGACGAGCTAGAAATGGGCAAATTTCACCCTTTCTGATGCCGCAGCAAATTCTCCGTAGAATATAAATATACTGTGCAATTTCTTCATTTGCCACAATATTTCCAAAAAATCGTCTGCTGCAGAAGCATCACAAAGTTGTATGTGGGTTAGGGTTGATATCTCAGGTTTGTTTTTCAAAGTAGTTCAGAATAGCATAGAAGAGAGTGTTCGAAAAGGAGATATTGCTCTTTATGTCACCTTTTGACACAATGCTTTCAAAAGTTGTTTGCAGCAAATGCATCTGTAAGTGGAACACAATACTTTTCAAATATCACAACTAAATCTAATTTTTCAGAAGGAATATTACTTTTTCTTTTACTAGAAGAAACAAAGCAGGGTTCAACATTAATATTCGAGCCATTTAAACTCATATTTCCATTTTGTACAAAATACTCCTTTCCGTTTTGTCTGCTCATACAGCTTCTCGGACTCTTCCTTTCCTTTTCTTTAATTATTACTACCGCTGTCATCCTTTTTATCGGAAGAAAATCCGAATTGAAATTGTTTATTTGACATGATTTTATTGGACGGTACCCCTTAGGGTACTGTCTATAGTCATGTGCATTTTGAGAAATCGTACAACAGTTGGCTCCCCGACTATAAACAGAACGACAGTGTAAAGCTGGGAGCCGAAAAAGAGGGATTTGTTTAACCGTCAACAAAAATGTAGTGTCAATTATCAGGCAATAAAACTGCATTTTCGAAAACCTTGGTGAATCAAGATATCTGAATATTGAAAAAAGACTGTAAAAAGGAAGCATTAGTGGTTGAAAGTTGAAGAAGAACGTTTACAATATTGAGTTGAAGTTTGAATAAATATATTCATAATTAATGTATGAATATATACCAATGTGTTTTAATGTTTAATCATAAAGAATATACTTATTAGAAACGAAATAATCAGAAGTAATTTTTGGATGTTTGGTAGTATTAACAATAATGTCAAACGCGTCGATGAAAAACTATCTCCCAACTAATTATCTAGCCAATCGATTCAATTTACTGAAAGAGATGATAAGGAACGACAACTCTGTGAAGGAGAATTTGCAACTTCCGTTCAAAATGAAAGTAGAAATCTGACAAGCTGACGATAGATTGTTATTGTTTTTGTGGAGAAAAGACACATGAAGTTTATATTGAGGAAGACTGACAGGAAAGAAATGTGTGCATGTTCATTTAGTCATCAATCCGTAAAACGTTCGAGGTAGGTCTGTCAATTAAACTGTAATGTGGAGTGGAAAACTTTTTTTTTTTCGCCCTGTGCTGTATCGTAACCGAATATGAAAATAAGCTCACATGTATTTCATGTACACGTATGTCTGAAAATAGCCCAATTCCTGTAGACATTCGCTTGTTCGTTTTATCATTTGACATCTGTTAATTATTTAAAAAGGGTGGCATATGAAGGAAAATGAAAAATAAAAAATAAATGAAGGACTTCGGAGACTTCGTACATATATTGTACAAGTGTATCATCGTTCTTGTATGTATACACTATTTAGGCTCATTTAAGGACTTAGGAGACAAAAGTGGTTAAGTGATGTGAAAACTGCTTTCAAACTTAAGTGTGTACAGTTATTTGTATTGATGATATTATGTATACAAGTTTTATTATTGAAAAGAATGAAGAAATACAATGTACATGTATATTGATAAATGATTTTTCCAGATTTTGTCTATACTTAGATGGAGCATATGCATGATGCTTTGCCAAAAATGTTATTCAATTAACGCACAAAAACATATGTATATTTGTGTACGTATGTTATAAATTGTCTAGTGAAACCATGTCTAACTGACACTTTGCCTTGGCGTCATTTATAAAGTTATATTGACATAGTTATATTGACATAAAAGTAGTGAGGCTACGCTGTTTCTAGGTCTAAATTACATGTGTATGGTCAGTTAAGACTGGTGAGACTGCATAATATGATACATAGGCTCCTCCGAGTCTTCACTGGATACAGATGCATTATAACCCCAAATAACTTAATGCAGATCAATAATTGCAAAGTATGATATCTATTATAAACTGACTATTTTATTATTCAAATCATAGCATACATATATATTGATAAAAATGGTTTTGTGCAGACATGTATACACATCTTGATTTTATTTTTATTGTGCAATCAGTAACTGTATGTATTTTTGTTTCGTTTCAGATCATGGAAATGTTGACAGATTATAATGCGCAGCATTACTTGTGAAGAAGATTCATAATGTCAGTGTATGGGACATTTTTACAACCAACTTTTATGAATTGGAAAAGTTGGGGTATATTTACTGTTATTTCCGGTTTCGTTTTTAGTTGAATCAGAGAAATAAAAGACAAATGGCAAGTCTTGGACGCAACAAAACGGGTAGAAAACAAAAACAAAAAGACGTTAATGACATTCTTCAAAACTGGTAACAGCAGCGAGTCGTTGTGACAAGTATTCTGAATGAAAGTGTTTGTTTTAACTCGGAAAACAGTAACGGAATGGAATGTTGTAAACGATACAAATACGAATCAAGGATGCTCAATGAGATCTGTTTTTGTTTACTATAATACAGGAAGATAACTGTGTAATTAACTAATTACTATGAACAAGACATTCAAGTAAATCATTTTGAGCTATAATACAGCCTTCCAGGAAGACACTTGTACATGATAACTAACATTAAGTAGATCATTTTGAACTACATATTGTGTCACACAGGGTGAACCTGTTGATAATTTTGATCAGGCAGATAATTTGTTTTGTTAAATGACCCAAGATGTAAAAGGTTTGTTAAATGACCCAAGATGTAAAACTGTAAGTTTACTAGCATTTGTCAACAGTAAGAGGCATGAGTAAAAAGCATTGTGACAAAAGAAATTGCTCGTATGGAGCAATTTCTTCCTCTGCTTCCATGTTTTCAAAAAGCTTTCTGCTGCAGAGGCGTCAGAAAGTGTCTATTTGAGGGAAAGGGTGATTGAAATATTATAATTAGCTCCTCTGGCTGAAAGCTAGTCGAGCTTATGTCATGGCGAATTGTCCGTCGTGCATGCGTTAATGTTTTGCTTCAAACGACTTCTCCTACCTAACCACTTGGCCAATTAAGATGAAACTTCCTAGGAACCATCCTCTTAATGTCCTCTACTAAATTCATTCAAATTTTTTGGATCCATGAAAAATTCTGGTTTCCATGGCAACCAAATTAAAAAAATAGGGAAAAAGCTTCTCCTCCGAAAGTGTCAGGCCGATTTTCAAATAATTTTGTAGAAATGTGCCTTGGGTGACCCTCTATCAGATTCCTTCAAGCCAAGTTGATTGGTAGAAAAACATGGTGGCCAGGGGGGCGGGGCATTTTGCCTTATATGGCTATAGTGAAAACTTAAAATATCTTTACCTCAAAAAGTGTTTGGCAAATTTTCAAATAATTTTGTAGAAATGTTCCTTGGGAGACCCTCCATAAGATTCCTTCAAGCCATGTTGATTAGTCAAAAACATGGCAATCAGAGTGTGTTTTCTTTTTGCTATAGTGAAAACTTAAAAAAATCTTCTTCTCCGAAAGTTTCCGGCCGATTTTCAAATAATCTTGTAGAAATGTTCCTTGTGTGACCCTCTATCAGATTCCTTCAAGCCAAGTTGATTGGACGAAAAACATGGTCGCCAGGGGAGTGGGGCTAATTTGCCTTATATGGCTATAATGTAAAATTAAAATATCTTTACCTCAAAAAGTGTTTGGCAAATTTTCAAATAATTTTGTAGAAATGTTCCTTGGGAGACCCTCTGTCAGATTCCTTCAAGCCATGTTGATTAGTGGAAAACTATGGCTGCCAGGGGGCGGGGCTATTTTGCCTTATATGGCTATAGTGAAAACTTAAAAAATCTTCTCCTCCGAAAGTTTCAGGCAAATTTTCAAATAATTTTGTAGAAATGTTCCTTGGGTGACCCTCTATCAGATCCTTCAAGCCATGTTGATGAGTCGAAAAACATGGCCGTCAGAGGGTGGGGCTATTTTGCCGTATATGGCTATAGTGAAAACTTAAAAAATCTTCTCCTCCGAGAGTGTCCAGCTGATTTTCAAATAATTTTGTAGATATGTTCTTTGGGTGACCCTCTATCAAATTCCTTCAAGCCAAGTTGATTGGTCGAAAACTATGGCTGCCAGGGTGCGGGGCTATTTTGCCTTATATGGCTATAGTGAAAACTTAAAAAATCTTCTACGAAAGTTTCGGGCTGATTTTCAAATAATTTTGTAGAAATGTTCCTAGGATGGTCCTCTATCAGATTCCTTCAACAATGTTGATTGGTCAAAAACATGGCTATCAGGGGGCGGGGCTGTTTGAAAATTAAATTTTTGCCTAATGGCCGTGGAGCGATACTGGCCCTCTTGGGCCTCTTGTTTTTTAAATCTGATCAAAGCTTTCTCTGTCTAGATTCCATAGAGTACTGGTAAATGTTCATAAGAAGAATTAATTTCACAATGAAATTATTGATCACAAAAGGAAAAAGCACATTATGAGATTTAACTTCTGACATAAAGTTTAAAGATTTTCTATTGCATCATTATTGTCTACAGCCTAGATACATTCAAAGGTCAGTTTACTATTTTTTTCTATGTATATATGTGTTTATATGTCTCTGGTATATTCAAGTTGATATGTACTCATCATGCAACAGAATTTACATGTACAAAATATGTCCCCAATTGTTCAATTGTTGAACATAGTAATGGGAAGAAAAGTTTGTAATTTTTAAGACAACTGTACATTTTGACCTGTTGATTTTTTTGCAAACTTCAAGGATTGGAAGAATTATTTGAACGGAACCAATATCACAGGCTCTTTTTAAAAAACTTTACCCAAATTTAACCAATCTACAGCGGACAACTTTGAAAATATCTTTGCAAGCTCACTTTGGTACAGCATGTTTCCTATTTTATTACTCAGTTTACCGTAGCTCAGTCAGTAGAGACATGGGCTGTTAATCCAGGGGTTATGAGTTCGAACACCAGCTTGGCCTACATTCCTTCCAACATTTGACATGATTACCACCAATGGGCTTTCAGACTATGTGGAAAAGCAGCCAGTTGCTTGGAAAGAATGTTGTGTGAAGTACTGGTATGAGAAAGCCACGAAACATATGAGTAGTTGAACTGGCTGCCGTGATATGACTGAAAGATTGATGAAAATGGTGTTAAACCCCAATTAATCAATCAAACTATTTTATTACCTAATACTTTGAGACTTGGAAAACTTGTTCATCTAATATCCTTCTTCTCATTGTATACTTAATAGGCTGAGTGTAGCCTATTTTTGGGGGTATAAATTTTGATGTATTTTGGTTGTATTAGAGAATTGGACATTGTTGGTTAAGTTACAGGTCAATTTGACAGAAAATCCACAGGAGAAATTTGTCTATCCTTGTAAGCCTGTGTGGCATGCTTAGGCTGATCCGGATCGATACTTTACACAGAGTCCACAATGTTGGTTTGCTCAAATTAAAGGAAAATCTAGTTAACACTGGAAGCCGCATGTTTTACTTGAGCATGTTGAAATTTTCTCAGAATATTTGCTTGTATGATATCTAGCCTAAGTTCGAATATGTGTCAGATCCAGTAAAGAACTAGGTCACTTAGCCAAACACTGTAGAAAAATCTTGTTAACACTATAGACACTGCATTTTTGTATTGAGCATTTTGAAACCTTGTCAGAAAGTTTGTCTTGATGATAGGCCAATTTCAAATATTGGTTATTTTGGATAAAACATTAGGGCACTAAGCCAAGTTGGAGGAAAATCTTGTTAACCTTTTCCCTCATATAGACGCGTTCTGACGCCTCTGCTTCAGGTGGCTTTTTGAAAACATAGAGACAAAAGAAGAAATTGCTCAAAACAAGCAATTTCTCCTTTTGCCACAATGTTTTCCACTTTTAGTCATAGGTTATCCATTCAATTATAGAGGTTTTGTATCAATTGACAAAATATGTTCAAAGTCGTCTGCTGCAGAATTGTCGTATGAGGGAAAGGGTTAAGACTCTGGAAGCGGCACTTTTAGCTTGAGCATGCTGAAACTTTGTCAGAATGATTGTTTTTATTATATTTATTTTGAATATGGGTAATGTTTGTTAAAAAATTAGGTCACTATGCCAAGTTGTAGGACAATCTTGATTTAACACTTAAGAGACCACACTTTTGACCCTAGCGGCTTGAAACTTTGTCAGACAGTTTTTCTTGATGATATACTGGTCAATTTAGACAGTGGTCATGTTGAGTAAAAAATTAGGTCCCTTGATCAAATTTAAGAAAAATCTTGTTAATGCTCTGGAAGCCATGTTTTTAACTCTAGCATGATGAAACTTTACCAGAATGTTTATCTTGGTGATATTTAGGCTAACTTCGAATATGGTCTGGCTAAAAACTAGGTCACTAGGCCAATATTGAGAAATATTTTGTAAACACTGTAGTCACCACATTTCTCTCAAATGTTCCTTGCGTGCCTCTTTACTAAGAGTGTTAAAATTAAGTTGATTCTTTAGATACTATAGATAATAAATAGCTTTGCTATAGGTACTATGTTACCCTTTCTACACTACAGATACATGTTGTCTAATCTTCAACAGATGGATGGTATGAGAAATTTCGACAGTTTTTTCAATGTTTTATTGACTTTTAGTTTCATCAATACAGATTTACCAATATCTTTAGTTAAATATTTTCAAATCATCTGCTGTAGGGTTTATCCATGTGATAAATTACCTATCACAAATGTGTTTGTTTATCTAACTGTATCTACTGTCTACAAGTCAAGAGTTTAATTATAGATCTCTGGAAATAAGGGGTTAACCCTGTCTTAAATAAATGTTTGAACTGTATGCATTTTTGCTTTTTTGTTTACATTTTTAGCTCGTCTGATTTTTTGAAAAAAAAAGACGAGCTATTGTCGTCACTTGATCGTCGTCGTCTGCGTCGGCGTTGGTTAAGTTTTGCGTTTAGCTCACTTACATGGAAACTATCAAACATAATACTTTGAAACTTGGAAAACTTGTTCATCTAATACCCTTCTTCACATTGAATGCTAAATATACTGAGTTTGACCTTATTTTTGGGGTAAAAAACATGATTTTGGTGGTTTTGGGTTGACTTTGATCAAAGCTCCCTCATTTTTTGTTAGATTGATTTCAAATTGTGCACACATATTTCATAAATAATATACTTCAACATGTCAAATGGGATTTTGGGTCAAACATTTGGATTTTTGCTTTTTCATTTCTTGTACTTTTAGCTATTGTGATCACATTTTGTCCGGCGTCCGTCCGTCGTGCGTCGTCAACATTTGAGCTTGTTAACACTCTACGGGCTACATTTTGTATCCAATCTTCATGAAAGTTTATCAGAATGTTCATCTCCATAAAATCTTGGACAAGTTTGAAACTGGGCCATATGAGGTCAACAACTAGGTCACTAGGTCGAATTGAAGGGAAATCTTGTTAACACTCTGGAGGCCACATTTTCAACTTGATCATGTTGAAACTTTATCAGAATGTTTGTCTTGATGATATGTAGGTCAAGTTCGAACATGGGTCACGTCAGGTCAAAAAGTAGGTCACTAGGTCAAATTGAAGGAAAATCTTGTTAACACTCCAGAGGTCGCAATTTTTATATAAGCAGTTTGAAATTTTGTCAGAATGTTTGTCTTAAAAATATCTAGGTCAAGTTCGAATATGGGTTATGCTGGGTCAAAAACTAGGTCACTAGGTCAAATTGAAGGAAAATCTTGTTAACACTTTGGATGCCGCCTTCTTTGCTTCAGCAGCTTGAAATTTGGTCAGAATGTTTGTCTTAAAGATATCTAGGTCAAGTCCAAATATGGGTCATATTGGGTCAGAAACTAGGTATCAGACGAGCGTCAGGCACCCGCGGGCGGTGCTCTTGTTTGAAATGATGTGACTTGTGTTGTAACTTTCCAAAAAATAGAACAGTTGACCATCTTTTTCCCCATCATACAATGGGTACCGTCCCACAGCACTTTCAGTGCTTTGATTATCGGCTGCTACGGTGAAAAACAATGTAAACATACCGAAAATTGGTCTAAACTATTGTCGTAAATTTTGGGATGCCAAATTAATCGGCTAAATATAAAGCTTGCATTCGTGTGTATACTTGAATCAAACAATTTATTTTAGTTTAAATAAGACTAATGTTAACATGAAGAGAAAAAACAAGATTACAAATTGAAATTTATTAAAAAAGAATTCGCAACTTAATGGACAATTCAATATCGGCTGCCATGTAAACATACCGGAAAATATTATCGTAATTGTTGGGATCCCAATTTAATTGGCTCTAAAGATAGACACGGAATTTCCAATAAACATTCCAGAAGAGAATCGGCAGTCAATATTTTCGTTCGTAAATCTATCCTTTCGATCTGTATGACAACACATTTCGGCAGATATTGGCGGATTTAGAACACGACCAGTCGGTCTGGCCAGATGCGAATGTAGCTAGATCGGACCAATGAACTATCGGTTGTGCGTTAATGTCAAACCATGCAAAGGGTTACAATTTACAAAGGGTATTTTGTTATGGCGGTCGTACACACTTAGGGGTGGGGTGAAGTGATATTCTTGTCCTTTATTACACCTAAATATGATATTTATACATTCAGGGACTTTTAATTTTATGTGGTTACCAAAAATAAGCGGAATTTAGTTTACATATTTGACGTTTGCTTATGTATGCATTCGTAATTCAGTCTAGACTTGTTTGCACTATCTTTGTGTGTGTTCTGGGGCATTTACATCACGTGACTTCAAAACCTGACTAACTAACTATAGTAGATTTTGCAAGCAAATCTACTAAAAATGGTTTTTAGGTGAAGAACAAATCAGAATATCATCACATTACAAATATTTTGGTTTGATCTTCAACCCTATGCTGTCATGGTTTTCAGCTCAACAAACGCTTGTAGCTCAAGCCAGGAAAGCTACTTTTTCTATTTATAAATATCAGAGAGCATTTGGTTATTTTCCTTGTAAAGATTTTTTTAAGTTGTTTGACTCGATGATAAAACCAATATTATGCAACGGAGCGCGCGCAAGTATGGGGCCATACATATTCAGAAGTCGTAGAATCTGTCAACTTTGATTTTTGTAAAAGATATCTAAATTTAAATAGTAAAACAAATAACATGGTAGCATTGGGAGAATGTGGTAGATATCCTATTTATATTGATTATTATTCTTACTGAATCAAATATTGGTGTCGTTTATTAGTAATGCCAAATAACAGATATCCTCGAAATTGTTATTTAATGCAAAAATCCTTGGATGATGTTGGACGAAGAACCTGGAGTACTTACGTCAAAAACTTACTTTTTCTCTTTGGTTTTTGGCTATGTTTGGATTGCACAGGACGTTGGAAACGCCAACCATTTTGTCAGATGTTTCAAACAGCGCTTGATAAACTGTTTCAAACAAAACTGGCATGTACAAATCAACGCATCTGGTCGTTGCCATCATTACAAACACTATAAATCTCTGCAAAATACTGAAAGATATGTGTTGATTGACATCCCATTCAAATATAGAATAGCTCTTGCTAAGTTCCGTTGCTCGAACCACAAATTTGGCATCGAGACTGGTCGTCAGAATAATATTGATCGTGAACTAAGGATATGCATTTACTGTTTTCAAAAGTTAAAGTAAAACATTGTTGAATGTGAATTTCATGTGTTATTTCACTTCCAACAGTTTGATCAATTAAGAACTGTATTTTTATTTGATTGGTATGTAGGCGACATCAACATTGATGATTTTTATACATTGCTTCAAAATGACAATCCTGACGTAATAAAAAAACTTTCATATTTCATATATATGTTAATGAAAGCATGATAAGGACATCATTCTCAGTTATATACTATTTGTTAAATAGATTGCTTTGTACAATGGGCCGGTGGCCTAATTACTTTCAATAACATATTTGTCATTGTCATTGTCATTGATGGTTACCGTTACAGCAATACTAACTGACCTTTGAGGGAAAGGAAACAAAAATCACTTCTTTCCTTCAAAATCGATCGTTTAACTCATTTTCCCTATAACCCTTTACCATATTTCCCAAATATGAGAACTCTCTGAGACTCAACAAAAATCTTCTATATGTAATGTAATATAGTAAGGTCAGGCAATATGGCGCTTTGTAGTATTGTAGAACTTGCAGTATTTGTAGTATTGTATTACTCATAGTATATACGATCAGATAATAATTAGACGAGCCTGCACACTCTTACTAAAGTCTACACTGTCCGCCTACATGTACTATTATACGATACTTGTGTTTGGTAATTGTTGATATCCGGATTAATTTTGAACTTGGTCAGTGACTTATTTTCGTGTTGACTCTTTGTAATAGTGACCTGTAAAACACGCGGTCTATTATCACACCCAAAGTGATAATTAAGAAGAAACTGTTATAAGAAGGTCAAATTAAGTCAAATGTATCGGCGGTCAAACAGTCCCTAAAAAAACTTTATTTGCGTAAAAATAAGTGTTTACCATTACCAGAATGCATTGAATGTATGAAGTTTAGTTTAAATTTATTGCAAATGTGTATGATATGCACTGGCAATGATTGATTTGATCATGTTAAGTATATTGACCTTGTTTGAAAGTAAAAGAAGAGAATGTATATCTCATGTACTGTTGGGTTTATTCATAAATAGATAATTTGTATTATATTGTTTCCTTTTCTTCTGGTAAAGCGTTTCTAGTCATGTAACTCTTCTCGCACTATTCCCAATGTTTTCAAAACGTTTTAACCTAACCTAAATATATATTGATTTCAAAAGTCTATTTAAAAAAAAAAAATGTACAACCTAGTCTGCCACACGTTAAAACCTTACATAAAAGATTTAAAAAGATTTAACATCATAAATATTTTTTCAAATCCTTAGATAAAGAAAAAATACATTCTACATATTCCATCGGAACTTCTCGGAAAAGGCTTTCTTGTATACAACCTTATATTATGTAAAATATTAATATGTGTATTGGCTATAAATATGTTATATTTAATGCTGAATAAAGATATGTAAAGATATCCCGTAACATTGTTCAAATCAATGAAGTTTCGGAATTATACACAGAATGTATAAAGTTTTCAATATTTGTTTGTGATCCAGATAGGACTCATGTATTCCTCCTACATTCAGTTATTTTTTGGAGTGTATATCTCATGTACTGTTGTGTTTATTCAAAATGGTTTGTACATAGATAATTTGTATTATATTGTTTCCTTTTCTTCTGGTAAAGCGTTTCTAGTCATGTAACTCTTCTCGCACTATTACCAATGTTTTCAAAACGTTTTAACCTAACCTAAATATATATTGATTTCAAAAGTCTATTTAAAAAAAAATAATGTACAACCTATTCTGCCACACGTTAAAACCTTACATAAATATTTTTACAAATCCTTAGATAAAGAAAAAATACATTCTACATATTCCATCGGAACTTCTCGGAAAAGGCTTTCTTGTATACAACCTAATATTATGTAAAATATTAATATGTGTATTGGCTATAAATATGTTATATTTAATGCTGAATAAAGATAAAGATAAAGATAAAGAATGAGAAAGGCCAGTTTCGTTCCAGCCCGATTTCGTCTAAAATGACGGTAACCATTTTCGGCGTGTTCAATATTCCTTGCGAAAAACATCAGCCCCATTTTCTTTTGATCATTGTAAAGTTTAGAGGTAACTCTTTGTAATACTATGGGTGCTCTACATGAGAAACGCTTAGCAAGTGTGACAATTGAGGGCTAAAACTGGTTGATTAACATGGAAACATAGAAGGAATTTTTTTGATAAGAATCAAACGAGCCTGCTCTTCGACACAATCTCACTAAAGTCTACACTGTTCGCCTACACGTACTATTATACGATAATTTAATTGGGTAAATGTTGATATCCGGACTCATTTTCGACTTGGTCATTGAACTTATTTTCGTGTTGACTTTTTGTATAATTGACCTGTAAAACCCCGTCTGTTATCACACCAAAAGTGATAATTATGAAGAAACTGTTATAAGAAGGTCAAATAACGCCAATTACATCCGCAGCAAAATAGTCTCTAATGACCTTTGACGGATAGGAAACAAAACTCACTTCTTTTCTGCTGAATCGATCGTTTACCTCATTTGCCCTTTAACCCTTTCCCATATACAACGAAATGTGAACAATCTCCACAACAATCTTCTGTTTGTGAAATATGATGAGCCGCATCTAGATATTGAACCCATTCGGCAATATGGCGCCTTGTAGTATTGTAGTTCTTGTAGTATTGTAGTACTTGTAGTATTGTAGTACTTGTAGTATTGTAGTACTTGTAGTTTTTGTAGTACTTATAGTATTGTAGTACTTGTAGTATTGTAGTACTTGTAGTATTGTAGTCCGTATATTATTGTAGTACTTGTAGTTTTGTAGTATTTTGCAGTATTGTAGTACTGGTAGTATTGTAGTATTTCAGTACTTGTTGTTTTTGTAGTACTTGTAGTATTGTAGTATTTGTAGTATTGTAATACGAGTAGTATTAACGAACAGATAAGAATCAGACGAGCCTGCACTTCGACAAATGTGAACAATCTCCACAAAAATTTTCCGTGTGTGAGAAAGGATGAGCCGCATCTAGAAATTGAACCAATTCGGCAATATTGCGCCTTGTAGTATTGTAGTACATGTATTATTGTAGTACTTGTAGTATCGAAGTACTTGTAGTAATGTATTACTTGTAATATTGTAGTACTTGTAGTATTGTAGTACTTGTAGTTTTTGTAGTACTTATAGTATTGTAGTACTTATAGTATTGTAGTACTTGTAGTTTTGTAGTATTTGTAGTATTGTAGTACTTTAGTATTTAAGTACTTGTTGTATTTGTAGTACTTATATTATTGTAGTACTTGTAGTATTGTAGTACTGTAGTATTGTAGTATTGTAATACTTGTAGTATTTGTAGTATTGTAATACGAGTAGTATTAACGAACAGATAAAAATCAGACGAGCCTGCACTTCGACAAATGTGAACAATCTCCACAACAATCTTCCGTTGGTGAGAAAGGATGAGCCGCATCTAGATATTGAACCCATTCGGCAATATTGCGCCTTGTAGTATTGTATTATTGTAGTACCTGTATTATTGTAGTACTTGTAGTATTGTAGTACTTGTAGTATTATAGTATTGTAGTATTTGTAATATTGTAGTACTTGTAGTATTGCAGTATTTTAGTACTTGTAGTTTTTTTAGTACTTATATTATTGTAGTACTTGTAGTATTGTAGTACTTGTAGTATTTTAGTACTTATATTATTATAGTACTTGTAATTTTGTAGTACTTGTAGTATTGTAGTACTTGTAGTATTGTAGTATTGTAGTATTTTATTACTTGTAGTATTTGTAGTACTTATATTATTGTAGTACTTGTAGTATTGTAGTACCTTATTTCAGTACTTGTAGTATTTGTAGTACTTATATTATTGTAGAACTTATAGTATTGTAGTACTTTTGTCATTTGTAGTATTGTAGTACGAGTAGTATTAACGAACAGATAAGAATCAGACGAGCCTGCACTTCGACAAAATCCCACTAATGTCTACCTTGTCCGCCTACATGTACTATCATACATGTACTACTGAAAGCGGAATAAAACAACTTTCAAATTAACATAGAAAGCTTTTAAACGAGTGCCTTAAGTACATAAAGATAAATCACTATGTTGTCGATCACACGACGCGGATTCTTCTACAACAGTTTTAGTCTCAATTATCACCTTTAGTAATTAGCGAGTTTGACATGTAAGATTCTTGTATATCGCAAGTGTCTACAATGTGTTAATCTCGGTATCAACATCGTCCACTAAACGCCCTTTCAAAGCAGACGGTTCTTCAAATATCATATGAGGCAAATGATAGCAGGTAAATACACCCATATGATGATGATAGCAATATCGCTTTCAATAAAAAAGAGTAAACAAAATGGAATACAAAAGTGGGGCGAAGTAAATAAACGAAAGAGAAAGCAATAATTATATCACCATTGTGACGCGTACACAGCGCATTCCAAAGTACAGTCTTGGACTGTTTCTCCTAACGTTGATATCATCTGTTTAATGTTTGCAGATGATATTGCCAACTGCTCAGATACTGTCGTTAATTTACAGAAACAACTTAATGTTATAAACGAATTCTGCATTGACATAAGTATGGAAATTAATCTTGAAAAGATAGAAATTAGTGTTTTCAGAAATGGTGGCCCACTAAGAAATAATGATCAAAGTACTGGAAGTACTGAAAGTAGATTTGTGATTGGTTAAGAGGAGATGCAGAAGTGCATATATAAATATGTATCTAAAACAAAGCCTCACCGTGACAGACACGTAATGATGCATCAGGCCAGATTGAAATATTTTCAAGATCATAAATTATTGTTGGTCTTGTGAAAATTAATTGAACCGAACTCCGAATATATCATTCGGTCCACATAATACCTTTTTAATGATCATATTACCCAATAGCTCTACGTAAATCCCAACAGGTACATTCATGACAGTACATTGTCTTCCTATTTATTGACTGTACTTAACCAACTAATGCATTCAGAGTATGCACTCTATTTTCAATCAAGAGCGTAAATGGAACTGCTAATAGTAGACACTGTAAATAAAACTTATACATAAAGGATATTTGTTATGAAATTAAATCTGTGAACAGTTTGTAAAACAACCGCCAAAGTATCATTCCCATGAAGTTTGGTTGGTATCAGTCCAATGGTTTGGGAGGAGATTTTGTTTAAAGCTAAACGGTCATTTTTTCCATATTCTGATTTCTTTCCAAACCAATCAATATGACTTGAACAAATTACAAATGTTTCCTGAAATCAGACAACAACTTGAAAAGAAAGAGAACTATTATGTTTTGTCATTTTGCACTTTTTCAGATGCCGTCTGGCTGCCATGTTTTTTAACCAATTAATACAGCTTATTCCAATCTTGTAGATGGTCAAACAAGCAACATTTGTACTCAATTATATTGGAATCTGACAAGCGGATTCTGAGAAGAAGAATTTTAAAATTTATGCATTTTACTCGCTTCCTTCTGCCGCCCGCAGCAACAAAAGTAGTGTTTATAATTTATATCTTTGAACAAATTTGAAAGAAGGACCACTATAAAAACTTTCTGTGAAGTTGTGTCGAACTTTCTCAGTGGATTAGGAGGAGATATCGTTTGATGCTAAAAGTTCAATAAAAACCCTTTGCTGATAACGCCTTGTAACTATGTCTTCTAACAAGTCAATGTGGCTTAACTTATTATGAAGAGGGTCACCGAGTGAACAAATAAGACAAGCACTTTTATAAAAATAGAGTTTTAGAATGTTGTCACCTGGTTTCTATGACTTTTAACAAATCAATAAGACGAGCTAGAAATGGGCAAATTTCACCCTTTCTGATGCCGCAGCAAATTCTCCGTAGAATATAAATATACTGTGCAATTTCTTCATTTGCCACACTATTTCCAAAAATCGTCTGCTGCAGAAGCATCACAAAGTTGTATGTGGGTTAGGGTTGATATCTCAGGTTTGTTTTTCAAAGTAGTTCAGAATAGCATAGAAGAGAGTGTTCGAAAAGGAGATATTGCTCTTTATGTCACCTTTTGACACAATGCTTTCAAAAGTTGTTTGCAGCAAATGCATCTGTAAGTGGAACACAATACTTTTCAAATATCACAACTAAATCTACTTTTTCAGAAGGAATATTACTTTTTCTTTTACTAGAAGAAACAAAGCAGGGTTCAACATTAATATTCGAGCCATTTAAAGAATCTATCTATCATTTTGTACAAAATACTCATTTCCGTTTTGTCTGCTCATACAGCTTCTCGGACTCTTCCTTTCCCTTTCTTTAATTATAACTACCGCTGTCATCCTTTTTATCGGAAGAAAATCCGAATTGAAACTGTTTATTTGACATGATTTTATTTGGTTGCTACGGTGAAAAACAATGTAAACATACCGAAAATTGGTCTAAACTATTGTCGTAAATTTTGGGATGCCAAATTAATCGGCTAAATATAAAGCTTGCATTCGTGTGTATACTTGAATCAAACAATTTATTTTAGTTTAAAATAAGACTAATGTTAACATGAATAGAAAAAACAAGATTACAAATTGAAATTTATTAAAAAAGAATTCGCAACCTAATGGACAATCGGAATCGGCAGTTAATATTTTCGTTCGTAAATCTATCCTTTCGATCTGTTTGACAACACATTTCGGCAGATATTGGCGGATTTAGAACACGACCAGTCGGTCTGGCCAGATGCGAATGTAGCTAGATCGGACCAATGAACTATCGGTTGTGCGTTAATGTCAAACCATGCAAAGGGTTACAATTTACAAAGGGTATTTTGTTATGGCGGTCGTACACACTTAGGGGTGGGTGTAGTGATATTCTTGTCCTTTATTACACCTAAATATGATATTTATACATTCAGGGACTTTTAATTTTATGTGGTTACCAAAAATAAGCGGAATTTAGTTTACATATTTGACGTTTGCTTATGTATGCATTCGTAATTCAGTCTAGACTTGTTTGCACTATCTTTGTGTGTGTTCTGGGGGCATTTACATCACGTGACTTCAAAACCTGACTAACTAACTATAGTAGATTTTGCAAGCAAATCTACTAAAAAATGGTTTTTAGGTGAAGAACAAATCAGAATATCATCACATTACAAATATTTTGGTTTGATCTTCAACCCTATGCTGTCATGGTTTTCAGCTCAACAAACGCTTGTAGCTCAAGCCAGGAAAGCTACTTTTTCTATTTATAAATATCAGAGAGCATTTGGTTATTTTCCTTGTAAAGATTTTTTTAAGTTGTTTGACTCGATGATAAAACCAATATTATGCAACGGAGCGCAAGTATGGGGCCATACATATTCAGAAGTCGTAGAATCTGTCAACTTTGATTTTTGTAAAAGATATCTAAATTTAAATAGTAAAACAAATAACATGGTAGCATTGGGAGAATGTGGTAGATATCCTATTTATATTGATTATTATTCTTACTGTATCAAATATTGGTGTCGTTTATTAGTAATGCCAAATAACAGATATCCTCGAAATTGTTATTTAATGCAAAAATCCTTGGATGATGTTGGACGAAGAACCTGGAGTACTTACGTCAAAAACTTACTTTTTCTCTTTGGTTTTTGGCTATGTTTGGATTGCACAGGACGTTGGAAACGCCAACCATTTTGTCAGATGTTTCCAACAGCGCTTGATAAACTGTTTCAAACAAAACTGGCATGTACAAATCAACGCATCTGGTCGTTGCCATCATTACAAACACTATAAATCTCAGCAAAATACTGAAAGATATGTGTTGATTGACATCCCATTCAAATATAGAATAGCTCTTGCTAAGTTCCGTTGCTCGAACCACAAATTTGGCATCGAGACTGGTCGTCAGAATAATATTGATCGTGAACTAAGGATATGCATTTACTGTTTTCAAAAGTTAAAGTAAAACATTGTTGAATGTGAATTTCATGTGTTATTTCACTTCCAACAGTTTGATCAATTAAGAACTGTATTTTTATTTGATTGGTATGTAGGCGACATCAACATTGATGATTTTTATACATTGCTTCAAAACGACAATCCTGATGTAATAAAAAAACTTTCATATTTCATATATATGTTAATGAAAGCATGATAAGGACATCATTCTCAGTTATATACTATTTGTTAAATAGATTGCTTTGTACTATGGGCCGGTGGCCTAATTACTTTCAATAACATATTTGTCATTGTCATTGTCATTGATGGTTACCGTTACAGCACAATACTAAATTACCTTTGAGGGAAAGGAAACAAAAATCACTTCTTTCCTTCAAAATCGATCGTTTAACTCATTTTCCCTATAACCCTTTACCATATTTCCCAAATATGAGAACTCTCTGAGACTCAACAACAATCTTCTATATGTAATGTAATATAATAAGGTCAGGCAATATGGCGCTTTGTAGTATTGTAGAACTTGCAGTATTTGTAGTATTGTATTACTCATAGTATATACGATCAGATAATAATTAGACGAGCCTGCACACTCTTACTAAAGTCTACACTGTCCGCCTACATGTACTATTATACGATACTTGTGTTTGGTAATTGTTGATATCCGGATTAATTTTGAACTTGGTCCGTGACTTATTTTCGTGTTGACTCTTTGTAATAGTGACCTGTAAAACAAGCGGTCTATTATCACACCCAAAGTGATAATTAAGAAGAAACTGTTATAAGAAGGTCAAATTAAGTCAAATGTATCGGCGGTCAAACAGTCCCTAAAAAAACTTTATTTGCGTAAAAATAAGTGTTTACCATTACCAGAATGCATTGAATGTATGAAGTTTAGTTTAAATTTATTGCAAATGTGTATGATATGCACTGGCAATGATTGATTTGATCATGTTAAGTATATTGACCTTGTTTGAAAGTAAAAGAAGAGAATGTATATCTCATGTACTGTTGGGTTTATTCATAATGGTTTGTACATAGATAATTTGTATTATATTGTTTCCTTTTCTTCTGGTAAAGCGTTTCTAGTCATGTAACTCTTCTCGCACTATTCCCAATGTTTTCAAAACGTTTTAACCTAACCTTAATATATATTGATTTCAAAAGTCTATTTAAAAAAAAAAAAAAAAAAAAAAAAAAAAAAAAATGTACAACCTAGTCTGCCACACGTTAAAACCTTACATAAAAGATTTAAAAAGATTTAACATCATAAATATTTTTACAAATCCTTAGATAAAGAAAAAATACATTCTACATATTCCATCGGAACTTCTCGGAAAAGGCTTTCTTGTATACAACCTTATATTATGTAAAATATTAATATGTGTATTGGCTATAAATATGTTATATTTAATGCTGAATAAAGATATGTAAAGATATCCCGTAACATTGTTCAAATCAATGAAGTTTCGGAATTATACACAGAATGTATAAAGTTTTCAATTTTTGTTTGTGATCCAGATAGGACTCATGTATTCCTCCTACATTCAGTTATTTTTTGGAGTGTATATCTCATGTACTGTTGTGTTTATTCAAAATGGTTTGTACATAGATAATTTGTATTATATTGTTTCCTTTTCTTCTGGTAAAGCGTTTCTAGTCATGTAACTCTTCTCGCACTATTCCCAATGTTTTCAAAACGTTTTAACCTAACCTAAATATATATTGATTTCAAAAGTCTATTTAAAAAAAAAAAATGTACAACCTAGTCTGCCACACGTTAAAACCTTACATAAATATTTTTTCAAATCCTTAGATAAAGAAAAAATACATTCTACATATTCGATCGGAACTTCTCGGAAAAGGCTTTCTTGTATACAACCTTATATTATGTAAAATATTAATATGTGTATTGGCTATAAATATGTTATATTTAATGCTGAATAAAGATAAAGATAAAGATAAAGAATGAGAAAGGCCAGTTTCGTTCCAGCCCGATTTCGTCTAAAATGACGGTAACCATTTTCGGCGTGTTCAATATTCCTTGCGAAAAACATCAGCCCCATTTTCTTTTAATTATTGTAAAGTTTAGAGGTAACTCTTTGTAATACTATGGGTGCTCTACATGAGAAACGCTTAGCAAGTGTGACAATTGAGGGCTAAAACTGGTTGATTAACATGGAAACATAGAAGGAATTTTTTTGATAAGAATCAAACGAGCCTGCTCTTCGACACAATCTCACTAAAGTCTACACTGTTCGCCTACACGTACTATTATACGATAATTTAATTGGGTAAATGTTGATATCCGGACTCATTTTCGACTTGGTCATTGAACTTATTTTCGTGTTGACTTTTTGTATAATTGACCTGTAAAACCCCGTCTGTTATCACACCAAAAGTGATAATTATGAAGAAACTGTTATAAGAAGGTCAAATAACGTCAATTACATCCGCAGCAAAATAGTCTCTAATGACCTTTGACGGATAGGAAACAAAACTCACTTCTTTTCTGCTGAATCGATCGTTTACCTCATTTGCCCTTTAACCCTTTCCCATATACAACGAAATGTGAACAATCTCCACAACAATCTTCTGTTTGTGAGATAGGATGAGCCGCATCTAGATATTGAACCCATTCGGCAATATGGCGCCTTGTAGTATTGTAGTTCTTGTAGTATTGTAGTACTTGTAGTATTGTAGTACTTGTAGTTTTGTAGTACATGTAGTATTGTAGTACTTGTAGTATTGTAATACTTGTAGTATTTTAGTACTTGTAGTACTTATAATATTGTAGTATTGTAGTACTTGTAGTATTGTAGTACTTGTAGTATTGTAGTCCTTATATTATTGCAGTACTTGTAGTTTTGTAGTACTTGTAGTATTGTAGTATTTTAGTATGTTAGTACTTGTTGTATTTGTAGTACTTATAGTATTATAGTACTTGTATTATTGTATTATTGTAGTACTTGTAGTATTATAGTACTTGTAGTATTATAGTACTTGTAGTATTTTAGTACTTATATTATTGTAGTACTTGTAGTATTGTACTACTGGTAGTATTGTAGTACTGGTAGTATTGTAGTATTTCAGTTCTTGTTGTTTTTGTAGTACTTGTAGTACTTGTAGTATTTGCAGTATTGTAATACGAGTAGTATTAACGAACAGATAAGAATCAGACGAGCCTGCACTTCGACAAATGTGAACAATCTCCACAAAAATCTTCCGTGTGTGAGAAAGGATGAGCCGCATCTAGATATTGAACCAATTCGGCAATATTGCGCCTTGTAGTATTGTAGTTCTTGTAGTATTGTAGTATTTGTAGTATTGTAGTACTTATAATATTGTAGTACTTGTAGTATTGTTGTACTTATAGTATTGTAGTACTTATAGTATTGTAGTACTTGTAGTTTTGTAGTATTTGTAGTATTGTAGTACCTTAGTATTTTAGTACTTGTTGTATTTGTAGTACTTATATTATTGTAGTACTTGTAGTATTGTAGTACTGTAGTATTGTAGTATTGTAATACTTGTAGTATTTGTAGTATTGTAATACGAGTAGTATTAACGAACAGATAAGAATCAGACGAGCCTGCACTTCGACAAATGTGAACAATCTCCACAACAATCTTCCGTTGGTGAGAAAGGATGAGCCGCATCTAGATATTGAACCCATTCGGCAATATTGCGCCTTGTAGTATTGTACTATTTTAGTACCTGTATTATTGTAGTACTTGTAGTATTGTAGTACTTGTAGTATTATAGTATTGTAGTATTTGTAATATTGTAGTACTTGTAGTATTGCAGTATTTTAGTACTTGTAGTTTTTTTAGTACTTATAGTATTGTAGTACTTGTAGTATTGTATTACTTGTAGTATTTTAGTACTTATAGTATTATAGTACTTGTAATTTTGTAGTACTTGTAGTATTGTAGTACTTGTAGTATTGTAGTATTTTATTACTTGTAGTATTTGTAGTACTTATATTATTGTAGTACTTGTAGTATTGTAGTACCTTATTTCAGTACTTGTAGTATTTGTAGTACTTATATTATTGCAGTACTTATAGTATTGAAGTACTTTTGTAATTTGTAGTATTTGAGTACGAGTAGTATTAACGAACAGATAAGAATCAGACGAGCCTGCACTTCGACAAAATCTCACTAATGTCTACCTTGTCCGCCTACATGTACTATCATACATGTACTACTGAAAGCGGAATAAAACAACTTTCAAATTAACATAGAAAGCTTTTAAACGAGTGCATTAAGTACAGAAAGATAAATCACTATGTTGTCGATCACACGACGCGGATTCTTCTACAACAGTTTTAGTCTCAATTATCACCTTTAGTAATTAGCGAGTTTGACATGTAAGATTCTTGTATATCGCAAGTTTCTACAAGGTGTTAATCTCGGTATCAACATCGTCCACTAAACGCCCTTTCAAAGCAGACGGTTCTTCAAATATCATATGAGGCAAATGATAGCAGGTAAATACACCCATATGATGATGATAGCAATATCGCTTTCAATAAAAAAGAGTAAACAAAATGGAATACAAAAGTGGCGCGAAGTAAATAAACGAAAGAGAAAGCAATAATTATATCACCATTGTGACGCGTACACAGCGCATTCCAAAGTACAGTCTTGGACTGTTTCTCCTAACGTTGATATCATCTGTTTAATGTTTGCAGATGATATTGCCAACTGCTCAGATACTGTCGTTTATTTACAGAAACAACTTAATGTTATAAACGAATTCTGCATTGACACAAGTATGGAAATTAATCTTGAAAAGACAGAAATCAGTGTTTTCAGAAATGGTGGCCCACTAAGAAATAATGAAAAATGATTTTTAGGTGAAGAACAAATCAGAATATCATCACATTACAAATATTTGGGTTTGATCTTCACCCCTATGCTGTCATGGTTTTCAGCTCAACAAAAACTTGCAGCTCAAGCCGGGAAAGCTACTTTTTCTTTTCATAAATATCAGAGAGCATTTGGTTATTGTCCTTGTAAAGATAAAGTTGTTTGACTCGATGATAAAACCAATATTGTGCAACGGAGCGCAAGTATGGGGCCATACATATTCAGAAGTCGTAGAATCTGTCCACTTTGATTTTTGTAAAAGATACCTAAAATTAAATAGTAAAGCAAATAACATGGTAGCATTGGGAGAATATGGTAGATATCCTATTTATATTGATTATTATTCTTACTGTATCAAATATTTGGGTCGTTTCTTAGTAATGCCAAATAACAGATATCTCGAAATTGTTATTTAATGCAAAAATCCTTGGATGATGTTGGACGAAGAACCTGGAGTACTTACGTCAAAAACTTACCTTTTCCCTTTGGTTTTGGCTATGTTTGGATTGCACAGGAAGTAGGAAACGCCAACCATTTCGTCAGATGTTTCAAACAGCGTTTCATAGACTGTTTCAAACAAAACTGGCATGTACAAATCAACGCATCTGGTCATTGCCATCATTACAAACACTATAAATCTTTGCTAAATACTGAAATATATATGTTGATTGACATCCCATTCAAATATAGAATAGCTCTTGCTAAATTCCGTTGCTCGAACCACAAATTTGGGATCGAGACTGGTCGTCAGAATAATATTGATCGTGAACTAAGGATACGCATTTAATGTTTTCAAAAGTTAAAGAAAAACATTGTTGAATGTGAATTTCATGTGTTATTTCACTGCCAAAAGTTGATATTTGATTGGTATGTAGGCGACATCAAAATTGATGATTTTTATACATTGCTTCAAAACGACAATCCTGATGTAATAACAAAACTTTCATATTTCATATATATGTTAATGAAAGCATGATAAGGACATCATTCTCAGTTATATACTAATTGTTAAATAGATTCCTTTGTACTATGGGCCGGTGGCCTAATTACTTTCAATAAAATATTTGTCATTGTCATTGTCATTGATGGTTACCGTTACAGCACAATACTAAATGACCTTTGAGGGAAAGGAAACAAAAATCACTTCTTTTCTTCAAAATCGATCGTTTAACTCATTTTCCCTATAACCCTTTTCCATATTTCCCAAATATGAGAACTCTCTGAGACTCAACAACAATCTTCTATATGTAATGTAATATAATAAGGTCAGGCAATATGGCGCCTTGTAGTATTGTAGAACTTGCAGTATTTGTAGTATTGTATTACTCATAGTATATACGATCAGATAATAATCAGACGAGCCTGCACACTCTTACTAAAGTCTACACTGTCCGCCTACATGTACTATTATACGATACTTGTGTTTGGTAAATGTTGATATCCGGATTAATTTTGAACTTGGTCAGTGACTTATTTTCGTGTTGACTCTTTGTAATCATGAGTGACCTGTAAAACACGCGGTCTATTATCACACCCAAAGTGATAATTAAGAAGAAACTGTTATAAGAAGGTCAAATTAAGTCAAATGTATCGGCGGTCAAACAGTCCCTAAAAAACTTAATTTGCGTAAAAATAAGTGTTTACCATTACCAGAATGCATTGAATGTATGAAGTTTAGTTTAAATTTATTGCAAATGTGTATAATATGCACTGGCAATGATTGATTTGATCATGTTAAGTATGTTGACCTTGTTTGAAAGTAAAAGAAGAGAATGAGAAAGGCCAGTTTCGTTCCAGCCCGATTTCGTCTAAAATGACGGTAACCATTTTCGGCGTTTTCAATATTCCTTGCGAAAAACATCAGCCCCATTTCCTTTTGACTCTTGCAAAGTTTAGAGGTAACTCTTTGTAATACTATGGGTGCTCTACATGTGAAACGCTTAGCAAGTGTGCCAATTGAGGGCTAAAACTGGTTGATTAACACGGAAACAAAGATGGAATTTATTTGATAAGAATCAAACGAGCCTGCACTTCGACACAATCTCACTAAAGTCTGCACTGTTCGCCTACACGTACTATTATACGATAATTTAATTGGGTAAATGTTGATATCCGGAATCATTTTCGACTTGGTCATTGAAAATATTTTCGTGTTGACTTTTTGTATATAAATTGACTTGTAAAACCCCGTGTGTTATTACACCAAAAGTGATAATTATGAAGAAACTGTTAAAAGAAGGTCAAATAACGCCAAATACATCCGCAGCAAAATAGTCCCTAATGACCTTTGACGGATAGGAAACAAAACTCACTTCTTTTCTGCTGAATCGATCGTTTACCTCATTTGCCCTTTAACCCTTTCCCATATACAACGAAATGTGAACAATCTCCACAACAATCTTCTGTTTGTGAGAAAGGATGAGCCGCATCTAGATATTGAACCCATTCGGCATTATGGCGCCTTGTAGTATTGTAGTTCTTGTAGTATTGTAGTACTTGTAGTATTGTAGTACATGTAGTATTGTAATACATGTAGTATTGTAGTACTTGTAGTTTTTGTAGTACTTATAGTATTGTAATACTTGTAGTATTGTAGTACTTGTAGTATTGTAGTACTTGTAGTATTGTAGTACTTGTAGTTTTGTAGTACTTGTAGTATTGTAGTCCTTATAGTATTGTAGTATTGTAGTATTTTAGTATTTTAGTACTTGTTGTATTTGTAGTACTAATAGTATTGTAGTACTTGTAGTATTGTAGTATTGTAGTACTTGTAGTATTATAGTACTTGTAGTATATTAGTATTTATAGTATTGTAGTACTTGTAGTATTGTAGTACTGGTAGTATTGTAGTATTTCAGTACTTGTTGTTTTTGTAGTACTTGTAGTATTGTAGTATTGTTGTATTGTAATACGAGTAGTATTAACGAACAGATAAGAATCAGACGAGCCTGCACTTCGACAAATGTGAACAATCTCCACAAAAATCTTCCGTTTGTGAGAAAGAATGAGCCTCTAGATATTGAACCAATTCGGCAATATTGCGCCTTGTAGTATTGTAGTACATGTATTATTGTAGTACTTATATTATTGTAGTACTTGTAGTTTTGTAGTATTTGTAGTATTGTAGTACTGTAGTATTTTAGTACTTGTTGTATTTGTAGTACTTATAGTATTGTAGTACTTGTAGTATTTGTAGTATTGTAGTACTGTAGTATTGTAATACTTGTAGTATTTGTAGTATTGTAATACGAGTAGCATTCACGAACAGATAAGAATCAGACGAGCGTGCACTTCGACAAATGTGAACAATCTCCACAACAATCTTCCGTTGGTGAGAAAGGATGAGCCGCATCTAGATATTGAACCCATTCGGCAATATTGCGCCTTGTAGTATTGTATTATTGTAGTACCTGTATTATTGTAGTACTTGTAGTATTTGTAGTATTATAGTATTTGTAATATTGTAGTATTTGTAGTATTGTAGTATTTGTAATATTGTAGTACTTGTAGTATTGTAGTATTTTAGTACTTGTAGTTTGTTTAGTACTTATAGTATTGTAGTACTTGTAGTATTGTATTACTTGTAGTGTTTTAGTACTTATAGTATTATAGTACTTGTAATTGTGTAGTACTTGTAGTATTGTAGTATTTTATTACTTGTAGTATTTGTAGTACTTATATTATTGTAGTACTTGTAGTATTGTAGTACCTTATTTCAGTACTTGTAGTATTTGTAGTACTTATATTATTGTAGTACTTATATTATTGTAGTACTTATAGTATTGTAGTACTTTTGTAATTTGTAGTATTGTAGTACGAGTAGTATTAACGAACAGATAATAATCAGACGAGCCTGCACTTCGACAAAATCTCACTAATGTCTACACTGTCCGCCTACATGTACTATCATACATGTACTACTGAAAGCGGAATAAAACAACTTTCAAATTAACATAGATAGATAGATAGATATTTTATTATTGACATAAGCTACTACAGCTTCTAGTCATATTACAAATTTAACAATAATTTACATGACATGTCACCTTTCAAATAAACAATAAGCAAAATGTTTATGTAAGAAAGATTGATAATATATAAACAATAAATTATATAAATACTGGTAAGGTTATACTAATCATTTTTCACATTGTTAATGTAATTAATTCTTGTTTCTAAAGCGTATTTAACATATTTGGCCAAATCAAACAAAATTTTAGGACTTTTCCTTTGAAACAGTAAAACCATTTTGTGCATAGATGGACGTATATAGTAAAATTTCCTTAAATATAAATTTCTGATACGGTCATATCTGTTGCAGACAAAAAGGAAATGAAACTCATCTTCTATGTCATTTTCATTACAAATTAAACATAGACGTTGGTTCTGTCGACTCTATTTACACCATATCTTCCAGTTTCTATTCGCAATGCGTGAGAGGATAGTCGTATTCTTGAAATGTAAATTCTAAGTTGATTTGGCAAAATATTCATATAATGTTCGAGTGAATGTTCATTTTTAATATAAATGTATGTAGCTAGAAGGCTAGATTTATGTACATCGTCATACCAATTTTGTTTAAAAATGTCAATTAAACGACTTTTGAATGTGAAATGAAAAGTTTTTAAATTCATCTCATGTTGAGTAATCCATACATAACCAAATCCATTTTCTTCTAACAATTTCTTAACAATACTACACCAATTTGCATGACCATTTCTACAGTCTTCTAGTAATTTTTGATACATAGTCTTAATAAGAATATTTTCCGATGCAATTATTTTTAACCAATATTTAATAATGCTTGAAAATCTGTTTATGTATAAACGATAGCGGCCTAATTCACCATAAATAGCTAGAGTACTAGTTGTAGTTTTAACACCTAAAAGTTTTTTACAAAAAATAAGATGAACCCTTTCAATTTCTTTTGGCCCCATATAGAAAGCTTTTAAACGAGTGCCTTAAGTACAGAAAGATAAATCACTATGTTGTCGATCACACGACGCGGATTCTTCTACAACAGTTTTAGTCTCAATTATCACCTTTAGTAATTAGCGAGTTTGACAAGTAAGATTCTTGTATATCGCAAGTTTCTATAAGGTGTTAACCTCGGTATCAACATCGTCCACTAAACGCCCTTTCAAAGCAGACGGTTCTTCAAATAGCATATGAGGCAAATGATAGCAGGTAAATACACCCATGTGATGATGATAGCAATATCGCTTTCAATAAAAATGAGTAAACAAAATGGAATACAAAAGTGGGGCGAAGTAAATAAACGAAAGAGAAAGCAATAATTATATTACCATTGTGACGCGTACACAGCGCATTCCAAAGTACAGTCTTGGACTGTTTCTCCTAACGTTGATATCATCTGTTTAATGTTTGCAGATGATATTGCCAACTGCTCAGACACTGTCGTTAATTTACAGAAACAACTTAATGTTATAAACGAATTCTGCATTGACACAAGTATGGAAATTAATCTTGAAAAGACAGAAATCTGTGTTTTCAGAAATGGTGGCCCACTAAGAAATAATGAAAAATGTTTTTTAGGTGAAGAACAAATCAGAATATCATCACATTACAAATATTTGGGTTTGATCTTCACCCCTATGCTGTCATGTTTTCAGCTCAACAAAAACTTGCAGCTCAAGCCGGGAAAGCTACTTTTTCTTTTCATAAATATCAGAGAGCATTTGGTTATTGTCCTTGTAAAGATAAAGTTGTTTGACTCGATGATAACACCAATATTGTGCAACGGAGCGCAAGTATGTGGCCATACATATTCAGAAGTCGTAGAATCTGTCCACTTTGATTTTTGTAAAAGATACCTAAAATTAAATAGTAAAGCAAATAACATGGTAGCATTGGGAGAATATGGTAGATATCCTATTTGTATTGATTATTATTCTTACTGTATCAAATATTTGGGTCGATTATTAGTAATGCCAAATAACAGATATCTCGAAATTGTTATTTAATGCAAAAATCCTTGGACGATGTTGGACGAAGAACCTGGAGTACTTACGTCAAAAACTTACTTTTTCTCTTTGGTTTTGTCTATGTTTGGATTGCACAGGAAGTAGGAAACGCCAACCATTTCGTCAGATGTTTCAAACAGCGTTTCATAGACTGTTTCAAACAAAACTGGCATGTACAAATCAACGCATCTGGTCGTTGCCATCATTACAAACACTATAAATCTCTGCTAAATACGGAAAGATATATGTTGATTGACATCCCATTCAAATAAAGAATAGCTCTTGCTAAATTCCGTTGCTCGAACCACAAATTTGGGATCGAGACTGGTCGTCAGAATGATATTGATCGTGAATTAAGGATACGCATTTACTGTTTTCAAAAGTTAAAGAAAATCATTGTTGAATGTGAATTTCATGTGTTATTTCACTGCCAAAAGTTTGATATTTGATTGGTATGTAGGCGACATCAAAATTGATGATTTTTATACATTGCTTCAAAACGACAATCCTGATGTAATACTTTTTTTTTTCATATTTCATATATATGTTAATGAAAGCATGATAAGGACATCATTCTCAGTTATATACTATTTGTTAAATAGATTGCTTTGTACTATGGGCCGGTGGCCTAATTACTTTCAATAAAATATTTGTCATTGTCATTGTCATTAATGGTTACCGTTACAGCACAATACTAAATGACCTTTGAGGGAAAGGAAACAAAAATCACTTCTTTTCTTCAAAATCGATCGTTTAACTCATTTTCCCTATAACCCTTTACCATATTTCCCAAATATGAGAACTCTCTGAGACTCAACAACAATCTTCTATATGTAATGTAATATAATAAGGTCAGGCAATATGGCGCCTTGTAGTATTGTAGAACTTGCAGTATTTGTAGTATTGTATTACTCATAGTATATACGATCAGATAATAATTAGACGAGCCTGCACACTCTTACTAAAGTCTACACTGTCCGCCTACATGTACTATTATACGATACTTGTGTTTGGTAAATGTTGATATCCGGATTAATTTTGAACTTGGTCAGTGACTTATTTTCGTGTTGACTCTTTGTAATCATGAGTGACCTGTAAAACACGCGGTCTATTATCACACCCAAAGTGATAATTAAGAAGAAACTGTTATAAGAAGGTCAAATTAAGTCAAATGTATCGGCGGTCAAACAGTCCCTAAAAAACTTAATTTGCGTAAAAATAAGTGTTTACCATTACCAGAATGCATTGAATGTATGAAGTTTAGTTTAAATTTATTGCAAATGTGTATAATATGCACTGGCAATCAATTTCGTCTAAAATAACGGTAACCATTTTCGGCGTTTTCAATATTCCTTGCGAAAAACATCAGCCCCATTTTCTTTTTATTCTTGCAAAGTTTAGAGGTAACTCTTTGTAATACTATGGGTGCTCTACATGTGAAACGCTTAGCAAGTGTGACAATTGAGGGCTAAAACTGGTTGATTAACACGGAAACAAAGATGGAATTTATTTGATAAGAATCAAACGAGCCTGCACTTCGACACAATCTCACTAAAGTCTACACTGTTCGCCTACACGTACTATTATACGATAATTTAATTGGGTAAATGTTGATATCCGGACTCATTTTCGACTTGGTCATTGAAAATATTTTCGTGATGACTTTTTGTATAATTGACCTGTAAAACCCCGTGTGTTATTACACCAAAAGTGATAATTATGAAGAAACTATTAAAGAAGGTCAAATAACGCCAAATACATTCGCAGCAAAATAGTCCCTAATGACCTTTGACGGATAGGAAACAAAACTCACTTCTTTTCTGCTGAATCGATCGTTTACCTCATTTGCCCTTTAACCATTTACCATATACAACGAAATGTGAACAATCTCCACAACAATCTTCTGTTTGTGAGAAAGGATGAGCCGCATCTAGATATTGAACCCATTCGGCAATATGGCGCCTTGTAGTATTGTAGTACTTGTAGTATTGTAGTACATGTAGTATTGTAGTACTTGTAGTATTGTAGTACCTTGTATATTGTAGTACTTGAAGTAATTGCAACACGTGTATTATTGTAGTACTTGTAGTATTGTAGTACTTGAAGTATTGTAACATGTGTAGTATTATAGTACTTGTA